>CM042690.1:33994884-34721765 GCA_023614405.1 Avena insularis
TAAATAAATCAAAACCTATTTGAATTAATAACTAAGGTCTATTTTAATTAATTATTAAATAGATCCTAAAATAAAAATATTATTTTGTTTGGACTTTGGTTTATGTTAAACAGAACCAAAACTCAACACAAGTGTGGTGAATATTTGAAATGTTTTGGTTGTTTGATTTGTTTGTTTGAATTTCAAAACAGAAAAAGAAATAGAAAAAGAAAAAGGTTTCAGAATAGGAAAAAAATAGAATTGGACTCGACCCAACCCAACCTGGCCCATTAAGCCCAGCAGCCCATTTCCCTCTCCCCCGAAGCGTTTTTCTCTCACTCACCAGACGACCCGCAGAGCCAATGGCAGGTGGACCCAATTCCCCTCTCTCTTCTTCGCTAACGAAGTGGACCCACGCAGCCAGCTCATCATCTTCTACCTCGCGGTGACCACGCCTCCAACGCCTCCTCGCCGTTTCTGGCCGTTGAAGCCGGTGTAAATTCGCGTTATTGCCTCCATTATTCCCTCACTCGACCACGCCCATTTAAACGCCAGAGATGCCTATTACTCATTCAAGTGAGGCAAGGTTTATATTTTATTTTCTATATGTGAATAGTATTTGATCAGTATTGTTTTGAAAGTAAATACAAGACCACACAAAAGTTTTCAAAACAATTCAAAATTTAAAACCATTCATATGCCTATTGTAAATATTTAGATAAGAGCATGTTTTATTTTATTTCTCAAAGTGTCAAAGAGTATTGGTCTAAATAGTAGTGTTTTATACAAAAATAAGTGCAAGGTTTACACTACAAAAATCTAGAAGTTGTTTGATTTCAAACTCATTTGAATTTGATTTGAATTTGCTTCCTGAAAAATCAATTAGAAAAAGAAAAAGAGAAAAGAATAAGGAAAAGGCCGGCACCACCAATCACAGCCAAAAGCATTACGAACCCACCCGGCCACTTCCCTTTCCCCTCTCTCTCACTGCTCGCCTTGACACCGCCATCGGGCCCAAGCCAGGTCGGCTTCTTCTTCTGACCACTTACGCAGACTCCGTCGCCACCGCCGTTTCCTCCAGAAACGCCGCCTTTGATTTCTCGCGTAATTAGCATTGATGCACCGCGTAATTCCCTCGCCCCTCCTGTCTACTTAACCTCCTCGCCACCACGGTCATTTTCCCTCACTCTGCACACTGTCTCCGCCACCAGGCTGCCAGTATTTTCTACCACACCGCCGCTGTCCGACGACCTCCGGCGATCGACTACGATGAGTCCTGACCGCCCCTTTGCCTCTGCTTCAAACGAGCGTGACCAGCATGTCCTTGTGCACCTTATGATGACATTTGTTTGCCTACTCGTGACCCAGGTAGCCGTCCCCGTCCACTCCCGCAAACGACTGAGCTGCCGCTCAACTCCGTCGAGCAATCACGGTAATCTCTGAGCGCCCCTTGCTTTTCGTCTGACCCTGTCGTGTTCGCCTGGTCTTTGTGAATGCACTGATGTTCTTGGCTTGCGCTAGGGTGGTCCAGAACATCTCCAACATCGCCGTCCGCACGAGCCCGACGCTGTCAGCAACTCCGACGAGCTTCCATGGCCACAGCAGCCCGCCCCTGTCCACGCCAGCAACACCTTGAGCATCCTCGCAGCCTTGCGACGCTGGTAAGCACCGCCACTTCCCCTAGCCCCCTCTGGAATCGCTGGAGCGCCGCTGCCGCCAGCATCCATTTGCGCCGCCCATCCATGGTCGTGTGCTCAGCAGCCGTTGGAACTAGATCTAGCGTGTAGGATTAGTTCACTTATCGAAGGGGTACGAGTAGATCTGGCCCGTGCGATTTCATTTAGATCGTGCGTCCCTCATTGATCAATCCGGCCGAACCAGTACGGGCCAATCAGACGCGCCCACGTGTCTGGAATTTTGATTTAAAATCTATTTTTGAATCTATTAGTGATTCAAACTTGTAAATTCATGGTATGTTTATCCAAAAAATACAAATAATATACCATTGGAATCACAAAAATAAATCCTACACATCTATGGGCTTAGTTTTGTATTTTGTTTCTGTTAAAATGGAATTTTATGCAGAGACATTTGTTGGCCTATTTTGTGTATAAAAATTAATTGGAAAATGTTTTAAAGGCCAAATAAAGTTTATTTGGTGTATAAATGTTTAGTTTATTGATCAGTACTGTTTTACTTGTCTTGGTTGGTTTAGAAAAATCATCACATGGCATTTTCATGCATTCATATATTTTTGTTTGATTATTTGAAATATGAATTTGGTTCTATTATTTTATGTGTAGATTTTGGTGCTAGTGGTGATTGTGACTGTGAGGATTGTTGTTACTCCCCCAACTACCAAGGAAAGTGGTGCTTCATATCTTTGTCCCAATATTTTGACTATGAATTAGTGATATTTTGTATAGGGCTTGCATGATAATTTTGCTAAGCATTTATATGCTATGCTTGGGAAATCCTAGTAGCTGTAGAATGGTTAGAATTTTCTCTAAGTTAAGATACTTGCTATTGCCATGATTATCCTAGCTAGTAGCAACCAAGGGTGGATTATATATATGCTATGGAAAAATATTGCTAAGTCTTTGACTTGTGCTTTTGCTTAATAAAACAACTAAGTGAATGAAACACCTGGGTGGAATGGTTGTTTGGGTTATGTTGAGTGGTTACACAAGGCCCATATCTATGGTCTACCTTGTGTGTCACACTTGTGGAAAGCCACCCAGGAACAAAGGGATTTTAGATGCCATATGTTAAGCAGCTTCTAGTGCAGCCACATGGCATTATGGGCTCTGCCTGGATCATATAGGTTGCAATAACTTAGCCAAATGGACAGTTGTTGTTAGGGATGATAGGATTGGAGTGCATCCATTTTGGTCTAAGGGAAGGCTTCTGAAAGGTCCTTTCTTGATGAAAGTCATGTCTTGTGGGGAAAGTGCACCACCTCTGCAGAAGGAAGAATCTAAGTACTTAGCCGTGTCCCCAGAAATGGACAATTTGAGCATCAAGACATGGAAGCTATCAAGAGTCTCCTCATCCCAATTTCTAAGTTAAAAACTTGTGGTTGAACAAGGGTAAAGGTTCACCAATGTCTATTGGTGGTTCCTTGGGAGTTTTTGCCAAACAAAAAATTAGTGTTTTCAACTGATAGGTAAAACCTATTTTGAGCAAAGCAAGCCTAAGGTACACTTAGCCAAATTCATGTAGAAGATAGATACTATTATTCTACTAAGGTATCACTTGCCAATACTATTCCAATGTATTGACCCACTCTGGCTGTAACTTGTGATGTTGCAGGTTACTCTCATGAGGATTAGGGTTATGAGTCTACACTCGACATGCTTTCCTGTGGCACATGAAGATGAAGACTTTTATTTATATTGTTAAGTTAAACTCTTGTACTAGCCTATGGCTATGGAGTTGTAAAAGACTATGTTATCTCTGGAATGACGATGTAATAATGACCTTTGTTTTTGTGTACTTCATCTTAAACTGTGGATGCTAGCAATTGATCCAGGGACTAGCATTGCAATCTCAGGGACCTTTACCTTTATAAAGGTGGGGTCTTATAGATGGTATCATAGCACTGTGTTACCTATAGGATTATGACCCTAGGATTGGATTAGACTAAGAAACCACTAAGGAAAATTTCAACACTTTGAAAAATTTCCACACTTGTCTTTTTCTTCTCGTAAACTTTTCTAATCTTCTTTCTCATCTCTATTTGTAGATGAACTCCATCAATGAAGCCGTGGGGAAGGGACCACTCATGACCATTACTTTGGAGTGTGACTGAATTTCCCAAGGCACTCAAGAACCTTATGGTTACCATGGGGATACATGGTGCAACTGTGTACAAGGGATTCCCTGTGATGGATGAAGGAGAAGAGTATTGGTGGGTGCAACTTCACTTGTACAAAAACAAAGAAGACAACCACAAGGAGTCAGGATTCTGCATGGTCACCAACTCTGAAATGCACACAACATTCTTTGACTCTGCAAGAAATGCAGCTTGGAATGCCATCAAGGTGCTTGGTGATAGACTCAAGTGCAGAATGCTCAACACCCAAAATGACCTTAGAGAAGAAAAGAAGCATACCCAAGAATTAGAGACTACCAACCAACAACTAACGGGAGACATCATAGATTTAATATGGGAGTCTTGTGAACAAGATAGACAGATGGCTACTAAGGATGCCCTGATAGCTATTTTGTCTAGTGAGTGAGAGTTGTAACGTACCTTGTTAGTTGGACCACCACACTTATCGTTTTACTTCCAAAAATTTGTCTAAGTTATGTTGAACCTTTGACCTATGGGGCTTCAGAGTCACACAGACGCGACGCCAGACAGAGACAACCACGGAGGCCGTCACTTTCAAGCTGATGCATGACGACAAGGAGAAAGGCTTAGATGTAGTCATGTAGGAGTTACTTGGGCGCCTGGTAGGAAGGCACTCCACCGAGCTTAGAGTTCTTTACTTTCACCCCTTTGGGAGACGCAACGAGGAGGGTGAGGCCATAGAGTACTGTAACACTACGGTTCTGAAAAGACCGTAGCCTCTAAGTGACATGCCAATCCCTGGATCGGTTCATTGGCCCACAATAGAATAAAGATGAATAACATAGCAAAATATCCGTGCATCATAAATAACAAAGATCCAGAGTATCATTATTATAATAAGGGCTTAGCTCAAGGCTAGCTCTGCTTATTCAAGTAGCAACATAAATAAATTAACTCCTCCATTCTTCAAATTGCCCACAAGTGAACAAGTGCCGAGTGGAGTACCATGGCCTAAATCGATCACTCAGAATCTGAATATCCTGCAACATGAAACATAGCAGCCCCGAAGGGTCAATACATGGAATGTATGGCAAGTAGAGCTATTAAAGGAGACAATAGAGCTAACATCCACATGCATATTTAGCAAGTGGAGTTGTGTCTAGCTTGCATTTGCGAATACCTTTGTCCTACTTTCGTAAATAGTTTTTGATTTTCTTTGAAAAGATCCCAATTAAGTTAACCCATCAACATTAAAGCAATTAGGAAATTAGAATGAGCGAGAAACATGTCATGAAATCAATATCAAGCAACTCAGATGTCCATAACCGGGGACACGGCTAATCGATTAGTTTATACACCCTGCAGGGGTTAGTACACTTTACCCATGTGACTTGGCCAGCCCAGCTCGTACCACCACTCTCATATTGGGTGATGATAGGGAGAAGTCCAAGAAGGGACCGTTCGGGAAGTAGCTCCCCAAACCCGATACGCACCGGTCCAACCTACCAAAATTCTACATCTCTGGATACGTGGGTTCGAGTTACCACAGCCTATTGAGTCCAACCAACCGCCCATTTCATTATTAGCACATTGTTGTACACGTAAGCTACAGAATAAAGAAGCAAATCATTTTCTCTTGATACCTAGGTGCCTTTCCGCAATGATACCACCAAAATTTTCAATCACATCACACCCAGGAGATTCATTGATTAAGTTATTTTTTAGTTTTCGCAAACCAACACATTTAGAAACAACCTTCAGTGATGTACCCCAGCCCTCATTCATCATAGCATGGCTAAGCACATCTACCAATGTTTGCTCATCTACAGGAAGGCCCTACCACATAATAGGACATAGCATAGTGATAGTAATATTCTACACATGCATCTACAAAATACACGACAATGCATTAAAAATAGTAGGACAACATCATGACCAAGGTAGCATCTACTTTCCTTTATAGTTCGTGAAGTCGTTCAAACACTCGTTGCAATCACACACGTTGCACTCCTCGCAATCTATCGAGCAAACAATTGCATACAACATAAACAATAGCACATAGAGATCAAACAAATGCAACAAATGCATGCATGACAATTTAATTACTTTAGTTCTCTAAACAATACTGAAGTATATGACGTATGCAAGAGGCCAATTAATGCAATGGAGTACTTGTTATTAATAATTACTTGCCAATATAGGGTTTTTAATAGTTCTGTTGTAACGCCTGTTCTAACTATCGAATTAAATTTGTTTCTTGGGTTTACTGGATAGGGGATGTTAATACGAACCAGTAGGCGTTGGATTCACCCTAATCGGAGTTATAGATCTTTTCGTATGATTTAAATAGTGTTTAATGGGTTTTAAATCATTTATATAGTTTCTGTTGTCTAAAAATCAAACTAAAATTATATCGGTAATCTCCACGGAATTGTGATTCTAGGGACATATTATTTGTAATTTTCTGAGCAGTACTCGAATTACTATGATTTTAATACTCTAAATAAGGCATTAATCTATTTATTTAATTTTTGCGAAACCTTAAAGTATTTTCCTGAACCATTTGCTGCTTGATGATCTAAATGGAACCAGCTTTCCATCGGTATATTGTTTATATTTTTGTGATATGCAAATAATTTACAATGAATTTAATAATTTCTAAATCCATTAAAACTAATTAAATCATTACGGGGTAAATAATCCATAAAGGCTGGATCCAACCAGATATTATAAATCTACATTATAGTAGCTTCAATTTGATATATTGTTCATATTTTTCGGAGTTACAGATAATTTCCTATGAATTTATTAACCTAAAAGACCATTAAAACTAATTAAATTACTACAGTAAACGCATACTGTAAAGGTTAGATATAATGTCATATTAATATTCTACACGTTTTTCTGAATCCATTGATATATAATTTGCTATTTTTGGATCTACGAATCTTTTATATGATTTTTGCAAGTTTACACAATTTTCTGCAAATTAAATTCAATTTCAAATCTACAGGGAATATTCCATGGGAATATTCTATGCTGACTAGGACGCGGGGCTGACCTGGCATTGACACGTGGTGAGATCTGGTTGGCTTGTACCACTTTGCGGAATCGATCTAATCCTGGCCGTTGGGATGAGATCCAGTGGCTAGGAGAGGAGATTGACCCGATTTTGGCTCAGAATAGACAAGAAATATATCTGTGTTAGAGAGACAAATCCATAGGTCAAATTGAAAAACTTACAACATAAAAGTTGTGGGGAATCATTAGTCCTACCTTCTCACCAAAGGAATTTGGATTTGAAGAAACGAGCGCGAGTACATCTTGGATTTACACTGTCATATATGAAATATTGGGGTACGAAATTCTCCAGCTGTGGTGGATGAAAAGAGGTGAGATTTGTCGGGATTGAAATATTTCGACGAGATCTACAACTTTTGTGTTTTGGCCGAAGGCAAACGACGAAGTTTAGATGGGTGAATAAACAAAATAAGATTCGGATATGTGTAGATTCGGGATTTTGAGAAGGGAAACTCATACAACTGTGTCTCCATGGGTTTATATAGAGGTTTAGGACGGTGGAGAGATAGGTATTTGAGTAGAGAACAAGTAGAAACAAACGGAAGTCGATTCGGAGTTATGGATAAAAAGATATAGGAGTTTGAATAGAGATAGTTTTAGAAAATGTGTTTTCGCACGATTTTTAAAGCATGGGTGGGATCGATGGCTGTGTGGCTGCTCGATCTGATCGGCTGAGTGGGCCGTCCGGTGGCCCATTAGTTTTTTTCTTTTTCTATTTTGGTATTTACTCTATATCTTTTGCATACGAACTCCAAATGATATGATTCTTGTTTCTAAAATTTTCTAAAATCGAATAGATCATTGTAGGATCATAATTGTAATATTTTTACTAGTTTGCAAGTAGTGTATTTATAAATCCTTGTATATTTCATTTTATTTATATCTTTATGTGTTTGTATTTATTCCATAAATTTTTCATAATAGCTTCAAATGAGCTCAATTTTGTTTCTAAAATTTTGTAATATTAATTGGATCTTTTTAGGCTATAATTATCAATAATCAATGTCTTAGCAACAATGGGTTTTTATAAAGCCAATTTAATTCCCTTTAGGAACAAAGTGGCATATACTATTTAGGGTTTTAGTACTTTATTTTTATTTAGGGATTTTTCTTGATGCAAATATGCAATGCAATGCTCATGAATGTCATGCAAATGCAAAAAAAAATCAAGTCCCAATTTCCAAAATCTTGGGATGTGACAGACTAACCCCCTTAAGATGAATCTCGTCCCGAGATTCGGAATTACTAGCAAGGTGTGGTTGTTGCTATCGATGCTAACCCTCTTAAGAAAATTAAACTTGGAATCTCCAAGGCTATGTATTGATCTATACATAATGCTTCTTACCTCTAGGGTTGTGAGTGTAGTATCAAGTTGTGCACTAACTATCTGAGCTTCTTATTTAACCCTCCAGTTTATGCCTACTATTACATCTAAATATTGTGAATCCAATATAGTTAAGCTAGTAGGAAAACTATGTGTTCCAATTTCAGTAGGTTGATGATAATGAGTATCTATTGGTATAGCATAGACGAGATATAGATAAAAAGACTATAGAAGTAATACTACCCATAATTATATGAAGCAAACAATTGGCACACACGCAAACAATCAACACAAACAACACTCAATCCAAAATAGTTTTGTTTATGTTCCAGAAGTTTTATTTTAGTGTCATACCATCCACAAAATAGTTTTCCCTTGGCTAATATTCATTTGGGGGTAAACCTACAATTATAAAAGCAATGGACAGAATTTGTTCTGAAACTACAGCAGTGTTCACGGATTTTTCTGGGCACCTTAAACTCATCAGGAATTTTAGCCAATGTTTGTACATATAGTACAGGAAGTTTTGAACCAAACCCTATTTTTTTAGATTTTTCCCAGTTACCAAAAAAACATTCAAAATCATACAGTACAGCATCTTCAGCAGAAAACTGCAGCGAAAATATCACGAATTTGTAATCAAAACCTTCATTAACATATTATGGAATCTCACAAAAATATTCTGAAACTTTAAGTTATCAAATATCACAACCTAAATATAATAAATCAACTATCAAACAAGTTCTTACAACAATCGATTGCTATATCTAAACGAGATCATATCAAACTATATGGTGGTCATCATCTAACTATATTTGATCTTGCACAAGTGTTCATCTACAAGTTTGAACAAGATAATATTAGAAAAGATAGATGAAGGATTAAAAGATTCTAATAGTTACAAAATTATGAGTTCATTGCTAGAGAGATTCTTCCTTCTATAACATAAAAGAGAAGTGTATGAGAATTGAAAAGATAAGAAGATACTAGAAAGAAGTGTAAGAAGAGAATAGATAGAATGATATAGTGTTTATAGTTTTCTTATGGTATTCCTAATCCATTGCTAGGTCATGATCCTACAGTCAACGCACTGCTCTGATACCATCCTGTAACACCCTTGCCTAATAAGGCTGAGTTCATGTGTATAGTGTCAATCCCTGGATCGGTTCACTGGCACACATAGTACAGATGAATACCAAAGAATTCAACAGTGCATCATAAATAACGAAGATCCAGAGTATCATTATTACAATAAGGGCTTAGCTCAAGGCTAGCTCTACTTATTCATGTAGCAACATAAATAAAGTAACTCCTCCATTCTTCAAATTGCCCACAAGTGAACAAGTGCCGAGTGGAGTACCGTGGCCTAAATCGATCACTCAGAATATGAATATCCTGCAACATGAAATGTAGCAGCCCCGAAGGGTCAATACATGGAATGTATTGCAAGTAGAGCTATTAAAGGAGACAATAGAGCTAACATCTACATGCATATTTGGCAAGTGGAGCTGTGGCTAGCTTGCATTTGCGAATACCTTTGTCCTACTCTCGTAAACAGTTTTTGATTTTCTTTGAAAAGATCCCAATTAAGTTAACCCATCAACATTAAAGCAATTAGGAAATTAGAATGAGTGAGAAACATGTCATGAAATCAATATCAATCAACTCAGATGTACATAACCGGGGACACGGCTAATCGATTAGTTTATACATCCTGCAGGGATTAGTACACTTTACCTATGTGACTTGGCCAGCCCATCTCGTACCACCACTCTCATATTGGGTGATGATAGGGAGAATTCAAAGAAGGGACCGTTCGGGAAGTAGCTCCCCAAACCCGACACGCACCGGTCCAACCTACCAAAATTCTACATCTCTGGATACGTGGGTTCGAGTTACCACAACCTACTGAGTCCAACCAACCGCCCATTTCATTATTGGCTCATGGTTGTACACGTAAGCTACAGAATAAAGAAGCCAATCATTTTCTCTTGATACATGGGTGCCTTTCCGCAATGATACCACCAAATTTTTTAATCCCATCACACCCAGGATATTCATTGATTAAGTTGTTTTTATTTTTCGGAAACCAACACATTTAGGAACAACCTTCAGTGATGTACCCCAGCCCTTGTTCATCATAGCATGGCAAAGCACATCTACCAACGGTGGCTCATATACAGGAAAGCCCTACCACATAATAGGACATAGCATAGTGATAGTAATATCCTACACATGCATCTACAAAATACACGGCAATGCATTGAAAATAGTAGGACAACATCATGAACAAGGTAGCATCTACTTGCCTTGATAGTTGGTGAAGTCGTTCAAACACTCGTTGCAATCACACACATTGCACTCCTCGCAATCTATCGAGCAAACAATTGCATACAACATAAACAATAGCACATAGAGATCAAACAAATGCAACAAATGCATGCATGAAAATTTAATAAGTCACAATGGTTGTTACTTTAGTTCTCTAAACAATACTGAAGTATATGATGCATGCAAGAGGCCAATTAATGCAATGGAGTACTTGTTATTAATAATTACTTGCCAATATAGGGTTTTATATAGTTCTGTTGTAACGCCTGTTCTAACTGTCGAATTAAATTTGTTTCTTGGGCTTACTGGATAGAGGACATTAATACGAACCAGTAGGCGTTGGATTCACCCTAATCGGAGTTATAGATCTTTTTGTATGATTTAAATAGTGTTTCATGGGTTTTAAATCATTTATACAGTTTCTCTAGTCTAAAAATCAAACTAAAATTATATCTGTAATCTCCAGGGAATTGTGATTCCAGGGACATATTATTTGTAATTTTCTGAGCAGTACTCGAATTACTATGATTTTAATACTCTAAATAATCCATTAACCTATTTATTTAATTGCTGCGAAACCTTAAAGTATTTTCCTAAACCATTTGCAGATTGATGATCTACATAGAACCATCTTTCCATTGGTATATTATTTATATTTTTGTGATATGCAAATAATTTACAATGAATTTAATGATTTCTAAAGCCATTACAACTAATTAAATCATTACAGGGTAAATAATCCGCAAAGGCTGGATCCAACCAGATATTATCAATCTACATTATATTAGCTTCAATTTGATATATTGTTCATATTTTTTGGAGTTACAGATAATTTCCTATGAATTTATTAACCTAAAAGACCATTAAAACTAATTAAATTACTATAGTAAACACATACTGTAAAGGTTAGATCTAATGTCATATTAATATTCTACACGTTTTTTTGAATCCATTGATATATAATTTGCTATTTTTGGATCTATGAATCTTTTATATGATTTTTGCAAGTTTACACAATTTTCTGCAAATTAAATTCAATTTCAAATCTACAGGGAATATTCCCTAGGAATATTCTATGCTGACTCGGATGTGGGGCTGACCTGGCGTTGACACGTGGCGAGATATGGTTGGCTCGTACCTCTTCGCGGAATCGATCTAATCCTGGCCGTTGGGATGAGATCTAGTGGCTAGGAGAGGAGATTGACCCGATTTTGGCTGAGAATAGGCAAGAAATAGATCTGTGTTAGAGAGACAAATCCATAGGTCAAATTGAAAAACTTACAACATGAAATTTATGGGGAATCATTAGTCCTACCTTCTCACCAAAGGAATTTAGATTTGAAGAAACGAGTGTGAGTACATCTTGGATTTACACCGTCATATCTGAAATATTGCGGTACGAAATTCTCTGGCTGTGGTGGATGAAAAGAGGTGAGGTTTGTCGGGATTAAAAGATTTCGACGAGATCTACAACTTTCGTGTTTTGGTTGAAGGCAAACGACAAAGTTTAGATGGGTGAATAAACGAAATAAGATTCGGATATGTGTAGATTCGGGATTCCGAGAAGGGAAACTCATACAGCTGTGTCTCCATGGGTTTATATAGAGGTTTAGGATGGTGGAGAGATAGGTATTTGAGTAGATAACAAGTAGAAACAAACGAAAGTCGATTCGGAGTTATAGATAAAAGATATAGGAGTTTGAATAGAGATAGTTTTAGAAAACGTGTTTTCGCACGATTTTTAACGCACGGGTGGGAGCGATGGATGTGTGGCTGGTCGATCCGATCGGCTGAGTGGGCCGGACGGTGGCCCATTGGTTTTTTTCTTTTTCTATTTTGGTATTTACTCTATATCTATTGCATACGAACTCCAAATGATATGATTCTTGTTTCTAAAATTTTCTAAAATCGAATAGATCATTGTAGGATCATAATTGTAATATTTTTTATTAGTTTGCAAGTAGTGGATTCATAAATCCTTGTATATTTCATTTTATTTATATCTTTATGTGTTTGTATTTATTCCATAACTTTTTCATAATAGCTTCAAATGAGCTGAATTTTGTTTCTAAAATTTTGTAATATTAATTGGATATTTTTAGGCTATAATTATCAATAATCAATGTCTTAGGAACAATGGGTTTTTATAAATCCAATTTAATTCCCTTTAGAAACAAAGTGGCATATACTATTTAGGGTTTTAGTCCTTTATTTTTATTTAGGGATTTTTCTTGATGCAAATATGCAATGCAATGCTCATGAATGTCATGCAAATGCAAAAAAAATTCTAGTCCCAATTTCCAAAATCTTGGGATGTGACAAGTACGAGGATGCTGCTAGAGAGACGATGGAGCCAATTCGTCTATACCTTCAGGACCTAGAGGGTCTTATTAGACACCTTGATACTGATAGGATCAACGTCATGCTTAGCAATGAAGAACTCCAGGTTCAGCTTCAAGAAAGGACAAGCTCTTCGCGGAGCAAGACGAGGTTGTCAAGGAAATGGAGGCCAAGTTTGAAAGCCAGGAGAAAAGAGTCCAAGACAAAAACAAGAAGATCTAGGAGATGAAGGAAGAATTAGAGGCCAAGGACTTCGAGCTCGAGCATCAGCAGGGAGTGATCGAGAGACTTCGCTCACAGAAGAGGGCTCTTAGGGCCAAGATTGAGGCCTTGACTGCTAGTGTTGATGAGTACAAGACCGCCATGGAGAATGCAGGTCTTACCCTCGTTGATGTGGAGATTGATGTGGAGGAGTAGTGTAGACTACTCGATTATCTTTCATCTACCGTACTTTGATTATTGAGTCGCAATGACCATCCAACATGTGGGTGGCTTGCTCTGATGTGTTTGCATTTTTTAAAACTTGTTGTTTATGTCGTTCAAACTTTATGTTATTTTGGTTCTTGGTTATTGTGTTGATTCTATGTGATGTATTGTGCATGTTAAGCATCTATGGGTATCTCATTCTTATCCTTATTAAAACCACAGATGCCTCCTCGACGTGCCAACCCCAACCAAAACAACAACAACAATGTCACTCCCGAGATGCAACAGTTGATGACAGCACAAGCTCAACAAATGCAGATGATGACAACCTTCATGAAGAACTAGAACCAGAATAACAACAACAACAACAACAACAACCAGAATAATCCGCCAGGATTTGACATTCTCACCAGATTTCTAAGACTAAGGCCTGCAAAGTTATCGGGAACCACTGATCCAATGGTGGCGAATGACTGGTTACGTATAGTGAACAAAGACTTGGTGACTGTTGGCTGCACCGACGAAGAGAAGGTCAGGTTTGCAGCACATCTGCTAGAAGGGCCAACAGCAACCTAGTGGGACAACTTTCAGATCCCAACTCCCATTGAGGATGTGGCTTGGGCTATCTTTGAGGATGGATTCCGTACAGCTAACATCTCATCCGGAGTGATGAATTTGAAGAATAAGGAGTTCCACAATTTGAAGCAGCGTCACCGCAGTGTGGCTAAGTACATTGAGGAATTCAACAATCTGGCGCGTTATGCACCAGATGAAGTTGATACAGATGCCAAGAGGAAGGAAAAATTTCTCGAAGGACTAAATGATGAGTTAAACCTGCAGCTGTCTGTGGCCTATGTTCCAACCTACCAATCACTTTGTGACAAGGCTACCATCTTGGAGAACAAGATGAAACAAGTTGAGAGCAGGAAGAGGAAGCACAAATTTGATAAGAACAGCTCGGGATCGTCTCACAAGCGTTCCCATCATGATGATAGTGGGAGCTCTGGATCCCACAAACATGGAAAGTACAATAACCACCACAACCACAACCGTCATCATGACAACAAGCATCACCGTAGTCATGATAATGACAAGTATAAGAACCACAAGAGTGGACACAAGAGCCACCATAGTGGAGGTGGAAGTGGTAGTGGAAGTCATCTTGTCAAGAAAGATCTCAGTCAGGTTGAATGCTTCGAGTGTAAGAAGATGGGGCACTATGCTAATGAGTGCCCATAAAAGAAAGTTGATGGTGCCAACAAGCCCAATCCCTTCCAAAAGGGACAAGTGAACCACATCAATGTGGAAGAAATATATGAGGAATCTGATGCGGTGGCTGGTAAGTTCAAACTCAATTCTATTCCAGCACTTGTTCTTTTTTATACTGGTGCATCACATTCATTCTTATAAAGAGCATTTGTTGATAGAAATGGATTTCCAACTGAAAATATTGGGTGTCCTAAAAAGTAAGTTCTCCCGGTGGAGATATGATAGTAAGTCTTGGATGTCGTGATCTAGTAATAGAATTTGGAAAGCATAAGTTCCCAGTTAGTTTGATAATCCTAGATTCCCAAGGATTGATGTTATTTTGGGAATTGATTGGATGACCAAGTATGAAGGAGTACTAGATTGTGCCAATCGTATTGTCACACTCACAACCCCAGATAAGAAACATATTAGATTCAAGTCTAACTTTGAATCAAAAGGGAGTAAGCTAAATTCTCTTAAGGGGGTTAGCATAGACAGTGTGCTAATTGTGAGAGAATATCCGGATGTGTTTCCGGAGGAATTGACGGGAATGCCACCAGATAGAGATGTGGAGTTTTTGATTGACTTGCTACCAGGATCAGGACCAATACCAAAGAGACCATACAAGATGTCAGTTGATGAGCTGAAAGAACTCAAGAAACAACTTGGAGAACAATTGCAGAAAGGATTTATTCAACCAAGTTCTTCGTCTTGGGGTGCACCAGTTTTGTTTGTTGAAAATAAAGATAGAAGTCAAAGGTTATACATAGATTATCGTTCACTCAATGAGGTGACTATCAATAACAAGTATCCTTTGCCTAGAATCAATGACTTGTTTGATCAATTGGAAGGAGCCCGTGTGTTCTCAAAGATTGATCTCCGGTCAGGCTACTTTCAACTAAATATAAGGGAACAAGACATACCTAAGACTGCTTTCACCACTAGGTATGGATTGTATGAGTACACCGTGATGCCATTTGGTTTGACAAAATCACCAGCGTACTTCATGCATATGATGAACAAGGTGTTCATGGAATTTCTTGACAAATTCGTTGTTGTTTTCATTGATGACATTTTAATCTACTCCAAGAGCAATGAAGAGCATGAACAACATTTGCGATTGATACTTGAGAAGCTTAGAGAGCATAAGCTGTATGCCAAATTCAGCAAGTGTGAATTTTGGCTGAATGAGGTTGGATTTCTTGGACATATTGTGTCAGGAGATGGTGTAGCAGTTGATCCCGCAAAAGTCTCAACTGTAACTTTATGGGAATCTCCTAAGTCAGTGAAAGAAGTTCGTAGTTTCCTTGGCTTGGCAGGATACTATAGAAGATTCATTGAGAATTTCTCAAAGGTAGCTAAGCCAATGACGGAGTTACTTAAGAAAGACAAGAAATTTGACTGGACTTAAGGATGTGAACTCAGTTTCCAAGAGTTGAAGAAGAGACTAGTAACAGCACCAGTCTTATGTCTGCTAGATTTAGAGAAGGATTTCCAAGTGTATTGTGATGCATCTCACCAAGGATTAGGTGCAATTTTGATGCAAGAAGGGAAAGTTGTGGCTTATGCCTCGAGACAACTCAAAAATCATGAAGTGAATTATCCTACTCATGATTTGGAGTTAGCCTCTGTTGTCCATGCACTCAAAACATGGAGACATTATCTTTTGGGAAAGCGATGTGAAGTGTTCACAGACCACAAAAGTTTGAAGTATATCTTCACCAGAAAGAAATCAACATGAGACAAAGAAGATGGCTGGAACTCATCAAGGACTATGACTTGAGTTTGCAATACCACCCCGGTAAAGCAAATGTTGTAGCGGATGCATTAAGCCGTATGGTTTATGTGAATGGCCTTACTAAGGGAGAATTGCCAGATGATCTGTGTGCCCAATTCAAAGATCTCAGGTTGGAGATTATGCCTGAAGGACATCTCATGTCATTGGATGTTCAACCCACCTTATTAGACAAAATCAAAGAATCCCAAAAGATAGACAAGGAAATTGAAGAGATTAAGGAGAAAATTAGCAAAGGGAAAGCCAAAGGATTCCATGAATATGAACAAGGTACTTTATGGTATGGAAAACGTATTTGTATTCCGCAAGATCCGGAGCTTCAGAAACTGATTTTGTAGGAAGCACACAACTCACCATATTCCATTCATCCGAACACCAAAATGTACATGGATGTGAAGGAAAGATTTTGGTGGAATAATCTCAAGGACATCGCCGAACATATTGCTTTGTGTGATGTATGTAGTAGAGTGAAAGCGGAACATCAGAAACCAGCAGGATTGTTACAACCACTACCTATTCCTGATTGGAAGTGGGACAAAATTGGCATGGATTTCATCACTGGACTGCCAAGGACTAGATCGGGAGATGATTCTATTTGGGTCGTAGTAGATCGCCTAACTAAAGTGGCTCAGTTAATACCCGTGAAGACAACCTATACAAGTGCTAGGTTAGCCAAGATTTATATGAATAGGATTGTGTGTCTGCATGAAGTACCCAAGACTATTGTGTCTGATAGGGGAACTCAATTCACTTCCCATTTTTCGAGGCAACTCATGAGTCATTGGGAATGAGATTGGAATTCAGCACTGCTTTTCATCCCTAGACTGATGGACAGACAAAAAGGACCAACGAGATTCTAGAGGATATGTTGAGGGCATGTGCCCTAGATTATGGTGCTAGTTGGGATGAAAGTCTGCCTTACGCAGAATTCTCTTACAACAACAGCTATCAAGCTAGTATTGAGATGGCACTGTTTGAATTTCTCTATGGGAGAAAGTGTACTAAACCATTGCTATGGAATGGTGTTGGAGAAATAAACTTGTTCGGGCCAGAACTAATCAAGGAAGCTGAAGAGAAAGTCAAGTTGGTAAAGGATAGATTGAAGATAGCATAGTCCCGACAAAAGAGCTACGCAGATCCAAAGCACAGAGAAGTCACCTATGAGGTGGGTGATAGAGCTTATCTTAGAGTATCACCACTTCGTGGAGTGAAGAGATTTGGAGTCAAAGGAAAATTGGCACCAAGATATGTAGGACCATTTAAGATTTTGAGCCGTAAAGGAGAGGTAGCATATGAGATTGAATTTCCTGAATCATTGTCTGCCGTTCACAATGTATTTCACGTAAGTCAGCTAAACAAATGCCATCCGGAGATGGAGGAGACTTCTTTGAAGGATACTATACTTTTGGAAGAGGTCCAGTTGGAAAGTGATCTCAGCTATGAAGAAAAGCCTATCAAGATTCTTGAGACTGCAGAAAGAGTTACTCGGACAAAGACTATCAAATTCTGCAAAGTTCAGTGAACCATCATTCCGAGGAACAAGCAACATGGGAAAGAGTAGATGATCTTCGGAAAGACCACCCTCACCTATTTGCTAGCCAATCCGAATCTCGAGGGGGTTAGATTTGTAACATCCCAAAAATCACAATTTGAAAAGCTTGCATAGCATTCATAAGCATTTGATCTTTTTCAAATAAATTTCAAACATAAGAAACCATATTTATGCATATTACTCATTCAAGTGAGGCAAGGTTTTCTATATGTGAATATTATTTGATCAGTATTGTTTTGAAAGTAAATACAAGACCACACAAAAGTTTTCAAAACAATTCAAAATTTAAAACCATTCATATGTCTATTGTAAATATTTAGTTAAGAGCATGTTTTATTTTATTTCTCAAAGTGTGAAAGAGCATTGGTCTAAACAGTAGTGTTTTATACACAAATAAGTGCAACTTTTACACCACAAAAATCTAGAAGTTGTTTGATTTCAAACTCATTTGAATTTGATTTGAATTTGGTTCCTGAAAAATCAATTAGGAAAAGAAAAAGAGAAAAGAATAAGGAAAAGGCCGGCGCCACCAATCCGGCCCAGCACCAAAAGCAGCCCACAATCCCACCCGGCCACTTCCCCTTTCCCCCTCTCTCTCACCCGCACCCGCTCGGCCCCGCTGAAACTGCCACTGGGCCCAAGCCAGGTCAGCTTCTTCTTCCCCACCCCCGCGCGCGCAGACTCCTGTAATTAGCATTGATGCACCACGTAATTCCCTTGCCCCTCCTGGCTACTTAACCTCCTCGCCATCGCGGTCATTTTCCCTCACTCTGCACACTCGCTCCGCCACCAGGCTGCCAGTATTTCGCACCACACCGCTGCTGTCCAACGACCTCCGGCGATCGATTACGGTGAGTCCTGACCGACCCTTTGCCTCTGCTTCAAACGAGCGTGACCAGCATGTCCTTGTGCACCTTATGATGTCATTTGTTTGCCTGCTCGTGACCCAGGTAGCCGTCCCCGTCCACTCCCGCAAATGACTGAGCCGCCGCTCAACTCCGTCGAGCAATCACGGTAATCTCCGAGCGCCCCTTGCTTTCCCTCTTACCCTGTCGTGTTCGCCTGGTCTTTATGCACGCACTGACGTTCTTGGCTTGCGCTAGGGCGGTCCAGAACGTCGCCAACATCACCGTCCGCACGAGCCCGACGCTGTCAGCAACTCCGACGAGCTTCCACGGCCACAGTAGCTCGCCCCTGTCCATGCCAGCAACACCTTGAGCATCCTCGCAGCCTTGTGACGCTGGTAAGGACTGCCACTGCCCCTAGCCCCCTCTGGAATCGCCAGAGCAGCATCGCCAGTAGTGCCGCCACCGCCAGCATCCATTTGCGCCACCCATCCATGGTCGCATGCTAAGCAGCCGTTGGATCTAGATCTAGCGCGTAGGATTAGTTCACTTATCAAAGGGGTACGAGTAGATCTGACCCGTGAGATTTCATTTAGATCGTGCGGCCCTCGTTGATCGATCCGGCCAAACCAGTACGGCCCAATCAGACACACCCACGTGTCTGGAATTTTGATTTAAAATCTGTTTTTGAATCTATTAGTGATTCAAACTTGTAAATTCAATAACTTTTGTTCTATTTATCCAAAAAATACAAATAATATACCATTGGAATCACAAAAATAAATCCTACACATCTATGGGCTTAGTTTTGTATTTTATTTCTGTTAAAATAGAATTTTTTGCAGAGACATTTGTAGGCCTATTTTGTGTATAAAAATTAATTGGAAAATGTTTTAAAGGCCAAATAAAGCTTATTTGGTGTATAAATGTTTAGTTTATTGATCAGTACTGTTTTACTTGTCTTGGTTAGTTTAGAAAAATCATCACATGGCATTTGCATGCATTCATATATTTTTGTTTTATTATTTGAAATATGAATTTGGTGCTATCATTTTATGTGTAGATTTTGGTGCTAGTTGTGATTGTGACTGTGAGGATTGTTGTTAATCTCCCAACTACCAAGGCAAGTGGTGCTTCATATATTTGTCCCAATATTCTGAATATACATTAGTGATATTTTGTGTAGGGCTTGCATGATAATTTTGCTAAGTATCTATATGTTATGCTTGGGAAATCCTAGTAGTTGTAGAATTGTTAGAATTTTCTCTAAGTTAAGATACTTGCTATTGCCATGGTTAGCCTAGCTAGTAGAAACCAAGGGTGGATTATATATATGCTATGGAAAAATATTGCTAAGTCTTTGACTTGTGTTTTTGCTTAATAAAACAACTAAGTGAATGGAACACCTGGGTGGAATGGTTGTTTGGGTTATGTTGAGTGGTTACACAAGGACCATATCTATGGTCTACCTTGTGTATCACACTTGTGGAAAGTCACCCAGGAACAAAGGTATTTGAGATGCCATATGTTCAGAAGCTTCTAGTGCAACCACATGGCATTATGGGCTCTGCCTGGATCATATAGGTTGCAATAACTTAGCCAAATGGACAGTCGGTGGTAGGGGGATAGGTTTGGAGTGCGTCCATTTTGGTCTAAGGGAAGGCTTCTGAAAGGTCTTGTCTTGATTAAAGTCAAGTCTTGTGGGGAAAGTGCACCACCTCTGCAGAAGGAAGAATCTAAGTACTTAGCCCTGTCCCCGGAAATGGAAAATTTGAGCATCAAGACATGGAAGCTATCAAGAATGGGAAGGACTGAGCGTCCTCCGGAGGATTTTCTGTCCAGGAACCTCCGCCTTCGGAGCCGACACGTGTCCCTGGGTGGCTGAAAATCAGAAGCTACCATCGGTAATTTCGTGGGCCCACCGACCTTCTTCCTTATCCTTACCTTCATGTTTCCTCCTCTGTTCGATTTCTCCATCACGTTTTTTCGTTCTCTCCGGCGGCTTTTGGCTTGTTCATCCTGCACCTCCCCCGTCCTCTCCCCCTCAATGTAGCAAGGAGCCGGGCCGCATGCCAAAATCCGCTGCCCCTTGCAAGGCAGACTCCACCGTTGCTTGGTTGCTGCAAGCCAAGATCCACCGCCAGCTCTCCCTTGCTGATGTAGCCAGTGCACTAACTCATTTGCTACAAGGCCATCCACTAATGCTATGAACATCGATTTCTACTGCTACAAACACCAGGCGTCCTGCTGGGAGGTTAGCCCGTCACTGTATGTTTGCTTGCTACAAATGGTGGCCACATTAGCTGCATGCGCCGCCCTCCGCTGCTACATATGCTTGGCGCAGCTGCTACATACGGTGGCTGCCATGTACGCCAGACGCCGGCTGACCCGTTGCTACATACAGTGGTCATCGCAGCTGCATACTGTGGTTGTGTCTACTACATACGCCTGTCTTGTCGCTCCTACATATGATGCTGCGTACGTCGGTCGACCCCGGCTGTTGCTACGTACGGTGGTCGCATCTGCTACATACGCCGGCCACCGCTGCTACATATGCCGCTGAGTACGCCGGTCGTTGCTACATACGGTGGTCACATATGCTATATACACCGGCATTGGTATACCGCTTGTAGCATTGGTTTTTGGAGGGAGAGAGGGCTTAGACAGCAGCAACAACGAGGAGGATCCCACGGAGGCGCATGGCTGGGTTGGTAGCCGAGCAACAGCCCGAGCTTTCCATGGCAACGGTGCTGCGAAGCTCTTTTGCGAAACCATGTTTGTGAGAGAGAGAGAAAGAAGAAAGAAGGGGAACACAAGGAAACGTGTGGAGAAGAGTAACCCAAAGCGATAAGGCAAGCTTGGTGGCCCCGAACCGTCGCTGTCTCACACACGTGGATTGGCGCGTGGTGCACGTTGGAGGCAGAGGATGCGAACGCCGAATCCTCCGGAGGAAGTGAAGCGTTTTCCATCAAGAATATCCTCATCCCAATTTCTAAGTTAAAAACTTGTGGTTGAACAAGGGTAAAGGTTCACTAACGTCTATTGGTGGTTCCTTGGGAGTTTTTCCCAAACAAAAACTTAGTGTTTTCAACTGATAGGTAAAACCTATTTTGAGCAAAGCAAGCCTAAGCTACACTTAGCCAAATTCATGTAGAAGCTAGATACTATTATTCTACTAAGGTATCATTTGCCAATACTATTCCAATGTATTGACCCATTATGGCTGTAACTTGTGATATTGCAGGTTACTCTGATGAGGATTAGGGTTATGATTCTACACTCGACATGCTTGCCTGTGGCACATGATGATGAAGACTTTTATTTATATTGTTAAGTTAAACTCTTGTACTAGCCTATCGCTATGGAGTTGTAAAAGACTATGTTATCTCTGGAATGACGATGTAATAATGACCTTTGCTTCTATGTACTTCATCTTAAACTGTGGATGCTAGCAATTGATCCAGGGACTAGCATTGCAATCACAGGGACCTTTACCTTTATAAAGGTGGGGTCTTCCATAAGGCCTATAATTGTTGTTGCCACCAAAATTATTCCTATAGGCATTGTTGTTGAAATTGTTGTTTCTAATGAAGTTCACATCAACTTGCTCTTCTTGAGCAACCAAAGAGGCTAAGGGAACATTGTTTGGATCTAAAGGAGCTTTCCCATTAACAAGCATAGCCATAATAACATAAATCTTATCACTCAAAGAGGAGGTTTGTTCAACAGAATTTACCTTCTTACCATGTGGAGCTCTCTCAGTGTGCCATTCAGAGTAATTAACCATCATATTATCAAGGAGTTGTTGCAGCACCCAAAGTGATGCCCATAAAGGTACCTCCAACAGCTGAATCCAACAGGTTTCTTGAAGAAAAGTTCAAACCTGCATAAAAAGTCTGGATAATCATCCAAGCAGTGAGTCCATGAGTGGGACAATTCTTAACCAAAGATTTCATTCTTTCCCAAGCTTAAGCAACATGTTCATTATCAAGTTGTTTAAATTTCATAATGTCACTTCTCATAGATATAATCTTAGCAGGAGGGTAGTACTTTCCAATAAAAGCATCTTTGCACTTAGTCCAAGAATCAATACTATTTCTAGGCAAGCATAGCAACCATTCTTTTGCCTTTCCTCTCAAGGAGAAAGGAAATAGCTTGAGCTTAATAATATCTCCATCTACATCCTTATACTTTTGTATCTCACAAAGTTCAACAAAGTTAATGAGATGGGCAGCAGCAGCATCAGAACTATCACCAGAAAATTGTTCTCTCATCACAAGATTCAACAAAGCAGGCATAATTTCATAAAAGGTAGCATCAGGAGCAGGTGGAGCAATAGGATTGCTAAGGAAATCATTGTTGTTTGTGCTAGTGAAGTCACACAACTTGGTGTTCTCAGTAGAGTTCATTTTGGCAAAGGTGGGCAAGCCAAAAACAGCAGCAGCAGCTAGAGCAGGAACTATTTTTTTGTGTTTTTGAATAAAGAAAGCAAACCAAACTAGACTAATTTTTTTGAGTTTTTGAAAAGAGGCAAACAAAACCAAGCAAAAGAACTAAGCAAACTAAAAACAAAGTAAAGAGAAAGGTTGAGGAGGACTCCCCTTGTGAAGACGTCCTTAGCCTCCCAGGAAACGGTGCCAAAAAAGCTTGATGCAACGCTGAGTTAATGTAGGAGCGCTTCGTTGGAAACCCCAAGAGCAAGATGTGAAGGAGCATAGCAGCAAGTTTTCCCTAAGTAAGAAACCGAGGTTATCGAACTAGTAGGAGGAAGGAAACGTCACACAGGTGTTGCAAGCAACGTGGAAACCTGCACAACACAAACTCAAGACTTTTCCCCAACGAATCAGTGAGGTTGTCAAGCTCACCGGTTTGCTGTAACAAAGGATTAAACATATGGTGTGGAAGGTGGTGATGGTTTGAGCAAGTAAACAGTGGAAGATGTATCAATGGTAAAGATTGGATCGGGGTCCATAGTTCACTAGAGGTGCTCTCCTTAGATAAACAATATGGCATGAAGGGTAAACAAATTGCAGCAGGGCAATTGACAGGAGCTGAGCAAGGCATAACAATGCAATACCAGACAAAAAGATCTTATCGAGATTCGATTGGGCAATTCAACAATATACATAGACGGCCATCCAACTGCATCTATGACTAGAAGTCCACCTTCAGGTTATCATCCGAACCCCCTCCAGTATTAAATTGCAAGCAACAGACAACTGCTTTAAGCAAAGTGTGTAAGGTAAACAATCTACTTGTTCCATGAACAATAGACCATTGTTTTCTCCCTAGTGGAAACAACACATCTACAACCAAAGAGATTTCTGTCACTTCCCTTGGAAACTAGAGGCATGAACCCACTATCGAGCATAAATACCCCCTCTTGGAGTCACTAGCACCTACTTGGCCAAGATAGCTACTAACAACAGAGAGCATGAAAGATCACAAACAACACAGACATTATAGAATCATAAAGACAAAACCATTAATCAATCTGACATAGTAATCTTAATATTCATCGGATCCCCGCAACCACAACATGCATGATTACAAATATATTAGATCTTGATCATGAACGGAGCTCACAATATCTATACATGAAAGCACAAGGAGGAGATGCAACCATCTAGCTACTACATGGACCCGTATTCCAAGGTGGAACTACTCACGCGTCATACTGGAGAAGAAGGCCTCCGAGATGATCTTCCCTCCGGCCCGTTGCTGGGAAGAACTTCAGATCCCCCCACGATCTAGGGACAATGGTGGCGTCTACGGAAGGTTTCGTGGAGTTTTGATCCGGTTCCTAGGGTTTCTGCATCGGGGGCTTCTTATAGGCGAAGAGGCGAGGTTGGGAGGCCACCAGGTGGGGCCACACCCTCCCTAGGAGCGGGCTGGGCCCACCTGCGCCTAGGGGGGTCTGGCCGCCCTGTGGCGCCTCTCCGTCTCTCCTCTAGACTTCGTGTCGCCCACGGTAAAATATTGACTTTGGCTTTTGTCCCGTCCAATTCCGAGAATATTGATTTTCTGCCTTTCTGGAAAAAAATATAGAAGAAAACGGGCAACTAGCACTGTGGCAACTTGTTAATAGGTTAGTTCCAGAAAAGATATAAAAACACCTTAAAGCGTAGACAAAGCAAAGTAGATACTAAACAAGCATGGAACATCAAAAATTATAGATACGTTTCCGATGTATCAGTAGCTCATGAACTTCGCATCACAGTCAACAACAATCATCTTTGGTACTCCATGTAGTCTCACGATGTCCCTGAAAAACAGGTTAGCAATATGCGACGCATCGTCGTTTGTGTGGCAGGCAATAAAATGAGCCATTTTAGAAAATCTATCCACTACCACAAATATAGAATCATGACCTCTCTAAGTTTTCGGTAAACCTAGCACAAAGTCCATGCTAATGTCTTCCCAAGGTGTAGTAGGTGCAGAGAGAGGTGTATACAAACCATGAGGCTTCAACTTTGATTTGGACTTGTTGCATGTAACGCAGCAACTCACAAATCTGTAGACATCACGCCGATCATCTTGGGCCAATAAAAGTGATCAGCAAGCATGAGCAATGTATTCTCATGCCAAAAGTGACCAAGCAAACCTCCAGCATGTGATTCCTACACTAAGAACAAACGCAACGATGATTCTGGAATGCATAGTTTGTTATGTAGCCATCATGTATATATGATACTTATCCCATGCATTTTTCAAAGCACACAAATGATATGGTTCAGCAAAATCATGATCAGTTGCATATAGCACAGAAATACTCTCTAATCCAGGAATTTTAACATCAAGATGTGTCAATAACATGTTCTTCCTAGATAGTGCATCAGCAACCACATTCTCATTTCCTTTCTTATATTTAATGATGTAAGGAAACGATTCAATAAACTTAAGCCATTTTGCTCAACGTCTATGCAAGTTTGATTGAGCTTTGAAATACTTCAATGCTTCATGATCAGAATGTATGATAAATTCTTTTGGCCACAAATAATGTTGCCAAACATCAAGAACTCTAATAAGTGCATACAATTCTTTATCATAAACATGGTAATTCAATCTAGCACCAGCAAGTTTCTCAGAAAAATATGCTATAGGACGACCCTATTGCATCAAAACGCCACCAATTCCTATACCACTAGAATCACATTCAACTTCAAATTGCTTTGAAAAATCAGGTAATGCAAGTAATGGTGCATAAGTAAGCAAACGTTTCAAAGTATAAAATGCAATATCTTGGGCTATGCCCCATACAAATGGCACACCTTTCTTAGTAAATTCATTCAATGGTGCAGCAATAGTGCTAAAATATTTCACAAAGCGCCTATAGAAACTAGCTAAACCATGGAAACTATGCACTTGACTCACATTCATGGGAATAGGCCAATTATGAATTGCTTCAATTTTAGATTGATCTACTTCTACCCCATGCTTTGATACAACATATCCCAGAAATATAACCTTATATTTTGCAAATGTGCACTTCTCAAGATTATCATACAATTTGTTATCATGCAACACTTGCAAAACTTTTCTAATATGATCACAATGTTCAGTTTCATTGCGGATGTATATAAGTATATTATCGAAATAAACAACCACAAAACGACCAATATATTCCCTCAAAACATGATTCATTAATCTCATGAATGTACTAGGTGCATTAGTAAGACCAAAAGTCATAACTAGCCATTCATATAATCCAAATTTTGTTTTGAAAGCAGTTTTCCATTCATCCCCTTCTTTCATTCTAATTAGATGGTAACCACTACGGAAATCTATCTTAGAAAAAACAGCAGCACCACTCAATTCATCTAACATATCCTCTAAACGTGGAATAGGATGACGATATCGAATAGTGATGTTATTTATAGCTCTACAATCTACACACATGCGCCATGTACCATATTTCTTAGGCACTAAAATAACAGGATCAACACAAGGGCTAAGAGAAACACAAATGTTCCCTTTGTCCAGCAACGCATGTACTTGTTTCTGTATCTCCTTAGTTTCTTCGGGGTTGGTTCTGTATGGTGCCTAGTTTGGTAATGTGGCGCCAGGGATCAGGTCTATCTGATGCTCAATGCCACGTAATGGATGCAATCCAGCTGGCACATCTTCTGTAAACACATCACCAAAATCCTGCAAAACATTAGACACACCAAGAGAAATAGGGGTCATGTTGTTAGAAACCAAAACCTCACCCTTGTACATGAGTACAAGAGGCATGGCTGTAGGATCCTCACTAAATTCTCTCATGTCCTCTTTGGTGGCTCAAATCAAAAGATTACTGATGACCCACAAGTATAGGGGATCGCAACAGTCTTCGCGGGTAGTATTACCCAATTTATTGATTCGACACAAGGGGAGCCAAAGAATACTTGCAAGCCTAAACAACTGAGTTGTCAGTTTAGCTGCACCTAGAAATAGTTCTTGCTCATAGAAGTTTATCAGTAGCAATAGTTTGTAGTAGCAACCGCAAAGCAACAGCAATAGCAACAGTGAAACAGTATCAATAGTAACAGTAATGGTAATAGTGGGATTCGAGTGAGGTAGGCATAGGTATGGATGGGCGGGCGTTGCATGGACGAGTATAAACATATAACTTCAAGACCTAGGGCATTGCAGATAAATAATAACAAGCATCCAAGTACTAAACAATCCTAGGCATGTGCTCCAAATATAGTCATACGTGCTCACAATGAGAACTTGCACAACATCTTCTGTCCAGCCATCCCGTGGCAGCGGGGCCTCTAGGGAACTACTGGCAATTAAGGTGCTCCTTTTAATAGAGCACCGGAGCAAAGCATTAACACTCCGTGAACACATGTTATCCTCACACCAAAGCCATCCCCTCCGGTCGTCCCAATTGTTATCACTTTGGGGCCTCTGGATCCGGATAATAATATGTGTACACAACATGCAAATAAGATAACAAACAATACTATCATAATGATTCAATAATAATTTCAGATCTAAGATCATGGCACTCGGGCCCTAGTGACAAGCATTAAGCACAACAAGTTGCAACAAAGTCAAATAACACTAATAGAGATACTAGGCACTATGCTTTAACAGATCTTATTCGATTACATGATAGAACTCATCCAATCCCTACTATCCCCAAGCCTACAGCGGGGGATTACTCACTCATGGATGAGGGAAACATCGGTGGTTGATGGAGTTGCATTGGAAATGACGATGGCGATGATCCTCTCCAAATTCCCCGTCCCGGCAGGGTGCCAGAACGGAGTTTCTGGATTCGAATCTTGGTTTCTGGTGGCGGCGGCGGAGCAGAACTCTTTCTGAAAAACTATCGAACACCCCTCTATTTTTAGGTCAAAAGGCAACTTATAGGCGCGGAGGGAGGCCGAGGAGCTACCTGGGGTGGCCAGACCTCCCCCAGGCACGGGGTCAGTGGGCATGCGCCTAGGGTGGGTCTAGGCCTCCTCTCTGTCTCCCCTTCTAGCTCCGTGGTTCTTCTGGTGAGAAATAGTATTTGGCATATTTTCCAGGATTTTTCCTGATAGTTCATTTTCTGCACAAAAACAATACACCATGGTAATTCTGCTGAAAACAGCGTCAGTCCGTGTTAGTTGTATCCAAATCACACAAGTTTAGAGGAAAAACAATAGAAAAGTGTTCGAGAAAGTAGATACGTTTTGGACGTATCAACTCCCCCCAAGCTTAGCTTATTGCTTGTCCTCAAGCAATTCAATTGAAAACTAAGTGCGATAAAAGAACTTTCAAGAACACTTTGCCTCATATGATGTAAATATTCTCAGCACAAGAGATGCTTAGACAATTCATAATAAAGAGTATGCAACTAAGTCTACTCAATAGTCATTGCAAGCTATGAAGAGAAACCAACTCAATAATAATAAGTAGCATGAAACATAAACATAAGCAACATTGCAATGCTCATAATAAGGTACGATAGAGTGGTATCTCGCTTGCCTTTGTTTGAAGAGCACAATATAAATGTTGAGGCACCTCTGAAGTTCATATGAAGACTAGAGACAAAGATATCAGAGATACAAGCATCAAAGTCATGACATAATTAACCAAGTTTTGAAACAAACACAAGAATGACAACTATGCTCTCAAGAAGGTGCTCATAGAATAAGTGGTGACTCAACAAAATTGTGAAAATGTTTTTGTAAAGGTTTGAAAGGCTTCCCAATGCTGAAAGGAAGGTACTCATTAGCTTTGAGCTCTCATTGCCCTTATCATAGGCATCTTCATGTGGTTAAGGTGAAAGTGAGGTCCACTCTGAATCATATGCTTGACAGACCATAGACTGGAAATCCCAAGTCCCTTGAGTACGAGGGTCGCTCCGCATGCTACTCCACTTTGGTCACCTGAAAGTTCTTGTCATTGTAAATACATGCATATCATTGAGAACCGCCAACGGGGTACCCCTTGCACATGGTACAGGAGCTTTCTCATAACCAAAATGACAAGGCAAGCAGACAATGAGCATCTCAGCAATATTTTTATTTACCATATGCATAGCTTTTTATTGAGGATGCTTCATAGATGCTCATTACAGTGATGCTGCAAGTTTCCACCATGATTAGGCATGGCTTAGGCTAGAGGCCCAGGCGTTTCTCTAACACAATGTATAAACTCCATGAACTAACAGCTTCCCCTTTTATTTCACATCGTCGACATCCATAAACAAAAAAGCAAGGAATCAACTGGATGAAATATCCAAAAAGTGTTGAAAGCGTTCCGTGATGAAAGAGTTCTGCGACTCAAAGATATAATAAGCAAGCATATAACTTTCATGGACTAGTCACAATGGTTCAAGATTATTAAGCGCAAGGAATAAAGTGTGCCATCAAGTTAGTGAGAGCTTTACTAACTAACTTTCTCAAAACAGACAAACATTTTATTTTGGAAGAAAACACGGCATATATAATATGCACTGAAGTAGCAAATGATGCTAATAGGTAGATATGGTGGACACAACTGGCAATATTGGCTTTGGGGAGTTGGAAGCACAGGTAGAGCACGTACATAGTGCAAGTGAAGGCTAGCAATAGAGAGGGGGCGACAAACGAGAGAGCAATAACTGTCATAATCATGCTTGCAACAAAACAGGACTCATTATGGCATGAAAGTGATACAAGAACTCTAAGGCAAAATAAATCATCGAGGCTTACTGACTGTTGATTAGTCAAATGCATGTGTGAGCATGTGCCAAGTCGATTCACATGAACAGTTAGAGGAGGATACCACAATATCATACCAAAGTATGAATAAAACAATGCAAGCAAACATTCATATGACATGCTACAAACTATTAGCAAGCTAGAGCTAATCATAGACAAGCAAGAACTACTAAGCATCCAAAATGACATACACCTTACACTAACAGGCTAAGCATGCTCACAATGATGAGTATATGTACAAAAATGAAACAAATTGAGTTCATTACCAGCCTCTTACCACACCTCGAGTTGTCTTAATCTTCATTATTGCCCTTCACTTGCATGACTTGAATAATTAACATGAAACCAAAATCCACTAAGGACGGCTGAACCCTGCAAAGAACTCACAAAACCAAAGAAGGACAACAAATATTTTTGGTGTTTTCGATTTTTCTAGAAGGCAACCAATGCAAAACCAAATGAAGCAAAAGAAAACCAAAAACAAAAACTAAGACGCTCCAAGAACAACACAACTGTGCATGAAACAATAAAAACGAAGTGTCTAGAAAGACCAGAGATTTTTATTGATGAAGAAGGGGATGCCCTGGGCACCCCCAACCTTTGACGCTTGTACCTCTTGAGTAATTCTTGGGGTGACATGGAGTGGATCCCCCCAATCTTGAGCTTTTGTCCATTCTTCATCTCATTACATCATCCTCTCTCTGCACCTGAAATTTTTCTTTCATACAAAACTTCACACAATCTTCATTAGCAACATTAGTTTATTCAAAAGATATTAAACCTCTGGCAAAGCTTTGGAATAGCAAGACTTTTCATTAAAAACACAAGATACTGTAGCAACTCCTTCAAAAAGCTCCATTTCCCAAAAATAACCCGAAAACGAATCAATAAGAAGCAAATGCAAATAATGGCAGAAATATGTCAAAACATACCAGCAGGTAGAAACCGATTTTTCCAAAGTCCTTCTGTTGCTCAAATAAAAAAGTGTTGAACTAATGAAAGTTAGCTAACATACTGGTGGATTTATTCGTAAATTTTCAGCTCAACCCGACTTACAGAGACTCCTCACGAATGTTTATGGTGGAGGACAGAAATCTGTTTCGGGACATCAACTCCCCAAATCTTACTTCCCTCTCATTAGAGGTCATTCTTGGCGCAAAAAAGCAAACAAAAGGGATAAGGAGAGGTCATTACTGAAGTAATAACTTCCAAGACTCAAGGAAACTCTTGGGTTATCTCCCAACAAGTACTTTTCTTTAACGCCTTTAAGTTAGGCACGACGAAGAGCAAAGATTGGAAAGGAGAAAAATAAAAGTGAGAAAGTATAACCACTATGAAAACATTATTTTGTTTATTAAAATCATTTTGTTACCAAGGTTGAGCAAGTCTTGTTACCAAAACAATCTTATATGAATCAAAACTTGGCATTCCACAAGGTGATTATGTTACCTCATACTTGATAGAAATGGTCCCAATCATAATAGTTTCAAAATTGTCTTGTGGAATGGGACAATATATCTCTCCAACTTTGATGCTCTCATTGTTTTCAATGGAATTTAGGCAATATCTCTTAACAACCTTATTGGGGAAATATACAGTGTGCTCTTTGTCATTAATATCGAATGTTACTTTCCCTTGATTGCAATTGATGACAGCACCTGCAGTATTAAGAAAAGGTCTCCCAAGAATAATAGACATATTATCATCTTCAGGCATTTCAAGCACAACAAAATCAGTTAAAACCATGCAATTATGAGCAACTTGAATAGGAACATCCTCACATATACCAACAGGAATAGTAGTTGACTTATCAGCCATTTGCAAAGATATATCAGTTGGTATCAACTTTTCTAGCTGGAGCCTCTTATAGAGAGAAAAATGCATAACACTAACTCCATCTCCCAAATCACATAAAGCAGTTCTAACATAATTGTTCTTAATAGAGCAGGGAATAGTTGGTATACCTGGATCACCAAATTTCTTTGGAACCTTACCATTGAAGGAGTAATTAGCAAGCAAAGTAGAAATTTCCTCATTAGGAATCTTCCTTTTATTAGAGACAATATCCTTCATATACTTTGAATAAGGAGGCAACTTAATAGCATCAGTCAAAGAAATTTGCAAGAATAAAGGTTTCATCCACTCACAAAACTTGTTGTAGTTTTCTTCCTCCTTTGACTTGTGTTTCTTACCTGGAAAAGGCATAGGTTTCTACACCCAAGGTTCTCTCTCTTTACCATGTTTATTAGCAATAAAATCTTCCTTGGTGTACCTAGTGTTCTTAGTATGCTTCTCAGGTTCTTCCTCACCTTCCTCCTTATCAGGAGACTCATCAATATTACCACTCTTAGTTTCAGCATCAGAGACAGATATACTATAAGGATCTACAGCAGGTTCAAGAGGTTCTTCAACTATCTTATGTTTCTTTTTCTTCCTCTTACGAGGACTACCACTATCCTCACCTTGTTGGGAATCCTGCTCTATTCTTTTAGGGTGTCCTTCAGGATATAAAGGATCTTGAGTAGCTGCACCACTCCTAGTTCTAATTCCATAAGCATGTTTATCTCCTGAAGCATTAACTAGCATATCCTTTTGTACTTTAGCAAGTTGATCAAGTTGAGTTTGAACCATTTGAAAGTGTTTACAAAGCATTTTAATATCATTGGAAGTTCTTTCTACATTATCTTTCAACTCATAGATAGCCCTAGAGTTTTCCAATAAATGATTCTGAACTTGTTTATTAAAATTACCTTGTTTAACAATAGATGTGTCAGGTTCCTCTAAGCATTGATCAGGAGGCTTAACATAAGGAATATCACCTTCATTAAATTGGATAGAGTGTACCTCAATAGTAGATGAGTGGGGAATTGGCTTACATAATTCTTCTATAGGAGGTAGATTCTTCACATCTTCAGCTCTAATACCTTTCTCCTTTAGACACTTCTTAGCTTCCTTCATCACTTCATCATTTAATGCAATAACTGCCCTCTTCTTTGTTGTTGGTGTTGGAACTGGTTCAGGAACAACTGGTTCAGGAGTAATAGGCTCAGGTGTATTCAACTTAGTTGAAGTCCAATCATCATAATTCTTGCTTATCTTGGTCATTAATTCTTCAGCATCTGTAGGAGTCCTTTTCCTGAAAACACAATCAGCAAAGCTATCTAGGTAGGTCCTAGAATCATCGGTTAGTCCATTATAATAAATATCAAGAAGCTCATTCTTAGGCAATAGACATCCAGGATATGCATGAATCAAGGAACATAATCTTTTCCATGACTCAGGCAATTTATCTTCTTCTCCCTGTTCAAAATCAAAAAGTCTCTGCAAAGCATCATGTCTAGCACTAGGAGGAAAATATTTATGGAAGAACGAAGCACCCAAGCAATCAGGGCTATCAATGGAACCAGGAGGTAATCTATTAAACCAAGCCCTAGCTTCTCCTTTTAGTGAAAAAGGGAAGATCTTACCAACAAAGTACTTGCGCATTTTAAAATCATCAAAGAATAAAGCACTCATAGTAGAAAGCTCATTCATATGAGCCACAACACTATCATTTTCAGTACCACAAAAAGGTTATTTCTCAACAATATCTAAATAAGATAAATCAAGAGAGAAATCATAATCTTCATCTTTAATATCTATGGGATAAGTGGCAAACTTAGGATCATAGGACAACTTAGGCATAATAGTACGTCTAGCAAGGAGACTCTTCATAGCACTAGTACCATGTGTGTTTCAGCACTCTTCAACAAATTCATCAGTGAGCTCAATGTAACCACCATTAATATCATAACTCTCACTAGACTCAGGTGAGCTAACAGGTGTAACAGTGTATTCACTAGGAGTTTCAGTATTTCCTAGACTAGCCATAGTAGCATCCAGAAAAGGACCTAATGAACCACTCGCATCAAGCACAGTAGAAGTAACATCATGAGTGTGTGTTTCAGCACTCTTCAACAAATTCATTAGTGAGCTCAATGTAACCACCATTAATATCATAACTCTCACTAGACTCGGGTGAGCTAACAGGTGTAACAATGTATTCACCAGGAGTTTCGGTATTTCCTAGACTAGCCATAGTAGCATCCAGAAAAGGACATAATGAACCACTCGCATCAAGCACAGTAGAAGTAACATCATGAGCATCAAAAGTAGTTTCAGATTCAGTAGTAGTAGCAGTGTGTGTAGCATGTGTATGTGGTGGTGGTGTGACAAGCTTACTTATAACAGACGGTGAATCAAGACCAGCAGAGGTGTTTAGGACTGTACTTCTTCTTGTAGTGGATGGTAAAATAGGGAACTTTACATCACGAGACTTCCCATGATGAAAGGAGTATCAGTGAACAATAATAGATCCAAGTGAACTTAAAAATAAAGCTATGCTCCCCGGCAATGACGCCAGAAAATAGTCTTGCCGACCCACAAGTATAGGGGATCGCAACAGTCTTCGCGGGTAGTATTACCCAATTTATTGATTCGACACAAGGGGAGCCAAAGAATACTTGCAAGCCTTAACAACTGAGTTGTTAGTTCAGCTACACCTGGAAACAGTTCTTGCTCTCAGAAGTTTATAAGTAGCAACAGTTTGTAGTAGCAACAGCAAAGCAACAGCAACAGCAATAGTGAAATAGTAGCAATAGTAACAGTAACGGTAACAGTGGGATTCGAGTGGGTAGGCATAGGGATGGATGGACGGGAGGTGCATGGACGAGTCTAAACATGTAACTTCAAGACCTAGGGCATTGCAAATAAATAATAACAAGCATCCAAGTACTAAACAATCATAGGCATGTGCTGCAAATATAGTCATACGTGCTCGCAATGAGAACTTGCACAACATCTTCTGTCCAGCCAACCCGTGGTAGCGGGGCCTCTAGGGAACTACTGGCATTTGAGGTGCTCCTTTTAATAGAGCACCGGAGCAAAGCATTAACACTCCATGAACACATGTGATCCTCACACCACAGCCATCCCCTCCGGTTGTCCCAATTATTGTCACTTTGGGGCCTTTGGATCTGTACAATGATATGTGTACACAACTTGCAGATAAGATCACAAACAATACTAATAATGATTCAATAATAAGTTCAGATCTGAGATCATGGCACTCGGGCCCTAGTGACAAGCATTAAGCACAACAAGTTGCAGCAAAGTCAAATAGCACTAATATAGATACTAGGCACTATTCCCTAACATATCTTATTTGATTACATGATAGAACTCATCCAATCCCTACCATCCCCAAGCCTACAGCAGGGGATTACTCACTCATGGATGAGGGAAACATCGGTGGTTGATGGAGTTGAGTTGGTGATGACGATGGCGATGATCCTCTCCAAATTCCTTGTCCCGGCAGGGTGCCAGAACGGAGTTTCTGGATCCGTATCTTGGTTTCTGGTGGCGGCGGCGGAGCGGAACACTTTCTAGAAAACTATCGAATCCCACCTCTATTTTTAGGTCAGAAGGCAACTTATAGGCGTGGAGGGAGGCCGAGGAGCTACCTGGGGTGGCCAGACCACCCCCAAGCGCGGGGTTTGTGGGCCCGCGCCTAGGGTGGGTCTAGGCTCCCCAGGCCTCCTCTCTGTCTCCCCTTCTGGCTCTGTAGATATTCTGGTGAGAAATAGATTTGGCATATTTTCCGGGATTTTTCCTGATAATTCATTTTCTGCACAAAAACAAGACACCAAGGTAATTCTACTAAAAACAGCGTCAGTCCGTGTTAGTTGTATTCAACACACAAGTTTAGAGGAAAAACAATAGCAAAGTGTTCGAGAAAGTAGATACATTTTGGACATATCAATTATGCACTCTCTCACGTTTCGTTATATCATTCTTTTTGGGCTCATTTACACCACTCACAGCTGCCATACTCTCGCGTACAGGTGCATCCTGCAAGTTCACTTCAATCTTCTGACGAGATTCATTCACAATCTGCTGTGGTGTCATAGGCTGCAAATTAATTTTCTTGCCCTTGAACTCCAAATGATATGTATTGGATCAGCCATTGTGTTTCACATGGCGATCATAGAGCCAAGGCCGACCCAATAGTAAATGGCAAACAGTCATAGGAACCACATCAAAATCAATAGAATACTTGTATGGTCCTATCTCAAAGTTCACACGCACCATATGGTTTACCTCCATCTCACCATTGTCACTCAAGCATTGTATGTGATATGGCTTAGGATGAGGCAAATAAGTTAAATTTAGCTTGGCACATAAATCCTTGCTTGCAATATTTCTGCAGCTACCTCCATCAATGATCACTTTGCAAGCTTTGTTTGGTCCAACTAGTGCTTTTGGTTGGAATAGATTGCAGCGCTGAGAATCAACAATAGGTTGCACACTAAGTATACATGGAGAAACCACAATGGTTGGCGCATGCTCAAGTAAAGCATCCATGCCTTGTTCACTTGCATAACCATTGTCGTCAGGACTATCATGATCAACTTTGTCTCCACTTTCAAACTCACCATGCTCATTGACAAACAGGACCTTGCGGTTGGAACAATCTTTCTTGAGGTGTCCTCTACCTCCACAAGTATGGCACTCTACATCTCTAGTACGGCCTATTGACATATTGGAACCAGCGCTAGTAGCAGGTGCAGCGGGTCTCTTTGCTTGGGAACCATAAGATGCTTGTGGTGTAGGTTTGGAAGATGATGTGGAGGGATGACCAGCAGAAGCGTCCGGTGTAGGTGCAGGAGGCGGCATCATTGACCGTGCTGAAAAACGGTTGGTGGAAGGGTACGGATGCACCTTGGCTTCTTCGGCTAATTGGGATTCAACCTCTCTTGCATGATGCAACAACTCATTTATTGTCTCATACTTGTGATGTCGCATAATGCTCTTGATAGGTAACTTCAAATTGTTAAGAAAACGCTGCATGGCCATCTTAAGTGATTCACGAACTCGAGCACGCTGCATGGTCAACTGACATGGTTCCTTGCCTCAATTGTGTCAACTTGTCAAAAACTAAATGCAAATAGTTAGTGGGCACAAAACGCTCCTTCATGATGCGCTTCATCTCTCTCCATGTGAGCATAGGAAGTTCATTGCCATCTCTTCTATTCTGCACAATGGCATCCCACTAACGTAATGCATGGCCATCAAACTCTAAAGCAGCAATGTTTACTTTCTTGTCTTTGGTATATTCATGCAAACGCCACAACTTCTCAATTTTCAGCTCCCATGTGAGGTAATCTTCAGGATCAAGTGAACCATCAAACTTGAGAATTGAGAATTGAGAATTTGGGTTTGACCAAGCCATCCTCAAAGACTTGGTGTGGAACACGTTGAGCACGTCCAATGGGACCCCAGCCACGTGCATGACCTGGGGGATGAGCACATCCCCGACCAACATTGTTTGGATTCTGAATGTCATCGGCATTACTTCCTTCCTCATCATCAACGACATCATCGTGTGGTTGTTGCTGCCATTGCTCAAGTGTCAGTGTCAAAGCATCAAAAGTGTTGGGCCACGTAGAGATAAAACAAAACTTTTTCCTCTAACGTGGTGATCCCAAGATCTAGCTGAGATAGAAGGCCACGAGGTTTACCACTAGACGCGCAGTTGCGCAACTAGTGGTGAAGCGCGTCAGTTGATGCAGTGCAGTCCTCACGATCCGATCGTCCTGGTGCTGATCGTACAACACCTCTGTTGGTATCCACACGTACAAGGAGGAGCACCAGCGGCAAACTGCTAGGTTCGGTACATCGGCAGGACTGTTGTGGAGCTAGGGTTTCCAACACATGGAATGACCTAACCGATCAACGATTAACCCTTCTGGGTTACTGTGCTCCACTATATATAGGTAGTGAACATGGGCTCCACTCTCGTGGCCCATTCACTAAAGCCCATATAACACTAGTCACCGTGAGTCCGACTCACTGACTCAGTCCTAATCCGGCTTGGGTCCAACCCAACCAGATTTCCGGTTCAGATCCAATCCGAACTTGCTCCCGTTCTTAAGTGTGTGACCCCATAGGCTCATGGCTACTTGGACACGATTGGAGTCTGACTCTCGATCGATTAGTCGGTAGCGGCTCCTAGCAGAACATGCCGACTCCCAAGTACCAGTGTGTCATGAAGACTTGCCTTTCTAATGTGACTTACGTCCGAGTCCCTTTTTGCCTCAAGATATACCTTGTCGGACTATAGGCGAATATTTGTCATCCCTTAAATAGTCCAACTCTCTTCTCGATCCGAGATAAGTGATTCACCCGACTAACTCTTAGTCGATCACCTTGGTTAACATTTAACCGAGTCATGCATGACCATGCTTTCCGAATCATATCATCCGAGAGGGCCCAGAGAATATCTCTCCAAGTGGAGGGGCAAAATCCCATCTTGGTTATTCACATCATGCAGCTTGATTCTCAGTCGACCCGAACTCTGGCTTTATAACTGCCCAGTTATGGATCAGCGTTTGACAGAACCTAAGTCGGTGATCCTCAACTCGGACTATGCAATAACGTCAGGTCTAAGGATTACATTGACTGAGATATACAAATGACAACTTGTTCGTTGTAACTCAATATGGGTCAATCCGACTCGCTAAACTCTTTAGCCAAATCTGTGTAAGTCAGAATAGGATCTCCATACTCATGACAACTGGAACCGAGTCATCAAGCCAACTTTCACATTGGTCTAAGTTGTGTGTCCAGCACAACCTCGATGACCATGGATATTTAGTACAAACAACATGAATGTATAGTTCCACAACCGAATCACATATTTAATGATACACATCAGATGTTTATACAAGGACAACTTAATATCTTTATGAATACAATGGGAAATATCATCATACATGATTGCCTCTAGGGCATATTCCCAACAAAAAGAACACTGCAAGGTGGCGACATTGGTGTTGATAGCCGTCACTTGTGTCTGAATGTTGGTGACTACGGTCTCATTCTCTCCCATTGCAATTTGCACATCCTGTACTGATTTTCAATCCCATCGATGGTGGTAGTGAACACGCGCGTCAAATGAGATCGCAAAGCTTCATATTCTCGCCAAGTAACAGGATCAGTATCATTCTTTTATGCATAACAACTTCATCACTAGAAGACATATTAGTAGGTTAGTGCAAAAATAAAATTGATTTGGTGGAACACTCACAACTCACTCCAACTGACAATAAAGCAGATCTTACTGTTCCAAAGTGAATAGTGATGTTTTACCAATTCAAAATCAACAACTAATACACTAATGTGATGAAGTGAATATCAAGGGTATGGAGAACGAACACAGGACACACAGGTTATTTATGGTGGAGATGTAGGTATGGTATCCTAACTACACCGCAAACAAATCCTAGTGCTGATCATGAGAACCCAATAAACACACACAATGGAGATAAACGTGGCAAAGCAACTTATGAATAGGAATATTGCAATGCTCAAGAGAGATGCTAGTAATATCTCAAAATAAAAAGGCAAAAGATTGCTCAATCAACCAGTGCTATGATCAACTAGGCCTCCAATAATGCACGCTTAATACCTCGTTTTGTCACGCTGTAGCTTTGTTTTTTTCTCTACTTTTTATACTGATTCTCTATATGACTCAATGCAATATGAATGCATCAATTTAGAACAAACTAGGCCAGAAAGTCGGGTATGTGTCCGTTGGAGACTCCGGTTGTGCCCGATAGTACGGGTGATGTGGGCTGAATAGTCCGGTTTTGCCTCTCGAAATTTTCTGCACTTTATAACCCTAATGAGTAGCCTGTCGGAGCAAAGAAACTAGTCTCGTGGGTACGTTCCTAGGAACTGATGCTGTAGATAGGTTGTATCTATGGTATGAAAACAAAAGGTATGCTATGTGGACTCGGAAAAGTAGATGGAAAAACTTGCGGAAAATGGTGATGGTGGCCTCAGCGGAAACAAGATCAAACCCTAAACCTAGACACAAATAAAACTAGAATCCTATAGGAAAAACCTGCAGATGGGATCTATGAGAAGACATGACCAACAACTAAAACTTGAAAAACGATGCAATCTAGGCTATGACAAATATTTTTATGTGGCTTTTCTATATAGGATGAAAAAACAACTAGACTACAGATGGATACATGCCGACTCAGACCAAAACTGGTCGGCGGGCGGACATTCCGGCTAATATCGGCCGTACAGTTTGGTCCGGCCAGACACTCCGGGTGGATTCAGCCGGATAGTCCGTTCTGGACGGAAACTTTGAAGTTTCCGGGTGGTGTCCGGGCAGTGTCCGATCTGGGACACAGAAAGGTAAGACCTTGTGGCTTCTCGGGTAGGCCGGACAGTTCGGTGGGATCTGGCCGGACACTCTGGTCTTCACTAGATCTTTTCCTTCCTTCTTTATGATCTCCTCTTGCGCCTTCCTCCCACTCCTCCCTCGCACATTCTTGGGCGATCATCATGCTGGGCACCTCTTGTAGCCCTTCTCCTCCTTGCACCATGCTTGCTTCCTCAACGAACCTGATCATACATAAATGCATTGACTTAGGTAGTATAAAATTCTCATCACTAAAAATATCAGATTCATTTAGGATTGAATTCACCTGCTATTCAAGTATCTTGGCACGAGCTCTTGTAATCAGTCTAATTCTAATTTCATTGGACTGAACCTTCTTAGCTGTATATGGAACATCTTCAGTAGTAATTGGGGTAGACATAATTGTAGGGATGTCCTCATCAGTAATATTCATGATGAAACAGCCAACGGATGGGATGTTCCTCCGCCTTCTTGTTCGGTAAGCGAGAAGGAGGACGAGCATTGTTTACTTATGTTGATTATATAACTGTTGGTGTACTTAACTGTTGTTTCAATTAACGAACGTCCATCTATATCTTGTTAGGTGGATGTTGTAGCATGTCTGTATAGAACTGTTTGTGTAACATCCCAGCGTTTAGGAACCAACAAGGGGTAGAATTATAAATATGTTCATTTGCATGCATTCATTTGCAAAAGTAGGGAAAAAATTCGCCAAAAAAAACCCTAGAGAGATCAGAGTTTCCTTCACTGTTTTGAGTTAGGATTTAGCTCTTTATAGTGATTGTGATAAATTTTGACATGATCTCTAGGAATTTAAATGATTTGTGAGAGTAATTCAGATTCATATTTAAACTTGAATTACTTTTGAAAAGATTTTAAAATTAAAAGTATTTAACATTTTATTGTGTTCAAAAGTATTTATAAATAAATATTATGAATTATTAAATGATACATTAAAGGTTATACAAGAAAAAGAAATTTGAAAACATTATAAATAAAGGGATTCATACATGCAATAATAATTCTTATTCTTTATTTATTCAATAAAAATAATTCAAACATAATTGAATACATAAGAATTACATCATAGAAACAATTATAAAAATGAAAAAAAACTTTATTGCATAATAAATAAATAGTACATTATTCATTAAAGAAGAAAAATGAAAGGTTACAACAGAAATAGAATTTGAAAAACCTAAACTAATTCATTTCTACTTCCTAATCTAATCTTCTTGATCCTCAATAAATGACTTTGTACCTGTGAACAAACAAACAAACAAACAAATAAAAGAAATAAAATGAAATGGTTATGATTATATTTTTCTTAGTTTTCAACAATGAGATGCATTGTTTAGATACATCACTGAGGAAATAAATTATAAAAGGGGAAAGTTTCACCAAAATGTAGGATCTATTCTTGAAGTTAAAATGGCTTCAGTACAACATTCTTAGCCAAAGAGGGGCAAGTTTCACCAAGCTAACAAAAGTAAAAGGGGTAAACCTAGATATTTCCTCTTTGATATGATCCATAGGCATAGTAAACAAGCAGGCAACTTACTCACTCATGCAGATAGGAGTTGTTGTCAACAGGAGGCTGAAAGCAGGGTAAATAAAGGTCACAGAGCCGCACATAGCAGAGCAAGCTCTGCTACACTAGTTCACAAAATCAGCAGGTGGTCTATCTCAAGAACACACAAGAAACCAACACTAGAACCTGATAGATTCTCACCAGATCAACCAATAAAATTGTCTAGAAAACCATCTGATTAACAAGCAAGATGGTTACATAAGGAGGAAGTGGATCAGGTGTTGGGCAAGGGCAGGGCAGGAGTGGATTGTAGCATGCCAATTGTCTAAATTTTTTAATGCTACTTGCCTATTCTAGATAATTCTACTTCATACATATCATTCTTGCATTGCATAATATCATGCTCATGTTAGCATGCCACCTTGCATTTAAGCATCATATTAAAACCCCTTTTATTTGGTTCTTCTTACATATGCATTGGTAGTATTATTTATTGTATTTGCCTCTTGATATATTGTAGTTGGTTCTTGATATATTGCTTAATGCCCAAATTTACTTAGTGGCATTTCTTTTCAAACTCCATCACCTTTCTTTGGTTCTATCTATAAATTCCACAATCCTAATTATATATGATCCATTGATACGTCGTAAATGTATCTATAATGTTTTATGTGCCATGCTTGTTTAGTATCAAGTTTGCTATTCTTTGTCTACACTTTGAGGTATTTTTATACATTTTCTAGGACTAACCTATTAACAAGATGCCGCAGTGCCAGTTGCCTGTTTTCTGTTGTTTTTGGTTTCAGAAAAGCTAGTAAGGAAATATACTCGGAATTGGACGGGACAAAATCCAAAGTCAATATTTTACCGGAACGAACACAGAGACCTAAGGGGGGCCACAGGGTGGCCACACTCTAGGGCCGCGCGGGTCCACCTCTGACCTCGCCTCTTCGCCTATAAGAGCCCCCCGATACAAAAACCCTAAGCACCTAATCAGATGTCCACGAAACATTTTGTAGCCGCCGCCACCATCATCCCTAGTTCGGGGGGAGGATCTGAAGTTCTTCCCAGCACCCTGCCGGAGGGAGAGATCATCTCTAAGGCCTTCTTCATCACCATTCCAGCCTCCGGTATGATGCTTGAGTAGTTCACCCATGGACTATGGGTCCATACAATAGCTAGATGGTTGTTTCTCCTCTTTTGTGCTATCATGTTTAGATCTTATGAGCTCCATTCATGATCAAGATCATCTATTTGTAATCATACATGTTTTTTGTGGGGATCCGATGGATATTGAGATACTATGTCAGATTGATTATTGATTCTATCGTGTCATATTTATTATTGATTCTATCATGCCTGTGTTATTTGTGATCTTGCATGCTCTCCGTTGCTAGTAGCTGTCTTGGCCAAGTAGATGCTAGTGACTCCAAGAGGGAGTATTTTTGCTCGATAGTAGGTTGGTGCCTCTAGTAATCTGGGGAAGTGACATAAATCTCTAAGGTTGTAGATGTGTTGTTGCTACTAGAAAGAAAAAAACAATCTTTTGTTCATGGAACAATTGTATTGTTTACTTTACACACATTGCTTAATGCAGTTATCCGTTGCTTGTAACTTAATACTGGAAGGGGTTCAGATGATAACCTGAAGGTGGATTATTAGTCATAGATGTAGTTGGATTACAGTCTATGTATAATGCTGTAATGCCCAATCAAATCTTACAGGAATCATGATGTCTAGTATTTGCATTGTTATGCTTGCTAAGTCTGTCAATTGCCTCGCTATAATTTGTTCACCCAACATGTTATCTATCTTAAGGAGAACACCTCTAGTGAACTATGGACCCCAGTCCAATCTTTACCATTGTTACATCATCTACTCTTACCATTTAATTTCAACAAGCAATTATTATCTTTCACACTATACATTTAATACTTTGTTTTCAGCAAAACAGTGAGATTGACAACCTCACTATAAGTTGGGGCAAAGTCTTGAGTTTGTGTTGTGCAGGATTCCAAGTTGCTAGCAACACCTTGGAGTTTTTTCCTTGCTCCTACTAGTTCGATAACCTTGGTTTCATAACTGAGAGAAAACTTGCTGCTGTACTCATCATACCTTGCTCTTGGGGTCTCCCAACGAAGCTTTGCAATCGACTAAGTCGCGTCAAGATTTTCTAGCATCGTTGCCGAGGAGTTACGGACAGCTTCACAAGGGGAGCCTTTCACAACCATTATTTTTACTTTGTTTTTGTTTTGCTTAAAAGCTTGCTTCTTTTTATAAAAAATTACAAAAAAAAATAGTTTCATTTGGTTTGCCTTTTCTTATAAAAACACACACAAAATTAGTCCTTGAATAGTTGTCACGTTGTGCTAGCTCACCATGTTGATCTCTAAATTCACCCTGAAAGACCTTTCTATAGGTAGTGGCTCTATAATTGGGAAAATAAAATATTGCAGAATTATTTAATCATATTAGTAAACATGAGGATATTGAGGATAGATCCTTAGCAGAACTTGCTCCTAATTATGAAATTGCTGCAGTTTATTTAGGTCACATGTTGGACGCTTGATTTGTTAACCTTAACCCCATGATGCAAGTAATGTTTCTTAAACTTAAATAAATTGAGGATACTTAAAAGAGAGATTTTATTCTAGAAACTTTGCTAAAGGAGTTCAAGGATGTTGCTAAATAAGCTAAAATGGTCTTTGATCATTTTAATATGCTAGGCTCATGTGTAGATGTTATGGGTACATTAGAAAAGTTGGATAAAACTAAACCCAATGGAGAGGAAATTAAAATACCCATACCTTTTAAACTTGTAGGAATGCATGAAGCCTTAAAAAGAATTTTGATTGGATTGTTCCTGAAAATCCGTTTGATGAAAGCAGTAAACCCAAGAGTGCTGAGAGAGTATCCTCTGGAACACATTTGGATGAGATACCTTTCCTAGTTGAAGAAATTTCAAGTACTGATCTCAATGCTTCTTCATTTGAAAATACTTGATTCTTGCTTCTTATGCCTAACTTAACGGCATTAAAGAAAAGTACTTCTGGGGGATAACCCAATAGTTTTATTGAGTCTTGTAATTTATTACTTCTGTAATATCCTATCCTTATCCTTTTTGTTTGATTTTTGTGCCAAGAATAACCTCTAATGAGAGAGAAGTAAGATTTGGGGGAGTTGCTGTCCCAAAATAGATTTTTGTGCTTTAGTGTAAACATTCGTAAACAATATCTGTATGTCGCATTTAGTTGTAATTTTCTGAGTAAATGCCCCAGGTTGTTATCAAACTTTAGTTAGTTCAACACTTTTCGATTTGAGCAACAAAAGGTCTTCGAAAAATCGGTTTTTACCTACTGGTCTGTTTTGACAGATTTCTACCATTATTTGCATTTGCCTCTTTATCGGTTTTTTTTGAGTTCTCCTTGATCACTTGAGCTTTTTAAAGGAATTGCTACAGTAGCTTGTGTTTTTCATGAAAGTTTTGCTGTGTTGAAACTAAACCCCAAGGTCTATTATCTGGAATACACTAATGTTGCTAATGAAGATTGTGTGAAGTTTTGTATGAAGGAAAATTTCAAGTGTAGGGGAAGAATGATGTAATGATATTGAGAATGGAAAAGAGATCAAGCTTGGGGATGATACCCCGTGTCACCCCAAGAAATATTCAAGAGGTACAAGCGTCAAAGCTTGGGGATGGCCAAGGCATCCCTTTCTTCATCAATAAAAATCTTAGGTCTCTTTCTAGACACTTCGTTTTTATTGTTTCATGCACTGTTGTGTTGTTCTTGGAGCGTCTTAGTTTTCGTTTTTGGTTTTCATTTGCTTAGTTTGCTTGAATAAAGTAGTTGGACCCCCGCTTTCACTGTGTTGTTTCAAATAAGTTGATTGGTGTTGGAAAAGAGTAGAAAGTTTCATGCTTAAAGTGGTACAAAAGGGAGCTTGTTTTGACTGTGGCTTAGACCTTATCATGTCATGCTAGATGTTTTTTTGACCTTATGCTTAGTGATCATTGTTGTTTGTGTCTTGAAATAATCATGCTTTGTTTTAGCATACAAAAGCATAATATTGTGGTATTCTCCTTTGATGCTTTGTTTGGGTTGACTTAGCACATGCTCACACCATGTTAATACTATGAACCAGTCACCTTAGCCTCTATGATCATTTAGTTTTTGACTTGTAATAGCACTTTATGCTTTAGTTGATAATGTTTTGTCACTCTGCATGATTATGACCATTATTGCTCTCTTAGTTGGTCGCTCCCAGTCTTTTGCTAGCCTCCACTTGTCCTAAGTAAGATCTACTCATACATCCAACTCCCAAGAAACCAAGTTATTCCAAATAGTCCACTATAAATTCCTATGTATGTTGTGTTACACCATTCCAAGTATATTCTTGTTTTATCTATCTTCCAAATTAAACTTGTTATGTGAAAATTAGTGATTAAATCTCTCACAAACTTGATGGCACACTTTATTTTTCTTTCCCCTAATAAACTTGAACCATTGTGTCATCTATGTTGTATATGCTTGCACTTATAAGTTGGGAATTAGCAGAACCGTGCTGTCACGGGGAACGCTTTCAACACCTGTACATATTACCCAGTTGATATCATGCTCTTTTGTTTATGGATGTCGACGGTGTGAAATAAAAGGGGAGCCTGTAAGTTCATGGAGTATTATATATGTGTTAGAGAAATGCTTGGGCCGCTAGCCTAAGCCATGCCTAAACATGGTGGAAACTTGTAGCATCACCATAGTGAGCAATCCATGAAGCATCCTTAGAAAAAAATATAGAAAAAAAGAGAGAGAAAGAAAAAATATGCACCATGCTCATGGTAAATAAAAGGATTGCTGAGATGCTTACTATCTGTTGCCTTGTCATTTTGATATGGGATAGCTCATGTGTCATGGGGCAAGGGTATCCCGTTGGCGGTTCTCTATGATACACATATACTTACAATGACAAGAACTTGCTTGTGACTAAAGTTGAGTAGCATGAGGAACGACCCTCGTACTCAAGGGACAAGAGATTGCCAACTTATGATTTGTCAAGCATATACTCCATATTTTGTTCACTTTAACCTTAATCACTTCAAGATTCTTATGATAGGGGCAATGAGAGCTGAAAGATAATAAGTACCATAATTTTTGGAAGCTCTTTATTAAACTTAAAATCCCAGCTTCCCTGTGAAGGGCCTATCTTCCTACTTTTATATTGAGTCTCCACCTTCTTTCTTTATGCACCAACTTGGAGAGCATAGTTGTCATTCTTAGTTCTATGTGCATTGTCCCAAAACTTATTTATTGATTCATAATGTTGATATTGCTTGTTCTTGAACTACTTGTATCTAGTCACCCTTATGAACTGTAGCGGACCCGAACTCGACTTGGTTCAAAATCCCTGTGATTACAGTGCTAGTCCCTGGATCGAATAGCTAGCACCCACAGTTTAAGATGTAATATCAAGATACAAAGGTCATATTACATCGCATGATCTAGAATATAAATACTTATTACAATATCATAGCCATAGGCTATCTTATTACAAAGCAGCGGAATAAAAGTAAAGCATGGAGTCCTTCATCTTCATGTGTCACATGCAAGCATGTTGCGTGCAGGCTCATAACCCCTACTCATCAAACATCACTATCATCAAGTAATCCTGCAACATGGTAAGTTACAGCCAAAAGGGTCAATACATTTGAATTGTATTGGCAAGTGTCACTACTATGTGGAAATAAGTTGGAACCTATCAATACATGCATATTTGGCTAAGTAGAGTTTATGCTCATTTGCAGAAAGCAATATGGTTTTATCCTATCTTTTCAAAATAGTTTGATCTTTCAATAACTCTCTGAACTCCTTGGCAAACTCCAAGTGCTTCTAATCCCTTGTTGACACCATCAAGATTTACTTTGAGAAATTGGAATGTCGAGATCTTCCATAGCTTCAGGTCTTAGTTGCTCAGAATTGTCCGTAACCGGGGACACGGCTAAGTACTTATAATTTGATGTTCTGTAGAAGTTGTACACTTTACCCACATGACACAATCTCGTCTTGACGCCACTAGTGGCCGCTGGATAAGTACACACCAAATGGAGTACCGGTAGATCGAGAATGTGACAAAGTCTTTCCATAGAAGTCCTCCCAATACATAATGCTATCACATCTACCAGGAACCAATGTAAGGATATACTTCCAATACATAATTCTAGTTAACCTGAATAGGTACCAATGCAAGGGTCTTCCACTATGTAATTGACTAAGCCAGAGCCCATTTAGCATGTGGCTGTACACAAAAGCCACTGTATGAGAAACATGTTCAATCTCTAAGTCCCCGGGTGGTTTTCTTCTAGTGCACACACGAAAAAGATAGCCATATATATATGGTTCCCTTCGTTGTCACCTTATCCACAACTGAGTATCCACATTCCACCCAGGTGATTCATTGAGTACTTGTTTTATTATATAAAACATATATTTTTCCAACACTTCATATAATCATAACATGGTATTCCACCCCAAATCTATAGCAAGGCTAAGCATACTACAACTATGATGTTTCCACTAAGGAGGATATAAAGGATATCCTAATAGGACATAGCATAACATAGTAACATAGTAGCCCTATCATGCATACTACAAAAATTCCACTAAGTGTAATGAAAATAGTAGGACATGGATGATAGTTCTACTTGCCTTAGTAGTTGGTGGTGTTGGTACACTCTTTGTAATAACACACTTGACAATCAACACAATCTATCAAGCAAAACAACCAAGACAAAACAATCACAAGATCAATACTAATGACAACACAAAAATCATGCAAAGTATGCAAACATGCAAGACGGAAATTTTCATTGTACAAATTGTTATAACAAGGTACTAAACATTACTAAGTGATTTCTGAACATTTTATATTTTCAAGATTACAAATACAACCATTTGTGTAGCTGTAGCAATTAGAAATATTTTCTAACACTTGGAAATGCCGTTCTCACTAAATAATTGCCACGATCTTATTTATACTAGAATAAAATTATATATTTGTCTTACTGGACAGAGGGTTCAATTTACAACCATTTGCAAAAGGATTCACTTAAAAATAATTTACACAACAATTTTTATACTTAAAATACTCCACAAATGGTTCTGTATAAAGCGTGATGTTAACAGACTCAAAAATACCTAATTATGGCTCCACTGTGTTCTAATCATTTTTTGAATCCATAGACATATTATTTGCTAAATTTGGATATACAGAACTAAAGATATGTGTTTTGCAAGTTTCTATGTTCTTATGTCTAAAAATCCGAAAATAGAAATAGATATGATACTTGGCAGATTCTGATTGGAGGATACCCCTTCGTTTAAGTGATCTATGATGGTGTTTAGATGAAGATCTAATGGTCTAGGATGGCTCACCGGAAAAGCTCATCGGAGAAGTTCGCCCGATTTGCGGGCACGGGCTTGACGTTGTCGTTCCCGTCGCTAGGGACGTATCCGAAGAAGAAGAAGATGTGGACGGCGTAGAGGACATCGAGCCGGTGTTACTGGACGTGATTGTGAGGTTGTTCGTCCCCAAAGGTGACAACAATCAACGGATGGAGCAACGTACGACGTCGGCGGCGCGACCAACTACAACAATATGATGAACAATCATGTCTTGGAGGTAGGCAACATCAAGAGTAGTCTACTGGTAGAAGGAATCGACGAGGGACTCACTGTGGACAACAAGGTCTGATGATGAACTTTGTTTTTAGGCTAATCTTGTCATGGTCCGTGTGTGTTCTACGGAGCTTCTCTCGAGAAATTTTAGGAATGAAAGTGATGGAGGAGGAGGAGGAGGAGGAGAGGAATATGGTGCTCTTTGGTTTTTGCTAAGGTGGTCTGTGGAGAGAGATCGGGAAACGTATGGCAACGTATGACACTCGGAGCACCGGTTCTATTTGTTGTAATTACTCACCTAAATGCGAAATTTCTTTCCTGAATGGATTCCCCATTGAATTTCCAATAACTTTCGTGTTTAACTCGACAAGAAACGGTTAATAGAATTGATGTGGGGAGGAGGAGAAGATTTACAACCATCAATGGAGTTTCTGTAACGTGTATTGGAAGGTTGAAGACGACCAGGTCGATCAATCGGTGTTGATGGGCCACCAAGTGTGGCCCAAGAATAAAATGAAGGAGTAAAAAAACAAGGGAGTTTGCTAACTGGGCCTTGGACTGCTGTTTCTCTTTTTTTTTCCTTCTACATTTCTTCTTTTCTTTTTCTGTTTTATTTTCTAGTTTCCAATTTTTTTATTCAATTTGATTCAAATTTGTATCAAACCTTTTTAAAAAATTTATATAAAATATAAGTTGATAGTTTACTTCAATTAGAATATATTTAATATTCCTTTTAATAAAATATAATTCATTTAAAAAATTAAACTTGGTATGTACGTTAGTTTCATTATTTTCTATTCTCTTTTCTTATAAAAGCCATATCTTTTGACTTAGGACTCCAAAAAGATTCAAACCAATTTCTTTAGCTTTATAATTTTATTATTTATCATAATCACCCATTTAAGAATACTTTTATTTTATTTTAGTCATTGTCTTAACTTAACTTTATTTTTCTTCCTATATTTTTATAAATTTCATATCATTTTATCTGGAGCTTCAAATAGAGTCAAACTAATTAGTGTGGCTTTATAATTTTGCCCTTTATCTGTTTAGCTCACTTAGGAATCCTTTTGTATATTTTAAATATGGAATATATCCAAAGTCTCATGTTGTTAAGTGGTCATTTCAACTTTGAGAAGAAAGTTTTTCTTTTCTCTTAGTTTTAAAATGCAACCAAGCATGCTTCAAGATTTTGAGGTTTTGAAAACATGCATACAACTTCACAAACAAAATTGTTTTATTTAATTTTTGTCTTGAAGGATTTATATTAAATTGTTAAAAAGTTTTTATTCCCTCTAAATTTCTTTTATTTTTCACATTTCAAAATTTGGAAAATTTTGGGATGTGACATGAACTTTGAAGGTGTCCTATGCATTTATGAGGGACAAGCTGAATACCACTATGCTGTGTTTTCTATATGTGAAACAAACAAACGTCTTTCAATGCATTGTTATTCATGATCTTTGTTTGTATCTTTTCATGTTCAACATAGTTGCTATGTCTTATTGTTAGAACTTCATCTTTCATGCTCATGTTTATAGTACTTTGATCCCAGCTTTCAATGCTTTGCAAATGGTTTGGTCAAGATTGTGATGGTGCATGTCACCTCAAAAATTATTCTTTTTATCACTTACCTACTTGAGGACGAGCAGGAGTTAAGCTTGGGGATGCTTGATATGTCGTAAACGTATCTATAATTTTTTATGTTCCATGCTTGTTTACTATCAACTTTGCTATGCTTTGTCTACACTTTGAGGTATTTTTATACATTTTCTAGGACTAACCTATTAACAAGATGCCGCAGTGCCAGTTGCCTGTTTTCTGCTGTTTTTGGTTTCAGAAAAGCTAGTAAGGAAATATTATCGGAATTGGACGAGACAAAATCCAAAGTCAATATTTTACCGGAACGAACATAGAGACCGAAGGGCAGCCGAAGGGGGGGGCCACAGGGTGGCCACACCCTAGGGCCATGCAGGTCCACACTAGGGCGTGCCACCTTATGGTGTGGGCCCCCTGGCCGGCCTCTGACCTCGCCTCTTTGCCTATAAAAGCCCCCCGATGCAGAAACACTAAGCACCCGATCAGATCTCCATGAAACAGTTTGTAGCCACCGCCACCATCGTCCCTAGATCAGGGGGATCTGAAGCTCTTCCTGAAGGGAATATGCCCTGAGAGGCAATAATAAAGTGGTTGTTATGTATTCCAAGTATATGATAGATGTTTATTTTGCATGCTATAATTGTATTAATACGGAAACGTTAATACATGTGTGTTTAATAAACAAACAGAAAGTTCCTAGTTATGCCTCTCTTATAAACTAGCTCGTTGATTAACAAGATGATCAAGGTTTCCTGATCATGGACATTGGATGTTGTTAATAACGAGGTCACAACATTATTGGAATGGTGTGATGAACATTCATCCAAAGTATAACATTACGATCAAAGTAATAGAGTTTATATTGATAACATCATACAAAGTAATCCTAATCCTTAGACCATGAGATCATGTCAATCACTAACACTGGAAGAGTATCTTGATAACATAAAACGTCACACCGTAACAGGGTGATTATAAAGATGGGTTTAGTAGTACTAAAGTGTTATGTTGAGGCCCATGGATCGAGAGTGGAATTTGTTCATCCCGATGATGGATAGATATGCTCTGGGCCCTCTCGGTGATATCACATTGATTAGCTTGCAAGCAAGTGATTTGATCACTAGAATGTTATATCACGGGAACAAGAAAAGAGTACATGTCAGTAACGAGATCAAACTATGTATGGAGATACCGATGATCGAATCTTGTACATGTAATATATCGTGAGACAAAGGGATTAATATACTAGCGTAAAAGGTTCTCACAATCACAAGAAGGTCATCGTTGAATGTATGGGAGTCAGTATGGATCTCCAGGTCCCGCTTCTGATTATTGATCAGAGAGGGGTCTCGATCATCTCCGCATTATTAGCGAACCGTAGGGTGACACACTTAAGAGACACCGACACCGTAGGGAGACTTGGAGGGGCAAATTGTGAGTGGAGCTTCAACCCACATGAATGGAGGGAACTAAAGGGGGCAGCCCCATGCTCCGGCCACCCCCTTGGGGTTCCCCCTCCTCCTATAATAGGATCCCCCCTCCTCACATCTCACTCACACCTCCTCTTGAAGGATATCTCTCCCCCTCTAGTTTTTATCCCCCATGGTCTCAAACTAGCGAGATACATGTTCCCAGTGGCTTTTCGGCAAGAAAGAGTTGTGCTTCCGCTGCATCACTGGAGCGACGAGGTGGAGGTTGCTCGGTGCCTCGGACGTGTGTGCAAGCACGGATGCGCCGCTATGACTTCCTCTCGATCTTGAGATCGGCAAGAGTTCGTTTACATCAACCACGAGTTCAACCTCATTAAGCTTTGTCGGTCTTCAAGGATATGTTCTCTACGGATGTATATCCGCTCGTTGCTTGTATCTAGTAGATAGATCTTGGTACATAGTTGTTTCCATCGTTAGAAATTTTTTGTTTTCTATGTTGCGAACCCTACAGTGGTATCAGAGACGGATCTATGTGTAGATGCTTTGCACAGGTAGTACACATATGTATATGTGGGCAATGATGATCATGTTATTGCTTCTTAGTTGTACTTTGGATATTGGTGGCATAGTGGGGTGAAGCGGCCCGGACAAACTTTACATGTCCTCGCACATGAGACATGTTCCACGCTTGACATGCAACTAGTTTTGCATAAGTGGCTAGCAGGTGTCTGTCTCTCCTACTATAGTTAATATCTAATTTGCAACGAGTTGTCAACAATTTGGTTATCCTTGTTGTGGTTCATGTTTGTAGGTAAGAACGGTTCTATCTTCGAAAGCCCTAAGCCACGTAAGACTTGCAATGGATAAATTAGAGGCGTCTAGTTTAGATTGTTGCTGGGCTAGTGTCATGATATGGTGATGTTGTAAGTAAAAGTATAAGTCGATACTCTTACAACACACATAACGTGTAAGTTCCATAGACCTTGGCCTTACACATAAAGGAATGATGAGGATCATACCACGATGCACATGATGGAGATGAAGTGCAAGAACCATATCATTTCACTTATTAACATATGATGTTTGTTACATCTTATATTGCTTGTTTGGCGTTTTATTAGCATAATAAGATGATCCCTCATTTAGATATCAAGATAAAATGTGTTCTCCCTTAAGTATGCACCGATTATGCTTCGTCTCTCCAAGACATCACATGATGATCGGGTGTTCTTGGATCCACGATCATATTTCGGGTGTAAGACAGTTTATACACGCGAATACTAAGGTTCTTACTTGGAGAGCCTAGCATGTACAGACATGGCCTCGGAACACGGACCGAAAGGTTAAGCATGAGTCATATGAAAGATATGATGCCCATTTGATGCTCCCCTTTGAAGCTACACTGACTCACGTGATGATCAGACTTGGTGTAGTGGATTTGGTTCATGTAATCACCAAAAAGTCACGAGGGATGTCTTTTTTTAGTGGGAGTTCATTCTTAATTTGGATTATTTGAACTCAATCTATCATAAACTTAGTATAAACTTTATAAATTCTGTTGTAGATGGCACCACCTTATTTTAATTTCAATGTGTTCATGGAGAAAGAGAAACTTGCAATGAACGGTAGCAACTTTACCGACTGGGCCATGAATTTGAGGATTCTCCTCACTGCTGCACAAAAGAAATATGTGCTACAAGCACCGCTAGCCCACCCCATCGTTCGATGATGCCCCTGACGAAGAAAATAATGTCTATCAGAGTCGTCAGGAGGACCACAACATAGTCCATTGCGGCATATTGTATGGGCTAGAGCTAGAACTTCGAAAGCATTTTGAAAACGGCAATGCTTTGATACAATGGGTGAGTTGAAAGTGATTTTCGACACCCATGCTACTGTAGAGAGTTATAATGCTTCAGAAAAGTTCTTTAGCTGCATGATGTAAGAGAACAACTCCGTATGTGAGCATGTACTCAAGATGTTGGGTTACGCCGATAAGTTGTGTCCTTGGGAATAACGATTCCCATTGACTTAGGAATCCATCGTATTCTCCAGTCTCTGCCACCTAGCTATAAGAGCTTCGTGATGAACTATAACATGCAAGGCATGAAGAAGTCTCTCCCCGAGCTTCTGTCAATGCTTAAAACTGCAGAACTGGAGATCAAGAAGGAACATCAAGTGTTGATGATCAATAAGACCACTGGTTTCAGGAAAGACAAGAAGGGTAAACAGAAGGGAAAGAAGGGCGGAAAGCCGGTTGTCGTGCGTGAAAAGAAACCCCGAGTTGGCCCTAAGTCTGATACCGAGTGCTATTATTGCAAGGGGACAGGCCACTAGAAGTGCAACTGCCCCAAGTATTTGGCAGACAAGAAGGCCGGCAAGGCAAATAAAGGTATATATGATATGCATGTTATTGATGTGCACTTGACTACTACTCGCAGTAGCACCTGGGTATTTGATACCAGTTCAGTTGCTAATATTTATAACTCAAATCAAGGGCTGCGAAACAAGCGACCGCTAGCAAGGGGTGAGGTCAAGATGCGTTTCGGTAATGGATCAAGCGTTGATGTGATCACCGTTGGAATGCTACCTCTCCACTTATGATCGGGATTATTTATAAACTTGAATAATTTTTATCTGGTGCCAGCACTGAGCATGAATGATGGGGATATGCCTACCGGGGTATACCCAGCAGGACGTTTCCGACTGGCCCAGGAACTGGCGAGTGGGCCTGCAAGACGGCGACTGGATCAAGACCTGGCGTGGATCCAAGCGACTGGAAGTTGAAGGCCCAGGAGAGTAGATAGGCCCAGTCGGATTAGCTTAAACGAGTACCGAAACCTTAACTGATTCGGTTGAGATATGTAAACCCTAGGGGAGGGTGAGTCTATATAAACCTCCCTACAGGGCGTGTAAACATACGTTCCACCATCCACCCAAGCGACTCGCCGCCTAGCCGTCGAGATCGCCCCATTGTACCTTCATCATAATACAATCTAGCAGGAGTAGGTCTTTACCCTCCGGGGGGGGCGAACCTGGGTAAAACCCTGTGTCTCCACCCTCATATCGCACCGCAGATGGCTGGCCGCCCTTGCCCTTTGTTCTACTACTCGCTGCCGATTGCAGCATCTGTCGTGGTCATTCCCACGACAGTGGCACCCACCGTGGGGCCTGGCCGGTCTGGCCGGTGTTCTGCGGCGAGATCCAATCTGCCCATCAACGAGTCGTTCGCCACCGGCCGCATGATAGCGATCGGCGGGATGCTCTAGATCTTGCCGAGCAGCTACGTCCCGGCGGCGCGACCCGTCACGCACAGCATGATCTTGCCTGTCGGCACGATCAGCCTCTTCGTCGACCTCACCGACGTCATCGTCTCGGAGGACTTGGCTCGCATCCGCGAGTCGCCGCTGCGTGACCGGCTCTCCGAGAGCCAGGTCCGCACGATCCATCGCCTCGCCCACATCGACGTGGCCGAAAACACCGCGGTCGCGGAAGACGCGGCCCTCAACGACGACGCCGACTCGGCGACTCCGGCGTCACTCGCCGGATCCATCACCGCGGCTTTACCCGCGGGTTCCATCACCCAGGTCTCCAACGTGGGAGACTTCGAGGATCCCTCCATCCTTGGGATCTTCGACTTCGACTCCGGATCGGAAAACTCCGCTAATCTCCGCGACGGGACCGGTCGCCATGCCGTGACCTACATGGCGACCGGCACCGATCCGCCAGAGGATCCCTTCTCCACCCCGATCCCTCCTAATGCCACGACAACGGAGGTCGAGGAACTCCGCCTGAAGCTGGCGGAGGCAGTACGCAAGGAGCAGGCCGAGCGCGAAAAATTTCGCCTCGAGCAGGTGACGGTGCAGGAGCTGTCACGCTACCACCAGCAGCGAATCAGGTCGCGCCTGAACCCCACCGTCCAGGGGCGCGCCCTGAACTTCGATGACGAGAACGACCCGGCCCGCGTGGCCGAGCGCGCAATCTGCGAGAACGCGCCACCCGGAGGAAGCGCTCGACCCCCACCAGGGTCGACTGCGAACGACGCCCCACCTCCACCCAACCGCGCACCCCCCAGGGACCAGTCTTGGATCGTGGTCTCCTCGCGGGAGCGAGACGCGAACGGCCTACCACTGTTCTCCACCCCGATGGACAACCTCGTGGCGGGCCGAGCAGCGGCCGACAACATCACGGCCACCGGTGAAGGCGCCCTACAGATCCAGTACGTCAGGGCCCTGCTCGCAAAGGCGGTCGAGCAGCAAAACGCAGGCGCCGACTCACAGGGTCGGATGTACTCGCATTCTTCGGGCAGCAGAGCGGCCTCAAGCGGCCGCCCATTGGCGGCAAACACCCTCAATTGCCCGCCACCCGAACCACTGCAGCTCCAACACTGACCCGCGAACGCGGCACTCTCCACCAACGACCCCAGCCCAGCGACCAACTTCGTCACCGCCAACGGTCAGCCCGTCGACGCCCGCACCCACATCATCAAAAACCAAAGCTGGCGCGCACGCCAGCCCGACGACCTGCGACACACCCTAACCAATCGCCGCGACGCCGAGCCAATGGGGTAAGCCATTTCGGGCGGTGCTTCGGACCGATGATCCGAGGCGAAAAATACCAGGCGAACTTCAAAGCGCCGAAGGAAATAGAGAAGTACGACCCTTCGTACGACCCCTCCGTGTGGCTGGACACCTACCTCATGGCGATGGGGATCGCTGGCCACACCGACCTGCTAGCCGCCCGTTACCTCCCCCTGATGATGGAGGGAATGTGCATGCAGTGGATCAACACTCTTCCCCCGGATAGCATCGACTCCTGGCAAGAGATGCGCGATGCCTTCGTCAGGCACTTCGAGTGCTCCTACACCCACGCCACCACCATCGAGGACCTGGAACGATGCGTCCAGGGACCCCGCGAGTCGACCCGTAGCTGGGTCCAGCGGTGGCAAGAACTATGGTACAACGCGGTCGGCATCCACCCGGACACCGCGATCCACTACTTCAAGACCTCGTGCCGCTACGAGCCCCTGGTCGCCAAGCTCAAGCGACACTCCCGCACACTCGACAACATACCGGATCTCCTCGAGATCACCAAGAGATACGCGGAGGAATACCCAAACCAGGAAACCGACGACGAGTCGGGCGGTCAACGCTGCACAAACGGCACCGACAACAGACGACGGTCCGACCTACGCTACAGCAACACTCGCCTCACCGGCAAGCGCCGCAGTGACGGGCGAGTCAACTTCGTCGCCAACGCTGGGCACGCGCAGCGCGAGCCCAAGAGCTTCCGCCGTGACGGAGGGCAACGCCGTGATGGCGGCAATTACAAGGCGAAACCAAGGTTCGACCCCGCGGCCTCCTTAACCAACCTTGTTCGTTTCACAACAGGGAAGGGAAGCCCGCCACGCACACGACCGCCGACTGCCACTCTCTCAAGGAGATTGAGAAGGCACAGCGAGCGCGGGAGGACCCCGACAACAACCCGCCAAACGGCGGAAAATTCGGCAGTGTGGCCAGCTCGCTCGACACCTTCACATGCTTCAACACGAAGTGCGAGAAGAAGGTCATCGCCCGCTGTCATTGTCAACGGTGGCCTGTGGGCGTTCCCGGTTCCTCAACTGGTCGGAGCAGCCCATCACCTGGAGCCGCCAGGACCACTCGCCACGCATCAAGTACCCAGACCGAGTCGCCCTGGTGGTCAAGCCCAAGGTGGGAGACTACTGGCTCCCCAAGACATTGATGGACGGCGGCAGCTCCATCAAACATCCTGTACCTGGACACCTTCAGGCGACTACGGTTACCGCAGTCGATGGTCGAGACGACCTACACCACGTTCCACGGCATCGTCCCCGGTCGGAAGGCGTACCCGATCGACAAGGTCATGCTGCCAGTCACCTTCGGCACACCAGCAAACTTCCGCACCGAGCGGATCGTCTTCGAGCTGGTACCCTTCGACAGCCCCTACCACTGCGTCCTGGGGCGCCAGGCGTTTGCCAAGTTCATGGCAGCGCCCCACTACGCGTACAACGCGATGAAGCTCCCCGGGCCACGCGGCGTCATCACCATCAATGCCGACCCCGACATGGCCGCCGAGTGCGAGGCCAAAGGAGCCGAACTCGTCGACGCCGTCATCGCGGCAGAGACCAACCACGCCGACGAGCTCGCCAAATACGTGAGCGGGGTCAACAACGATGACCCCACCATACTCAAGAAGCCCAATTCGGAGGGCATCAACACCTCCGCCTTCGAGGCGACGACGCACACCCGCACCGTCAAGCTGGTCCCAGGCGACTCCAGCCAGACGGTGACAATCGGGACGGGCATGAGCCCATCATAGGAAGGCGCGCTCATTGAGTTCCTCCATGAGAACAGGGACATCTTCGCATGGAAGCCCTCTGACATGCCTGGTGTCCCTAGGGAACTCGCTAAGCACAAACTCCACGCCGACCCCAAAGTGCGACCTGTCAAGCAGTCGCTACGGCCCTTCAATGAAGAGCGCCGCCGAGCCATCGCCGAGGAGGTGCAGCGTCTACTCGCTGCAGGCTTCATCCGGCCAATAAAATACTCCAAGTGGCTGGCAAACCCAATCCTGGTCGAGAAGAAAAATGGGACCTGGAGGATGTGTATCGACTACACAAACTTAAACAGCGCCTGCCCGAAGGAGCAATTCGTCCTCCCGCGGATCGACCAAATAATCGATTCCACCGCGGCTTCGGAGTCACTGTGTTTCCTCGACGCCTACTCTGGGTACAACCAGATCAAAATGGATGTCGAGGACGAGGAAAAGACGGCATTCATCACGCCATTCGGAGCCTTCTGCTACACCGCCATGACCTTCGGCCTCAAGAACGCCGGGGCGACCTACCAGCGGTGCATGCAGGAATGCCTCGCGAGCCAAATTGGCCGCAATATCCACGTCTACATCGATGACGTGGTAGTGAAGTCCGCTCGCCAGGGCGATCTGCTCGCCGACCTGGCGGAAACATTCGCCAACCTGCGGAAATACAAGATAGAGCTAAACCCAGGCAAATGCACCTTCGGTGTACCAGCAGGCAACTCTTCGATGCGTCGTCTCCAAGCGTGGGATCGAGGCGAACCCTACCAAGATCGACACAATCGCTCGACTCGGCAAACCCGAGTGCCTGCGTGACGTCCAGAAGCTGGCCGGGCGAGTCGCGGCGCTCAGCCGCTTCATCCCCCGATTAGGCGAAAAGGCGATGCCCCTATACCGCCTGATGCGGAAGAACCCCACCTTCCAGTGGGACAAGGAGGCGGACGACGCACTCCGCGACCTCAAGAAGGTGCTACTCGCAGCACTGCTACTCGCCGCCCCCGTCGACAAAGAACCCATGCTGGTCTACGTCGCGGCTTTCGAGCATGTCGTCAGCGCCGTCATGGTCGTCGAGCGGCCAGAGGAAGGAAAGGAGCGCCCGGTACAGCGACCGGTGTAATATATCAGCGAGGTCCTCACCGAGTCACGCCAGCAGTACCCGCAATACCAGAAACTGGTGTACACGGTCTTCAGAGCACAACGGCGACTGCCGCACTACTTCCAGGAGCACCCGATCACGGTCGTCTCCTCAGCACCGTTGCAGGACATCATCCGCAACCGTGAGGCGACCGGGCGAGTCGCCAAGTGGGCCGTCGAAATCGGCGCCCACAACATCAAGTATGAGCCACGGAAAGCGATCAAGTCGCAGGCTCTCGCGGAATTCATCGCCGACTAGGAAGAGGCCCAGCAGCCGGAAAAGCTGCCGTACCTCCACTACTGGAGCCTGCGCCCGACGGCTCCAAGAACCCGAGCAGCAGGAGGCGGGCATCGTGTTGACTTCCCGAAGGCGACAAGCTACGCTTCGTCCTCTGCCTCGACTTCACCCCTGCACCAACAACATGGCGAGTCGAGGCACTACTCCAAGGAGATGAGCGTTAACCGCCCTCGCTGCTACGGAGACTCCGACCGTCGCTGGGCAAGTCATTGCTTGCGGCGCGTCTCCCACCATGGCGGCGTACCGCCAAGCAGTGGACAAGTTGGGCGGACACTTCACAGGCTACTCCGTCGAGTGGATCGATAGGCGAAAGAACAAAGAGGCCGACGCACTCTCTCGCATCAGGTCGCCTCGACTCGCACCACCACTTGGCGTCTTCCTCGACACGATCCGTCCCATCTCTACCCCACGGAGATCGACATGAGTCCGCTGCAACCAGAGGTAGCCTTGGTCGCACTCATCGCCGAGCGAAGATCGGACTAGGCCATACATGGCCTACGGAGGGAGCCACCTTGCCGGCAGACGAAACAGACGTCCGGATGATAACGCGACGCTGCAAATCCTTCGTCATCATCGACGGTGAGCTCCACAAGCGCAGCGTGACCGGCGTGTTCCAACGCTCCGTCCAACCCGCCGAAGGACGCAAGATCCTCCACGACATCCACTCTGGCGACTGCGGCCACCATGCCGGAGCCCGCTCTCTGGTGGCAAAGGCCATGCGACACGGCTTCTACTGGCCCACCGCACACGCCGACGCCGTCGACATTGTCCAGCGGTGCGCCGGGTGCCAGAAGTACGCCAACCAGACACACGTGCCGAGCTCAGCGCTCAAGACCATCCCCATCACCTGGCCATTCGTCGTATGGGGCATGGACATGGTAGGCCCCTTCAAAAAGGCCCCCTCCGGCTTCACCCACCTCCTGGTCGCGGTCGACAAATTCACCAAGTGGGTGGAGGCCAAGCCAGTCCGGAAATGCGACGGGAAGACCGCCACAAAATTCCTACGCGAGCTCATATATCGCTACGTGTTCCCAAACAGCATCATCACGGACAACAGCACCAACTTCGCCAAAGGAGCCATGGCCGAGTTCTGCGAGGAACATCACATCCGACTCGACCTTGCGTTAGTCGCCCACCCGGAGTCCAACGGCCAGGCGGAACGGGCCAACCAGAGCATCCTCCATGGCCTGAAGCCGTGGCTCCAAGTACCACTCGAGCGCACCGCCGGGTGCTGGGTCGACGAGCTACCCTCCGTCGTCTGGGGTATCCGCACCTCGGTCAACAGGGTTCACCCCCTTCTTCATGGTGTACGGCGCTGAGGCAGCCCACCGACCTCGAGCACGACTCACCAAGGGTCGTCCACTACACGGAGGCTGCGAACGAACTCACACGTCAGGATGGAGTCGATCAACTCGATGAGGCACGCGACCTGGCTCGCTCACGCACTGCCATCTACCAGCAAGGACTCTGCCGCTACCACAGCCGGCGGGTGAAAACTCGCACCTTCCAAGAAGGCGACCTGGTGCTGTGCCTCATCCAGGACAAGAAGGGCATGCACAAGCTCTCCCCCCATGGGAGGGACCATTCGCCATCGGGCGAGTACTCGGCAACGACTCCTACTACCTCATCGACATCCGCGGGGACGGCAAACTCGACGTCAAGCGACCATGGAATGTAAACCTCCTACGGAAGTTCTACTCCTAGAACTCCACATATGTATCCTCCAGTCGCTATGAAATAAAAAATGTTGGTTACCGCAAATTGCGTCTACTCTCCGTGTCTTGTGCCACTCGCACTCGTAGTAATAGCACCAAGCTAACTGCAGGAGTCAACCTCTGGTACAGCGATCGGCATGGCCAAGTAGTACGCTACAAGGGCACTGGGGTACCCCAGGTCTTGTAACGTCCACGAAAAACACCTACCCGGAGCCCCATTGGAGTCGCCTAGCTCGAATGGCTTAACGAGCCAAGATAACTGCCTTCGCTCCTCACAGCGACCATGATCCTCCGCATCCTCGACACAGCGACTCGAACGGCCAAGTACCACGCTCGGGGACTGACGACCAGTTCAGCGCGAGCGGCTAGGGAAAACGCCAAGTATGAGGGCATGCCCAGGACTCGCCATGCAACTGACCCGACGGGCCAGGCAGGAGTGATGCTCTTACTCTAACGTGCCCAGTCCTCACCCACCCTAGAGCCGCGCCTAGAACAACCAAGTACCACGCTCGGGGACTCGGCTACCCGACCTCGTTCACGCAAGGGAAAATGGTGAAGTACAGAGCACTCATGGGAGTCGCCTTGCGACTGGCTTTCCAAGCTTGGGCGAGTCGACCTCAATAAAAAAACGTTCAAAACTACAACACACATAAACAAACGAGGTAAACCCCATAAAAAGGGCGGACGCGCTCAGGGACTCGTTCAACCCTCAATCACCAACACAAGACAATCCAGAAAATCAAACGATATTTCATTATAGCATATCACAATTGTCACAAAGTACAAAGTATGCCCAACGGCAGAACCGCTACTAACGCCCCAGGGCACAATGTTTTATTCCGCAGGCTTCGATGTCGACTCGCCGCCACCCTTGCGGTTGCGTATGAAGGGAGTATACGGGTTTGACGGGTACGTCGTCAGCTCACCCGCCATCGCCGCACGTAAGGGCTGCTCGATCTTGAAGTCCCGGTGCTGCGGCTCGGGGTCGTTAGGCGCAATGATCGTCTCCTGATAAGGAAGGAGGTCGCCCATCGCCCAGACGCGATCGGAGTACACCCTTGGCGTCCGTCAGCACCTCGGCAATCTCCACCGAGCCCGTTGACGACGGGTAGCCACTAAATCACGTCGTCGGATCGAAATCTTCCAGGAAGTGGGCGAACCCAAGGCTAAGCGCCGTCGCCGACCGCGTCATGAACTCGACGACTGATGGCACCTTCTCCAAGTACCGCCACACGTCGACGAGGTCGCTGGGAATCACTTCCGTGGGCGATATCTCCTGAAGATACGCCCCAATACAATTCGCGGACAACATGGCCGAGTCGACCAGAGTGGCCACCTTGCCGCTACGTCGAGCATGCGCCTCTTCCGCGCTATCGATGATCCGACCTGTGGACAGAGGGGGTAGTGAGTACATCAAAGATCACACAATGAAAATATTACAGGCAGAGGCAGGCACACTTACCAATCAAAGGACGGGAGAGATCCGTGATGAAGCTTTGAAGAGAGGAGTAGTCGTCTTGAAGCCCAGCAACAAGGGCGTCAGAGACCTTACGCTCCTCAGCGGCGGCCGTAACAGCAGCCTTGGCTCGCCCATCCGCCGAGCTCGCCTCCTCCTTCGTGTCCTTAAGCTCGCGCTCATTCTCGGCGATCTGCTTCTCAGCCAAAGTCAACGAAGATTGAGCCGCTGTCAGCTTACTCGCCGGGACAAGGCCCTGGCGAACCTCCTCTGCCTTCGCAAGAATCGCCTGGAGTCCCTTGTTCGCCTCTTGGACGGCGACAAGTTCCTTCTCTGCGCAACACTTTGCAGTAAGCCGGTCGGCTGATTCACGCTGCAAACCCTATACAAAAGTCAAATAGTTAACAAAAACGGAATCCTAAGTGCCCACCCGCTGAAATTCAGCGACTGGACACTCGGGGACTGGAGATCAAAAATCTTAAAAGTGCCCACCCGCTGAAATTCAGCGACTGGACACTCGGGGACTAGAGATCAAAAATCCTAAGTGCCCACCCGCTGAAATTCAGCGACTGGACACTCGGGGACTGGAAATCAAGGACCCTAAGCGCCCACCCGCTGAAATTCAGCGAATGCGCACTCGGGGACTGGGCGCGAGAAATAAAAGCACAACACCAAAAGAATCTGACCACTACAATTCAGTGGCCCGATCCTCGAGGACTGGACATACCTGGATGGCTGCGCCAAGCATGCCATGAAGCTGTAGCGCGTCCACGGATGCGAGAAGAGCAGGAGTGTGCTCGCGACGTTGCTCGACCTCCTTTTCGGCGACCCTAGGCACGCGGCTCGATGGCGTGGTACCACTCGCCGTAGCCGCTCTGGCCATGAATCGGGGGAAGGTCGCGATGGATGTGTCGGCACCAAAAGAGGTCGGATCGGACATCCCAGGCGAGGAAGCACCCTCCTTGATCATCAAGGCCGCCCCGCTGCAGGATCACTCGGAGCAGTCGTCGTGTCGTCAGACACCGTGACGACGTCGTCGCTCTTGGCCTTCTTGGCACTGTCTGTGGGGGCAGCGACCACAGCAGCCTTCCTCTTCCGAGAGGGGTCCTCCTCGGCGATGATTGGCGGTACTTTGGCCACGGACGGGTGGCCTATCTTTTTAATCCCAGTCTTGCAAATTGACTACATGAGCAAAGTAGTTCGAGTACAATGAAAAGTAAAGCAGGTGAATAAAACTCACTTGGCGACTGGTATGAACCGCAGCCCCGTGCGGATGCTAGCCGGCTTCTCCAGTTCGGGGCCCAGTTTCCGACTGAGGCCCATCTCCAAGACATCATGCGCCCAAGACACAGACGGCCTCTTTGTTGATGAGGCCGCGACAGGAGCCTCCACAACGTTTTCGGCAGGATCTCTCTTGGGAGGCGAAGCTGCCGCGGCTGGAGCGACCCCCGACCCAGTGACTGGGGTGAATGGCGGAGGAATCGAGGCCAGAGGCACCTCACTCAGGACGGCGGTGACATCCGGTGCTGCCGTCGTCTGTGGCACTTTGGCCAGGTTGGTGGTGTTGGAACTACTCGCCGAATGAGGCGGAGATGCCCGCCTCGCTGGCTTCGTCTTCCTCTTCGGAGGGGCCTTCACCTCCTTCTTCTTCTTCTTTTTCGACGGAGTGGCTTCGCGACGCGAGGTGAGCTCGGGAAGCTCCTCATCGTCATCATCATGACGTTCAAGACTTCTGCTCGCCTCGAGTTCGTGCTGACGCTGCCTGCGAGTTTTGCGCACCAATGGGGCGGCCTCTTCCTCGGACTCGTCGTCGTCGTCGCTCCTATCGCTCTCGGCGCTGCCCTTGGTGGGAGGCGATTCGCCCCCATCCTGGACGGACGGGCTCGAGTTCTCGTCGTCCGCGGGCGGAAGCCACCCTTCCACCACTTGAAATAACTGCAATAGGCATGAGGCGATGTCGTATAACCGCGACAGCATCAAGTGCGACTACGAATGATAGAAAATGACTTACCGTCGGGGCTGGATGCTTCACGGTGTAGGGGGCGACCCCAGCCTTCGCGTCCAGGTACACCGCCTGGGTGATCTTCTTCAATGCCGGGATGTAGTCCTCGAGTGTCCACTCGGCGAGGCAGGATTTCGTCGAGTCCTCCCGGCCCGTGTACTCGTACATATAATGGTCACGGCAGGCCAGGGGAACGAGTCGCCGCCCGAGCCAACAGTTGTACAAATTGATGGTCTGAAGACCCTTCTTCTTCAGGCCGCGGATGGTCTGAAGCATCTCATCCACGACCATCCGTTGGTCTGTTGGGAGTTTGCCGACTTGGAGTCGGCGCGGTTCGGGCCGGTCGGCGGAGTATCTTGGGATCGCCACCTCACCGTCTGGAGTCGCCTCGGTAACGTAAAACCAAGACTTCTTCCATTCGCTCGCCGCCTTGGCAGGTAGCATCAGATCGAAAAAGGAGGCCTTCGACTTCAACTGAAACGTCAAGCCACCCGCGGCAAGCATTGGGCCGCCTGCTTCTTCGTGACTAATCCTCCCGTGGAACAAATCTTGCCACAGGGGAAAGTAGGGCCTGCAGCCCAGGTAGCACTCATGAGCATACGAAAATGGCGACACAGCTTGATCTTGTCGCGGGCCCAGGTCCGATGGCTGGATCCGTAGAAGCGAAGCGCGGAAGAAGAAGAGATGTGGGAATCAGCCCCGTTCAGGTGGATGGTGAAGCAGATGAATTCTCCCTCGCGGGTCCGGAGTCACCTCTCCGGCCGAGGATCGCCACTTGCGGCGCGCAGATCCAACCTCCTCGAAAGGCGCGATGGCGCTCGTACACTTAGACCTGCCCCATGGTTCGGTGGAGGGGGCCATTGGTGGAAAGGTTCGTGGAGGTCAGAGGATTTTGGATCGGCTGGATCGCGATGCGGAGGAAAACGGAGGTGCGCGCAATTGGAGGAAATGACGAGGAAGTAGTTCTCCAATCGCCTACCATTCCCTTTATATAGCGGTTGTTACCCGCTAAACCAGGAAGCCGTTACTACGCGGTGATTACGCCAAAAGTTACCGTTGGATTAAACGGCTAGTTTTGACTGCTTGAGTCCAACTTCAGCCACTCGGCTCGCCGACCCGATCACTACAACAGTGACTAAATATTTCGCCGACCCGTTCGCCAAGCTGCGACCAGAATGACTAGTTTTTTCGTTTATTCAGGAGCCGCCACCGATTCGACTGGATGTCCGCGTTGGACCCGTTTGCTCTGACTACCAGCAACCACCTGCGCCCAATCGACGACGGCCTCGGGGACTACTGATGGGGATATGCCTACCGGGGTATACCCAGCAGGACGTTTCTGACTGGCCCAGGAACTGGCGAGTGGGCCTGCAAGACGGCAACTGGATCAAGACCTGGCGTGGATCCAAGCGACTGGAAGTTGAAGGCCCAGGAGAGTGGATAGGCCCAGTCGGATTAGCTTAAACGAGTACTAAAACCTTAACTGATTCGGTTGAGATATGTAAACCCTACGGGAGGGTGAGTCTATATAAACCTCCCTACAGGGCATGTAAACATACGTTCCACCATCCACCCAAGCGACTCGCCGCCTAGCCGTCGAGCTCGCCCCATTGTACCTTCATCATAGTACAATCTAGCAGGAGTAGGTCTTTACCCTCCGGGGGGCCGAACCTGGGTAAAACCCTGTGTCTCCGCCCTCATCTCGCACCGCAGATGGCTGGCCGCCCTTGCCCTTCGTTCTACTACTCGCTGCCGATTGCAGCATCTGCCGTGGTCATTCCCACGACAATGAACATTGTATCCGAATCATGTTTGATGCGGAGTGGTTATTCATTTAAATCCGAGAACAATGGTTATTCGATTTATATGAATAAAATCTTTTATGGTCATGCACCGATGATGAATGGTTTATTTTTATTGGATCTCGATAATAGTGTTACACATATTCATAATGTTGATGCTAAAAGGATTAAACTTAATGATGATATATCCGCATATATGTGGCACTGACGTCTAGGTCATATTGGCGTTAAACGCATGAAGAAGCTCCATTCGGATGGACTTTTGGAATCACTTGATTTCGAATCATTTGATACATGTGAGCCATGCCTTATGGGCAAGATGACAAGAACGCCGTTTTCCGGTTCAATGGAACGGGCGACAGATTTATTGGAAATCATACATTCTGATGTGTGTGGTCCAATGAGTGTGTCGGCGCGAGGTGGATATCGTTATTTTGTTACTTTCACGGATGATTTCAGTAGATACGGTTATATCTACTTGATGAAACACAAGTCTGAAACCTTTGAGAAATTCAAGGAGTTTCAGAGTGAAGTGGAAAATCATCGTAATAGAAAGATCAAATTTCTATGGTCCGACTTTGGAGGTGAGTATCTAAATTCTGAGTTTAGCACTCATATGAAAGAGTGTGGAATAGTTTCACAACTCACACGCCGAGAACACCACAGTGAAATGGTGTGTCGGAAAATCATAATCGTACTTTACTAGATATGGTTCTATCTATGATGTCTCTAATGAACTTGCCACTGTCATTTTGGGGTTATGCACTAGAAACTGCTGTATTCACTTTAAATCGGGCACCATCTAAATCTGTTGAAAGACACCATATGAATTGTGGTTTGGAAACAAACCTAAGCTGTCATTTCTTAAAGTTTGGGGATGCAATATTTATGTGAAGAAACTTCAACCAGATAAACTCGAACCCAAAGCGGAAAAATGCGTCTTCATAGGATACCCTAAGGAAACTATTGGGTAATCCTTCTATCACAGATCTGAGGGCAAGGTTTTCGTTTCCAAGAATGGATCCTTTCTAGAGAAAGAGTTTCTCACGAAAGGCGTGTGTAGTCGGCAGGTAGAACTCGATGAGGTTGTAGAACTTTCTCTTCATAATATGGCGAGAAGCGTAGCGCCGGAAGTCATTCTGGAGTTGGCTTCACCAAATGAGGAGGGAACTAATGATAACGATCATGAATCTCTGAAAGAGAATACTACCAAACCTCGCAGGTCTAGCGATGCAGCGTGCGACTCCGAGCTGTATGGAAGTCTGTTATGAATTTCATGGTCGATGAAATTGATGACCTGACGTATGAAGAAGCGATGATGAGCTGGATTCCAACAAATGGTTAGAATCCATGAAATTGAGATGGAATCCATGTCGTAAACCAGGTTTGGACCTTGGTGGACTTACCTCACGACCGAAAGACCGTGGAGAATAAATGGATTTTCAAAAATAAAACCGATCCTAATGGTAATGTAGACTTCTATAAAGATCGACTTGTCGCAAAGGGGTTTTGAAAAATTCAAGGAGTTGACTACGACGAGACATTCTCTCCCGTAGAGATGCTAAAGTCAATTAGGATTACGTTAGCAATTGCTGCATATTTCGACTATGAGATATGGCAGATGGATGTCAAAACTGTGTTCCTCAATGGCAACATTGAAGAAGAGTTGTATATGATACAACCAAAGGGTTTTGTCGATCCTAAGGATGCTGACAAGGTATGCAAGCTTCAGCGATCCATCTATGGACTGAAGCAAGCATCTTGGAGTTGGAATATCCGCTTTGATGAGGTGGTCAAAGAGTTTAGATTTGTCCAAACTTATGGAGAGGCTTGTATTTACAAGAAAGTGAGTGGGAGCAATGTGGCATTTTTTATATTATATGTGGATGAAATATTATTGATCGAAAATGATATAGATCTTTTAAACAGTGTTAAAAGTTATATAAACAGCAAATTTTCAATTAAGGACCTAGGTTAAGTGTCATACATATTAGGCATAAAGATCTATAGGGATAGATCTAGGCGCCTAATAGGGCTATCGCAAAGTACATACCTTTATAAGATTTTAAAGAAGTTTAAAATGGACGTAAGTAAGAAGGGGTTCTTACCTATGTTCCAAGGCAAGACATTGAGTAAGACTCAAAGTCCAGCTCTGAAGAAGAAAGAGATAATAGACAAAGTCCCCTATGCTTCAACCATAGGCTCTATAATGTACGCCATGCTATGTACAAGACCGGATGTGGCACATGCTATTAGTTTGACTAGTAGATACCAATCTGATCTAGGATGGAACACTATATAGCGGTCAAGATTATACTTAAGTACTTGCGAAGAACTAAGGATATGTTTCTTGTGTATAGAGGTGAAGAAGAGCTTGTCTCTAAGTGTTATGTTGACGCTAGCTTTGACACCTATCCGGATGACTCTAAGTCTCAATCTGGATATGTATTTCTCATGAATGGTGGGCGGTTAGATTGAGGAGTTCCAAACAACCCGTGGTGGCGGGATCAACAAGAGACCAAATATGTTCTTTGCTTGAGCGGCTCAGGAAGCAGTTTGGATGAAGGAGTTCATAACCGAATTAGGTGTGGTTGCGAGCGTGTTGGACCCAATGGTGATCAATTGTGACAACAATGGTGCCATAGCCAATGCCAAAGAACCAAGGTCTCACAAGAATTCCAATTATATTAAGCGCCGGTTTCACTCCATCCACGAGCATGTCAAGGATGGAGATATAAAGATTTGTAAAGTACACACGGATCTCAATGTAGAAGATCCATTGAATAAAACTCTCCCTAGAGCAAAACATGATCAACACCATAACTCCATGGGTGTTAGATTTATCACTATGTACCTAGATTATTGTCTCCAGTGCAAGTGGAAGACTGAAGGGAATATGCCCTGAGAGGCAATAATAAAGTGGTTATTATGTATATTCCAAGTATATGATAGATGTTTATTTTACATGCTATAATTGTATTAATACGGAAACGTTAATACATGTTTGTTTAATAAACAAACAGAAAGTTCCTAGTTATGCCTCTCTTATAAACTAGCTCATTGATTAACAAGATGATCAAGGTTTCCTTATCATGGACATTGGATGTTGTTAATAATGAGGTCACAACATTATTGGAATGGTGTGATGAACATTCATCCGAAGTATAGTATTAGAATCAAAGTCATTGAGTTTATATTGCTATAACATCATACGAAGTAATCCTAATCCTTAGACCATGAGATCATGTCAATCACTAACCTTTGGAAGAGTATCTTGATAACATCAAACGTCACACCGCAACAGGGTGATTATAAAGATGGGTTCAGTACTACTAAAGTGTTATGTTGAGGCTCATGGATCGAGAGTGGAATTTGCTCATCCCGATGACGGATAGATATGATCTGGGCCCTCTCGGTGATATCACATTGATTATCTTGCAAGCAAGTGATTTGATCACTAGAATGTTATATCACGGGAACAAGAAAAGAGTACATGTCGATGTGAGATCAAACTAGGTATGGAGATACCGATGATCAAATGTCGGACATGTAATATATTGTGAGACAAAGGGATTAAGATACTAGCGTAAAAGGTTCTCACGATCACAAGAAAGTCATCGTTGAATGTGTGGGAGTCAGTATGGATCTCCAGGTCCCGCTTTTGATTATTGATTTGAGAGGGGTCTCGATCATGTCCGCATTATTCGCGAACCGTAGAGTGACACACTTAAGAGACACCGACACCATTTAGAGCAAATAGTTTCATGCTGAAAAGAATAAAAAGTGCAAGAATTTATTTCACTAGACACCGAAACTGGTTTCGGGTGAAATTGCAGAAAGTATTTCTGCATGTGAAATAAAATACTAGCAAGGGGTTATATGTGAATATTTGTCATTAAAGTAATTGACCAAATTCTGAATAAATTAAAGGAGTTTTATTTAAAGAGAGTTTGCATTAAATTTGGTGGAAATTTAATGGGAATTTGAGTGGGATTTTTTGAGTGGAGACTTGAAGGGGCAAATTGTGAGTGGATATTCCACCCACAAGAATGGAGGGAGGGAAAGTGGCAGCCCCATCCGCCGGCCACCCCCTTGGGGGTTCCCCCTCCTCCTATAAAAGAAGGCCCCCTCCTCACTTCTCACTCACACCTCCTCGTGAAGGATCTCTTTCCCCCTCTAGTTTTTATCCCCATGGTCTCAGACTAGCGAGATACATGTTCCCGGTGGATTTCGGCAAGAAAGAGTTGTGCTTCCGCTGCATTGCTGGAGCAAGGAGGCGGAGGTTGCTCATGCCTAGGACATGTGTGAAACGGATGTGCCACTGATTTGCGGCGCTAGGACTTCCTCTCGATCTTGAGATCGGCAAGAGTTCATCTACATCAACCACGAGTTCAACCTCGTTAAGATTTGTCGGTCTTCAAGGGTATGTTCTCTACGGATGTATATCTGCCCGTTGCTTGTATCTAGTAGATAGATCTTGGTGCATAGTTGTTCTCATCGTAGAAAATTTTTTGTTTTCTATGTTGGAAACCCTACACTTCCCGGCACCCTGCCGGAGGGGAGAGATCATTCTAGAGGCCTTCTTCATCACCATGCCAACCTCCGGTATGATGCGTGAGTAGTTCACCCTTGGACTATGGGTCCATACAATAGCTAGATGGTTGGTTCTCCTCCTTTGTGATATCATGTTTAGATCTTGCGAGCTCCGTTCATGATCAAGATCATCTATTTGTAATCATACATGTTGTGTTTGTGGGCATCTGATGGATATTGAGATACTATGTCAGATTGATTACTGATTCTATCATGTCATATTGATTATTGATTCTATTATGTATGTGTTGTTTTATGATCTTGCATGCTCTCCGTTGCTAGTAGCTATCTTGGCCAAGTAGATGCTAGTGAAGGGCATATGCTCGAGAGGCAATAATGAAGTGGTTATTATCGTATTCCTTATTTATGACAAATGTTTATTTTGCATGATATAATTGTAATGTCTGAAACATTAATACATGTGTGTTTAATAAACAAAAAGGAAGTTCCTAGTTATGCCTCTCTTATAAACTAGCTCGTTGATTAACAAGATGATCAAAGTTTCCTGATCATGGACATTGTATGTTGTTAATAACGAGGTCACAACATTAGTGTAATGGTGTGATGAACATTCGTCCGAAGTATAGCATTATGATCAAAGTCATTGAGTTTATATTTCTATAACAACTTACGAAGTGATTCTAATCCTTAGACCATGAGATCATATCAATCACTAACACCAGAAGAGTTTCTTGATAACATCAAATGTCACACCGTAACTGGGTGATTATAAAGATGGGTTCGGAACTACTAAAGTGTTATGTTGAGGCCCATGTATCAAGAATGGAATTTGTTCATCCCAATGACGGATAGATATGCTCTGGGCCCTCTCGGTGATATCACATTGATTAGCTTGAAAGCAAGCGATTTGATCACTAGAATGTTATATCAAGGAGCGAGAAAAGAGTGCATGTCGATGCGAGATTAAACTAGGTATGGAGATACCGATGATCAAATCTTGGACATGTAATATATCACGAAACAAAGGGATTAAGATACTAGCGTAAACGGTTCCAACGATCACAAGAAAGTCATCGTTGAATGTGTGGGAGAGAGTATGGGTCTCCAGATCCCGCTTCTGATTATTGATCGGAGAAAATCGATCATGTCTGCATTATTCATGAACCATAGGGTGACACAATTAAGAGACACCGACATCCATTTGGAGCGGAAGTTTCATGCCGGAAAGAATAACAAGCGCAGGAATTTATTTCACTAGATACCGAAACGGGTTTTCAGATAAAATTGCAGAAAGTGTTTTTGCATGTGAAATGAAATACTATCAAGGGGTTATATGAGAATGTTTGTCATTAAAGTAATTGACAAAATTCTGAATAAATAAAAGGAGTTTTATTTAATAAGAGTTTGCATTAAATTTGGTGGAAATTTAATGGGAATTTGAGTGGGTTTTTGAGTGGAGGGAATTGAAAGGCATTTGAGTGAGTGGAGTGTCCACCCACATGAATGTGGAAGAGGTGGGGGCAGCCCCCATGGCTGGGCGCCATGCCCCTTGGGTGCCCCCCTCTTCCCTATAAAAGGAGCCCCTCTCCCTCTCTCTCACTCACACCTCCTCATGAAGGATCTCTCTCCCCCTCTAGTATTTATCCCCCATGGTCTTGGACTAGCGAGATACATGTTCCCGGTGGCTATTCGGCAAGAAAGAGTTGTGCTTCCACTGCATCGCTGGAGCGAGGAGGCTGAGGTTTCTCGGTACCTCGTACGTGTGTGCGATCATGGATGCACTGCTGTTTTGCGGCGCTAGGACTTCCTCTCGATCTTGAGATTGGCAAGAGATCGTCTACATCAACCATGAGTTTGGACTCGTTAATCTTTGTCGGTCTTCAAGGTTATGTTCTCTACGGATGTATATCCGCCCGTTGCTTGTATCTAGTATATAGATCTTGGTACATAGTTGTTTCCATCGTAGGAAATTTTTTGTTTTCTATGTTGCGAACCCTACAGTGGTATCAGAGCCGGATCTATGCGTAGATGCTTTGCGCAGGTAGTAAACATATGAGTATGTGGGCGATGATGATCATTTTATTGCTTCTTGGTTGTACTTTAGATATTGGTGGCATAGTGGGATGAGAGGCCTGGACAAACTTTACATGTGTCCTCGCACATGAGACCTGTTCCACGCTTGACATGCAACTAGTTTGCATAAGTGGCTAGCGGGTGTCTGTCTCTCCTACTATAGTCAATATCTAATTTTCAATGAGTTGTCAACAATTTGGTTATCCTCGTTGTGGTTCATATTCGTAGGCAAGAACGGTTATATCTTCGAAAGCCCTAAGCCACGTAAGACTTGCAATGGATAAATTAGAGGCGTCTAGTTTAGATTGTTGCTGGGCTAGTGTTATGATATGGTGATGTTATAAGTAGAAGTATGAGATGATACTCTTATAACACACATAATGTGTAAGTTCCATAGACCTTGGCCTTACGCATAGAGGTATGATAGTGATCATACAAAGGAGCACATGATGGAGATCATATGCGGGAACCATATCATTTCACTTTACAAACATGTGATGTTTAATTGCATCTTATATTGCTTGTTTAGCGTTTAGCATAAAAAGATGATCCCTCATTTAAATATCAAGATAAGAATGTGTTCTTCCTTAAGTATGAACCGATTATGTTTCTTCGCTCCAAGACATCACGTGCTGATCGGGTGTTCTTGGATCCATGACCATATTACGGGTGTAAGACAGTTACACACGCGAATACTAAGGTTCTTACTTGGCGAGCCTAGCATGTACAGACATGGCCTCAGAACACGGACCGAAAGGTTAAGAATGAGTCATATGGTAGATATGATGCCCATTTGATGCTCGCCTTTGAAGCTACACCGACTCACGAGATGATCGGACTTGGTGTAGTGGATTTGGTTCATGTAATCACCAAAAAGGCACGAGGGATGTCATTTTTGAGTGGGAGTTCATTTGTAGTTTGGATTAGTAGAACTCAATTTATCATAAATTAAATAAAAGTGAATTTGCATAATTTTTTGTAGTCATTAGCATTCGTTCACCACCTTATGCATAGTTGTAATTGAGATAATAGAACTATAGAATTCTGAATATTTACTTTACGAACTGGTATCGTATTGTGTTGGGTGTCAATCTAAAGTTTAAAGTCCTATTGCAAACTTTCAGCAAACTTTGTTTACTCCATGAAATTTGATAATTAGTATTAAATTGAGAGTAATAATTCCAGTGTTAGTATCTTAAGTATCATGTTTGCCTCCATGATTCTTGATTTAAATATCGAGATTATCTAGGAGCTGAAAGAATTGTTTCAGAAACCATCATGTGTGGCAGATATAACGATATCTGAAACAATGTGTTGGTTGCAATATGATAGAGTATAATATATTTTCTCATATTGGATGAGAGTTTGCAAAGGTTGGATATGCTAGACATCCTAATCATCCAAAAGGGTTTTGGAAAGTAATGTTATACTCACGATTCGCCTTTATAAGCTACAGTAGCTTGATCATGAAAGTCGTCATGATAAGGATGAATAGAAGATGTATGTAAAATGTTTACTACACTAAAAGATTACTAAAGAATGGATTTTGAAAGAATGCCTATTATTTTGATGATGGTGATCTACTTCAAAGTGCAAGTCCAAAGGTCTTATTATTTGAATATACATGCTTTGGACTATGTGTCATGTATATGGCGCCACTGTTGATGTTGATAGACTCTTTTAAAAAGGAAAAAGGAAATGCTGAAAGAGAATCTATAAAATATATTTGGCAGAAAAGAAAAGACTAGACATATCCAGTTTAGGTATATAGATGATATACATGTTATGGTTGTATTCTTTGCTTGTTAAACAATATGTTTTTTGGGTATTGGATACCGAATTGGTTGGTATGAAATTTCATACGGAACGACGCAATTCATGAACCACAATGGCCTAAGTAACTAGCAAGAGAATATGTGATGATGCTCATCGAAAACAAACAAACCGTTGTTTGTATTTCTCGTTGACATCAAATCTTGAATTCAAGATTTGTTTTAATAATAGTTATTTAAATCAAGTATTACGAGAACAAAGGTTGTTCAAATAATTACCATATTCCATATAAGATGGATGATTTAAAAATCTAGTTGGAGAAATCACATCCATAAAACCTAATGCTAAAATGTCGCAAGATAAATGATTGAAAGATCACTTACGAAGTGACATCACCGTTTAAATTATATTGGAAAGAAAACATGAAGAATCTCCATATTCATGGATTTTTGGAGTCTTTGATTTGATTAAGTGACGCTTATGAGACTTTCCTCAGGATAATTAAAACTTCGTTCAAAGGCCAAGAAGAGCGAGCAGCGAAAATATTGGAATTTATACATATCGATGTATGTAGTCCATTATGTATAGTAAATGGCGATGGATTTCAACTTCATATGCTTTCTCCGGAAATTTGAGTGAATATTCACTTAATGAGAAAGAAGTATGAAATATTTGAAAACGTTTCAAAGACTTTCAAGATGGAGTGGAAAATCATTGTAACAAGAAAATAAATGATTTATGATTTTATCATAAAGGGATTTATTTGAGTTACAAGTGTAACAAGAAAATAAATAAATTATGATTTTATCATAAAGGGATTTATTTGAGTTGCAAGTTTAGCAAACACCTAGATTTACATCTCCTGAAACACCATAGGAGTATGGAGTGTTTGAGATTTGTAATGAAACCTTGTTTGACATGGTTGGATCAAAGGTGTTATTTATAAAACTGCCATTATGTTTTAAAATATTAAAGCTTTAGAGACTACCACTTTTACACTGGAAAGAGCTCCATCTTGATCCATTGAAATGACACCATGGAAGTTATGGTTTGGGGTAAAACCCAAGTTGTCATTTCTTAAATTTTGGTATGCTAAACATAAGTAAGATGTTTACAACCGAAGTCGGATGAGCATGTCTTTGTAGGTTATTTTGAATAACAATTGGTTATTCCTCCATAACACCAAGGACAAAAGGGATTGTCGCTTGAAACGTGAAGTTTCTTGAAAAAGAAGTTTTTCATAAAAGGTTAAGTGGGAGGACAATAGAACTTTAATAAGGTTATGAGCGTTAGCTATATGTGCTGAGTTCTTGGCGCTAGAAAATGTTCCGGAGGTAGCCAGAATGCTCATGGCTCACGTGCCTCAAAGGTTGTGGTCACGGAGGTCTAATTTCCTATTGAACCAAGTAGGTTGGACAAACAATAAAATATTAAGATTTGAGAGTAAATTATTATTGTTTGACAATGATGAACCGACTACATGAAAAGAAGCAATGATGGGCCCTGACTCTGTCAAATGGCTTGAAGCCATAAAATCCGTGATAGTTCCATACACGAGAAATCAAGTTTTGAACTTGGAAGACCCTCCGGAAAGGTGTAAAAACCTATCCATCGTACTTGGATCTATAAATAAACAGACATGCATGCTTCGCATCTATGAAATTGTCGACATGTCATAAAGTATTTTACGACAATGTTCAAGGATTTGACTATGACAAGATTTGATCTTTCATAGCGATATTTAGTCTAGACGGATTAAAGTAGCAACCACTACATATAATTTGGTATATGATAGATGAATAAACAAAACAAAGTTCTTCTAATAGAATGGTTACCTAGGACGTGTACATGACATGGTCCAAAGGGTTTTGTTAAATTCAAAAGGTGCTAAAAGGGCATGCAAACTTCAATGGTTGAAGTAAGCATCACGGAGTTGGAATCTTCATCGTGATGAAACTGTTAAAGAAGTTTAATTTCATCAGGAGACGATGAAGATGCTTGCATTTGCAAGAAATTAAGTGGGAGCGCTGAGACATATTACTAATACATTATGTGGAGGACATCTTGTTAATTGGAAATGATGTATCTTTTATTGACAAAGGTTAAGAATTTCATTTTGATGAAAGACTTAGGCAAAACCCAAATATTTAGCATGAATGTCTATATGGATAGACTATGATGCTAATATGGTTGTGCCAAATGTACATATATGAGATATTGAAGGGTATAATATAGAAACGACAAGCGGTTCTTATGCATGGAAAAATTGAATCAAGATTTAAGTGTATCGACACTTGATAAGTGAAACAAGATTCAAGTGCTTTGACACTTGATGAGTGAAATCACAAGGATGTTTTGATCAATCATACCATGATATGTACACATCCAGATATGTCCTATGCTCTAAGTGTTATGAGAATATACCAGAATGAATCATAAAATGATCATTGGACGATAGTAAGGATATTCTTATGATATTTTGAAGAATTAAGAATATATTTGTGTAGAGGTGACAAACAATTACAAATAGTTCATTGTAAAGCGTTACATTGATACTAGTTTTGTCACAAGATACAAATTAAGTTTATCTCAATTTAAACTATGAATGGCACAATGAAATGGAAAGGAGTTTCCATGATGGATTTGGATGTATTCCAAAGTTAAGACATTATGACGGATACTACAACAAAAGGCTAAGTATATGACTGCTATAGTAGCGACAAGGAGGGCATTTGTGTCAAGTAGTTTGTTATCAAACTAAGATGTGGTTAGCAATGGGCTAACACTAAAGATATATTGCGACAATAGTATCAACATGATTTAACCCCAAGGAACTAAAGGTCTCACCAAAAGACCAAATTTATACAATGCCATCTCAATGGAGAATGAGTGATGCGTGGAGACGCAAAGACATGCAAATACACACGGACCTGAAAGCGTCAGATCCATAGATTATGTTAACCACTTGCAATTGCGTATATGGAACACCAGAAAGCCATAGGTGTTTATCATAAAGTTTTCAAACTAGATTATTGTCTCTAGTGTAAGTGGGAGGCTGAAGTGAATGCGCCCGAGAGGCAATAATAAAGTGGTTATTTATCGTATTCCTTATTTATGATAAATGTTTTTTGCATGCTATAATTATATTAATACGAAAACGTTAATAGATGTGTGTTTAATAAACAAAAAGGAAGTTCCTAGTTATGCCTCTCTTATAAACTAGCTCGTTGATTAACAAGATGATCAAAGTTTCCTGATCATGGACATTGGATGTTGTTAATAACGAGGTCACAACATTAGTGTAATGGTGTGATGAACATTCATCTGAAGTATAGCATTACGATCAAAGTCATTGAGTTTATATTGCTATAACAACTTACGAAGTGATTCTAATCCTTAGACCATGAGATCATGTCAATCCTAACACCGGAAGAGTTTCTTGATAACATCAAACGTCACACCGTAACTAGGTGATTATAAAGATGGGTTCAGAACTACTATAGTGTTATGTTGAGGCCCATGTATCAAGAATGGAATTTGTTCATCCCAATGACGGATAGATATGCTCTGGGCCCTCTCGGTGATATCACATTGATTAGCTTGCAAGCAAGTGATTTGATCACTAGAATGTTATATCATGGGAATGAGAAAAGAGTGCATGTCAGTAACGAGATCAAACTAGGTATGGAGATACCGATGATCGAATATCGGACATGTAATATATCACGAAACAAAGGGATTAAGATACTAGCATAAAAGGTTCCGACGATCACAAGAAAGTCATCGTTGAATGTGTGGGAGTCAGTATGGATCTCTAGATCTCGCTTCTGATTATTAATCGAAGAAGGGTCTCGATCATGTCCGCATTATTCGCGAACCGTAGGGTGACACACTTAAGAGACACCGACATCCATTTGGAGCAAAAGTTTCATGCTGGAAAGAATAACAAGCACAGGAATTTATTTCACTAGATACCGAAATGGGTTTTTAGATGAAATTGCAGAAAGTGTTTTTGCATGTGAAATGAAATACTATCAAGGGGTTATATGAGAATTTTTTTCATTAAAGTAATTGAAAAAATTCTAAATAAATAAAAGGAGTTTTATTTAATGTGAGTTTGCATTAAATTTGGTGGAAATTTAATGGGAATTTGAGTGGGTTTTTGAGTGGAGGGAATTGAAAGGCATTTGAGTGAGTGGAGTGTCCACCTACATGAATGTGGAAGAGGTGGGGGCAGCCCATGGCTGGGAGCCATGCCCCTTGGGTGCCCCCCTCTTCCCTATAAAAGGAGTCCCCCTCCCTCTCTCTCACTTACACCTCATCGTGAAGGATCTCTCTCCCCCTCTAGTATTTATCCCCCATGGTCTCGGACTAGCGAGATACATGTTCCTGGTGGCTATTCGGCAAGAAAGAGTTGTGCTTCCGCTGCATCGCTAGAGAGAGGAGGCGGAGGTTGCTCGGTGCCTTGTACGTGTGTGCGAGCACGGATGCGCTCTGTTTTGTGGCGCTAGGACTTCCCCTCGATCTTGAGATCGACAAGAGATCGTCTACATCAACCACAAGTTTGGACTCGTTAAGCTTTGTCGGTCTTCAAGGGTATGTTCTCTACGAATGTATATTCGTCCGTTGCTTGTATCTAGTAGATAGATCTTGGTACATAGTTGTTCCAATCATAGGAAATTTTTTGTTTTCTATGTTGCGAATCCTACAGCTAGTGACTCCAAGAGGGAGTATTTTTGTTCGATAGTAGGTTGGTGTCTCTAGTAATCTGGGCAAGTGACAGAAATCTCTAAGGTTGTAGATGTGTTGTTTCTACTAGGGAGAAAGCAACAATCTTTTGTTCATGGAACAATTGTATTGTTTACTTTACACACATTACTTAATGCAGTTATCTGTTGCTTGCAACTTAATACTGGAAGGGGTTTGGATGATAACCTGAAGGTGGATTATTAGTAATAGATGAAGTTGGATTATGGTCTATGTATATTGTTGTAGTGCCCAATCAAATCTCATAGGAATCATGATGTCTAGTATTTGCATTGTTATGCTTGCTCAGTCTGTCAAGTGCCCCACTGTAATTTGTTCATCCAGCATGTTATCTATCTTAAGGAGAACACCTCTAGTGAACTGTGGAGCCCGGTCCAATCTTTACCATTGTTACATCATCTACTGTTACCGTTTACTTTCTACAAGCAATTCTTATCTTCCACACTATATGTTTAATCCTTTGTTTTTAGCAACCCAGTAAGATTGACAACCTCAATGTAAGTTGGGACAAAGTCTTGAGTTTGTGTTATGCAGGATTCCAAGTTGCTAGCAACACCTTGGAGTTGTTTTCTTGCTCCTAATGGTTCGATAACCTTGGTTTCATAACTGAGGGAAAACTTGCTGCTGTGCTCATCATACCTTGCTCTTGGGGTCTCCCAACAAAGATCTGCAATCGACTAAGCCGCGTCAGCCATTGCATTTATATTGGTATTTAAATATAGCTCATATGTGTTGGGTTGGATCCACTTCAATTTCTACATGCTCCCATATGTGATATATGTTGTTTTCACAATATTAAATATGTAGAGCCATATGGCCACCTTTGCATGCTATGTGAGTGGGAATGTTTCTCATTTGTTCTGATGACTTGTATTTGAGAATGTGATCATGTATGAATAGATCTTTGGCCATATGATCATCTAATGGCACACCCACACTAGCATGTCAAAATTATACTAATAAATGGATATATTCCATATAGTCCATATGGTTAGAAAGCTTCACTCTTTTGGCATGGCCTAATTCAACTTTGAAAGCATGGATGAATATATGACATATGGAATTATGTTCGTTTTTACAACTAAAAATGTGGCATTTATTACACATGCATGTGTCGTGCAAGCTTGCCATATTTTACCATCTCCCATATATTTGGCTCTCTTTTGGTTTGTGATAATCTTGCAAGGATTGAATTCAAACAAGTTGATCCAAACCACTTGAAGCATAAATAGATCTTCTACTTTCACTCATATATATTCTTTTGGGATTTTATGCTCTTGTTGTTCTTTTGGGGCGACCTACCAGCGGTGCATGCAGGAATGCCTCGCGAGCTAAATTGGCCGCAATATCCACGTCTACATCGATGACGTGGTAGTGAAGTCCGCTCGCCAGGGCGATCTGCTCGCCGACCTGGCGGAAACATTCGCCAACCTGCGGAAATACAAGATAAAGCTAAACCCAGGCAAATGCACCTTCGGTGTACCAGCAGGGCAACTACTGGGGTACGTCGTCTCCAAGCGTGGGATCGAGGCGAACCCTACCAAGATCGACACAATCGCTCGACTCGGCAAACCCGAGTGCCTGGCGTCGAGAGCTGGCAGGCGAGTCGCGGCGCTCAGCCGCTTCATCCCCCGATTAGGCGAAAAGGCGATGCCCCTATACCGCATGATGCGGAAGAACCCCACCTTCCAGTGGGACAAGGAGGCGGACGACGACGCGACCTCAAGAAGGTGCTACCGCTGATTGCTATCACGCCCCCGTCGACAAAGAACCCATGCTGGTCTACGTCGCGGCTTTCGAGCATGTCGTCAGCGCCGTCATGGTCGTCGAGCGGCCAGAGGAAGGAAAGGAGCGCCCGGTACAGCGACCGGTGTAATATATCAGCGAGGTCCTCACCGAGTCACGCCAGCAGTACCCGCAATACCAGAAACTGGTGTACACGGTCTTCAGAGCACAACGGCGACTGCCGCACTACTTCTAGGAGCACCCGATCACGGTCGTCTCCTCAGCACCGTTGCAGGACATCATCCGCAACCGTGAGGCGACCGGGCGAGTCGCCAAGTGGGCCGTCGAAATCGGCGCCCACAACATCAAGTATGAGCCACGGAAAGCGATCAAGTCGCATGCTCTCACGGAATTCATCGCCGACTAGGAAGAGGCCCAGCAGCCGGAAAAGCTGCCGTACCTCCACTACTGGAGCCTGCACTTCGACGGCTCCAAGAACACAGACGGCACAGGAGCAGGCATCGTGTTGACTTCCCCGAAGGGCGACAAGCTCTGCTACGTCCTCTGCCTCGACTTCACCCCCTGCACCAACAACATGGCCGAGTACGAGGCACTACTCCAAGGAGATGAACGTTAACCGCCTACGCTGCTACGGAGACTCCGACCTCGTCGCTGGGCAAGTCGCTGGCACCTGCGACGCCGTCTCTCCCACCATGGCGGCGTACCGCCAAGCAGTGGACAAGTTGGGCGGACACTTCACAGGCTACTCCGTCGAGTGGATCGATAGGCGAAAGAACAAAGAGGCCGACGCACTCTCTCGCATCAGGTCGCCTCGACTCGCACCACCCGCCGGCGTCTTCCTCGACACGATCACTGAGCCGTCCATCTCTACCCCACGGGAGATCGACATCGGAGTCCCGCTGCAACCAGAGGTAGCCTTGGTCGCACTCATCGCCGAGCCAGAAGACTGGACTAGGCCATACATGGCCTACCTGGAGGGAGGCACCTTGCCGGCAGACGAAACAGACGTCCGGATGATAACGCGACGCTGCAAATCCTTCGTCATCATCGACGGTGAGCTCCACAAGCGCAGCGTGACCGGCGTGTTCCAACGCTCCGTCCAACCCGCCGAAGGACGCAAGATCCTCCACGACATCCACTCTGGCGACTGCGGCCACCATGCCGGAGCCCGCTCTCTGGTGGCAAAGGCCATGCGACATGGCTTCTACTGGCCCACCGCACACGCCGACGCCGTCGACATTGTCCAGCGGTGCGCCGGGTGCCAGAAGTACGCCAACCAGACACACGTGCCGAGCTCAGCGCTCAAGAACATCCCCATCACCTGGCCATTCGTCGTATGGGGCATGGACATGGTAGGCCCCTTCAAAAAGGCCCCCTCCAGCTTCACCCACCTCCTGGTCGCGGTCGACAAATTCACCAAGTGGGTGGAGGCCAAGCCAGTCCGGAAATGCGACGGGAAGACCGCCACAAAATTCCTACGCGAGCTCATATATCGCTACGTGTTCCCAAACAGCATCATCACGGACAACAGCACCAACTTCGCCAAAGGAGCCATGGCCGAGTTCTGCGAGGAACATCACATCCGACTCGACCTTGCGTTAGTCGCCCACCGAGTCAACGGCCAGGCGGAACGGCCAGCAGAGCATCCTCCATGGCCTGAAGCCGTGGCTCCAAGTACCACTCGAGCGCACCGCCGGGTGCTGGGTCGACGAGCTACCCTCCGTCGTCTGGGGTATCCGCACCTCGGTCAACAGGGTTCACCCCCTTCTTCATGGTGTACGGCGCTGAGGCAGCCCACCGACCTCGAGCACGACTCGCCAAGGGTCGTCCACTACACGGAGGCTGCGAACGAACTCACACGTCAGGATGGAGTCGATCAACTCGATGAGGCACGCGACCTGGCTCGCTCACGCACTGCCATCTACCAGCAAGGACTCTGCCGCTACCACAGCCGGCGGGTGAAAACTCGCACCTTCCAAGAAGGCGACCTGGTGCTGTGCCTCATCCAGGACAAGAAGGGCATGCACAAGCTCTCCCCCCATGGGAGGGACCATTCGCCATCGGGCGAGTACTCGGCAACGACTCCTACTACCTCATCGACATCCATGGGACGGCAACAAACTCGACGTCAAGCGACCATGGAATGTAAACCTCCTACGGAAGTTCTACTCCTAGAACTCCACATATGTATCCTCCAGTCGCTATGAAATAAAAAATGTTGGTTAACGCAAATTGCGTCTACTCTCCGTGTCTTGTGCCACTCGCACTCGTAGTAACAGCACCAAGCTAACTGCAGGAGTCAACCTCTGGTACAGCGATCGGCATGGCCAAGTAGTGCGCTACAAGGGCACTGGGGTACCCCAGGTCTTGTAACGTCCACGAAAAACACCTACCCGGAGCCCCATTGGAGTCGCCTAGCTCGAATGGCTTAACGAGCCAAGATAACTGCCTTCGCTCCTCACAGCGACCATGATCCTCCGCATCCTCGACACAGCGACTCGAACGGCCAAGTACCACGCTCGGGGACTGACGACCAGTTCAGCGCGAGCGGCTAGGGAAAACGCCAAGTATGAGGGCATGCCCAGGACTCGCCATGCAACTGACCCGACGGGCCAGGCAGGAGTGATGCTCTTACTCTAACGTGCCCAGTCCTCACCCACCCTAGAGCCGCGCCTAGAACAACCAAGTACCACGCTCGGGGACTCGGCTACCCGACCTCGTTCGCGCAAGGGAAAACGGTGAAGTACAGAGCACTCATGGGAGTCGCCTTGCGACTGGCTTTCCAAGCTTGGGCGAGTCGACCTCAATAAAAAAACGTTCAAAACTACAACACACATAAACAAACGAGGTAAACCCCATAAAAAGGGCGGACGCGCTCAGGGACTCGTTCAACCCTCAATCACCAACACAAGACAATCCAGAAAATCAAACGATATTTCATTATAGCATATCACAATTGTCACAAAGTACAAAGTATGCCCAACGGCAGAACCGCTACTAACGCCCCAGGGCACAATGTTTTATTCCGCAGGCTTCGATGTCGACTCGCCGCCACCCTTGCGGTTGCGTATGAAGGGAGTATACGGGTTTGCCATGCGTCGTCAGCTCACCCGCCATCGCCGCACGTAAGGGCTGCTCGATCTTGAAGTCCCGGTGCTGCGGCTCGGGGTCGTTAGGCGCAATGATCGTCTCCTGATAAGGAAGGAGGTCGCCCATCGCCCAGACGCGATCGGAGTACACCGCGGCGCGGTCCGTCAGCTTCAGCACCTCGGCAATCTCCACCGAGCCCGTTGACGACGGGTAGCCACTCGTCACGTCGTCCAGATCGAAATCTTCCAGGAAGTGGGCGAACCCAAGGCTAAGCGCCGTCGCCGACCGCGTCATGAACTCGACGACTGATGGCGCCTTCTCCAAGTACCGCCACACGTCGACGAGGTCGCTGGGAATCACTTCCGTGGGCGATATCTCCTGAAGATACGCCCCAATACAATTCGCGGACAACATGGCCGAGTCGACCAGAGTGGCCACACACTGCCGCACGTCGAACGACTGCGCCTCTTCCGCGCTATCGATGATCCGACCTGTGGACAGAGGGGGTAGTGAGTACATCAAAGATCACACAATGAAAATATTACAGGCAGAGGCAGGCACACTTACCAATCAAAGGACGGGAGAGATCCGTGATGAAGCTTTGAAGAGAGGAGTAGTCGTCTTGAAGCCCAGCAACAAGGGCGTCAGAGACCTTACGCTCCTCAGCGGCGGCCGTAACAGCAGCCTTGGCTCGCCCATCCGCCGAGCTCGCCTCCTCCTTCGTGTCCTTAAGCTCGCGCTCAATCTCGGCGATCTGCTTCTCAGCCAAAGTCAACGAAGATTGAGCCGCTGTCAGCTCACTCGCCGGGACAAGGCCCTGGCGAACCTCCTCTGCCTTCGCAAGAATCGCCTGGAGTCCCTTGTTCGCCTCTTGGACGGCGACAAGTTCCTTCTCTGCGCAACACTGCAGTAAGCCGGTCGGCTGATTCACGCTGCAAACCCTATACAAAAGTCAAATAGTTAACAAAAACGGAATCCTAAGTGCCCACCCGCTGAAATTCAGCGACTGGACACTCGGGGACTGGAGATCAAAAATCTTAAAAGTGCCCACCCGCTGAAATTCAGCGACTGGACACTCGGGGACTAGAGATCAAAAATCCTAAGTGCCCACCCGCTGAAATTCAGCGACTGGACACTCGGGGACTGGAAATCAAGGACCCTAAGCGCCCACCCGCTGAAATTCAGCGAATGCGCACTCGGGGACTGGGCGCGAGAAATAAAAGCACAACACCAAAAGAATCTGACCACTGCAATTCAGTGGCCCGATCCTCGAGGACTGGACATACCTGGATGGCTGCGCCAAGCATGCCATGAAGCTGTAGCGCGTCCACGGATGCGAGAAGAGCAGGAGTGTGCTCGCGACGTTGCTCGACCTCCTTTTCGGCGACCCTAGGCACGCGGCTCGATGGCGTGGTACCACTCGCCGTAGCCGCTCTGGCCATGAATCGGGGGAAGGTCGCGATGGATGTGTCGGCACCAAAAGAGGTCGGATCGGCCATCCCAGGCGAGGAAGCACCCTCCTTGATCATCAAGGCCGCCCCGCCGCAGGATCACTCGGAGCAGTCGTCGTGTCGTCAGACACCGTGACGACGTCGTCGCTCTTGGCCTTCTTGGCACTGTCTGTGGGGGCAGCAACCTCAGCAGCCTTCCTCTTCCGAGAGGGGTCCTCCTCGGCGACGATTGGCGGTACTTTGGCCACGGACGGGTGGCCTATCTTTTTAATCCCAGTCCTGCAAATTGACTACATGAGCAAAGTAGTTCAAGTACAATGAAAAGTAAAGCAGGTGAATAAAACTCACTTGGCGACTGGTATGAACCGCAGCCCCGTGCGGATGCTAGCAGCTTCTCGATTCGGGGCCGATTTCCGAGGCCCATCTCCAAGACATCATGCGCCCAAGACACAGACGGCCTCTTTGTTGATGAGGCCGCGACAGGAGCCTCCACAACGTTTTCGGCAGGATCTCTCTTGGGAGGCGAAGCTGCCGCGGCTGGAGCGACCCCCGACCCAGTGACTGGGGCGAATGGCGGAGGAATCGAGGCCAGAGGCACCTCACTCAGGATGGCGGTGACATCCGGTGCTGCCGTCGTCTGTGGCACTTTGGCCAGGTTGGTGGCGTCGGAACTACTCGCCGAATGAGGCGGAGATGCCCGCCTCGCTGGCTTCGTCTTCCTCTTCGGAGGGGCCTTCACCTCCTTCTTCTTCTTCTTCTTTTTCGACGGAGTGGCTTCGCGACGCGAGGTGAGCTCGGGAAGCTCCTCATCGTCATCATCATGACGTTCAAGACTTCTGCTCGCCTCGAGTTACGTCTTGGCGCTGCGAGTTTTGCGCACCAATGGGGCGGCCTCTTCCTCGGACTCGTCGTCGTCGTCGCTCCTATCGCTCTCGGCGCTGCCCTTGGTGGGAGGCGATTCGCCCCCGTCCTGGACGGACGGGCTCGAGTTCTCGTCGTCCGCGGGCGGAAGCCACCCTTCCACCACTTGAAATAACTGCAATAGGCATGAGACAGTATCAGTATAACCGCGACAGCATCAAGTGCGACTACGAATGATAGAAAATGACTTACCGTCGGGGCTGGATGCTTCACGGTGTAGGGGGCGACCCCAGCCTTCGCGTCCAGGTACACCGCCTGGGTGATCTTCTTCAATGCCGGGATGTAGTCCTCGAGTGTCCACTCGGCGAGGCAGGATTTCGTCGAGTCCTCCCGGCCCGTGTACTCGTACATATAATGGTCACGCAGCGGGGAACGAGTCGCCGCCCGAGCCAGCAGTTGTACAAATTGATGGTCTGAAGACCCTTCTTCTTCAGGCCGTGGATGGTCTGAAGCATCTCATCCACGACCATCCGTTGGTCTGTTGGGAGTTTGCCGACTTGGAGTCGGCCGGTCGGCGGAGTATCTTGGGATCGCCACCTCACCGTGCAGTCGCCAGTAACGTAAAACCAAGACTTCTTCCATTCGCCGCCGGCAAGGTGTAGCATCGATCGAAAAGGAGGCCTTCGACTTCAACTGAAACGTCAAGCCACCCGCGGCAAGCATTGGGCCGCCTGCTTCTTCGTGACTAATCCTCCCGTGGAACAAATCTTGCCACAGGGGAAAGTAGGGCCTGCAGCCCAGGTAGCACTCGCAGAACGCCACAAAAATGGCGACACAGCGATCTGTCTTGGGACCAGTCCGATGGCTGGATCCGTAGAAGGCGCAAGCCGGAAGAAGAGAGATGGGGAATCCCAGCTCCGTTCAGGTGGATGGTGAAGCAGATGAATTCTCCTCGCTGGTCCGAGTCACCTCTCCGGCTGGGATGCGCCACTGCCGGCGCAAGATCCCTCCTCGAAGACGCCATGAGCGCTCAGACACTTAGACCTGCCCCATGGTTCGGTGGAGGGGGCCATTGGTGGAAAGGTTCGTGGAGGTCAGAGGATTTTGGATCGGCTGGATCGCGATGCGGAGGAAAACGGAGGTGCGCGCAATTGGAGGAAATGACGAGGAAGTAGTTCTCCAATCGCCTACCATTCCCTTTATATAGCGGTTGTTACCCGCTAAACCAGGAAGCCGTTACTACGCGGTGATTACGCCAAAAGTTACCGTTGGATTAAACGGCTAGTTTTGACTGCGTTTGACAGTCCAACTTCAGCCACTCGGCTCGCCGACCCGATCACTACAACAGTGACTAAATATTTCGCCGACCCGTTCGCCAAGCTGCGACCAGAATGACTAGTTTTTTCGTTTATTCAGGAGCCGCCACCGATTCATTGGATGTCCGTTGGACCCGTTTGCTCGACTACGCAACCACCGCGCCAATCGGCGGCCTCGGGACTACTGATGGGGATATGCCTACCGGGTATACCCAGCAGGCGTTCGATCGCCCAGAATCGGCGAGTGGGCCTGCAAGACGGCAACTGGATCAATACCTGGCGTGGATCCAAGCGACTGGAAGTTGAAGGCCCAGGAGAGTGGATAGGCCCAGTCGGATTAGCTTAAACGAGTACTAAAACCTTAACTGATTCGGTTGAGATATGTAAACCCTACGGGAGGGTGAGTCTATATAAACCTCCCTACAGGGCATGTAAACATACGTTCCACCATCCACCCAAGCGACTCGCCGCCTAGCCGTCGAGCTCGCCCCATTGTACCTTCATCATAGTACAATCTAGCAGGAGTAGGTCTTTACCCGGGGCCGAACGGTAAAACCCTGTGTCTCCGCCCTCATCTCGCACCGCAGATGGCTGGCCGCCCTTGCCCTTCGTTCTACTACTCGCTGCCGATTGCAGCATCTGCCGTGGTCATTCCCACGACAATGAACATTGTATCCGAATCATGTTTGATGCGGAGTGGTTATTCATTTAAATCCGAGAACAATGGTTATTCGATTTATATGAATAAAATCTTTTATGGTCATGCACCGATGATGAATGGTTTATTTTTATTGGATCTCGATAATAGTGTTACACATATTCATAATGTTGATGCTAAAAGGATTAAACTTAATGATGATATATCCGCATATATGTGGCACTGACGTCTAGGTCATATTGGCGTTAAACGCATGAAGAAGCTCCATTCGGATGGACTTTTGGAATCACTTGATTTCGAATCATTTGATACATGTGAGCCATGCCTTATGGGCAAGATGACAAGAACGCCATTTTCCGGTTCAATGGAACGGGCGACAGATTTATTGGAAATCATACATTCTGATGTGTGTGGTCCAATGAGTGTGTCGGCGCGAGGTGGATATCGTTATTTTGTTACTTTCACGGATGATTTCAGTAGATACGGTTATATCTACTTGATGAAACACAAGTCTGAAACCTTTGAGAAATTCAAGGAGTTTCAGAGTGAAGTGGAAAATCATCGTAATAGAAAGATCAAATTTCTATGGTCCGACTTTGGAGGTGAGTATCTAAGTTACGAGTTTAGCACTCATATGAAAGAGTGTGGAATAGTTTCACAACTCACACCTGTCAGAACACCACAGTGAAATGGTGTGTCGGAAAATCATAATCGTACTTTACTAGATATGGTTCTATCTATGATGTCTCTAATGAACTTGCCACTGTCATTTTGGGGTTATGCACTAGAAACTGCTGTATTCACTTTAAATCGGGCACCATCTAAATCTGTTGAAAGACACCATATGAATTGTGGTTTGGAAACAAACCTAAGCTGTCATTTCTTAAAGTTTGGGGATGCAATATTTATGTGAAGAAACTTCAACCAGATAAACTCGAACCCAAAGCGGAAAAATGCGTCTTCATAGGATACCCTAAGGAAACTATTGGGTAATCCTTCTATCACAGATCTGAGGGCAAGGTTTTCGTTTCCAAGAATGGATCCTTTCTAGAGAAAGAGTTTCTCACGAAAGGCGTGTGTAGTCGGCAGGTAGAACTCGATGAGGTTGTAGAACTTTCTCTTCATAATATGGCGAGTAGCGTAGCGCCGGAAGTCATTCTGGAGTTGGCTTCACCAAATGAGGAGGGAACTAATGATAACGATCATGAATCTCTGAAAGAGAATACTACCAAACCTCGCAGGTCTAGCAGTACGCGTGCAGCTCCCGAGCTGTATGGAAGTCCTGTTATGAATTTCATGGTCGATGAAATTGATGACCCTGCGACGTATGAAGAAGCGATGATGAGCCTGGATTCCAACAAATGGTTAGAATCCATGAAATTCGAGATGGAATCCATGTACGTAAACCAGGTTTGGACCTTGGTGGACTTACCTCACGACCGAAAGACCGTGGAGAATAAATGGATTTTCAAAAATAAAACCGATCCTAATGGTAATGTAGACTTCTATAAAGATCGACTTGTCGCAAAGGGGTTTTGAAAAATTCAAGGAGTTGACTACGACGAGACATTCTCTCCCGTAGAGATGCTAAAGTCAATTAGGATTACGTTAGCAATTGCTGCATATTTCGATTATGAGATATGGCAGATGGATGTCAAAACTGTGTTCCTCAATGGCAACATTGAAGAAGAGTTGTATATGATACAACCAAAGGGTTTTGTCGATCCTAAGGATGCTGACAAGGTATGCAAGCTTCAGCGATCCATCTATGGACTGAAGCAAGCATCTTGGAGTTGGAATCTCCGCTTTGATGAGGTGGTCAAAGAGTTTAGATTTGTCCAAACTTATGGAGAGGCTTGTATTTACAAGAAAGTGAGTGGGAGCAATGTGGCATTTTTTATATTATATGTGGATGAAATATTATTGATCGAAAATGATATAGATCTTTTAAACAGTGTTAAAAGTTATATAAACAGCAAATTTTCAATTAAGGACCTAGGTTAAGTGTCATACATATTAGGCATAAAGATCTATAGGGATAGATCTAGGCGCCTAATAGGGCTATCGCAAAGTACATACCTTTATAAGATTTTAAAGAAGTTTAAAATGGACGGAAGTAAGAAGGGGTTCTTACCTATGTTCCAAGGCAAGACATTGAGTAAGACTCAAAGTCGAGCTACGGCGGAAGAAAGAGAGATAATAGACAAAGTCCCCTATGCTTCAACCATAGGCTCTATAATGTACGCCATGCTATGTACAAGACCGGATGTGGCACATGCTATTAGTTTGACTAGTAGATACCAATCTGATCTAGGATGGAACACTATATAGCGGTCAAGATTATACTTAAGTACTTGCGAAGAACTAAGGATATGTTTCTTGTGTATAGAGGTGAAGAAGAGCTTGTCTCTAAGTGTTATGTTGACGCTAGCTTTGACACCTATCCGGATGACTCTAAGTCTCAATCTGGATATGTATTTCTCATGAATGGTGGAGCGGTTAGATTGAGGAGTTCCAAACAACCCGTGGTGGCGGGATCAACAACAGAGACCAAATATGTTGCTGCTTCGGAAGCGGCTCAGGAAGCAGTTTGGATGAAGGAGTTCATAACCGAATTAGGTGTGGTTGCGAGCGTGTTGGACCCAATGGTGATCAATTGTGACAACAATGGTGCCATAGCCAATGCCAAAGAACCAAGGTCTCACAAGAATTCCAATTATATTAAGCGCCGGTTTCACTCCATCCACGAGCATGTCAAGGATGGAGATATAAAGATTTGTAAAGTACACACGGATCTCAATGTAGAAGATCCATTGAATAAAACTCTCCCTAGAGCAAAACATGATCAACACCATAACTCCATGGGTGTTAGATTTATCACTATGTACCTAGATTATTGTCTCCAGTGCAAGTGGAAGACTGAAGGGAATATGCCCTGAGAGGCAATAATAAAGTGGTTATTATGTATATTCCAAGTATATGATAGATGTTTATTTTACATGCTATAATTGTATTAATACGGAAACGTTAATACATGTTTGTTTAATAAACAAACAGAAAGTTCCTAGTTATGCCTCTCTTATAAACTAGCTCATTGATTAACAAGATGATCAAGGTTTCCTTATCATGGACATTGGATGTTGTTAATAATGAGGTCACAACATTATTGGAATGGTGTGATGAACATTCATCCGAAGTATAGTATTAGAATCAAAGTCATTGAGTTTATATTGCTATAACATCATACGAAGTAATCCTAATCCTTAGACCATGAGATCATGTCAATCACTAACACTGGAAGAGTATCTTGATAACATCAAACGTCACACCGCAACAGGGTGATTATAAAGATGGGTTCAGTACTACTAAAGTGTTATGTTGAGGCTCATGGATCGAGAGTGGAATTTGCTCATCCCGATGACGGATAGATATGATCTGGGCCCTCTCGGTGATATCACATTGATTATCTTGCAAGCAAGTGATTTGATCACTAGAATGTTATATCACGGGAACAAGAAAAGAGTACATGTCAGTAACGAGATCAAACTAGGTATGGAGATACCGATGATCAAATGTCGGACATGTAATATATTGTGAGACAAAGGGATTAAGATACTAGCGTAAAAGGTTCTCACGATCACAAGAAAGTCATCGTTGAATGTGTGGGAGTCAGTATGGATCTCCAGGTCCCGCTTTTGATTATTGATTTGAGAGGGGTCTCGATCATGTCCGCATTATTCGCGAACCGTAGAGTGACACACTTAAGAGACACCGACACCATTTAGAGCAAATAGTTTCATGCTGAAAAGAATAAAAAAGTGCAAGAATTTATTTCACTAGACACCGAAACTGGTTTCGGGTGAAATTGCAGAAAGTATTTCTGCATGTGAAATAAAATACTAGCAAGGGGTTATATGTGAATATTTGTCATTAAAGTAATTGACCAAATTCTGAATAAATTAAAGGAGTTTTATTTAAAGAGAGTTTGCATTAAATTTGGTGGAAATTTAATGGGAATTTGAGTGGGATTTTTTGAGTGGAGACTTGAAGGGGCAAATTGTGAGTGGATATTCCACCCACAAGAATGGAGGGAGGGAAAGTGGCAGCCCCATCCGCCGGCCACCCCCTTGGGGGTTCCCCCTCCTCCTATAAAAGAAGGCCCCCTCCTCACTTCTCACTCACACCTCCTCGTGAAGGATCTCTCTCCCCCTCTAGTTTTTATCCCCATGGTCTCAGACTAGCGAGATACATGTTCCCGGTGGATTTCGGCAAGAAAGAGTTGTGCTTCCGCTGCATTGCTGGAGCAAGGAGGCGGAGGTTGCTCATGCCTAGGACATGTGTGCGAGCACGGATGTGCCACTGATTTGCGGCGCTAGGACTTCCTCTCGATCTTGAGATCGGCAAGAGTTCATCTACATCAACCACGAGTTCAACCTCGTTAAGATTTGTCGGTCTTCAAGGGTATGTTCTCTACGGATGTATATCTGCCCGTTGCTTGTATCTAGTAGATAGATCTTGGTGCATAGTTGTTCTCATCGTAGGAAATTTTTTGTTTTCTATGTTGCAAACCCTACACTTCCCGGCACCCTGCCAGAGGGGAGAGATCATTCTAGAGGCCTTCTTCATCACCATGCCAACCTCCGGTATGATGCGTGAGTAGTTCACCCTTGGACTATGGGTCCATACAATAGCTAGATGGTTGGTTCTCCTCCTTTGTGATATCATGTTTAGATCTTGCAAGCTCCGTTCATGATCAAGATCATCTATTTGTAATCATACATGTTGTGTTTGTGGGGATCTGATGGATATTGAGATACTATGTCAGATTGATTACTGATTCTATCATGTCATATTGATTATTGATTCTATTATGTATGTGTTGTTTTATGATCTTGCATGCTCTCCGTTGCTAGTAGCTATCTTGGCCAAGTAGATGCTAGTGAAGGGCATATGCTCGAGAGGCAATAATGAAGTGGTTATTATCGTATTCCTTATTTATGACAAATGTTTATTTTGCATGATATAATTGTATTAATACGGAAACATTAATACATGTGTGTTTAATAAACAAAAAGGAAGTTCCTAGTTATGCCTCTCTTATAAACTAGCTCGTTGATTAACAAGATGATCAAAGTTTCCTGATCATGGACATTGTATGTTGTTAATAACGAGGTCACAACATTAGTGTAATGGTGTGATGAACATTCGTCCGAAGTATAGCATTATGATCAAAGTCATTGAGTTTATATTTCTATAACAACTTACGAAGTGATTCTAATCCTTAGACCATGAGATCATATCAATCACTAACACCAGAAGAGTTTCTTGATAACATCAAATGTCACACCGTAACTGGGTGATTATAAAGATGGGTTCGGAACTACTAAAGTGTTATGTTGAGGCCCATGTATCAAGAATGGAATTTGTTCATCCCAATGACGGATAGATATGCTCTGGGCCCTCTCGGTGATATCACATTGATTAGCTTGAAAGCAAGCGATTTGATCACTAGAATGTTATATCACGGGAACGAGAAAAGAGTGCATGTCAGTAACGAGATTAAACTAGGTATGGAGATACCGATGATCAAATCTCGGACATGTAATATATCACGAAACAAAGGGATTAAGATACTAGCGTAAACGGTTCCAACGATCACAAGAAAGTCATCGTTGAATGTGTGGGAGAGAGTATGGGTCTCCAGATCCCGCTTCTGATTATTGATCGGAGAAGGGTATCGATCATGTCTGCATTATTCGTGAACCATAGGGTGACACAATTAAGAGACACTGACATCCATTTGGAGCGGAAGTTTCATGCCGGAAAGAATAACAAGCGCAGGAATTTATTTCACTAGATACCGAAACGGGTTTTCAGATGAAATTGCAGAAAGTGTTTTTGCATGTGAAATGAAATACTATCAAGGGGTTATATGAGAATGTTTGTCATTAAAGTAATTGACAAAATTCTGAATAAATAAAAGGAGTTTTATTTAATAAGAGTTTGCATTAAATTTGGTGGAAATTTAATGGGAATTTGAGTGGGTTTTTGAGTGGAGGGAATTGAAAGGCATTTGAGTGAGTGGAGTGTCCACCCACATGAATGTGGAAGAGGTGGGGGCAGCCCCCATGGCTGGGCGCCATGCCCCTTGGGTGCCCCCCTCTTCCCTATAAAAGGAGCCCCTCTCCCTCTCTCTCACTCACACCTCCTCATGAAGGATCTCTCTCCCCCTCTAGTATTTATCCCCCATGGTCTTGGACTAGCGAGATACATGTTCCCGGTGGCTATTCGGCAAGAAAGAGTTGTGCTTCCACTGCATCGCTGGAGCGAGGAGGCTGAGGTTTCTCGGTACCTCGTACGTGTGTGCGATCATGGATGCACTGCTGTTTTGCGGCGCTAGGACTTCCTCTCGATCTTGAGATTGGCAAGAGATCGTCTACATCAACCATGAGTTTGGACTCGTTAATCTTTGTCGGTCTTCAAGGTTATGTTCTCTACGGATGTATATCCGCCCGTTGCTTGTATCTAGTATATAGATCTTGGTACATAGTTGTTTCCATCGTAGGAAATTTTTTGTTTTCTATGTTGCGAACCCTACAGTGGTATCAGAGCCGGATCTATGCGTAGATGCTTTGCGCAGGTAGTAAACATATGAGTATGTGGGCGATGATGATCATTTTATTGCTTCTTGGTTGTACTTTAGATATTGGTGGCATAGTGGGATGAGAGGCCTGGACAAACTTTACATGTGTCCTCGCACATGAGACCTGTTCCACGCTTGACATGCAACTAGTTTGCATAAGTGGCTAGCGGGTGTCTGTCTCTCCTACTATAGTCAATATCTAATTTTCAATGAGTTGTCAACAATTTGGTTATCCTCGTTGTGGTTCATATTTGTAGGCAAGAACGGTTATATCTTCGAAAGCCCTAAGCCACGTAAGACTTGCAATGGATAAATTAGAGGCGTCTAGTTTAGATTGTTGCTGGGCTAGTGTTATGATATGGTGATGTTATAAGTAGAAGTATGAGATGATACTCTTATAACACACATAATGTGTAAGTTCCATAGACCTTGGCCTTACGCATAGAGGTATGATAGTGATCATACAAAGGAGCACATGATGGAGATCATATGCGGGAACCATATCATTTCACTTTACAAACATGTGATGTTTAATTGCATCTTATATTGCTTGTTTAGCGTTTAGCATAAAAAGATGATCCCTCATTTAAATATCAAGATAAGAATGTGTTATTCCTTAAGTATGAACCGATTATGTTTCTTCGCTCCAAGACATCACGTGCTGATCGGGTGTTCTTGGATCCATGACCATATTACGGGTGTAAGACAGTTACACACGCGAATACTAAGGTTCTTACTTGGCGAGCCTAGCATGTACAGACATGGCCTCAGAACACGGACCGAAAGGTTAAGAATGAGTCATATGGTAGATATGATGCCCATTTGATGCTCGCCTTTGAAGCTACACCGACTCACAAGATGATCGGACTTGGTGTAGTGGATTTGGTTCATGTAATCACCAAAAAGGCACGAGGGATGTCATTTTTGAGTGGGAGTTCATTTGTAGTTTGGATTAGTAGAACTCAATTTATCATAAATTAAATAAAAGTGAATTTGCATAATTTTTTGTAGTCATTAGCATTCGTTCACCACCTTATGCATAGTTGTAATTGAGATAATAGAACTATAGAATTCTGAATATTTACTTTACGAACTGGTATCGTATTGTGTTGGGTGTCAATCTAAAGTTTAAAGTCCTATTGCAAACTTTCAGCAAACTTTGTTTACTCCATGAAATTTGATAATTAGTATTAAATTGAGAGTAATAATTCCAGTGTTAGTATCTTAAGTATCATGTTTGCCTCCATGATTCTTGAATTAAATATCGAGATTATCTAGGAGCTGAAAGAATTGTTTCAGAAACCATCATGTGTGGCAGATATAACGATATCTGAAACAATGTGTTGGTTGCAATATGATAGAGTATAATATATTTTCTCATATTGGATGAGAGTTTGCAAAGGTTGGATATGCTAGACATCCTAATCATCCAAAAGGGTTTTGGAAAGTAATGTTATACTCACGATTCGCCTTTATAAGCTACAGTAGCTTGATCATGAAAGTCGTCATGATAAGGATGAATAGAAGATGTATGTAAAATGTTTACTACACTAAAAGATTACTAAAGAATGGATTTTGAAAGAATGCCTATTATTTTGATGATGGTGATCTACTTCAAAGTGCAAGTCCAAAGGTCTTATTATTTGAATATACATGCTTTGGACTATGTGTCATGTATATGGCGCCACTGTTGATGTTGATAGACTCTTTTAAAAAGGAAAAAGGAAATGCTGAAAGAGAATCTATAAAATATATTTGGCAGAAAAGAAAAGACTAGACATATCCAGTTTAGGTATATAGATGATATACATGTTATGGTTGTATTCTTTGCTTGTTAAACAATATGTTTTTTGGGTATCGGATACCGAATTGGTTGGTATGAAATTTCATACGGAACGCATTTAATTCATGAACCACAATGGCCTAAGTAACTAGCAAGAGAATATGTGATGATGCTCATCGAAAACAAACAAACCGTTGTTTGTATTTCTCGTTGACATCAAATCTTGAATTCAAGATTTGTTTTAATAATAGTTATTTAAATCAAGTATTACGAGAACAAAGGTTGTTCAAATAATTACCATATTCCATATAAGATGGATGATTTAAAAATCTAGTTGGAGAAATCACATCCATAAAACCTAATGCTAAAATGTCGCAAGATAAATGATTGAAAGATCACTTACGAAGTGACATCACCGTTTAAATTATATTGGAAAGAAAACATGAAGAATCTCCATATTCATGGATTTTTGGAGTCTTTGATTTGATTAAGTGACGCTTATGAGACTTTCCTCAGGATAATTAAAACTTCGTTCAAAGGCCAAAGAAGAACGAACATTTAAAATATTGGAATTTATACATATCGATGTATGTAGTCCATTATGTATAGTCGTAAGTTTATGGATTTCAACTTCATATGCTTTCTCCGGAAATTTGAGTGAATATTCACTTAATGAGAAAGAAGTATGAAATATTTGAAAACGTTTCAAAGACTTTCAAGATGGAGTGGAAAATCATTGTAACAAGAAAATAAATGATTTATGATTTTATCATAAAGGGATTTATTTGAGTTACAAGTGTAACAAGAAAATAAATAAATTATGATTTTATCATAAAGGGATTTATTTGAGTTGCAAGTTTAGCAAACACCTAGATTTACATCTCCTGAAACACCATAGGAGTATGGAGTGTTTGAGATTTGTAATGAAACCTTGTTTGACATGGTTGGATCAAAGGTGTTATTTATAAAACTGCCATTATGTTTTAAAATATTAAAGCTTTAGAGACTACCACTTTTACACTGGAAAGAGCTCCATCTTGATCCATTGAAATGACACCATGGAAGTTATGGTTTGGGGTAAAACCCAAGTTGTCATTTCTTAAATTTTGGTATGCTAAACATAAGTAAGATGTTTACAACCGAAGTCGGATGAGCATGTCTTTGTAGGTTATTTTGAATAACAATTGGTTATTCCTCCATAACACCAAGGACAAAAGGGATTGTCGCTTGAAACGTGAAGTTTCTTGAAAAAGAAGTTTTTCATAAAAGGTTAAGTGGGAGGACAATAGAACTTTAATAAGGTTAACGAACGTTAGCTATATGTGCTGAGTTGCGCAGCGCTAGAAAATGTTCCGGAGGTAGCCAGAATGCTCATGGCTCACGTGCCTCAAAGGTTGTGGTCACGGAGGTCTAATTTCCTATTGAACCAAGTAGGTTGGACAAACAATAAAATATTAAGATTTGAGAGTAAATTATTATTGTTTGACAATGATGAACCGACTACATGAAAAGAAGCAATGATGGGCCCTGACTCTGTCAAATGGCTTGAAGCCATAAAATCCGTGATAGTTCCATACACGAGAAATCAAGTTTTGAACTTGGAAGACCCTCCGGAAAGGTGTAAAAACCTATCCATCGTACTTGGATCTATAAATAAACAGACATGCATGCTTCGCATCTATGAAATTGTCGACATGTCATAAAGTATTTTACGACAATGTTCAAGGATTTGACTATGACAAGATTTGATCTTTCATAGCGATATTTAGTCTAGACGGATTAAAGTAGCAACCACTACATATAATTTGGTATATGATAGATGAATAAACAAAACAAAGTTCTTCTAATAGAATGGTTACCTAGGACGTGTACATGACATGGTCCAAAGGGTTTTGTTAAATTCAAAAGGTGCTAAAAGGGCATGCAAACTTCAATGGTTGAAGTAAGCATCACGGAGTTGGAATCTTCATCGTGATGAAACTGTTAAAGAAGTTTAATTTCATCAGGAGACGATGAAGATGCTTGCATTTGCAAGAAATTAAGTGGGAGCGCTGAGACATATTACTAATACATTATGTGGAGGACATCTTGTTAATTGGAAATGATGTATCTTTTATTGACAAAGGTTAAGAATTTCATTTTGATGAAAGACTTAGGCAAAACCCAAATATTTAGCATGAATGTCTATATGGATAGACTATGATGCTAATATGGTTGTGCCAAATGTACATATATGAGATATTGAAGGGGTATAATATAGAAACGACAAGAAACGGTTCTTGTCGCATGGAAAGGAATTGAATCAAGATTTAAGTGTATCGACACTTGATAAGTGAAACAAGATTCAAGTGCTTTGACACTTGATGAGTGAAATCACAAGGATGTTTTGATCAATCATACCATGATATGTACACATCCAGATATGTCCTATGCTCTAAGTGTTATGAGAATATACCAGAATGAATCATAAAATGATCATTGGACGATAGTAAGGATATTCTTATGATATTTTGAAGAATTAAGAATATATTTGTGTAGAGGTGACAAACAATTACAAATAGTTCATTGTAAAGCGTTACATTGATACTAGTTTTGTCACAAGATACAAATTAAGTTTATCTCAATTTAAACTATGAATGGCACAATGAAATGGAAAGGAGTTTCCATGATGGATTTGGATGTATTCCAAAGTTAAGACATTATGACGGATACTACAACAAAAGGCTAAGTATATGACTGCTATAGTAGCAAAGAAGGAGGGCATTTGTGTCAAGTAGTTTGTTATCAAACTAAGATGTGGTTCGCAATGGGCTAACACTAAAGATATATTGTACGACAATAGTATCAACATGATTTAACCCCAAGGAACTAAAGGTCTCACCAAAAGACCAAATTTATACAATGCCATCTCAATGGAGAATGAGTGATGCGTGGAGACGCAAAGACATGCAAATACACACGGACCTGAAAGCGTCAGATCCATAGATTATGTTAACCACTTGCAATTGTATATGGAACACCGTAAAGCCATAGGTGTTTAATACGCAAAGTTTTCAAACTAGATTATTGTCTCTAGTGTAAGTGGGAGGCTGAAGGGAATGCGCCCGAGAGGCAATAATAAAGTGGTTATTTATCGTATTCCTTATTTATGATAAATGTTTTTTGCATGCTATAATTATATTAATACGAAAACGTTAATAGATGTGTGTTTAATAAACAAAAAGGAAGTTCCTAGTTATGCCTCTCTTATAAACTAGCTCGTTGATTAACAAGATGATCAAAGTTTCCTGATCATGGACATTGGATGTTGTTAATAACGAGGTCACAACATTAGTGTAATGGTGTGATGAACATTCATCTGAAGTATAGCATTACGATCAAAGTCATTGAGTTTATATTGCTATAACAACTTACGAAGTGATTCTAATCCTTAGACCATGAGATCATGTCAATCCTAACACCGGAAGAGTTTCTTGATAACATCAAACGTCACACCGTAACTAGGTGATTATAAAGATGGGTTCAGAACTACTATAGTGTTATGTTGAGGCCCATGTATCAAGAATGGAATTTGTTCATCCCAATGACGGATAGATATGCTCTGGGCCCTCTCGGTGATATCACATTGATTAGCTTGCAAGCAAGTGATTTGATCACTAGAATGTTATATCACGGGAATGAGAAAAGAGTGCATGTCAAGAATTTAGATCAAACTAGGTATGGAGATACCGATCTAATATCGGACATGTAATATATCACAAACAAAGGGATTAAGATACTAGCATAAAAGGTTCCACGATCACAAGAAAGTCATCGTTGAATGTGTGGGAGTCAGTATGGATCTCTAGATCTCGCTTCTGATTATTGATCGAAGAAGGGTCTCGATCATGTCCGCATTATTCGCGAACCGTAGGGTGACACACTTAAGAGACACCGACATCCATTTGGAGCAAAAGTTTCATGCTGGAAAGAATAACAAGCACAGAATTTATTTCACTAGATACCAAATGGGTTTTAGATGAAATTGCAGAAAGTGTTTTTGCATGTGAAATGAAATACTATCAAGGGTTATATGAGAATTTTTTCATTAAAGTAATTGAAAAATTCTAAATAAATAAAAGGAGTTTTATTTAATGTGAGTTTGCATTAAATTTGGTGGAAATTTAATGGGAATTTGAGTGGTTTTTGAGTGGAGGGAATTGAAAGGCATTTGAGTGAGTGGAGTGTCCACCTACATGAATGTGGAAGAGGTGGGGGCAGCCCATGGCTGGGAGCCATGCCCCTTGGGTGCCCCCCTCTTCCCTATAAAAGGAGTCCCCCTCCCTCTCTCTCACTTACACCTCATCGTGAAGGATCTCTCTCCCCCTCTAGTATTTATCCCCCATGGTCTCGGACTAGCGAGATACATGTTCCTGGTGGCTATTCGGCAAGAAAGAGTTGTGCTTCCGCTGCATCGCTAGAGAGAGGAGGCGGAGGTTGCTCGGTGCCTCATGCGTGTGTGCAGCACGGATGCGCCTGCTTTGTGGCGCTTAGGACTTCTCGATCTTGAGATCGACAAGAGATCGTCTACATCAACCACAAGTTTGGACTCGTTAAGCTTTGTCGGTCTTCAAGGGTATGTTCTCTACGAATGTATATTCGTCTGTTGCTTGTATCTAGTAGATAGATCTTGGTACATAGTTGTTCCAATCATAGGAAATTTTTTGTTTTCTATGTTGCGAATCCTACAGCTAGTGACTCCAAGAGGGAGTATTTTTGTTCGATAGTAGGTTGATGTCTCTAGTAATCTGGGCAAGTGACAGAAATCTCTAAGGTTGTAGATGTGTTGTTTCTACTAGGGAGAAAGAAACAATCTTTTGTTCATGGAACAATTGTATTGTTTACTTTACACACATTACTTAATGCAGTTATCTGTTGCTTGCAACTTAATACTGGAAGGGGTTTGGATGATAACCTGAAGGTGGATTATTAGTAATAGATGAAGTTGGATTATGGTCTATGTATATTGTTGTAGTGCCCAATCAAATCTCATAGGAATCATGATGTCTAGTATTTGCATTGTTATGCTTGCTCAGTCTGTCAAGTGCCCCACTGTAATTTGTTCATCTAGCATGTTATCTATCTTAAGGAGAACACCTCTAGTGAACTGTGGAGCCCGGTCCAATCTTTACCATTGTTACATCATCTACTGTTACCGTTTACTTTCTACAAGCAATTCTTATCTTCCACACTATATGTTTAATCCTTTGTTTTTAGCAACCCAGTAAGATTGACAACCTCAATGTAAGTTGGGACAAAGTCTTGAGTTTGTGTTATGCAGGATTCCAAGTTGCTAGCAACACCTTGGAGTTGTTTTCTTGCTCCTAATGGTTCGATAACCTTGGTTTCATAACTGAGGGAAAACTTGCTGCTGTGCTCATCATACCTTGCTCTTGGGGTCTCCCAACAAAGATCTGCAATCGACTAAGCCGCGTCAGCCATTGCATTTATATTGGTATTTAAATATAGCTCATATGTGTTGGGTTGGATCCACTTCAATTTCTACATGCTCCCATATGTGATATATGTTGTTTTCACAATATTAAATATGTAGAGCCATATGGCCACCTTTGCATGCTATGTGAGTGGGAATGTTTCTCATTTGTCCTGATGACTTGTATTTGAGAATGTGATCATGTATGAATAGATCTTTGGCCATATGATCATCTAATGGCACACCCACACTAGCATGTCAAAATTATACTAATAAATGGATATATTCCATATAGTCCATATGGTTAGAAAGCTTCACTCTTTTGGCATGGCCTAATTCAACTTTGAAAGCATGGATGAATATATGACATATGGAATTATGTTCATTTTTACAACTAAAAATGTGGCATTTATTACACATGCATGTGTCGTGCAAGCTTGCCATATTTTACCATCTCCCATATATTTGGCTCTCTTTTGGTTTGTGATAATCTTGCAAGGATTGAATTCAAACAAGTTGATCCAAACCACTTGAAGCATAAATAGATCTTCTACTTTCACTCATATATATTCTTTTGGGATTTTATGCTCTTGTTGTTCTTTTGGGGCGACCTACCAGTGCATGCAGGAATGCCTCATGAGCTAAATTGGTCGCAATATCCACGCTACATCGATGACGTAGTGAAGTCCGCCGCCATCTGCATTCGCCGACCGGGCGGAAACATTCGCCAACCCGCGGAAATACAAGATAAAGCTAAACTCAGTAAATGCACCTTCTGTACCAGCAGAGGCAACTATCGGGTACGCTGCTCCAAGCGTGGATCGAGGCGAACCCTACCAAGATCGACATTAATCGCCGACTCGGCAAACCCGAGTGCCTGCGTGACGCCCAGAAGCTGGCGGGCGAGTCGCCAAGGCCACCGCTTCATCCCCGACATTAAAAGGCGATGCCCTATACCGCATGATGCGGAAGAACCCCACCTTCCGGTGGGACAAGGAGGCGGACGACGACCACGACCTCAAGAAGGTGCTACCGCAAGATCGCTACCGCCCCGTCGACAAAGAACCCATGCTGGTTCACGCCGCGGCTTTCGAGCATGTCGCGCCGCCATGGTCGCCGGCCAGAGGAAGGAAAGGAGCGCCCGGTACAGCGACCGGTGTAATATATCAGCGAGGTCCTCACCGAGTCACGCCAGCAGTACCCGCAATACCAGAAACTGGTGTACACGGTCTTCAGAGCACAACGGCGACGCCAGACTACTTAGGAGCACCCGATCACGGTCCGTCTCTCAGACCGCTGCAGGACATCATCCGCAACTGAGGCGACCGGCGAGTCGCCAAGTGGCCGTCAAATCGGGCGCCCACAACATCAAGTATGAGCCACGGAAAGCGATCAAGTCGCATGCTCTCACGGAATTCATCGCCGATTAGGAAGAGGCCGGAAAAAGCTGCCGTACCTCCACCATGGAGCCTGCACGACGGCTCCAAGAACCCAGACGGCACAGGAGCAGGCATCGTGTTGACTTCCCCGAAGGGCGATAAGCTCTGCTACGTCCTCTGCCTCGACTTCACCCCCTGCACCAACAACATGGCCGAGTACGAGGCACTACTCCAAGGAGATGAACGTTAACCGCCTACGCTGCTACGGAGACTCCGACCTCGTCGCTGGGCAAGTCGCTGGCACCTGCGACGCCGTCTCTCCCACCATGGCGGCGCATCGCCAAGCAAAGGGACAAGTTACGGACACTTCACAGGCTACTCCGCCGAGTGGATCGATAGGGCGAAAGAACAAAGAGGCCGACGACTCTCTCGCATCAGGTCGCCGACTCGCACCACCCGCTGGCGTCTTCCTCGACACGATCACTGAGCCGTCCATCTCTACCCCACGGGAGATCGACATCGGAGTCCCGCTGCAACCAGAGGTAGCCTTGGTCGCACTCATCGCCGAGCCAGAAGACTGGACTAGGCCATACATGGCCTACCTGGAGGGAGGCACCTTGCCGGCAGACGAAACAGACGTCCGGATGATAACGCGACGCTGCAAATCCTTCGTCATCATCGACGGTGAGCTCCACAAGCGCAGCGTGACCGGCGTGTTCCAACGCTCCGTCCAACCCGCCGAAGGACGCAAGATCCTCCACGACATCCACTTCCGGCATCGCGCCACCATGCCGAGCCCGCTCTCTGGTGGCAAAGGCCATGCGACATGGCTTCTACTGGCCCACCGCACACGCCGACGCCGTCGACATTGTCCAGCGGTGCGCCGGGTGCCAGAAGTACGCCAACCAGACACACGTGCCGAGCTCAGCGCTCAAGAACATCCCCATCACCTGGCCATTCGTCGTATGGGGCATGGACATGGTAGGCCCCTTCAAAAAGGCCCCCTCCAGCTTCACCCACCTCCTGGTCGCGGTCGACAAATTCACCAAGTGGGTGGAGGCCAAGCCAGTCCGGAAATGCGACGGGAAGACCGCCACAAAATTCCTACGCGAGCTCATATATCGCTACGTGTTCCCAAACAGCATCATCACGGACAACAGCACCAACTTCGCCAAAGGAGCCATGGCCGAGTTCTGCGAGGAACATCACATTCGACTCGACCTTGCGTTAGTCGCCCACCCGGAGTCCAACGGCCAGGCGGAACGGGCCAACCAGAGCATCCTCCATGGCCTGAAGCCGTGGCTCCAAGTACCACACGAGCGCACCGCCGGGTGCTGGGTCGACGAGCTACCCTCCGTCGTCTGGGGTATCCGCACCTCGGTCAACAGGGTTCACCCCCTTCTTCATGGTGTACGGCGCTGAGGCAGCCCACCGACCTTGAGCACGACTCGCCAAGGGTCGTCCACTACACGGAGGCTGCGAACGAACTCACACGTCAGGATGGAGTCGATCAACTCGATGAGGCACGCGACCTGGCTCGCTCACGCACTGCCATCTACCAGCAAGGACTCTGCCGCTACCACAGCCGGCGGGTGAAAACTCGCACCTTCCAAGAAGGCGACCTGGTGTCAGGCCTCATCCAGACAAGAAGGGCATGCACAAGCTCTCCCCCCATGGGAGGGACCATTCGCCATCGGGCGAGTACTCGACAACGACTCCTACTACCTCATCGACATCCGCGGGGACGGCAAACTCGACGTCAAGCGACCATGGAATGTAAACCTCCTACGGAAGTTCTACTCCTAGAACTCCACATATGTATCCTCCAGTCGCTATGAAATAAAAAATGTTGGTTAACGCAAATTGCGTCTACTCTCCGTGTCTTGTGCCACTCAAGACTGTAGTAACAGCACCAAGCTAATCGCAGGAGTCAACCTGGTACAGCGATCGGCATGGCCAAGTAGTGCGCCATAAGGGCACCGGGTACCCCAGTCTTGTAACGCCCACGAAAAACACCTACCCGAGCCCCATTGAGTCGCTTAGCTCGAATGGCTTAACGAGTTAAGATAATCGCCGCTCCTCACAGCGACCATGATCCTCCGCATCCTCGACATACGACTGAACGGCCAAGTACCACGCCGGGATCGACGACCAGTTCAGCGCGAGCTTAGGGAAAACGCCAAGTATGAGGGCATGCCCAGACTGCCATGCAACTGACCCGACGGGCCAGCAGGAGTGATGTTCTTACTCTAACGTGTCACCCTCACCCACCCTAGAGCGCGCTAGAACAACCAAGTACCACGCCGGGACTCTGCACCCGACCTCGTCACAAGGGAAAACGGTGAAGTACAGAGCACTCATGGGAGTCGCCTTGCGACTGGCTTTCCAAGCTTGGGCGAGTCGACCTCAATAAAAAACGTTCAAAACTACAACACACATAAACAAACGAGGTAAACCCCATAAAAAAGGCGACGCCAGGGACTCGCTCAACCTCAATCACCAACACAAGACAATCCAGAAAATCAAACGATATTTCATTATAGCATATCACAATTGTCACAAAGTACAAAGTATGCCCAACGGCAGAACCGCTACTAACGCCCCAGGGCACAATGTTTTATTCCGCAGGCTTCGATGTCGACTCGCCGCCACCCTTGCGGTTGCGTATGAAGGGAGTATACGGGTTTGACGGGTACGTCGTCAGCTCACCCGCCATCGCCGCACGTAAGGGCTGCTCGATCTTGAAGTCCCGGTGCTGCGGCTCGGGGTCGTTAGGCGCAATGATCGTCTCCTGATAAGGAAGGAGGTCGCCCATCGCCAGACGCGATCGAGTACACGCGGCGGTCCGTCAGCTTCAGCACCTCGGCAATCTCCACCGAGCCCGTTGACGACGGGTAGCCACTCGTCACGTCGTCCAGATCGAAATCTTCCAGGAAGTGGGCGAACCCAAGGCTAAGCGCCGTCGCCGACCGCGTCATGAACTCGACGACTGATGGCGCCTTCTCCAAGTACCGCCACACGTCGACGAGGTCGCTGGGAATCACTTCCGTGGGCGATATCTCCTGAAGATACGCCCCAATACAATCATGGACAACATGGCCGAGTCGACGTAGTGGCTTACACATCGCCGCACGCCGAACGATCGCGCTTCTTCCGCGCTATCGATGATCCGACCAGGGACAGAGGGGTAGTGAGTACATCAAAGATCACACAATGAAAATATTACAGCAGAGGCAGTACACTTACCAATCAAAGGACGGAGAGATCCGTGATGAAGCTTTGAAGAGAGGAGTAGTCGCCTTGAAGCCCAGAACAAGGGCGCCGAGACCTTACGCCTCAGCGCGGCCGTAAAGCAGCCTTGGCTTCATCCGCCGAGCTCGCCTCTCCTTCAGGTCCTTAAGCTCGGCCAATCTCGGCGACCGCTTTCAGCCAAAGTCAACGAAGATTGAGCCATTGTCACCACTCGCCGACAAGGCCCCGCGAACCTCCTCTCGCTTGAAGAATCGCTGAGTCCCTTGTTCGCCTCTTGACGGCGATAAGTTCCTTCTTCGCAACATCGCAAAGTCGGTCGGCTCATTCACGCTGCAAACCCTATACAAAAGTCAAATAGTTAACAAAACGGAATCTTAGTGCCCACCCGCTGAAATTCAGCGATCGGACACTGGGACTGGAGATCAAAATCTTAAGTGCCCACCCGCTGAAATTCAGCGATCGACACTGGGACTAGAGATCAAATCTAGTGCCCACCCGCTGAAATTCAGCGATCGACACTCGGGACTGGAAATCAAGACCTTGCGCCCACCCGCTGAAATTCAGCGAATGCGCACTCGGGGACTGGGCGCGAGAAATAAAAGCACAACACCAAAAGAATCTGACCACTGCAATTCAGTGGCCCGATCCTCGAGGACTGGACATACCTGGATGGCTGCGCCAAGCATGCCATGAAGCTGTAGCGCGTCCACGGATGCGAGAAGAGCAGGAGGTGTCGCGACGCTGTTTCGACCTCCTTTTCGGCGACCCTAGGCACGCGGCTCGATGGCGTGGTACCACTCGCCGTAGCCGCTCTGGCCATGAATCGGGGGAAGGTCGCGATGGATGTGTCGGCACCAAAAGAGGTCGGATCGGCCATCCCAGGCGAGGAAGCACCCTCCTTGATCATCAAGGCCGCCCCGCCGCAGGATCACTCGGAGCAGTCGTCGTGTCGTCAGACACCGTGACGACATCGTCGCTCTTGGCCTTCTTGGCACTGTCTGTGGGGGCAGCGACCTCAGCAGCCTTCCTCTTCCGAGAGGGGTCCTCCTCGGTGACGATTGGCGGTACTTTGGCCACGGACGGGTGGCCTATCTTTTTAATCCCAGTCCTGCAAATTGACTACATGAGCAAAGTAGTTCAAGTACAATGAAAAGTAAAGCAGGTGAATAAAACTCACTTGGCGACTGGTATGAACCGCAGCCCCGTGCGGATGCTAGCCGGCTTCTCCAGTTCGGGGCCCAGTTTCCGACTGAGGCCCATCTCCAAGACATCATGCGCCCAAGACACGACGCCTCTTTGTTGATGAGGCCGACAGAGCCTCCACAACGCTGCAGGATCTCTCTTGGGAGGCGGTTGCCGGGCCGAGCGACCTCACCCAAAGGATCGGGGCGAATGGCGGAGGAATCGAGGCCAGAGGCACCTCACTCAGGATGGCGGTGACATCCGGTGCTGCCGTCGTCTGTGGCACTTTGGCCAGGTTGGTGGCGTCGGAACTACTCGCCGAATGAGGCAGAGATGCCCGCCTCGCTGGCTTCGTCTTCCTCTTCGGAGGGGCCTTCACCTCCTTCTTCTTCTTCTTCTTTTTCGACGGAGTGGCTTCGCGACGCGAGGTGAGCTCGGGAAGCTCCTCATCGTCATCATCATGACGTTCAAGACTTCGCCGCCGAGTTCGGCCGACGCTGCTCGCGAAGTTTTGCGCACCAATGGGCGGCCTCTTCCTCGGACTCGCTGCCGTTGCCGCTCCTATCGCTCTCGGCGCTGCCCTTGGTGGGAGGCGATTCGCCCCCGTCCTGGACGGACGGGCTCGAGTTCTCGTCGTCCGCGGGCGGAAGCCACCCTTCCACCACTTGAAATAACTGCAATAGGCATGAGACAGTATCAGTATAACCGCGACAGCATCAAGTGCGACTACGAATGATAGAAAATGACTTACCGTCGGGGCTGGATGCTTCACGGTGTAGGGGGCGACCCCAGCCTTCGCGTCCAGGTACACCGCCTGGGTGATCTTCTTCAATGCCGGGATGTAGTCCTCGAGTGTCCACTCGGCGAGGCAGGATTTCGTCGAGTCCTCCCGGCCCGTGTACTCGTACATATAATGGTCACGGCAGGCCAGGGGAACGAGTCGCCGCCCGAGCCAGCAGTTGTACAAATTGATGGTCTGAAGACCCTTCTTCTTTAGGCCGCGGATGGTCTGAAGCATCTCATCCACGACCATCCGTTGGTCTGTTGGGAGTTTACCGACTTGGAGTCGGCGCGGTTCGGGCCGGTCGGCGGAGTATCATGGGATCGCCACCTCACCGTCTGGAGTCGCCTCGGTAACGTAAAACCAAGACTTCTTCCATTCGCTCGCCGCCTTGGCAGGTAGCATCAGATCGAAAAAGGAGGCCTTCGACTTCAACTGAAACGTCAAGCCACCCGCGGCAAGCATTGGGCCGCCTGCTTCTTCGTGACTAATCCTCCCGTGGAACAAATCTTGCCACAGGGGAAAGTAGGGCCTGCAGCCCAGGTAGCACTCGCAGAACGCCACGAAAATGGCGACCTGCTTGATGCTGTGCGGGCCCAGGTCCGATGGCTGGATCCCGTAGAAGGCGCAGAAGCGCCGGAAGAAGAGAGATGTGGGGAATCCCAGCCCCCGTTCCAGGTGGATGGTGAAGCAGATGAATTCTCCCTCGCGCGGGTCCGGAGTCACCTCTCCGGCCGCGGGGATGCGCCACCTGCCGGCGCGCAAGATCCCGGCCTCCTCGAAAGACGCCAGTAGCGCTCTCGTACACTTAGACCTGCCCCATGGTTCGGTGGAGGGGGCCATTGGTGGAAAGGTTCGTGGAGGTCAGAGGATTTTGGATCGGCTGGATCGCGATGCGGAGGAAAACGGAGGTGCGCGCAATTGGAGGAAATGACGAGGAAGTAGTTCTCCGATCGCCTACCATTCCCTTTATATAGCGGTTGTTACCCGCTAAACCAGGAAGTCACATTACGCGGTGATTACGCCAAAAGTTACCGTTGATTAAACGGCTAGTTTTGACCGCGCTTGACAGTCCAACTTCAGCCACTGCTCGCCGACCCGATCACTACAACAGTGACTAAATATTTCACGAATTCGCTCGCCAAGCTGCCACCGAATGACTAGTTTTTTCGCTTATTCAGAGCCCGCCACCGATTCGATCGGATGTCCGCGTTGGACCCGCTTGTTCGACTACCAGAACCACCGCGCCAATCGACGACGGCCTCGGGACTATCGATGGGGATATGCCTACCGGGGTATACCCAGCAGACGCTTCGATCGCCCAGAACTGGCAGTGGGCCTGCAAGACAAGAATCGGATCAAGACCTGGCGTGGATCCAAGCGACTGGAAGTTGAAGGCCCAGTCGGATTAGCTTAAACGAGTACTAAAACCTTAACTGATTCGGTTGAGATATGTAAACCCTACGGGAGGGTGAGTCTATATAAACCTCCCTACAGGGCATGTAAACATACGTTCCACCATCCACCCAAGCGACTCGCCGCCTAGCCGTCGAGCTCGCCCCATTGTACCTTCATCATAGTACAATCTAGCAGGAGTAGGTCTTTACCCTCCGGGGCCGAACTCGGTAAAACCTCGTGTCTCCGCCTCATCTCGCACCGCAGATGGCTGGCCGCCCTTGCCCTTCGTTCTACTACTCGCTGCCGATTGCAGCATCTGTCGTGGTCATTCCCACGACAATGAACATTGTATCCGAATCATGTTTGATGCGGAGTGGTTATTCATTTAAATCCGAGAACAATGGTTATTCGATTTATATGAATAAAATCTTTTATGGTCATGCACCGATGATGAATGGTTTATTTTTATTGGATCTCGATTATAGTGTTACACATATTCATAATGTTGATGCTAAAAGGATTAAACTTAATGATGATATATCCGCATATATGTGGCAATCGACGTCTAGGTCATATTGGCGTTAAACGATGAAGAAGCTCCATTCGGATGGACTTTTGGAATCACTTGATTTCAATCATTTGATACATGTGAGCCATGCCTTATGGGCAAGATGACAAGAACGCCTTTTCGGTTCAATGGAACAGGCGATGCAGATTTATTGGAAATCATACATTCGATGTGTGGTCCAATGAGTGTGTCGGCGCGAGGTGGATATCGTTATTTTGTTACTTTCACGGATGATTTCAGTAGATACGGTTATATCTACTTGATGAAACACAAGTCTGAAACCTTTGAGAAATTCAAGGAGTTTCAGAGTGAAGTGGAAAATCATCGTAATAGAAAGATCAAATTTCTATGGTCCGACTGTGGAGGTGAGTATCTAAGTTACGAGTTTAGCACTCATATGAAAGAGTGTGGAATAGTTTCACAACTCACACCTGTCAGAACACCACAGTGAAATGGTGTGTCGGAAAATCATAATCGCATTTTACTAGATATGGTTCTATCTATGATGTCTCTAATGAACTTGCCACTGTCATTTTGGGGTTATGCACTAGAAACTGCTGTATTCACTTTAAATCGGGCACCATCTAAGTCTGTTGAAAGACACCATATGAATTGTGGTTTGGAAACAAACCTAAGCTGTCATTTCTTAAAGTTTGGGGATGCAATATTTATGTGAAGAAACTTCAACCAGATAAACTCGAACCCAAAGCGGAAAAATGCGTCTTCATAGGATACCCTAAGGAAACTATTGGGTAATCCTTCTATCACAGATCTGAGGGCAAGGTTTTTGTTTCCAAGAATGGATCCTTTCTAGAGAAAGAGTTTCTACTTAAAGGCGTGTGTAGCAGGTAGAACTCGATGAGGTTGTAGAACTTTCTCTTCATAATATGGCGAGTAGCATAGCGCCGGAAGTCATTCTGGAGTTGGCTTCACCAAATGAGGAGGGAACTAATGATAACGATCATGAATCTCTGAAAGAGAATACTACCAAACCTCGCAGGTCTAGCAGTACGCGTGCAGCTCCCGAGCTGTATGGAAGTCCTGTTATAAATTTCATGATCGATGAAATTGATGACCCTGCGACGTATGAAGAAGCGATGATGAGCCTGGATTCCAACAAATGGTTAGAATCCATGAAATTCGAGATGGAATCCATGTACGTAAACCAGGTTTGGACCTTGGTGGACTTACCTCACGACCGAAAGACCGTGGATAATAAATGGATTTTCAAAAATAAAACCGATCCTAATGGTAATGTAGACTTCTATAAAGATCGACTTGTCGCAAAGGGGTTTTGAAAAATTCAAGGAGTTGACTACGACGAGACATTCTCTCCCGTAGAGATGCTAAAGTCAATTAGGATTACGTTAGCAATTGCTGCATATTTCGACTATGAGATATGGCAGATGGATGTCAAAACTGTGTTCCTCAATGGCAACATTGAAGAAGAGTTGTATATGATACAACCAAAGGGTTTTGTCGATCCTAAGGATGATGACAAGGTATGCAAGCTTCAGCGATCCATCTATGGACTGAAGCAAGCATCTTAGAGTTGGAATCTCCGCTTTGATGAGGTGGTCAAAGAGTTTAGATTTGTCCAAACTTATGGAGAGGCTTGTATTTACAAGAAAGTGAGTGGGAGCAATGTGGCATTTTTTATATTATATGTGGATGAAATATTATTGATCGAAAATGATATAGATCTTTTAAACAGTGTTAAAAGTTATATAAACAGCAAATTTTCAATTAAGGACCTAGGTTAAGTGTCATACATATTAGGCATAAAGATCTATAGGGATAGATCTAGGCGCCTAATAGGGCTATCGCAAAGTACATACCTTTATAAGATTTTAAAGAAGTTTAAAATGGACGGAAGTAAGAAGGGGTTCTTACCTATGTTCCAAGGCAAGACATTGAGTAAGACTCAAAGTCCAGCTACGGCGGAAGAAAGAGAGATAATAGACAAAGTCCCGTATGCTTCAACCATAGGCTCTATAATGTACGCCATGCTATGTACAAGACCGGATGTGGCACATGCTATTAGTTTGACTAGTAGATACCAATCTGATCTAGGATGGAACACTAGATAGCGGTCAAGATTATACTTAAGTACTTGCGAAGAACTAAGGATATGTTTCTTGTGTATAGAGGTGAAGAAGAGCTTGTCTCTAAGTGTTATGTTGACGCTAGCTTTGACACCTATCCGGATGACTCTAAGTCTCAATCTGGATATGTATTTCTCATGAATGGTGGAGCGGTTAGATTGAGGAGTTCCAAACAACCCGTGGTGGCGGGATCAACAACGGAGACCAAATATGTTGCTGCTTCGGAAGCGGCTCAGGAAGCAGTTTGGATGAAGGAGTTCATAACCGAATTAGGTGTGGTTGCGAGCGTGTTGGACCCAATGGTGATCAATTGTGACAACAATGGTGCCATAGCCAATGCCAAAGAACCAAGGTCTCACAAGAATTCCAATCATATTAAGCGCCGGTTTCACTCCATCCACGAGCATGTCAAGGATGGAGATATAAAGATTTGTAAAGTACACACGGATCTCAATGTAGAAGATCCATTGAATAAAACTCTCCCTAGAGCAAAACATGATCAACACCATAACTCCATGGGTGTTAGATTTATCACTATGTACCTAGATTATTGTCTCCAGTGCAAGTGGAATACTGAAGGGAATATGCCCTGAGAGGCAATAATAAAGTGGTTATTATGTATATTCCAAGTATATGATAGATGTTTATTTTACATGCTATAATTGTATTAATACGGAAACGTTAATACATGTTTGTTTAATAAACAAACAGAAAGTTCCTAGTTATGCCTCTCTTATAAACTAGCTCATTGATTAACAAGATGATCAAGGTTTCCTTATCATGGACATTGGATGTTGTTAATAATGAGGTCACAACATTATTGGAATGGTGTGATGAACATTCATCCGAAGTATAGTATTAGAATCAAAGTCATTGAGTTTATATTGCTATAACATCATTCATCCGAAGTATAGTATTAGAATCAAAGTCATCCTTAGACCATGAGATCATGTCAATCACTAACACTGGAAGAGTATCTTGATAACATCAAACGTCACACCGCAACAGGGTGATTATAAAGATGGGTTCAGTACTACTAAAGTGTTATGTTGAGGCTCATGGATCGAGAGTGGAATTTGTTCATCCTGATGACGGATAGATATGATCTGGGCCCTCTCGGTGATATCACATTGATTATCTTGCAAGCAAGTGATTTGATCACTAGAATGTTATATCACGGGAACAAGAAAAGAGTACATGTCAGTAACGAGATCAAACTAGGTATGGAGATACCGATGATCAAATGTCGGACATGTAATATATTGTGAGACAAAGGGATTAAGATACTAGCGTAAAAGGTTCTCACGATCACAAGAAAGTCATCGTTGAATGTGTGGGAGTCAGTATGGATCTCCAGGTCCCGCTTTTGATTATTGATTTGAGAGGGGTCTCGATCATGTCCGCATTATTCGCGAACCGTAGAGTGACACACTTAAGAGACACCGACACCATTTAGAGCAAATAGTTTCATGCTGAAAAGAATAACAAAGTGCAAGAATTTATTTCACTAGACACCGAAACTGGTTTCGGGTGAAATTGCAGAAAGTATTTCTGCATGTGAAATAAAATACTAGCAAGGGGTTATATGTGAATATTTGTCATTAAAGTAATTGACCAAATTCTGAATAAATTAAAGGAGTTTTATTTAAAGAGAGTTTGCATTAAATTTGGTGGAAATTTAATGGGAATTTGAGTGGGATTTTTTGAGTGGAGACTTGAAGGGGCAAATTGTGAGTGGATATTCCACCCACAAGAATGGAGGGAGGGAAAGTGGCAGCCCCATCCGCCGGCCACCCCCTTGGGGGTTCCCCCCTCCTCCTATAAAAGAAGGCCCCCTCCTCACTTCTCACTCACACCTCCTCGTGAAGGATCTCTTTCCCCCTCTAGTTTTTATCCCCATGGTCTCAGACTAGCGAGATACATGTTCCCGGTGGATTTCGGCAAGAAAGAGTTGTGCTTCCGCTGCATTGCTGGAGCAAGGAGGCGGAGGTTGCTCATGCCTAGGACATGTGTGCGAGCACGGATGTGCCACTGATTTGCGGCGCTAGGACTTCCTCTCGATCTTGAGATCGGCAAGAGTTCATCTACATCAACCACGAGTTCAACCTCGTTAAGATTTGTCGGTCTTCAAGGGTATGTTCTCTACGGATGTATATCTGCCCGTTGCTTGTATCTAGTAGATAGATCTTGGTGCATAGTTGTTCTCATCGTAGAAAATTTTTTGTTTTCTATGTTGGAAACCCTACACTTCGGAGACCGCCGAGGGGAGAGATCATTCTAGAGGCCTTCTTCATCACCATGCCAACCTCCGGTATGATGCGTGAGTAGTTCACCCTTGGACTATGGGTCCATACAATAGCTAGATGGTTGGTTCTCCTCCTTTGTGATATCATGTTTAGATCTTGAAGCTCTGCTCATGATCAAGATCATCTATTTGTAATCATACATGTTGTGTTTGTGGGCATCTGATGGATATTGAGATACTATGTCAGATTGATTACTGATTCTATCATGTCATATTGATTATTGATTCTATTATGTATGTGTTGTTTTATGATCTTGCATGCTCTCCGTTGCTAGTAGCTATCTTGGCCAAGTAGATGCTAGTGAAGGGCATATGCTCGAGAGGCAATAATGAAGTGGTTATTATCGTATTCCTTATTTATGACAAATGTTTATTTTGCATGATATAATTGTATTAATACGGAAACATTAATACATGTGTGTTTAATAAACAAAAAGGAAGTTCCTAGTTATGCCTCTCTTATAAACTAGCTCGTTGATTAACAAGATGATCAAAGTTTCCTGATCATGGACATTGTATGTTGTTAATAACGAGGTCACAACATTAGTGTAATGGTGTGATGAACATTCGTCCGAAGTATAGCATTATGATCAAAGTCATTGAGTTTATATTTCTATAACAACTTACGAAGTGATTCTAATCCTTAGACCATGAGATCATATCAATCACTAACACCAGAAGAGTTTCTTGATAACATCAAATGTCACACCGTAACTGGGTGATTATAAAGATGGGTTCGGAACTACTAAAGTGTTATGTTGAGGCCCATGTATCAAGAATGGAATTTGTTCATCCCAATGACGGATAGATATGCTCTGGGCCCTCTCGGTGATATCACATTGATTAGCTTGAAAGCAAGCGATTTGATCACTAGAATGTTATATCACGGGAACGAGAAAAGAGTGCATGTCAGTAACGAGATTAAACTAGGTATGGAGATACCGATGATCAAATCTCGGACATGTAATATATCACGAAACAAAGGGATTAAGATACTAGCGTAAAAGGTTCCAACGATCACAAGAAAGTCATCGTTGAATGTGTGGGAGAGAGTATGGGTCTCCAGATCCCGCTTCTGATTATTGATCGGAGAAGGGTATCGATCATGTCTGCATTATTCGCGAACCATAGGGTGACACAATTAAGAGACACCGACATCCATTTGGAGCGGAAGTTTCATGCCGGAAAGAATAACAAGCGCAGGAATTTATTTCACTAGATACCGAAACGGGTTTTCAGATGAAATTGCAGAAAGTGTTTTTGCATGTGAAATGAAATACTATCAAGGGGTTATATGAGAATGTTTGTCATTAAAGTAATTGACAAAATTCTGAATAAATAAAAGGAGTTTTATTTAATAAGAGTTTGCATTAAATTTGGTGGAAATTTAATGGGAATTTGAGTGGGTTTTTGAGTGGAGGGAATTGAAAGGCATTTGAGTGAGTGGAGTGTCCACCCACATGAATGTGGAAGAGGTGGGGGCAGCCCCCATGGCTGGGCGCCATGCCCCTTGGGTGCCCCCCTCTTCCCTATAAAAGGAGCCCCTCTCCCTCTCTCTCACTCACACCTCCTCATGAAGGATCTCTCTCCCCCTCTAGTATTTATCCCCCATGGTCTTGGACTAGCGAGATACATGTTCCCGGTGGCTATTCGGCAAGAAAGAGTTGTGCTTCCACTGCATCGCTGGAGCGAGGAGGCTGAGGTTTCTCGGTACCTCGTACGTGTGTGCGATCATGGATGCACTGCTGTTTTGCGACGCTAGGACTTCCTCTCGATCTTGAGATTGGCAAGAGATCGTCTACATCAACCATGAGTTTGGACTCGTTAATCTTTGTCGTTCTTCAAGGTTATGTTCTCTACGGATGTATATCCGCCCGTTGCTTGTATCTAGTAGATAGATCTTGGTACATAGTTGTTTCCATCGTAGGAAATTTTTTGTTTTCTATGTTGCGAACCCTACAGTGGTATCAGAGCCGGATCTATGCGTAGATGCTTTGCGCAGGTAGTAAACATATGAGTATGTGGGCGATGATGATCATTTTATTGCTTCTTGGTTGTACTTTAGATATTGGTGGCATAGTGGGATGAGAGGCCTGGACAAACTTTACATGTGTCCTCGCACATGAGACCTGTTCCACGCTTGACATGCAACTATTTTGCATAAGTGGCTAGCGGGTGTCTGTCTCTCCTACTATAGTCAATATCTAATTTTCAATGAGTTGTCAACAATTTGGTTATCCTCGTTGTGGTTCATATTCGTAGGCAAGAACGGTTATATCTTCGAAAGCCCTAAGCCACGTAAGACTTGCAATGGATAAATTAGAGGCGTCTAGTTTAGATTGTTGCTGGGCTAGTGTTATGATATGGTGATGTTATAAGTAGAAGTATGAGATGATACTCTTATAACACACATAATGTGTAAGTTCCATAGACCTTGGCCTTACGCATAGAGGTATGATAGTGATCATACAAAGGAGCACATGATGGAGATCATATGCGGGAACCATATCATTTCACTTTACAAACATGTGATGTTTGATTGCATCTTATATTGCTTGTTTAGCGTTTAGCATAAAAAGATGATCCCTCATTTAAATATCAAGATAAGAATGTGTTCTTCCTTAAGTATGAACCGATTATGTTTCTTCGCTCCAAGACATCACGTGCTGATCGGGTGTTCTTGGATCCATGACCATATTACGGGTGTAAGACAGTTACACACGCGAATACTAAGGTTCTTACTTGGCGAGCCTAGCATGTACAGACATGGCCTCAGAACACGGACCGAAAGGTTAAGAATGAGTCATATGGTAGATATGATGCCCATTTGATGCTCGCCTTTGAAGCTACACCGACTCATGAGATGATCGGACTTGGTGTAGTGGATTTGGTTCATGTAATCACCAAAAAGGCACGAGGGATGTCATTTTTGAGTGGGAGTTCATTTGTAGTTTGGATTAGTAGAACTCAATTTATCATAAATTAAATAAAAGTGAATTTGCATAATTTTTTGTAGTCATTAGCATTCGTTCACCACCTTATGCATAGTTGTAATTGAGATAATAGAACTATAGAATTCTGAATATTTACTTTACGAACTGGTATCGTATTGTGTTGGGTGTCAATCTAAAGTTTGAAGTCCTATTGCAAACTTTCAGCAAACTTTGTTTACTCCATGAAATTTGATAATTAGTATTAAATTGAGAGTAATAATTCCAGTGTTAGTATCTTAAGTATCATGTTTGCCTCCATGATTCTTGATTTAAATATCGAGATTATCTAGGAGCTGAAAGAATTGTTTCAGAAACCATCATGTGTGGCAGATATAACGATATCTGAAACAATGTGTTGGTTGCAATATGATAGAGTATAATATATTTTCTCATATTGGATGAGAGTTTGCAAAGGTTGGATATGCTAGACATCCTAATCATCCAAAAGGGTTTTGGAAAGTAATGTTATACTCATGATTCGCCTTTATAAGCTACAGTAGCTTGATCATGAAAGTCGTCATGATAAGGATGAATAGAAGATGTATGTAAAATGTTTACTACACTAAAAGATTACTAAAGAATGGATTTTGAAAGAATGCCTATTATTTTGATGATGGTGATCTACTTCAAAGTGCAAGTCCAAAGGTCTTATTATTTGAATATACATGCTTTGGACTATGTGTCATGTATATGGCGCCACTGTTGATGTTGATAGACTCTTTTTAAAAGGAAAAAGGAAATGCTGAAAGAGAATCTATAAAATATATTTGGCAGAAAAGAAAAGACTAGACATATCCAGTTTAGGTATATAGATGATATACATGTTATGGTTGTATTCTTTGCTTGTTAAACAATATGTTTTTTGGGTATTGGATACCGAATTGGTTGGTATGAAATTTCATACGGAACGACGCAATTCATGAACCACAATGGCCTAAGTAACTAGCAAGAGAATATGTGATGATGCTCATCGAAAACAAACAAACCGTTGTTTGTATTTCTCGTTGACATCAAATCTTGAATTCAAGATTTGTTTTAATAATAGTTATTTAAATCAAGTATTATGAGAACAAAGGTTGTTCAAATAATTACCATATTCCATATAAGATGGATGATTTAAAAATCTAGTTGGAGAAATCACATCCATAAAACCTAATGCTAAAATGTCGCAAGATAAATGATTGAAAGATCACTTACGAAGTGACATCACCGTTTAAATTATATTGGAAAGAAAACATGAAGAATCTCCATATTCATGGATTTTTGGAGTCTTTGATTTGATTAAGTGACGCTTATGAGACTTTCCTCAGGATAATTAAAACTTCGTTCAAAGGCCAAAGAAGAACGAACGACGAAAATATTGGAATTTATACATATCGATGTATGTAGTCCATTATGTATAGTCGTAAGCGATGGATTTCAACTTCATATGCTTTCTCCGGAAATTTGAGTGAATATTCACTTAATGAGAAAGAAGTATGAAATATTTGAAAACGTTTCAAAGACTTTCAAGATGGAGTGGAAAATCATTGTAACAAGAAAATAAATGATTTATGATTTTATCATAAAGGGATTTATTTGAGTTACAAGTGTAACAAGAAAATAAATAAATTATGATTTTATCATAAAGGGATTTATTTGAGTTGCAAGTTTAGCAAACACCTAGATTTACATCTCCTGAAACACCATAGGAGTATGGAGTGTTTGAGATTTGTAATGAAACCTTGTTTGACATGGTTGGATCAAAGGTGTTATTTATAAAACTGCCATTATGTTTTAAAATATTAAAGCTTTAGAGACTACCACTTTTACACTGGAAAGAGCTCCATCTTGATCCATTGAAATGACACCATGGAAGTTATGGTTTGGGGTAAAACCCAAGTTGTCATTTCTTAAATTTTGGTATGCTAAACATAAGTAAGATGTTTACAACCGAAGTCGGATGAGCATGTCTTTGTAGGTTATTTTGAATAACAATTGGTTATTCCTCCATAACACCAAGGACAAAAGGGATTGTCGCTTGAAACGTGAAGTTTCTTGAAAAAGAAGTTTTTCATAAAAGGTTAAGTGGGAGGACAATAGAACTTTAATAAGGTTAACGAACGTTAGCTATATGTGCTGAGTTGCGCAGCGCTAGAAAATGTTCCGGAGGTAGCCAGAATGCTCATGGCTCACGTGCCTCAAAGGTTGTGGTCACGGAGGTCTAATTTCCTATTGAACCAAGTAGGTTGGACAAACAATAAAATATTAAGATTTGAGAGTAAATTATTATTGTTTGACAATGATGAACCGACTACATGAAAAGAAGCAATGATGGGCCCTGACTCTGTCAAATGGCTTGAAGCCATAAAATCCGTGATAGTTCCATACACGAGAAATCAAGTTTTGAACTTGGAAGACCCTCCGGAAAGGTGTAAAAACCTATCCATCGTACTTGGATCTATAAATAAACAGACATGCATGCTTCGCATCTATGAAATTGTCGACATGTCATAAAGTATTTTACGACAATGTTCAAAGATTTGACTATGACAAGATTTGATCTTTCATAGCGATATTTAGTCTAGACGGATTAAAGTAGCAACCACTACATATAATTTGGTATATGATAGATGAATAAACAAAACAAAGTTCTTCTAATAGAATGGTTACCTAGGACGTGTACATGACATGGTCCAAAGGGTTTTGTTAAATTCAAAAGGTGCTAAAAGGGCATGCAAACTTCAATGGTTGAAGTAAGCATAACGGAGTTGGAATCTTCATCGTGATGAAACTGTTAAAGAAGTTTAATTTCATCAGGAGACGATGAAGATGCTTGCATTTGCAAGAAATTAAGTGGGAGCGCTGAGACATATTACTAATACATTATGTGGAGGATATCTTGTTAATTGGAAATGATGTATCTTTTATTGACAAAGGTTAAGAATTTCATTTTGATGAAAGACTTAGGCAAAACCCAAATATTTAGCATGAATGTCTATATGGATAGACTATGATGCTAATATGGTTGTGCCAAATGTACATATATGAGATATTTAAGGGGTATAATATAGAAACGACAAGAAACGGTTCTTGTCGCATGGAAAGGAATTGAATCAAGATTTAAGTGTATCGACACTTGATAAGTGAAACAAGATTCAAGTGCTTTGACACTTGATGAGTGAAATCACAAGGATGTTTTGATCAATCATACCATGATATGTACACATCCAGATATGTCCTATGCTCTAAGTGTTATGAGAATATACCAGAATGAATCATAAAATGATCATTGGACGATAGTAAGGATATTCTTATGATATTTTGAAGAATTAAGAATATATTTGTGTAGAGGTGACAAACAATTACAAATAGTTCATTGTAAAGCGTTACATTGATACTAGTTTTGTCACAAGATACAAATTAAGTTTATCTCAATTTAAACTATGAATGGCACAATGAAATGGAAAGGAGTTTCCATGATGGATTTGGATGTATTCCAAAGTTAAGACATTATGACGGATACTACAACAAAAGGCTAAGTATATGACTGCTATAGTAGCAGCAAAGGAGGGCATTTGTGTCAAGTAGTTTGTTATCAAACTAAGATGTGGTTCGCAATGGGCTAACACTAAAGATATATTGTACGACAATAGTATCAACATGATTTAACCCCAAGGAACTAAAGGTCTCACCAAAAGACCAAATTTATACAATGCCATCTCAATGGAGAATGAGTGATGCGTGGAGACGCAAAGACATGCAAATACACACGGACCTGAAAGCGTCAGATCCATAGATTATGTTAACCACTTGCAATTGCGTATATGGAACACCAGAAAGCCATAGGTGTTTAATACGCAAAGTTTTCAAACTAGATTATTGTCTCTAGTGTAAGTGGGAGGCTGAAGGGAATGCGCCCGAGAGGCAATAATAAAGTGGTTATTTATCGTATTCCTTATTTATGATAAATGTTTTTTGCATGCTATAATTATATTAATACGAAAACGTTAATAGATGTGTGTTTAATAAACAAAAAGGAAGTTCCTAGTTATGCCTCTCTTATAAACTAGCTCGTTGATTAACAAGATGATCAAAGTTTCCTGATCATGGACATTGGATGTTGTTAATAACGAGGTCACAACATTAGTGTAATGGTGTGATGAACATTCATCTGAAGTATAGCATTACGATCAAAGTCATTGAGTTTATATTGCTATAACAACTTACGAAGTGATTCTAATCCTTAGACCATGAGATCATGTCAATCCTAACACCGGAAGAGTTTCTTGATAACATCAAACGTCACACCGTAACTAGGTGATTATAAAGATGGGTTCAGAACTACTATAGTGTTATGTTGAGGCCCATGTATCAAGAATGGAATTTGTTCATCCCAATGACGGATAGATATGCTCTGGGCCCTCTCGGTGATATCACATTGATTAGCTTGCAAGCAAGTGATTTGATCACTAGAATATTATATCACGGGAATGAGAAAAGAGTGCATGTCAGTAACGAGATCAAACTAGGTATGGAGATACCGATGATCGAATATCGGACATGTAATATATCACGAAACAAAGGGATTAAGATACTAGCATAAAAGGTTCCGACGATCACAAGAAAGTCATCGTTGAATGTGTGGGAGTCAGTATGGATCTCTAGATCCCGCTTCTGATTATTGATCGAAGAAGGGTCTCGATCATGTCCGCATTATTCGCGAACCGTAGGGTGACACACTTAAGAGACACCGACATCCATTTGGAGCAAAAGTTTCATGCTGGAAAGAATAACAAGCACAGGAATTTATTTCACTAGATACCGAAATGGGTTTTTAGATGAAATTGCAGAAAGTGTTTTTGCATGTGAAATGAAATACTATCAAGGGGTTATATGAGAATTTTTTTCATTAAAGTAATTGAAAAAATTCTAAATAAATAAAAGGAGTTTTATTTAATGTGAGTTTGCATTAAATTTGGTGGAAATTTAATGGGAATTTGAGTGGGTTTTTGAGTGGAGGGAATTGAAAGGCATTTGAGTGAGTGGAGTGTCCACCTACATGAATGTGGAAGAGGTGGGGGCAGCACATGGCTGGGAGCCATGCCCCTTGGGTGCCCCCCTCTTCCCTATAAAAGGAGTCCCCCTCCCTCTCTCTCACTTACACCTCATCGTGAAGGATCTCTCTCCCCCTCTAGTATTTATCCCCCATGGTCTCGGACTAGCGAGATACATGTTCCTGGTGGCTATTCGGCAAGAAAGAGTTGTGCTTCCGCTGCATCGCTAGAGAGAGGAGGCGGAGGTTGCTCGGTGCCTTGTACGTGTGTGCGAGCACGGATGCGCTCTGTTTTGTGGCGCTAGGACTTCCCCTCGATCTTGAGATCGACAAGAGATCGTCTACATCAACCACAAGTTTGGACTCGTTAAGCTTTGTCGGTCTTCAAGGGTATGTTCTCTACGAATGTATATTCGTCTGTTGCTTGTATCTAGTAGATAGATCTTGGTACATAGTTGTTCCAATCGTAGGAAATTTTTTGTTTTCTATGTTGCGAATCCTACAGCTAGTGACTCCAAGAGGGAGTATTTTTGTTCGATAGTAGGTTGATGTCTCTAGTAATCTGGGCAAGTGACAGAAATCTCTAAGGTTGTAGATGTGTTGTTTCTACTAGGGAGAAAGCAACAATCTTTTGTTCATGGAACAATTGTATTGTTTACTTTACACACATTACTTAATGCGCTTATCTCTGCTTGCAACTTAATCGGAAGGGTTTGGATGATAACCTGAAGGTGGATTATTAGTAATAGATGAAGTTGGATTATGGTCTATGTATATTGTTGTAGTGCCCAATCAAATCTCATAGGAATCATGATGTCTAGTATTTGCATTGTTATGCTTGCTCAGTCTGTCAAGTGCCCCACTGTAATTTGTTCATCCAGCATGTTATCTATCTTAAGGAGAACACCTCTAGTGAACTATGGAGCCCGGTCCAATCTTTACCATTGTTACATCATCTACTGTTACCGTTTACTTTCTACAAGCAATTCTTATCTTCCACACTATACGTTTAATCCTTTGTTTTTAGCAACCCAGTAAGATTGACAACCTCAATGTAAGTTGGGACAAAGTCTTGAGTTTGTGTTATGCAGGATTCCAAGTTGCTAGCAACACCTTGGAGTTGTTTTCTTGCTCCTAATGGTTCGATAACCTTGGTTTCATAACTGAGGGAAAACTTGCTGCTGTGCTCATCATACCTTGCTCTTGGGGTCTCCCAACAAAGATCTGCAATCGACTAAGCCGCGTCAGCCATTGCATTTATATTGGTATTTAAATATAGCTCATATGTGTTGGGTTGGATCCACTTCAATTTCTACATGCTCCCATATGTGATATATGTTGTTTTCACAATATTAAATATGTAGAGCCATATGGCCACCTTTGCATGCTATGTGAGTGGGAATGTTTCTCATTTGTCCTGATGACTTGTATTTGAGAATGTGATCATGTATGAATAGATCTTTGGCCATATGATCATCTAATGGCACACCCACACTAGCATGTCAAAATTATACTAATAAATGGATATATTCCATATAGTCCATATGGTTAGAAAGCTTCACTCTTTTGGCATGGCCTAATTCAACTTTGAAAGCATGGATGAATATATGACATATGGAATTATGTTCGTTTTTACAACTAAAAATGTGGCATTTATTACACATGCATGTGTCGTGCAAGCTTGCCATATTTTACCATCTCCCATATATTTGGCTCTCTTTTGGTTTGTGATAATCTTGCAAGGATTGAATTCAAACAAGTTGATCCAAACCACTTGAAGCATAAATAGATCTTCTACTTTCACTCATATATATTCTTTTGGGATTTTATGCTCTTGTTGTTCTTTTGGAATTTTACATTTGGTTTGTTTCTAAATGAACAAAAAAATAAAGGAAAGAAGAGAGGGCAACTTCCGAGCAGCCACTTGTTTGAAAGTTTTGAAACAAACCCAAAATTCAAATTAGAAAGAAATAAAGAAGAGGAGGAGAGAAGCCTAGCTTGCCTAGCAGCCCACCAGCTACACCCCCACCAGTAGAAGCCCACACGGCTCCCTTCACTTCCTATGGACCGACCACTTGGCCCGATACCTTTTCACCAGAAGGAGTCCGACGCCGTCTCTTGTTCATCGTCACTGTCTCGCCCCCTCTCTCTCTGTAGGTGACGAAGGAGAAGGTAGGCATCCTCCGCTGTCTGCCGCGCCACCAACCTCTCCTTATCATCCCCCATGCCATGCCCAGAAACGCTCTAGCCCCTCTTCTTCCTCGCGCTACCATTCCCCCTCTACCTCTACCTTTGTTCCTCGGTCTTCCTCCCGCCGAGAGCTGCAGCGAGGAGAGCGTCGCCACCCCACCGCCAGGGGTCATCTCGAGCGCATCTGAGCACCAGAATAGAGAACCCGGTCCCCTTCTTCCTCTCTGCTGCAACATGTGTGTCGGTGCTGCACGAAGACGTCGATCGCGTTGTATTCTTCACGGACGGTATCAAACCTTCGCCACGCCATCGACTCTGTACCCGTCGCCTCTTTCCGTCCCCGACTCCGAGACCTGAGGGAATTGGATGAGGTGAGCTTCCTTGATTTTCCACCCACCTAGCTGCATCCCTCGTTGTCTGATTGTGCGTCTTCGCCGCCGTTGGTGGTCGTCGCGTGCACGCCGGGACATGTCGAGCATAGGCAACCTTCAGTAACTCGAGAAAACCCGCCAAGTCTCTGTCCATATTCAGAACGTACCAGTGCAGTTGTCGTTCATAAGATAGTACCAGCCAGGCTAGTGGCGTTTGTTCAGCCGTGTTTGTCGACCACCACGGCTCTCCTCCAGGGCCACCCTTCTATCTATGTGATAACTTGCACATCCAGCACCACCTTTCTTCAAACCAATCTCAAAATCCTGGCCCACAACACTAGAAATCAGCCTCTAAAGATCAATCAAATTCCTGTCCGTCGCGGTCAGTTTCGACAGTTTTGACAGTAGGAACCACCCATGTTCATGTAGGGGTTCGTAGCATGGAAAACAAAAAATTTCTATCGCATACAAACAAACAAGCCAAGATCTATCTATTAGATTGCGGCAACGAGTCGATGGAATAACTCACCCTCGAAGATTCCAAAGTGTTTAACGAGAGCAGATTCTCGTGGGTGATGTAGTCGTACTCTTTCCGATCTCAAGATCGCGTAGACGATCCTTCGGCATACGCCCGGCAGCGCTCCGTAGTCGGTCACACGTTCGGTACTCGACGAAGACCTTCCTCTCCTTGTTCCAGCGCAGCGGAGGTTGTAGCACTCTCCTCGCGATTCGGCAGACAACGGCGTGGTACCGAAGTAGAGGGAAATCCAGGCTTCGCCTTAAGCCGGTAGTATGGTGGAGCTTATGAGAGAGGCTATTAGTGGTCTAGTAATTAGACACACCAATTAGAAGGCTCTAAACCAATTAGAAGGCTCTAAACCGCTGGCTAAAGCAATTAGAAGCTCTAAACCAAAACGGCTCTAAACCGGAGATTAGAGGTGGAAACTTGTGTGTGCTAGGAGGGCAGCCCTGCCCTCCTTTATAGGTGGGAGGGCGGCCCAGGGAGGAGTCCCTCCCCAAGTCGGCCTTGGGAGGCGCGTCGGCCAAGGGGACTCCTCCCCCAAGTCGGTTTCCTCTTCTCCTCCTCTTTCCACTTTCCAAAACTTGCCGTTTGACTTTCAAACTAGCCGTTTGACTTTTCAATTTAGGATTTAAATAAACCCTTTATTTTGGACAGAAAAGACACCTAGTACATGATGCAATCATTCCAATATGTAATGACACATTCATGTACCCTTCCTCCTGAGTGGGACATTCCGGACCTTCTAGAATGTTCGATGAAAACACGGAACCATTCCCCAACTCCAAACGGGACTTTCCTTATATGAATCTTATTCTCCGGACCATTCCGGATCACCTCGTGATATCCGGATCCCATCCGAGACTCAACAACATTGGTCTCTTTCTCATAATACCATAACTACTCAAACAACGTCGAATCCTTAAGTGTGTCTCCCTACGGTTCGTGAATTATGCGGACATGATCGAGACACTTCTCCGAACAATAACCAATAGAGGAATCTGGAAATTCATATGGCTCCCACATATTTCTACGATTATATTGCGATCGAATGAACCACTTACATACGATACCAATTTCCCTTTGTCTCACGATATGTTACTTATCCGAGGTTATGATCGTCGGTATCTCTGCATACCTAGTTCATCCTCGTTCGATAAGTACTCTTTTCTCGTTCCGTGATATGTGATCCCTTGTGAGCCAGTCACATGCTTGCAAGCTAATTGGATGACATTTCACCGAGAGGGCCCAGTATATCTATCAAGTCGCCATATGGATGGACAAATCCCACTCTTGATCCATGTGTTTCAACCAATACTTTCCGAACACTCAATACCACCTTTATAGCCACCCTGTTACGGTGTGGTGTTTGATGACATCAAAGCATCCATCCAGTAAAGGTGATATGCATGATCTCATGGTCGAAGGAATTAGGTTACTATGTATCAGAAAGCATATAGCAATTGAACTATTGAAATGACTTGATCTTTATGCTACACTTGTCTATAGGAGTATGTCCACCATATCATTCTCCTAACGATATGATCTTGTTGTTGATAACATCTCAATGTTCATGATAGGGAAACCACAATCATCAATCAACCAACAAGCTAGTGAAGTATAGAGGCTATACTAGGGACTTCAAATTAAGTTTACAAATCACACAAGTATTAATGTTTCCTTGTTAATACTATTATAGCATGAATGTAAACATTTATCATAAACACAAAGATATATAATAATAACTACATTTATTATTGCCTCTAGGGCATATCTCCAACAGTCTCCCACTTGCACTAGAGTCATCTAATCTAGATTACATGGTAATATACCGAACACCCATGGCAGTTTGGTGTTGGTCATGTTTTGCCCTCGGGAGAGGTTTAGTCAACGGATCCGCCACATTCAGATCTGTGTGTACTTTGCAAATCTTTATATCCCCATCCTGGATATGTTCTCGAATAGCGTGGAAACGCAGCTTGATATGCTTCAGCTTCTTGTGTGACCTTGGTTCTTGCGCATTGGCTATGGCGCCCATGTTATCACAGTAGATAGACATTGGGTCCAGCGCACTAGGAACCACACCCAGCTCTGTAATGAACTCTTTCATCCATATCGCTTCTTGTGAAGCCTCCGAAGCAGCCATGTATTCCGATTTAGTTGAAGATCTCGCCACAACACTTTGTTTTGCACTCCTCCAGCTAACTGCTGCACCATTCAAAATAAATACGTATCCAGATTGTGATTTAGAATCATCCGGATCGGTGTTCCAACTAGCATCGGTGTAACCATTAACAACGAGCTGTTCATCACCTCCATAAGAAAGAACCATATCCTTAGTTCTTCTCAAGTACTTAAGGATGTTTTTGACATTGTCCAATGATCCACTCTGGATCACTTTGATATCTGCTAGTTAAACTAACAGCATATGCAATGTCGGGTCTAGTACATAGCATGGCATACATTAGAGATCCTATGGCTGATGCATAGAGTCTTACTCATCCTTTCTCTATCTTCTCGATGTCGGACTTTGAGTTTTACTCAAGGTCGATTAGCAACATGGGCAAGAACCCTTTCTTGCTATCTTCCATTCCAAACCTCTTTAGAACTTTGTCCAAATATGTACTTTGTGACAATGATATTTGGCTTTTCGATCTATCTCTATAAATCTTTATGCCTAATATGTAAGCTGCTTCGCCAAGATCCTTCATTGAAAAACTATTATTCAAATATTCCTTGACACTATTAAGAAGGTCTACATCATTCCCAATCAACAATATGTCATCCACATAGTATTAAGAATGCTACTGAGCTCCCACTCACTTTCTTGTAAATACAAGCTTCTCCATAAGTTTGTATAAAACCAAAACTTTTGATTACCTTATCAAAACGTTGATTCCAACTTCGGATGCTTGCTTCAATCCATAGATGGACCGTTGAAGCTTGCATACCTTGTTAGCATCTTTAGGATCGACAAAACCTTTGGGTTGCATCATATACAACTCTTCATCAATGTCTCCATTGAGGAATGCTGTTTTGACATCCATCCGCCATATCTCATAATCATAATATGCAGATTGCTAACATAATCCTCACAGATTTTAGCTTCGCCATGGTGAGAAAGTCTCATCGTAGTCAACTCCTTGAATTTGTCGAAACCCTTTGCGACAAGTCGAGTTTTATAGACATAACATTACCATCAGCATCTGCTTTCTTCTTGAAAATCCATTTGTTCTCGACAGCCTTTCGCCATCCGTAAGTCCACCAAAGTCCATACTTGGTTTTCGTACATGGATCCAATCTCGGATTTCATGGCTTCTTGCCATTTATTGGAATCTGGGCTCATCATCGCTTCCTCATATGTCTCGGGTCATCGGTGTTTCCACCACCATGACATTCATGACGGAATCATACCAATCTGGAGTGGTACGAGTTCTCGTTGACCTCCGAGGCTCAGAGTAACCTCAACCAAGTTTCATGATCACCATCATTAGCTTCCTCTCTTATTGGTGCAGGCACCACAGAACTTCTTCCGGTCGCGCTACTCGCAATTTCGAGAGAAGGTTCGACAACCTCGCCGAAGTTCTACTTTCCTTCCAAATACTTCTTTCGAGAGAAATTCCTTCTCTAGAAAGGATCCATTCTTGGCAACGAAGATTTTGCCTTCGGATCTATGATAGAAGGTATACCCAATAGTTTCCTTCGGTATCCTATGAAGACGATTTTTCCGCTTTGGGTTCAAGCTTGTCCGCTGTAACTTCTTTACATAGGCTTCAGATCCCCAAACTTTAAGGAACGACAATTTAGGTTTCTTCCCAAACCATAATTCATATGGTGTCGTTTCAACGGATTTAGACGGTGCCCTATTTAAAGTGAATGCGGTTGTTTCTAATGCATAACCCCAAAATGATAGCGGTAACTGTAAGTGACATCATAGAACGAACCATATCTAAGAGAGTTCGATTGACGTGCTCAGACACACCATTACGCTGTGGTGTTCCCGGTGTCAATGGAAAGTATTCCACATTTCTTCAAATGCTCGCCAAACTCGTAACTTAGATATTCACCTCCACGATCAGAACGTAGAAATTTAATCTTCTTGTTACGTTGATTCTCTACCTCACTTTGAAACTCCTTAAACTTCTCGAAAGTTTAGGACTTATGTTTCATGAAATAGATATACCCATATCTACTCAAGTCATCCGTGAAGGTAAGAACATAACGATAACCATCACATGATGCTACACTCAATGGACCACACACATCGGTATGTATGATTTCCAATAAGTCCGTAGCTCGCTCCATTAGACCAGAAAACGGAGTCTTAGTCATTTTACCCATCAGACATGCCTCGCATCTTTCAAGTGATTCAAAATCAAGTGATTCAAGAAGTCCATCGGAATGGAGTTTCTTCATACGCTTCACTCCAATGTGACCAAGACGAAGTACACATATAGGTCGAGTTATCGCTGATTTCAATCGTTTAGCTTCAATGTTATTAATATGTGTATTTCTACTATCGAGATTCAACAAGAATAGACCATCTATAAAAGGTGCATGTGCATAAAACATATTACTCATATAAATTGAACAACCATTATTCTCGGATTTAAACAAGTAACCGTCTCGCAATAAACAAGATCCCGATATAATGTTCATGCTTAACGCAGGCACCAAATAACAATTATTTAAGTATAAAACTAATCCCGATGGTAGATGAAGAGGTAGCGTCAACCGCGATCACATCAACCTTTGATCCGCTTCACGCGCATCGTCACCTCGCTCTTCACTAGCTTCCGCTTATTCTGCAGCCCTGTTTCGAGTTACAAATATGAGCAACCGAACCAGTATCAAATACCCAGGCACTACTACGAGTACTAGTGAGATACACATCAATAACATGTATATCTGATATACCTTTCTTCTTGATGTTGCCGTTCTTCAAATCCGCCAAGTACTTTGGGCAATTCCGCTTCCAAAGGACCTTCTCCCTTGCGAAAAGCACTCAGTTTCAGGCTTAGGTCCAGCCTTGGTCTTCTTCGTCGGTGGTAACTTTCTTACCACCCTTCTTGAAGTGTCCTTCGCTTAGACTTGCCTTTCTTGAATTTGGTGGTCTTATTGACCATCAACACTTGGTGCTCTTTCTTGATCTCCACTTCGCAGATTTTAACATAGCAAACAGTTCGCAACTCTTGTTCATGTTCGCATGTTGTAGTTCATCACAAAGTTCTTGTAACTTGGTGGTAGTGATTGGAGGATGCGTAAACCCCCAAAGTATTAGGAATCACTATACCCATGCTTTGAAGTTTATTTATGCGTCTGGACATCTTAAGCACATGCTCACCGACGAGCTGCCCTCTTCCATCTTGCAGTTAAAGAACTTTTCGAAGCTTCATAACTTTCAATTGCCGCATGAGTCTCAAAAATTAATTTGAGATCCTCGACAATATCATATGGGTCCGACTCTTCAAACCTTTTACAAGTCCGATTCTAAACCATACAAGATAGCACACTGAACTATGGAGTACTGATTCTTCCGAGCGAGGTAAACATTCTTTACTTCGGGAGCATCACCTGCAGTGGGTCACCCAGTGCATCCAGACATAGGTCAAATTACCACTGTGAGGACAATCTCAAATTGCGGAACCAATCCGAAGTTGCTTCCATTGTTTTTCAACTTTTCTTTCTAGGAACGCATTAAAATTGATGGTAGGGCTGCCATTGATCTACAACATATTTGCAATAGTTTAGACTAAGTTTATGACAAATTGAGTTCAAATTAATTAATGAAATTAAACTAGGTGAACTCCCACTCAAAACAACATCCTCACATTGTTTTAGTGATCACACGAACCAAATCCACTACATCAACACCGATCATCACGAGAGTTGATATAGTTTCAATGGCGAACAATCATCATGTTCATCATATCTACTATATGATTCACGCTTTACCTTTCGGCGATCCGTGTTCCTGAGGCCATGTCTGACATGCTAGGCTCACAAGATCAAACCTTAGCTACCGTGATAAGCAAATCTGGCTTGCTTACGTTGTATTCACCATGGAATCAAAGACACCCGATCATCACGTGGTGCTTCAAGCAGCAAGCTTTGGCAACGGTGCATACTAAGGGTGAACACTTTAGAACTTGAAATTTATGTGCATGAGGATCATCTTATAATTCTACCGTTGCCTACTAAGCAATACAAGATGCATAAAGGATTAACATCACATGCAATTCATAATATGTGATATGATATGGTTTCTTCTTTGTGCTTCCGATCTCCATCTTCAAGCACGAACATGATCTCCATCATCACCGCATAGCATCAAGGTCAATGACGCTTCTTCATGGTTGTCGCCCACCAGCTTCAACTATTACAACTATTTTGAATAGACACGCAGGTCTTAATGTAAATTAAAGACAACCATATGGCTCTCGCCGCTGCCAACTTACAATAAGGAACATTGCATACATCAAATATAATCACAATCATGGCCATATCACATCATCGACACCCTCGCAAAACAAAGTTAGACGCTTCTACTTTCTTTGCATATTTTACGTGGTTTGGGGCTTTCCATAAGTGTCGTTCTAACCTACGAACAAGAACCACAACATTGATACTAGCATTGTTGATTACCCGTTGTAAATTGGATCTTTACTATGCTAGGAGAAACAGGCACCCGCAAAGCCACTTATGCAATACGAGTTGCATGTCAAGCGTGGAGCAAGTCTCATGAACGATGTCATGTAAGGTTAGCCCGGGCCGCTTCATCCCAACATACCGCAAGATGCAAAGTACACAAAAAGCAATCTACAATAAAAGCATCAACGCCCACAATGACCATTGTGTTCTACTCGTGCAACAGATCTACATATAGACACGGCTCTGATACCACTGTAGGGGTTCGTAGCATGGAAAACAAAAAATTTCTATCGCATACAAACAAACAAGCCAAGATCTATCTATTAGATTGCGGCAACGAGTCGATGGAATAACTCACCCTCGAAGATTCCAAAGTGTTTAACGAGAGCAGATTCTCGTGGGTGATGTAGTCGATTTTTCCGATCTCAAGATCGCAGAGACGATCCTTCCGGCCACGCCCTAAGCAGCGCCCCGTAGTCGGTCACACGTTCGGGTACTGACGAAGACCTTCCTCTCCCTTGTTCCAAAGAAGCAGCGGAGGTTGTAGCACTCTCTCGCGATTCCGGTAGCACAACGGCGTGGTACCGAAGTAGAGGGAAATCCCAGGCTTCGCTTTTGCAAAAGCAGTATGGTGGAGCTTATGAGAGAGGCTATTAGTGGTCTAGTAATTAGACACACCAATTAGAAGTCTCTAAACCAATTAGAAGGCTCTAAACCGCTGGCTAAAGCAATTAGAAGCTCTAAACCAAAACGGCTGTAAACCGGAGATTAGAGGTGGAAACTTGTGTGTGCTAGGAGGGGCAGCCCTGCCCCTCCCTTTATAGGTGGGAGGGACGGTGGCCAAGGGGAGGAGTCCCTCCCCAAGTCGGCCTTGGGAGGCGCGCCGGCCAAGGGGAATCCTCCCCCAAGTCGGTTTCCTCTTCTCCTCCTCTTTCCACTTTCCAAAACTTGTCGTTTGACTTTCAAACTAGCCGTTTGACTTTTCAATTTAGGATTTAAATAAACCCTTTATTTTGGACAGCAAAGACACCTAGTACATGATGCAATCATTCCAATATGTAATGACACATTCATGTACCCTTCCCTCCGAGTGTCGGACATTCCGGGACCTTCTTCTAGAATGTTCATGAAAACACCTAACCATTCCCCAACTCAAAACGGGACTTTCCTTATATGAATCTTATTCTCCGACCATTCCGGATCACCTCGTGATATCCGGATCCCATCCGAGACCAACAACATTCGGTCTCTTTCTCATAATACCATAACTACTCAAACAACGTCGAATCCTTAAGTGTGTCTCCCTACGGTTCGTGAATTATGCGGACATGATCGATACACTTCTCCGAACAATAACCAATAGAGGAATCTGGAAATTCATATGGCTCCCACATATTTCTACGATTATATTGCGATCGAATGAACCACTTACATACGATACCAATTTCCCTTTGTCTCACGATATGTTACTTATCCGAGGTTATGATCGCTTGTATCTCCGCATACCTAGTTCATCCTCGCATCGATAAGTACTCTTTTCGCTCCTGATATGTGATCCTCAGAGCCAGTCACATGCTTGCAAGCTAATTGGATGACATTTCACCGAGAGGGCCCAGAGTATATCTATCCGTCATATAGATGGACAAATCCCACTCTTGATCCATGTGTTTCAACCAATACTTTCCGAACACTCAATACCACCTTTATAGCCACCCTGTTACGGTGTGGTGTTTGATGACATCAAAGCATCCATCCAGTAAAGGTGATATGCATGATCTCATGGTCGAAGGAATTAGGTTACTATGTATCAGAAAGCATATAGCAATTAAACTATTGAAATGACTTGATCTTTATGCTACGCTTGTCTATAGGAGTATGTCCACCATATCATTCTCCTAACGATATGATCTTGTTGTTGATAACATCTCAATGTTCATGATAGGGAAACCACAATCATCAATCAACCAACAAGCTAGTGAAGTATAGAGGCTATACTAGGGACTTCAAATTAAGTTTACAAATCACACAAGTATTAATGTTTCCTTGTTAATACTATTATAGCATGAATGTAAACATTTATCATAAACACAAAGATATATAATAATAACTACATTTATTATTGCCTCTAGGGCATATCTCCAACAGTTCATCCCTTTCTCATGACCGCCTCGATGATTCTCCGGCGAATCCTTTCATGCTCAGATCATCTCCAATGCACCATGTACCAATCCACGTAGACGGCGCCCCAATCGGATCACCATAGAGCTCTCAATCCTCTAGCAAAGTCGCTCCCTTTCTTCTAAAATTCCGAATTTTAGTTTTGCCAGTAAAACCATCCCTCTGGAGACTTTTATTGAAAGGCCCCCCTGATTCTCCAAGCCTTAACCCGCAGTCCCCAGTTGAGTGCACGTGGCACCACCTCCCTAGAGCACGCATGTTTGGGCTTCCTTTTCCTTTGGCCCCACCTGGCAGCGCCTGCGGGTAGATCGGGCTTGGTGACAAAAGTTCTGCATAATCCTTATAATTGAATAAAATTCTAGAAATCTATTTATATTTCAATAATTCATAACTTCTAAAAGAATTTGAATTTGAACAAACTTTTGAAATGAAATCTGAATGTTTTTCAAACTTAAATCCACCCATGTTTTCAAATTTTACCATATTTGACTCTATCTAGTTAAACCTTCGACATTTAACCATATTTTAATTATTTTTCATTTAATATTGTTTAAAATTCACAAATCCAAATAATACATATAATATATGTTTTTGAATCAGTAACATGCCAGGAATATAAATATGCTTTTTAAAATTTATTCAGTGCAATTAAAAAGTTTTGAATTAATAATTACTATTAAATGTCATTTTTTAAATAAATATATAACTTTAATTCTGTAACTTCGAATTTGACAAATGATATGTCCAAATCGGTTAGAGCGGTGATCTTGTTCTAACTATGCATTCCATGATATAAATTAAAGCATGCATCATATAAATATTAATGGACTAGCAAGGTTTATGCAAGTAAAACATGACCAAACAACTAATAAAATGTTTTATTCTTGTATCCCACACCTCACCCATGCCATGCTATGTTATGCCATATAATTGTGCATCATTCCATCATGGCATACCTTGTTTGCTTGTGCATATGATTTATATGATTATGTAATGTATTTATTATGGCCCCTTATGTGTTTTGTTTTTATTCGGATAGACGTTGAGCAGGGAGAATATCAGGAGCCTCAGGAGTATTACCCGGATCCCAATTATTCATCAACTGAACTGCCAGGCAAGCAATTCCCCATGCTTGCACTACATATTCCACCTATTGCAACTATCTTATTCTTGCATCATATTTCGCGATCTGAATTAAACTGAAATCTCAAGTATTGTATAGTCTTTACTTTTAAACCCCACCGAAGCTTGTTCCCTTAATCCTATAAGTCATTACTACAGGAGTTGTTTAAGCCATGCGAGTCGTAGAATTGCATGTGTAGGGTTTGTGAGAGTCTTTGAATAACGAGGTACCTAAACAGCTCAATTTGGTTATTTAATGCTCACTTGTGTCCCGTAGGACCCAGAGTACTTGATTCTTGTTCCTTGACTATCACAATATCCATATATGGGACCATGAATCCTCATAGTCTTAGCTTGAGTCACATTTAATTTCTTGGGGCCACAACTAGTTTGGAGTGTTATTACTATCATGTACTTATGCCATGATGTACTGCTTTATTTACTATTGTTGCTCGAGGAGCGTTTATTACTGTACTATTTTGGATTGCGGAGTGTTTACGTGGTATCGACAAGCCCATTCACACTTTCGAGTTCCTAGTCGTTTATAGCATTTGACGAAAACATCTGGGTCCGTCGCAGAGCCGGCCAACTTCGTAGTGGGTAGCTTAGTGGGGTGGACCCCTGAAAACATTTGTGAATCTTGCGAATGCTTTGTCATGTTGCCTCGTTGCTTTTTATTTGGTTCTTCCCGAGGTAGTGTGTGCGTGTGTTGCTATTTGTGCACTCTTGTAGGTTAAATCTTTCTGACAGCCACGTCCGCAGTTATGGATGACTTGGAGCATAGTTTCTCGATCATAGACAAGTATAACTAAATTACCTCTATTAATATGACTAAAACTTGACTAGTAATAGTGTAATATTCTTGGAATGATTAATAAAACTTCCAGTGGATGGGATGTTCTTATGCCTTCTCGTTCGGGGAACGAGAAGGAGGGCGGGCGATGTATATTTATGTTGATATATCTATTGGGTACTTAAATGTTGTTTATTTAATGAACGTCCGTTTATCTTTGGTTAGGCGGATGTTGTAGCGTGTCTCTATAGAACTTCTAGGCTTTATTTTTGCTGCAATTGCATCACCCTCAGGTTGCTCCCTTTAGATGCATAAAGACTTGCTGAGTCTCTTAGGGTCTCATACAATTAATATTATTCAGATGAACACGTATATCCATAGGAAGATTACTGGATCGAGGAGACCGATAATGGTGGAAACGACCATCAGGCGTAGAGATTTCAGGGATGGACATCCTTAAGATCATGTAGGCAGGATGTGTTTATTTTCAGGACATCTTATGCCAGTTTTCTTATTATCTGTACTCAAATCTTGTTTTCCGATTCTTGATACTCTGATGTGTGATGTATGAGGATGTATCCTAAAATACTATCTCTATCTAGGATATTTGGATTTTACCGTATGGCGTTGAATATTTCTATTTCTTTTAGATGGCCTGTCTCTGATGTACTGTTGTATTTCGCTGACATACATACTTGTGTATGTTTTGTTCGCATACCTGTCGACTACGCCGCTCGTACCTAATACCATGTTCATAAAAGTGGGTGGGATGGTTGGCCGGTACTGTTCCCTGCCAATCCCCCTTTCGGCCTGTGTGTGGGTGGTCATACAACCCTCTAGTATGTCCTGTCCACTTTCGGTTCATGCTAGCTTGTTTCTTAAAGCGTAGTGTCCAAGGTATTACATCTGGTATCAGAACCATTTCGCCCTTCAGGGTCTTAGCCAAGATGATCATTGTCAGTCTAGAAAATATTTTGGTAGTTATATATATTAGGGAAAAACTAAAAGTGAGAGTAGGACAATTTCTATTTTTCTTCTTACCCACCCATCCACCCTATTCTTGTAAGGATGTGTAACGTTTATCAAGCCTCTTATAAAAATTTAAACTAGGATGCGTATGCCAAATATTTTGCTCTATCTGTTGCATCCAACTTGTTATCGTAAATATGTCTTTTGGTTATCAACTGTTGGTACGTTCCATACTGACAGGCTTTGTGTAAACCGACGCGTTCTATCCAATTCTTTGTAAACCGACGCATTTTTGTTAAGGGTGTTCTTCTTTCTTACATGCTTTCACAAAGTGTGGAGTTGCTAATCTCTATCTGTTAAGTTGTTTTACGCACCCATTGGTATTTTAATGCCAAAAGTGAGGATTTTTTCTTTCATACATCCATGTTTCTACACTCCTTGTCAGTCGTATGTGATGCGCTGTAACATCCCAAAATTTTCTAATTTTATTGAATGTTTTGATCCTATTGAAAACTTGAATGAAAATAAACTTTTGAGGTTTTGTTTGAAATCTTACGAAGCCACATTAAAAAGAATAAAACATGGTGTTGCATTGCACCATGGCATCTCAAAGAAATCCAAGAATTCAAAATCTTTTCGAATATTAATGACCCTATTTGAAAACCTAAAATCATCCTATAAGGTTTTATTTGAAAAATATTATTTTGGGTTGGTTTGCATTGTACAGGAAAGGTTTTTGCTAATGTCCTATAAATGTTTTGTAAATTTCCTAAATTCCTTAATCCTATTTTTCCTTTTCCAAATGACCACATAATGCCTTATATGCATAATGGCATAGGGGTAATTTTATTTTGGTCAGAAACAATTTCTATCAAATCTATTGAGTTTGTTATGTTTTTATAAAAATACAGAACCTGAGTTTGCTCATTTTGGAGCTATAAAACTAAAACCATAAAAGAATTTCTAAAATAGGAAAAGAATATAAAAAAGAATAAAACTAACCTAACTGGTCGGACTGGGCTGGCCCATCGCTTGCCGACCCTATTTATTGTGCATGCCAGAGCGGCGCGCATGGCATAGACAGCAGTAGCCACGGCCCAACAAGGCACCGCTGCAGCCCAGCACCAGCAGGCCACCCCGAAAAACCTTTTCCCCTTGTTTTTTTCCCTTGGCTCAGTGGCACGCTGCCCCACACAGGCCTCCTTCCTCCTCACGACAAAAAACCCGCATCGTACCTAACTCAAACTCCTGACCGTTTTGGCACAAATTCGTTGCCCCCTCTCCAATATCCTCTGGTTATAAATATCCCTCGACTCTCTTATTGGTTCCCCATGAAAACCCTAACCCAAAGCTGCCAGGCTGCCGCGAGATTCGTCTCCGGATTTCCGCCATTATTGATCTCCGAAGCTCAAGGTTGAGCTTGATCCCATCGTCCCCTTGCCCCTTTCTCTTATAGTTCTCTTCCCTGTCTTTGCCACATCTGACCCATCCTGTTTCCCCATCTGCAGGAGCACCAGAGAGTCTGCACGAGGCCACAAGAGTATGGCCGGAGTTGCAGACGAACATCGGTGTTTCACCGTTGTTGTTGGAGTCTTGAGGAGACGCCAGGATCACCAGCGCATTCCCTACCTTGCACCGATCCTAGTAAGCATCCTGGCATCCATCACCACCTGATCGCGCGTCGCCGTTCATCGCTGCAGACCACGATGTTCTGACGGAGAGAGCATATTTGGCTCACGTGGACCGTTCTATCTACCATGAAGGACCCTGATCGCATAATTGTTGACTAAGTAAATATTTTAAATGATTTAAACTCTATTAAATAGTAATTAAATCAAAAAATATTTATAACTCTGTTTAGGGTGAATCTAATTCCTACTGGTTTGTATTAACGTCCTCTATCTAATAAAACCAAGAACCAAGTTTTATTCGACATTTAGGACAGAAGTTGCAACAAAACTATTAAAACCTCTTATTTGGTCATGACAAATTAATAATAAATATCCTATTGCATTAAATGATATCATGTATGTGTAACATCTCAAAAATATTAACCAAGGTTATCAAATTCCAATCACCCAAATTTAGGGTTAACAAAAACTTTTGTTAATTAAACTCAATATGAATGCATGTGTGTATGTGATGAATGCATGAATGCTTGTATGGACTTGTTTGATTGTTATGAATGGCAAGGATTGGTTTAAACATGAAAACAATATCATCTAAATCATTTTCATGCAGAATCAAATCAAGAGAAACTTAAATATAAACAATATAAGCAAATGGTCATTTTTGCGAATCTTGTTCACTAGACCACTTTGAGTGTTTCTAGTACAAGATTTCTAACAGAAAAAAATCCAATTATTTTCACATCTTGCTAGACCAAGTAAAAGTGAACCCTAGCCCACCTTGCAAACCCACAGAAATTTTTTGCAAATCTATGCCAAGGACAATTCAAAATTGAATCTGGTTCATATGGTGAGATCACCATTTCTCAAAACCCAACCAAACCAGTTCACCATGACAAACCCAAGCCACCAGAGACTACCCAGTGTGTGACCAATGCACCCACCAAAATTCATCCAAAAATTCAAATATAAATCTCTTGCGGCTATTTCATCAAACACCTTATGAGCACAAATCAAATAAAACAACAAACACTATTTTGAGCAGTGTTCTTGCCAAACTTGTTCCCTCTCTAGCCTCCACCACACTCCCAGTATGTCATCAACCTCGTCTATGCAACTCTAGCCCACTGTTTACACGACCATGCCATCAATGGCCACCATGGTTGAGCACACTTCCCACCTCCACCATCGACAGCAAGCTACAAGCGTAGCCAGCCTCACCACCCTTGTCTACCATGTCGCGTGTGCCTCACTTCCCCCTCTAGACCAGCCCTAGCTCAAAGACAGAGAGAGGAATCACCGGAAACGTCGTGCTCGCGCCGCTGTCGATCATGCCGATGCGCACCGCAGTTCACGCACTGTTCCCACTCAACCCGACCACCTCAAGCTCTCGCCGCCCGTCTACACGATCACCACCATCCCAGGAGACCACCAGACATGCCCATTTCCTCGAATGTGCCCCGTAGCCGCCGCATGCCATGAAGTTCGTCGTCGGTACCGCGCAGAGCACCACACGTTCCTGACCAAACCGTATCGCCCCTTGCCGCGCCATCAAGCTGTTGAGCACCGCTAGGAGACCGCGCATCGTCCTAGCCCCCGCGCCATGCCATTAGCTCGCTATAACGCTGACCCCGATGAGATCTGCCCATGTCGCTCTACCTCTCTCGCTCGCCTATAAAAGGAAGCCTCCCCCGCACCATTTCTCCAAACCATCTCACTCCCCTCTCTCTCAGAACCACCCCACTTCTTCCCCAGAGCAAGGCAAGCACCAGGCCGCTGGAATTTCATCGGAGACCACCGCTGCTGGAGGAGAAGGGCGCCATCGATTGCGGCCACCCCAGGAGACGCCGCTAGTACCAGGTGAACCTCCATCGTCGACAACCTCATTCGCCCACGTCGTCGACCCTCGCCTGAGCCCTGGTGAGCCTCCCCAGACCCCCACTGGCCGTTCTAGGGTTAGTCCCCGTCGACTCCTATTTCGATGAGGACGACGGCCGTGAGCCGTTGATCTTGCATCTAATCCTACGGTCGTAATCACACCATACCCCTTCGCCATCCTCTGTCTCACTGATGAGTGGGGACACCACTAAAACCCACCCGCGCGCACTGTGCGCAGTGGGCCGGCCCAGTAACTCTCCCACGCGACTCGGTTAGTTTAAATTTAGATTTTTCATTTTAGTTTCGAACCTAGTTCTGTCTGTTGATTCAAAAATCAATTCAGAGAATTTTACTGAACCAAATAGCATGAAACCGATTTTGTTAGAAAGATATGGAAATTCTTAATCCAAGCCCGTTGGATTCAAACCATCTGGAATTATAGATCACCTATAGTAAAAATAACAAGTCAAAAACTTTTCTGCATTCAATTTTTTTTCAAAAATCAACCATAAATGCTTTTGAGTTAATTCCAACTTTCAAAAATCAAATTTGACAAGACCTTTCTGAATATATAAAAAATATCTAGCTTTACTTGGAGTAATACTGGACAAGTAATAAAAGAATGCCTCATAGGCATTTCTAGTCACTGTAATTAATTAAAATAATAAGGTTAAACATTATTAAACTGTGACACTACTATAAATCACATTCCCAAGTATTAAAACATGTGGTGATGACATGTGCCAACATGATCCCATATTTTAATTGGTGAATATTAAATCTTAAGTAGTTTTTCAATGAGTAGAAATTATTTTTCTAAAATAAAATAAATAAGAGCAAGTCTTTATTTCTTGTGATGATTGTGATGATGCTAGATCATCTAGTGTAAACCCTTGTGTGCCAAATAGAAGTAGTTAAGTATTGTTTGGTGATTGTGTACTTCGTATTTATTTATAGACGCTAGTACCGACCAAGGATACGAAGAGGAAGGAGACTACTACGAAGAGGAAGCAGAGGAGAACTTCAAGCACTACTCTACTCAAGGCAAGCCATCCTAGCAAGATAACACTTGCAACTGTGAAAGCTAGATAACTTATGCAATGCATTAGGCATGCTTTGATTAGACAACCTTGAGTATACTACATCCCAGTTTTACTTGCAAGATTATTTTTATTTCTTTATCAAAGATCTTTATTTATGTTTACTTAGAGACTTGTAAATTTTGGAAAGATATTAGAGGTAGCATAAAGAGCATAAAACTTGGCCTAAGTTAGGTAGAACTAGATGTCATCCTAAGTCATGAGATTAGACTTAGATAAGTCACTCTTGATTAGTACCCCTCATTAATGATTACCCCCAACTTTTAGTGGCTAGTGCTAAGCATAAAACTTGATCACTTTACATGGGAATACTTGGTGAAAAGGATTATGAAAACCTTAGAATGATGAGTCATTCTAATGAAATGTTTTGACATGTGTTACAAACACTAGATGATTTTGTAACATTCCAGCATTAGAGCTTAGAAATAAGCTGAACACAGATGTGTGCATTACATTCATGCATAGAAAATCCGAATAATTTTCGCGCTTTTGAACAAAACTTGTCAAAGTGATTGAAGCTTCTCTCAACTTGATGGAATTGAAGTAGATCATCAAGTGGACTGCGATAAGTTTCAATATGACATTTGTTAAAACTTATTTTGGGTAAAGGAGATTTGATCTAAGGGTAGATCAAATGTAATAAAAGTTAAACCCTAATATATTACTTAATGATTAATATTTGATCCTTAAGTAATCATATCATATTATTCATTACACCACTCATGAATACCAAGTTATAAATATAACTTAAGTAATAGGAATGTAACAACTAAATCTTGATTTATCTGAATCTCATCTACTTATACCATGAGTATCATGGTAAATACATAACCTTAACTTTTTAGTAAGACTGAGTAGGAAAGAAACCAAGTCAAGATCATTCACCATATATCTTCTTCCCATATCAATCCTTATCATCTCTAATGAATCATATCCTTATATCTGTTGTTCATAAATGCTGAGTAATCAAATATTGATCTATCAATCCTTAGCCTATTAATTCTTGATCTATCAACTCTTATTCTCACCATAACAATCACTTTAAGACTATAAAGAAAGAAGTAATAAGAGGTAGGTGGTAATGCTAGATTTAGATATCATCTATAGGATGGGAGTGTTGGAAGAGAATAGGATCAATGTGATAATTGATGGAGTTAACTCACTCCTGAAATGATAGAAGAGTTATTTGGAATATATAAATATATGGTGATAAAGAAGATTACAAGGATGAATCCTGAAAACAGTTACCAGGAGTAATCCTATTGGATCAAGTAGGTTTAGTCAATGAATAATATCTCTTAGTCCAATAGAGATAAACAAAAGATAATTATAATACAACTGTAATGTTGTATGGATGAAAGCCTTGATTAGCCAACTGGAAACCTAAACCATAAAGGATCAAAGGATTATAATGATCATGCTTTAATCACCAAGAGTGAATGCTTATATCTTGTATAAGTGACATTGGTGGATAGAACATGATTGAACCCTAGTATAGATATGTTATTCTAGGTTAGCCATGACAAGTCACCATGATATGATGTAAAGTTTGTATATAAGATACTGGAGTTAAGTAGATATAAGACGATATAATTAAGGTGAAGCAAGAGTAGCATGGAGTTATTGAAGTAGTGTTATTCCTCTTAAAGAATGGTAAGCTTTTGAGGAAAGTAGTCTGATATATACATCTACTGGAGTAATATTAGTGGTGGATGATTAAGGAAGAGTATTAATGGAGTTAGAAGTAACCACTTAATGGGTTAGAGGTTATCATTAGTAGAGTAGTGGATATAATCAAGTGTTGATATAAGAAGATTATGAAAAACCTTAGTGTCAAGTTCATTGAATTTATAAATGGATTTAGAAGAATAAAAGGTGGATAAGAATGTTTTTGTAAAGTAAAGCTCATCATGTTAACACATGATTATGGATATAAAGAAGTAGAATATCTAGGAAAGGAATTCTTGAAGTAGAAGTAAAGAATTGTGAATTATAGAAGATAGGAATTCTTTGTAAACAAGCAACCTTAATTCTATGACCAAACCTAATATCCATTTCATATATTTGATCAATCATCATATTTTATCAATGGCTTATAGGAATATTTTCCTATATTAAATCACTTAAGCACATCTTTGTCATTTCCAACCATCATAACCATATGTGCTTAAGAGTTATCTTTATCAATTATTTTCCATAAGACATTCCAGAAAATAACTATCTATTTTAAAGGGTGATATCATTGAAGATCATAAACATGAGGAAAATATGACTTAACCATTAATCTTTACCCATGCTTATAAAAGAAATATAAGTATATTAAGAACCCTAAACCCTAGGGTAAGCATTTAGAATTCAAACCCTAACTCTTATGTTAGTTATAATAAATATATATACCTTACTATTCCCTAAATTTATGGGAGTAATATTAACCAGATGATTTCCTTTGTATATCATACATCAAATAATGATATATGATCATTATATAAAAATTTCCCTCCAAACTATGAGTTAACTAGAATTAAGTTTTATAAACAAATAAGGAAATATCCTAATATAAATCCATGGTTTATTATGGAAAGAAAATTAATAACAAAGTCCCTTACCAAATATTAGAAGGATATATATAAATAAAATAAAGAAATACAACATTATATAATAAAAGTTCACAAATTAAATCTAAATAACTTTATTATTGCTGCTAGTATTCAACAAAGAACTTCCATAAAGAAAATTCAAAATAAGTGCTTAAATACAAAAGTTAGAAAGAAAAGAAAACAGAATTAGGAAGAAAGATATAAAAGAACTGCCCAGCCCCGTTCCTGGCCGTGGCCCATTTCTCACTCTTCCTATCTGCTACTCACGCGCAGCCCTTAGAGGCCCAGTAGCGGCCCAGCAAGGACAACACTTAGTAAATCTCTCTAGCTGACAAGTGGGCCAGCCGAGGGACTACGGGTTGAATCTTGAAACATGCCAGGGGGTTATCCGCAAAATGACCTCCGTCGTCTTCCTCGTCTACTAGAAGCTTCTCGGTTCGTCCATGGCCTCCGTGCGCTATGATGCTCGCCGCCGACACTCGGGGAGGAGATAAGATTGCCACCACGATGTCCCCGCTCGTCCTCATCCTCATTTCTCCCTCTGAAGCCCTCTCTCTCGAGTTCCTCTCTGCCCGAACCCTAGCTCCGGCCAGAGTCATCCATCGCCGATGTTTCCGATCGTCCCGAGCCTCGCCTCGCTCGACTCTATCGTTTGCCCCTACTCGCGGAAGCTGGGAAGTTCTCCGTCGATCCAATCGACACCTCGTTTCCACACCCGGTCATCGCCATTCATCGTCAGTTGTCGCCTCCAGGGTGAGTCCACCGTCCTCGTTGACCATCTCCCTTGCTCTCTCTTGCTCTGGTTGCTTCCCGCCGCACTAGCTCGCAAGCTTCGCCGTCGGCCACCATCGTACACAGTGCTTTGGCGACCAAACTTGAGCGGCGCCACCACTATCAGGTTCGCCGTCGCGCCCTCTTTCTGATAAGCCCAAGTATAACCCCGCACACGCACTAGATCCCTGGCTCGATCATCAACCTGAGAGGATCAAGCACGAGTGACGTCAGCGTGACAACCTACTGATGTCATAATCCTTTTATTCGATTTGTTTTATAATCTCTGGAAATGATGTGGCAGCGACCCCGCCAGTCAGTGACTAGTGGCTATATTTGGGTGCGGTGTAAAAATATTAAGCTAAGTGATGGCATTAGCAGTGATGCAATAATTACTTTATTATTTTACTTTAATAATTTAGGAAAAGAATAAACATTGTAAATTCAATAACTATTGTTTCATAATTCAGAAAAATATGTTTTATATATGAAAAAATTTCAGAAAAATAAAATCTATAACATTAAACCATTATCAAACATTATTATTCCAACAATTTAAATAATTATTATTTAATAAAGATTTTATAAGTAATAAAACATTAAAAATTCATATTTTAATATTGGCATATGTTAAAAATATAAATAAAATACCAAAAATCTTAGAAAATAAGAACTATAATTTAAAACTATAATCATGTATTATTATTTCATTTAATTAAATATTTATTATTTATTAAGTATTTATAAAGTAATAAATCTTATAAAAATCATACCTTATTATTTATAAATCATAAAAATAAATGTAATATACCAAAATAATCACAAAAATAAAATCTACATGTTAAAATATAATATTCCACTTTTAAAGTAAATAAAAACTTAATACCCTAATAACTTGAATTTAAAACCAATTTCATTAATCAATAATTCATATAAGGGTAAATAAAATTCGATAATATTTCTAAAATTAGTCAATTGAGTCTAATAAATAATATTAGTCTTGAATATGGATAATATGAAGTCAAAATGGTTCAACACAATTTAGATACAATATTATTGAATTATCATTCAACCATAAGTGTAGATTATTTTCTAAAAAGATCCTTGTCCAATATAAAATCTTCATGAATAATTTATGACTAAATAAAATCTTTTCCTTTACTTCAGCTACAAGTTTATAAACATACCACCACACTATAGTAAATCCATAAGTAGTTAAGTATGTTATTTCCTTGATTACAAATCATAACCACTCATTTAGAAAAGGACAAATGATTCTATTCCATTATAAAATTAAGAAACCACTACTCAAATAGAAGTAATACCATTCTTAAGTAACTTCAAGGAAACAATATAAAGTGAACAAGATGCAAATATCATAAGTATTACATCCTAAGTCCATCTATGGTCTTAAAAGTTAACTTTAGTCTACAAGGCTTTAAATATAATGCTAAAGACTTTATTATATGTTTTATAGTTAACTTTGGTCTATTTTAATTAATACCTAAAGCATCTCAAGTCCAGACTATTCAAACAAGCACAAACAACATCAGTCACATTCTATCAATCATATTCTAAAAGCTATCAAGATTGTTTAAACCTTAGTAAGGAAGTATTTTCTTCAACTTTGATTCTTTTTGCCACTTCAAACAGCAAATGACAATTAATAATAATCACATTACATTAAGCTTTACTTATATACTTAGGATTGTTAACACTTAAGTTCCATATAAATGCCAATACTTGTAAAGTAAGATTTGAAGGTAAGGAAATTCTTATATAATTAGTCTTTGAGTAGCATTCCACATTTTTGTATCTAATTGTTTTATGGTATTATAATTACATGTTGTTCACACACACTCACAAGCCTTAATAAGAAGCACATGTGTGAAACTTATTCTAAAAGGGCAACACATTCCAAAGAAACCATTCCTAGCATTCAAAACCTAGAACAACGTTATTCCCGGGATTCGAGTTTACCAAATTGCATTACATTACTTATGCATAATAACATCTTGCTTCTTTAAACATTAGTCCTTACCGGACCAATGATGCTGTTTTCAGATATTGGATCTTATATTGTCTCGAAGACCGTGAGTGCATAATCTTGCAATCACAAAAGGCAAGTTCACACTTGCTCATGCCCTTTAATTATTTTTTGTAAAGTACTTTACAAATCCAGTGTTGTCGTCAGCTGCATTTGAAAAAGGTCAGAAAACACTATTTTCATAATAATATGATTATAGGTTAGTTACGATGAGGTAATAACCTACTATGAAAGTTTCGGTGGTAAAGGAACATATTATCTAGGACTTAACAACTAATGTCGCCAGTGATTCTTGCGCCGTATATCACGTGTTAACCATGAGATTTGGAATGGGACGGAGAAGTGAGCTGTATCCTTTTCCTCTAGTATGGAGGCAAGACGACCTGAACGTGACGTTGTGATTCCTTGTGTGGATCCAACATATGGGTGGGCACCCTTATGCCCCACACTTTTGGTTTCTAGATTATCTATGAGTGGTTTTTAGTGGTATAGTCCATTTGATATGGCACTTTCCAGGGCATCACCAGTTCATAGAGTCTTTGGGAACTCATCAGGGTTTTAGCCTGCCCAGAAGGGGGCTTAACAGAGGTGAGCCAGCCCCAAAGGATCGTGGAGACATATGGGGTCGCGGAGAGGGCAGTGATTGGCTTGGATCTTAGACTGGGCCCCATACCAAGGAAGTATGGACAAGCTCATGACTTGGTTGTGCAACAAGGCTAAGGTCTCTCATGGGTAAAGTAACGCACCTCTGCAGAGTGTAAGAACTGTAACTTGTTACTCCCTGTTCTGGGAAGGATCTACGAACGCGGCGGGAAAGGAACTCCATGAAAGTTCTAGTAAACCCATGAAGGCTGACGGACATAGCTTTTCAGAATAAAACCAACTTTTGAAGAAATGTTTACAAAATCTTGCATTCCCTACGACCTATGGTCTGTGGTTGTACTTATAGTGCATCAAACACTCCTTTCTAGTGAACTTGCTGAGTACGCTCATACTCAACGTATCTTCTTAACCCTTGATAGATTCTGAAGCCAACACAGATGACGTCTACATCAAGTCATGCTCTAGGAATCATCATCAATAGCTTAAGCTCTACAATGAAGTCAAGAAAGTCAACAGATACATCAACTCAAGTGAAGGTTACTGTTTAGTTAGGTATATAATCTCTAGCCATAGGACCTATTTCTGTAGTCTATTGCAATAGTCGCAATGTCAGACCAATAGTTCAGATACTAGTCTTATCAGTATGATAGTTTCTAAGTTGTTTATTTCTGATTCTTCTTTGTAAGAAGTTTATTTCTCTCTGTTTAACCTAGAGTGTTCTCTAGATCTTATGTAAAGATTTGAGTTGTAACCTATAGTCATGTCTTGGACCTTCTGTGTTTCTGTTGTACCACTCTGAGGGATGTAAACTAGTGAACGGTGTTTCATTGGTGTTATGTGAACAACTATAGTGTACTACATCATGTAGTGGTATGCCGGGTCACCGCAATTGGTATCAGAGCATATGCTCTGACCTTAGGATTAAACCCCTTTTAGGAAGATCTGTAGGTTGGATAGTGACTATAGGAGCCATCTTATCTAAACCAAATTTATTATAATTTGTGATAAGTATCCACTTGAGGATAATTTTTTCACCCGATACTTAAGTCGTTCTTTCTTAGGAGTAATTATTTATCTTTTCTCAGTATAGTGCTATTTAGTGTCTTCCGATGGAGATATAATCCACCAAGATACTGTAGAAAAGACAATTGGTCACAGTGGATTAGGACCAAGTGTAAGACATTAATTGAAGTAGTCTTAATGGTGTAGCCTAACCCTAGAATTTATGTACAACAGTGGAGTCTTAGGGTTAGTTGATAACCAAAGACAACATGATGAATATCATTAGGATAAATGTTGATGGAATGAGTAGTAATCATGTGGGATTCACTTGAGAATTCTACGTGATGAAGTGAAATTATGTTAAGACTTAATGATAGTGTAATGGGAAACAAAGTCATCATGATTAGATTAGATCTTGAATCATGATGTATAGGTAAAACATAAAAAGATCATGGTGAGAATAGCTCCGAAACCATGATATAAGCGTAAATATGACAAGTAATTAGTAAATTATCTTGAAGTAAAAGTATGAAAATAATATGGTAGAACCATGATAGAAGTCGTAGGTGCTAGAACTTTCCAATAATCTTTGGTTTAAGTTAGCAAATAGAATCTGATTAGTCATTTGGGGTGATCATGTGAGGTTAAGAAAGGTTAGTTATAGTTAATCATTACAAGAGTGAGACAAAAAGGTTAGTCGAAACCAAATTGAGACGACTTTGCTTAAAAATTTATCATGTTGCAATTGAGAAATTTGAGTAAATATTGAGACAAAGACTAGTTTGATCCTATGTGCTAAGTATCACTACGTAAATCTATATGAGGAGGTGTCATATACTACACAACTAAGCCTGAATTCTAGAGATGCTATACTCAATTATTATACTTCGGGCTTAGAATATTGTGTGTTATATGTACCACATTTGAATTTCTTGATTTTTCTTGGATCTTCTTGATTGACTAGATCTGTACATGAAGTGTGACTTGGTGTGCAAATGCATGTTGCAACATCCAGTTATTACTTGATGTTATAGACCTAGATAGAAAAGGGAATTCGTGTAAGGGAGTGACGATTTTCAAAGACCAAGATGAAGACTTACATGAAGAATGAATCTAAGTGTAAGGAGTATCAACACAATTTGAAGGTTGAACCAAGTTTAGATCATTACTAAATAGCAATAAGAAAGAAGATTAGTGTAGAAGATGTATGGAGCAACAAGAAGTGATGAACTTAAGGTTCAATGAAGGTAGGTGATGTTGCTAAGAAGTTAAGAAAGTAGTAGTACCTAGTTCATGGAAGTATCATGAATAAATGCAAATAAGTAAGCTTGGAAACCAAAATGGTATTCAAGCTCCGACAATTCAGAGAGAATGCCAAAAGTATGTCATAAACCGTAGGGTAATACATACACCCTGGGATGGTTCGCAGCTGGTATCTTGTCCGTAGCTGGTATTTGGTTGACTTAGTTAATCATATCATCTTAGTATTGCATAAAGAGCATAAAACTTGGCCTAAGTTAATTAACACATAAATGAGTATAAAATTAAAGTGATCGTCTTTCGAGGCGCTTCTCCAAGTCAGGACTATCAAAGAGAAAGTGTCCAAGTAATAAGTAAGACAAATAATCTTGGAAGATCTATTTCGGAGATCCACAATTGTGTGGGTATACCGTAAGTTCTTTCATGAGACCTTAAAGAGGTATAGTATAATCTGGATAGAGAAAAATATCATAGTTGCAGAGCCAATGGTTAGCAAATTTGTAGTTTAGAGACCATTAGAAAACCCTAAGGGGGAGAGTAAACAATAAAATGAAAGAATTGCTATCTAATTTTCCAAGTAAAGGTTGGAGAAGAAGTACTAATATATGACCATATTAAGCCTTATTTTTATAGGGTTGAAAGAAGTCATCATTATTGAGGTATTTTCAGAAGTATGTCTGGATGAAAGATCGAAGTTTACTTTAAGATAATAGGATTCAAACCTTAATGCTAAATAATAAATGGAAGTGAAAAGGTACTTAAGGTAATAATAAAAGATTATCTAAAGTTTGCTAAGGTAAAGCTTGAAGTAATAAAATAGAATAGTCCTAATAGACTAATTCTCAAAGAAACAACTGTTAAGTAATCCTTAAGAGGGAATAAAACATATCCAATTGGACATGCGTAGAGAAACAAGAAATTCCGATGGTATGGACTAAACGTGTTCCAAACCAATCTTCGGAAGGATTATTGGTATAAACCATTCAAAGACAAATCAAATATAGTATTTTAACCACAACTATTGGCTAATAGAAATTTAAAACCTGTTTTAGTGAGACTTCCTAGACCTTATATAATATAATAAGGAAGTTCGAAGATCAAGTAAAGGAATTGGATTAGGATACCTAATTAGGGAAATGAACTAGATTAGAGACACCAATTAAAGAATTGTATAATAAGGAAATATTCCTAAAGGAGTAAAGTAAAAGGAATTTCGGAGTATTGGAGACAACAAGTTGAAGATTGCCAAGTATTCAAGGAAAAAGATCTGGATATGGGATCCCACAATTTTCCCATTGGAGGTTACCCTGGATTTGAGAAAGGTCATCATCAGTACAAGACAAATCCTCATTCCGAAACGTGAGAGTATACGAACTTCGAGGACGAAGTTTATTTTAAGGGGGAGATTCTGTAACATTATCCCAGCATTAGAGCTTAGAAATAAGTTGAACACAGATGTGTGCATTGCCTTCATGCATAGAAAATCCGAATAATTTTCGCACTTTTGAACAAAACTTGTCAAAGTGATTGAAGCTTCTCTCAACTTGATAGAATTGAAATAGATCATCAAGTTGACTGCGATAAGTTTCAATATGATATTTGTTAAAACTTATTTTGGGTAAAGGAGTTTTGATCTAAGGGTAGATCAAATGTAATAAAATTTAACCCTAATACATTACTTAATAATTAATATTTGATCCTTAAGTAATCATATCATAGTATTCATTACACCACTCATGACTACCAAGTTATAAATATAACTTAAGTAATAGGAATGTAACAACTAAATCTTGATTTATCTGAATCTCATCTACTTATACCATGAGTATCATGCTAAATACATAACCTTAACTTTTTAGTAAGATTGAGTAGGAAAGAAACCAAGTCAAGATCATCCACCATATATCTTTATTCCCATATCAATCCTTATCATCTCTAATGAATCCTATCCTTATATCTGTTGTTCATCAATGTTGAGTTATCAACTATTAATCTATCAATCCTAAGCCTATTAATTCTTGATATATCAACTCTTATTCTCACCATAACAATCACTTTAAGACTATAAATAAAGAAGTAAGAAGAGGTAAGTGGTAATGCTTGATTTAGATATCATCTATAGGATGGGAGTGTTGGAAGAGAATAGGATCAATGTGATAATTGATAGAGTTAACTCACTCCTGAAATGATAGAAGAGTTATTTGGAATATATAAATATGTGGTGATAAAGAAGATTAAAAGGATGAATCCTGAAAATAGTTACCAGGAGTAATCCTATTGGATCAACTAGGTTTAGTCAATGAATAATATCTCTTAGTCCAATAGAGATAAACAGAATATAATTATAATACAACTGTAATGTTGTATGGATGAAAGCCTTGATTAGCCAACTGGAAACCTAAACCATAAAGGATCAAAGGATTATAATGATCATGCTTTAGTCACCAAGATTGAATGCTTATATCTTGTATAAGTGACATTGGTGGATAGAACATGATTGAACCCTAATATAGATATGTTATTCTAGGTTATCCATGACAAGTCACCATGATATGATGTAAAGTTTGTATATAATATACTGGAGTTAAGTAGATATAAGACAATATAATTAAGATGAAGCTAGAGTAGCATGGAGTTATTGAAGTAGTGTTATTCCTCTTAAAGAATGGTAAGCTTTTGAGTAAAGTAGTGGTGGATGATTAAGGAAGAGTATTAATGGAGTTAGAAGTAACCACTTAATGGGTTAGAGGTTATCATTGTTAGAGTAGTGGATATAATCAAGTGTTGATATAAGAAGATTATGAAAAACCTTAGTGTCAAGCTCGTTGAATTTATAAATGGATTTAGAAGAATAAAAGGTGGACAAGAATGTTTTTGTAAAGTAAAGCTCATCACGTTAACACATGATTATGGATATAAATAAGTAGAATATCTAGGAAAGGAATTCTTGAAGTATAAGTAAAGAATTTTGAATTATAGAAGATAGGAATTCATGGTAAACAAGCAACCTTAATTCTATAACCAAACCTAATATCCATTTCATATATTTGATCAATCATCATATTTTCTCAATGGCTTATAGGAATATTTTCCTATATTAAATCACTTAAGCACAACTTTGTCATTTCCAACCATCATAACCATATGTGCTTAAGAGTTATCTTTATCAATTATTTTCCATAAGACATTCCAGAAAATAACTATCTGTTTTAAAGGGTGATATCATTAAAGATCATAAACATGAGCACAATATGACTTAACCATTAATCTTTACCCATGCTTATAAAAAAAATATAAGTATATTAACAACCCTAAACCCTAGGGCAAGCATTTACAATTCAACCCCTAACTCTTATGTTAGTTATAATAAAATATATATACCTTACTATTCCCTAAATTTATGGGAGTAATATTAACCAGATGATTTCTTTTGTATATCATACATCAAATAATGATATATGATCATTATATAAAATTTTTCCCTCCAAACTATGAGCTAACTAGAATTAAGTTTTATAAACAAATAAGGAAATATCCTAATATAAATCCATGGTTTATTATGGAAAGAAAATTAATAACAAAGTCCCTTACCAAATATTAGAAGGATCAATATAAATAAAATAAAGAAATACAACATTATATAATAAAAGTTCACAAACTAATTCTAAATAACTTTATTATTGCTGCTAGTATTCAACAAAGAACTTCCATAAAGAAATTTCAAAACAAGTGCTTAAATACAAAAGTTAGAAAGAAAAGAAAACAAAATTAGGAAGAAAGAAATAAAAGAACTGCTCATCCCAGTTCCTGCCCGTGGCCCATTTCTCACTCTTCCTATCTGCTACTCACGCGCAGCCCTCAAAAGCCTCGTAGCGGTCTAGCAAGGACAACACTCAGTAAATCTCTCTAGCTGACAAGTGGGCCAACCGAGGGACTGCGGGTTGAATCTTGAAACATGCCAGGGGTTATCCGCAAAACGACCTCCGTCGTCTTCCCCGTCTACTAGAAGCTGCTCGGTGGTAGTGGCCGATGCCGTCCGTTGCCGCCGTGCCGATGCTCGCCGCCGACCCTCGGGCAGGGGATAAGATTTCCACCGTGACGCCGCCGCTCATCCTCATCCCCATTTCTCCCTCTGAAGCCCTCTCTCTCTCGAGTTCCTCTCTGCCCGAACCCTAGCTTCGGCCAGAGTCATACATCACCGATGTTTCTGATCGTCCCGAGCCTCACCGTGATGCCAGGAAGCCTCACCTCGCTCGACTCTGTCGTTTTCCCCTACTCGCAGAAGACGGGAAGTTCTCTGATGATCCAATCGACACCTCGTTTCCACCTCCGGTCATCACCGTTCATTGTCAGTTGCCGCCGCCACAGATCTCCTCCGACCTTGCCATCGCCACTAATCACACCAAGGTGAGTCCACCGTCCTCGTTGACCATCTCCCTTGCTCTCTCTTTCTCTGGTTGCTTCTCGCCGCACTAGCTCGCAAGCTCCACCGTCGGCCACCGTCGTACACAGTGCTCCGGCGACCAAACTTGAGGGGTGCTACCACTATCAGGTTTGTCGTCGCGCCCTCTTTCCGATAAGCCCAAGTACAACCCCACGCGCGCACTAGATCCCTGGCTCGATCATCAACCTGAGAGGATGAAGCAGGAGTGACATTAGCATGACAACCTACTGATGTCATAATCCTTTTATTCGATTTGTTTTATAATCTCTAGAAATGACGTGGCAGCGACCCCACCAGTCAGTGACTGGTGGCTATATTTGGGTGCGGTGTAAAAAGATTAAGCTAAGTGATGACGTTAGTAGTGATGCAGTAATTACTTTATTATTTTACTTTAATAGTTTAGGAAAATAATAAACATTGTAAATTCAATAACTATTGTTTCATAATTCAGAAAAATATGTTTTATATACGAAAATTTTCAGAAAAATAAAATCTATAACATTAAACCATTATCAAACATTATTATTCCATCAATTTAAATTATTATTATATAATAAAGATTTTATAAGTAATAAAACTTTAAAAAATCATATTTTAATATTGGTATATGTTAAAAATATAAATAAAATACCAAAAAACATAGAAAAATAAGAACTATAACTTAAAACTATAATCATGTATTATTATTTCACTTAATTAAATATTTATTATTTATTAAGTATTTATAAAGTAATAAATCTTATAAAAATCATATCTTATTATTTATAAATCATAAAAATAATTGTAATATACCAAAATAATCACAGAAATAAAATCTACATGTTAAAAATATAACATTCCACTTTTAAAGTAAATAAAAACTTAATACCCTAATAACTTGAATTTAAAACCAATTTCATTAATCAATAATTCATATAAGGGTAAATAAAATTTGATAATATTTCTAAAATTAGTCAATCGAGTCTAATAAATAATATTAGTCTTGAATATTGATAATATGAAGTCAAAATGGTTCAACACAATTTAGATACAATATTATTGAATTATCATTCAACCATAAGTGTAGATTATTTTCTAAAAAGATCCTTGTCCAATATAAAATCTTCAAGAATAATTTATGACTAAATAAAATCTTTTCCATTACTTCAACTACAAGTTTATAAACATACCACCACACTATAGTAAATCCATAAGTAGTTAAGTATGTTATTTCCTTGATTACAAATCATAACCACTCATTTATAAAAGGATAAATGATTCTATTCCATTATAAAATTAAGAAACCACTACTCAAATAGAAGTAATATCATTCTTAAGTAACTTCAAGGAAACAATATAAGTGAACAAGATGCAAATATCATAAGCATTACATCCTAAGTCCATCTATGGTCTTAAAATTTAACTTTAGTCTACAAGGCTTTAAATATAATGCTAAAGACTTCAGTATATGTTTTATAGTTAACTTTGGTCTATTTTAATTAAGACCTAAAGCATCTCAAGTCCAGACTATTCAAACAAGCACAAACAACATCAGTCACATTCTATCAATCATATTCTAAAAGCTATCAGGATTGTTTAAACCTTAGTAAGGAAGTCTTTTCTTCATATGTTATTCTTTTTGCCACTTCAAACAACAAATGACAATTAATAATAATCACATTACATTACATTAAGCTTTACTTATATACTTAGGATTGTTAACACTTAAGTTCCATATAAATGCCAATACTTGTAAAGTAAGATTTGAAGGTAAGGCAATTCTTATATAAGTAGTCTTTGAGTAGCATTCCACATTTTTGTATCTAATTGTTTTATGGTATTATAATTACATGCTGTTCACACACACTCACAAGCCTTAATAAGAAGCATAGGTGTGAAACTTAATCTAAAAGGGCAACACATTCAAAAGAAACAATTCCTAGCATTCAAAACCTAGAACAACGTTATTCCCGGGATTCAAGTTTACCAAATTGCATTACATTACTTATGCATAATAACATCTTGCTTATTTAAACATTAGTCCTTACCGGACCAATGATGATGTTTTTAGATATTGGATCTTATATTGTCTCGAAGACCGTGAGTGCATAATCTTGCAATCACAAAAGGCAAGTTCACACTTTCTCATGCCCTTTAATTATTTTTTGTAAAGTATTTTACAAATCCAGTGTTGTCGTCACCTGCATTTGAAAAAGGTCAGAAAACACTATTTTCATAATAATATGATTATAGGTTATTTACCATGAGGTAATAACCTACTATGAAAGTTCCGGTGGTAAAGGAACATATTATCTAGGACTTAACAACTAATGTCGCCAGTGATTCTTGCGCCGTATATCATGCGTTAACCATGATATTTGGAATGGGACGGAGAAGACAGTTGTATCCTTTTCCTCTCGTATGGTGGCAAGACGACCTTAACGTGACGTTGTGATTCCTTGTGTGGATCCAACATATGGGTGGGCACCCTTATGCCCCACACTTTTGGTGTCTAGATTATCTATGAGTGGTTTTTAGTGGTATAGTCCATTTGATATGGCACTTTCCAGGGCATCACCAGTTCATAGAGTCTTCGGGAACTCATCAGGGTTTTAGCCTGCCCGGAAGGGGGCTTAACAGAGGTGAGCCAGCCCCGAAGGATCGTGCAGACATATGGGGTCGCAGAGAGGGCAGTGATTGGCTTGGATCTTAGACTGGGCCCCATACGAAGGAAGTATGGACAAGCTCATGACTTGGTTGTGCAACAAGGCTAAGGTCTCTCATGGGTAAAGTAACGCACCTCTGCAGAGTGTAAGAACTATAACTTGTTACTCCCTGTTCTGGGAAGGAGCTACGAACGCGGCGGGAAAGGAACTCCATGAAAGTTCTAGTAAACCCATGAAGGCTGGCGGACATAGCTTTTCAGAATAAAACCAACTTTTGAAGAAATGTTTACAAAAACTTGCAATGCCTACGACCTATGGTCTGTGGCTGTAGTTATAGTGCATCAAACACTCCTTTCTAGTGAACTTGATGAGTACGCTCGTACTCAACGTATCTTCTTAACCCTTGCTAGATTCTGAAGCCAATATAGACGATGTTTACATCAAGTCATGCTCCAGGAATCGTCATCAATAGCTCAAGCTCTACAATGAAGTCAAGAAAGTCAACAGATACATCAACTCAAGTGAAGACAAAGTTACTATTTAGATAGGAATATAATCTCTAGCCATAGAACCTATTTCTGTAGTGTATGGAAATAGTCACAATGCGAGACCAATAGTTCAGATACTAGTCTTATTAGTATGATAGTTTCTAAGTTGTTTATTTCTGATTCTTCTTTGTAAGAAGTTTATTTCTCTCTGTTTAACCTAGAGTGTTCTCTAGATCTTATGTAAGGAGTCGAGTTGTAACCTATAGTCATGTCTTGGACCTGTTGTGTTTCTATTGTACCACTCTGAGGGATGTAATACTAGTGAACGGTGTTTCATTGGTGTTATGTCAATGACTATAGTGTACTACATCATGCAGTGGTATGCTGGGTCACCGCAGATTTGCTGATGAAAATGTTGAGGCATGAGACTTAGCCCCTTTATAAAACTGATGGTTGTGTTCGGATGCAACACTGTTCCAATTTTATCGTACAACCACAATACCGAATTTGGGTAGGGCTTGACTAGAAGTTTATATATCTTAGTATGGGTTCCCTTGCGGCCGAGGTTTGAGCTGAGGCTACCTCGTGATGATTGTCCACCTGTGCAGTTCCCAAGATGACAAATGGTCATGGTTGGGAGGCCAAACTCATAGGGGAGGTGCCTATACTATGGTGTGTGATTGAAAGGTTAGGATTGATTATCCGCATACTGAGTATGTCGATTTAGGATTGTTCCTGACGGATGTATCGAATGTTGTGGTGAAAGTGTCCCACCTCTGCAGAGTGTCAAACTATTCGAATAGACGCGTCTGCGGTTATGGACAGTTGGAGTGGCCATACTGTTCCATCGTCAGATGTTTTAGAAATGACTTATGAAATGAATCATGACTTTGACTTTACCACAACAGGGTTGTGAAAATGAAAACTAAGTTCCCACTTAGGTGTCATAAGACATTAAACTAGTTTTCTTTACTTCTGAACTTAGCTAGAGATAAACCTGGCTTTTTGCAAAACAACCTAGAGCTTAGGATTCCTACTTGAACCACTTTACTTGTAAGTGATAGTTTGCGAGTACTTAAAGAGTACTCATGGCTTTGTCCCTGGCTATTCCTATGGCCAGACTATGAGGAGGACTATCAGGATGATGGACAACAGGAAGTCTATGACAACTAGGATCATCTCCCATCGTCAGCATTGCCTGTGACCCTGAAAATGGAGCTTCGCCCACGCTACCATTATTAATTATTCCGCTGCATTGATTGTATTAAGACTGGATCATCATATCCTTTATTTGTAAGACCTTTATTATGGTTTGTAATGGATGATGAACTATGGTACCAATCTGTTATGTCTCGCAAAAAATGGTAATCATGGGATTGTGATGTATGGCATAACAAGCATCTGGGATTAAAAATCCGGGTGTTGATAGTATGCATCATGTATTATAATAATGTTCATAAAACTAACTAAAACCATTGTGACATTAAACCATCATGCATGCATTTGCTCATCATTATTTTATTGTATGTTTGCATTGTTACTATGTTTGCTTTTTGATTGGAACTACTTTATCCACGCGTGATGCGTCCAATACTTGTCATGGAACGCTTCATTGGAAACCCCAAGAGCAAGGTATGAAGCAGCACAGCAGCAAGTTTCCCTCAGTAAGAAACTGAGGTTATCGAACCATTAAGAGGAAGGAAATGTCACACAGGTGTTGCTGGCAACATGGAGACCTACACAACACAAACTCAAGACTTTGCCCCCAATGAATCAGTGAGGTTGTCAAGCTCACCGGTTTGCTGTAACAAAGCATTAAACGTATGGTGTGGAAGATAATGGTTTGTAGCAAGTAAACAAGTAACAATGGAAGATGTATCAATGGTAAAGATTGGACCGGGGTCCATAGTTCACTAGAGGTTCTCTCCTTAGATAAACAACATGGCATGAAGGGTAAACAAATTACAGCGAGGCAATTGACAGGAACTGAGCAAGGCATAACAATGCAATTACTAGCTAGAAAGATCCTATGAGGTTGATTGGGCAATACAATAATATACATAGACCGTAATCCAACTGCATCTATGACTAGTAGTCAACCTTCAGGTTATCATATGAACCCCTTCCAGTATTAAGTTGCAAGCAACAGGCAACTGCTTTAAGCAAAGTGTGTAAGGTAAACAGTCCACATGTTCCATGAACAAGAGACCGTTGTTTTCTCCCTAGTAGCAACAACACATCTACAACCGAAGATATTTCTGTCACTTCCCTTGGAAACTAGAGGCATGAACCCACTATCGAGCATAAATACTCCCTCTTGGAGTCACTAGCAACTACTTGTCCAAGATAACCGCTAGAAACGGAGAGCATGCAAGATCACAAACAACACAGACATGATAGAATCATAAAGATAAAACCATTAATTAAACCAACATAATAATCTCAATTTCCATCAGATCCCCGCAAACACAACATGCATGATTACAAATAGATTAGATCTTGATCATGAACGGAGCTCACAAGATCTATACATGAAAGCACAAAGGAGGAGATACAACCATCTAGCTACTAAATGGACCCATAGTCCAAGGTGGAACTACTCACAAATCATACCGGAGAGAAGGCCTCCGGGATGATCTCCCCTCCGGCAGGGTGCCGGGAAGAACTTCAGATCCCCCCGATCTAGGGACGATGGTGGCGGCGGCTACAGACGGTTTCGTGGATTTCTGATCGGGTACTGAGAGTTTTTGTATCGGGGGCTTCTTATAGGAGAAGGGGCGAGACTGGGAGGCGTCCAGGAGGGGAAAACCCTACCCAGGCATGGGGTAGGGCCCACCCGCGCCTAGGGGTGGGTCTGGCCCCTCTGGACGGCTTCTCTGTCTCCCCTATGGACTTCTTGTTCCCCATGGAAAGTTATTGACTTTGTCCTTCGTCCCGTCTAGTTCCGAGAATATTTCTTTACTAACTTTTCTGAAACCAAAACAATGTAAAGCAGTATCCGCATCGTTGCAACTTGTTAATAGGTTTGTACCAGAAAACATGTAAAAAGCATCTCAAAGTGTAGACAAGTAAAGCAAAGTAGATACTAAACAAGCATGGAGCATCAAAAATTATAGATACATTTCCAATGTATCAGCATCCCCAAGCTTAACTCCTTCTCGTCCTCGAGTAGGTAAGTGATAAACAGAATAATTTTTGAGGTGACATGCACCCTCACAATAAAGATCCAACCATTTGCAAACATTGAAAGCTGGGATCAAAGAACTCTAAACATGTGCATGAAATATGGAGTTCTAACAATAGGACATAGTAAATATGCATGCAACATGGCAAGCTACAAACAAAGATCATGAATAATATGCATTGAAAAATGTTTGTTTGTTTCACATGCAGAAAACATAGCATAGTGGTCATCATCTTGTCCCTCATAGAGTAGCAATATAATGCATAGGACACCTGCAAAGTTCACAAGGGTGACTAGAAACAAATAGCACAAGAGCAAGTAATAACACAATATGCATCAATTAATAATCTTTGGAACATTGCGCACAGAATGACAACTATGCTCTCTTAATGGTTCCTAAAGGTAGAAGGTGGAGACTCAATAATGGTGGAAGAAAGGCCTTTTTGTAAAGGAAGCAGGTATTACAAGTTTCAAAAAGAGCTTCCAAAAATTATGGTACTAGTTAGCTTTCATCCCTCATTGCCCCTATCATAAGCATTTTGAAGTGGTTAAGGTTAAAGTGGCAAAGCTGGAGTATATGCTTGACAAAGTATAAGTTGGCAATCTCAAGTCCCTTGACTATGAGGGCTACACCTCATGGATACTCAACTTAGGGCCCTGGCAAGTTCTTGTCACTGTAATTATTTGCATATCATTGAGAACCGCCAAGGGGTACCCCTTGCACATGGTACAGGAGCTTTCCCATAACCAAAATGTCAATGCAAGCAGACAATGAGCATCTCAGCAATTCTTCTTATGTACCATGGGAATATGGTGCTTTTTTCTCTCTTTCCTCTTTTCTCAATGTCTCTCTCTTTTTTTATAAGAAGAATGCTTCATAGATGTCACTATGGTGATGCTGCAAGTTTCCACCATGATTAGGCATGGATTAGGCTAGCGGCCCAGGCGTTTCTCTAACACAGAATACAAACTCCATGGACTTACAAGTTCCCACTTCATTTCACACCGGTAACATCCATAAACAAAAGAGCATGATATCAACGGAGTACAAAAAGTACAAGTGCAATGTTGAACACGTTCCCCGTGACAGCATGGTTCTGCTAATCCCAACTTATAAGTGCAAGCATATACAACAAAGTTGCCTCAATGGTTCAAGTGTATTAGGGGCAAAGAATAAAATGTGCCATCAAGTTCGTGAGGGCTTTAATCACTAAGTTTTCACATAACAAAATAGTTTTTAATTAGAAGATAGTTGAAAACAAGAATATACTTGGAATGGTGTAACCCACCATGCATAGGAGTTTATAGTGGACACTTTGGAATAACTTGGTTTCTTGGGAGTTGGAAACATGGGTAGAACTTACTCATAGAAGTGGAGGCTAGCAAAATACTGGGAGCAACCAACTAAGAGAGCAATAATGGCCATAATTATGCAATGCAACAAAGCAAACTAATCAAAGCAAAGAGTGGTACTACAAGTCAAGGACTAAATGATAATAGAGGCTAATGGTGACTTGTCATAGTCATAACATGGTGTGAGAATGTGCCAAGTCAACCCAAGGAAAACATCAAAGGAGAATACCACAATACTATGCTTTTGCATGCTAAAACAATGCATAATTTCTTCAAGGCACACTAAGCAATCCCAATTGTTTGGAACAAGACATGCTACAGCAATAATCACTAAGCATAATGCTAAAACAACACCTAGAATGTCATGCTAAAGTCTAAGGTCCTGTTTGGTTGAGCTGTGGCTTATGTGAAAGAAGTTGTGGGTTGTGTGCTGTGAGAAAGCTGTAAAAGCTATTTGGCTAGTAGCTGTCTGAACTGTGGCTATGAGGGTAAATGTCTGATGTACCCCTAAACACCTGAGAGACTTTTTAATTACTGTTTAACGATAATGATCTCATTAAAGCAAATGGAGAAATAGGGGTCTTTGTTGGAGCCTTCCCCTTTACAAAATATACATGTTCTTTCTCTTTTGAATGCTTGATATTTTAACAAGCAAATAGCCCAGCAACTACCTTAGTTGCGGTGCAAAATATTATATGCACATATCATAAAATATACTAGTCACTAGAACATGAGCACATGAAGCTTCATTCTTCCATCGTGCTGAACAAGGAGTCAGCAATTATATCACGGATTGAGTTCATGTAGACAGCGTCACGCTTCGCTGTAGCCTCGTCACCTTGAAGTGGTTCTTACCCTCCTGGAATATAGTCCTCATCTTCATCACATTTGTCAAACTCCTCATCGGGAAGCTTGGTCTCACGAATGTAATTGTGTAGCGACATACAAGCTAAAATAATTTTCTTTTGCCTACGAGGCTTGAAACTAGGTACAACCTTCAACATGCGAAATTTAGCTTTGAGCACTCCAAAATTGCATTCAATGACATTTCTCCCGCGAGCATGGACCTAGTTGTACCACTCGTGCTTCCCAACCATTTTTCGTCCATTACGGAATTCCGGTAGATGGTATATTTGGCCTTTGTAAGGAGCAAGATGTCATTTGCAATTTGGATAACCCGAATCAACGAGGTAATATTTACCTACATAAATATGACAAATCAGGAAGCAAATAAAGAAGACATATCAGGAAGCAAGATATGCATACAACTAGTACCTGCAGGAGGCTTAGGAAATCGACGTTCATACTTTGTCAATGTGTCATTTAAGATCCGCGTGTCATGGGCAGAACCAGGCCAACCAGCCACAACAAAAGTAAACCGCATATCTGAAAGGATACGGATGTCGCCTAGAGGGGGGGTGAATAGGCGATTAAAACTTTTCCTAGAGTGGCTCAACAAAGGCGGAATAAAACTAGTGTTTACTTTGTTAAGCACAACCTAGAACAACTAAGGTTCACCAATGTCCACCAACCACTTATGCTAAGCAATACAAGCAATAAAGTGATAGCAAGATATATATTACTTCAAGCACGAAGGCTATCACAATGTAAAGTGCATAAGTAAAGAGCTCGGGTATAGAGATAACCGAGGCACGCGGGGACACCGATATTTTACCGAGTTCCTCCCAACATGGAGTACGTCTCGTTTGGAGAGGGGGTGGTATCAAACCACCAACGCCACAAAAGGCCTCCCTTATTCTCCGGTGAATCTCACCCCAACGGGATCGATCCATGCTTCCACTATCGGTGCACTTGTCGGTGGCAACCGGAACCTCTCACAAGGTTGGGGTACTTCTCCACAACTTAATTGGAGGCTCCCAACAAATACCACAAAAGGCTTCAACAAATGCCACCAAGGCCACAAAACCGTCTAGGGTTCCAAGAACCCAAGAGGGACAAGCTCCAATGAGCAACTCAAACCAAATCCTCCGAGGAGAACTCAAACCGATGCACCAAATGCAAATGGCAAGAACACCACAAAGATGCTCAAATCCATCACTCTCAAGTTCCAACAAAGCTACTAAAGCTATTGGGGGAACAAGAGAGGAGGAATCAAAGAGAGACACAAAATCCCCCAAAATCTAGATCCCCAAAGATACACTCACAAAGAGATGAATCGGTTAGGTCAAAACGTGGATCTAGATCTCCTCTCTCTTCCACTCAAATATGGGCAAGAATCATCGGAGGGAAAAGATTAGCCAAGCTTCAAGATCTAGAGCAAGTGTGGACAAAGCTTAGCCTAATAGAAGAGGAAGAAGCACCTTAAACTCAAAATGGGCAAAGCCTTAAATAGAGGCCCCAAAAATCTGGCCGTTGGGGCTATTTTTCTAAAGGGTCCGATAGTACCGGATGCGACCGGTACTACCGCCCACTGCCAAACGGCTCCAAAGAAAAAACAGCAGCAACAGTCAACGGCCGAGCAGGCCATAGGGGAATCTGGGCAAGGTGGGACAGTGCAGCAGCAGCAGATCAGCGAAGCAGGAGCGAGCGGGGCCACAGCGGGGCCAGGGGGCATGCGTGCAACACAGCAGAAGCAGCAGCAGCGCGGCAGGCACGCGCACGGTCAAAGCGGCATCGGGAGCGGTCCTAGGGGAACGCGCGCATGCGGCGGCTGGCGGGATCGCGCGCGTGCTCGCGCGAGTCAACGCGGCGGGCGGGGCCAGCAGCGTAGTGGCGGGCCCAGCGCAATCGAGACGGGAGCGAGCGCATCTGGCGGCGGCGGCATGTGAGCCCAGCTGCGAGCTGCACGCGAGTGTGTGCGTGTGTGAGGAGATGGGCTAGGCAGGCTGGGAAGGCTACCTGGGCCGGCCGGTAGTACCGGCCCACCCGGGCGGTACTACCGGGCCGGCCGGTACTATCGTGAATAGGTACTGGGCCAGGCAGAGAGATATTACGGGGCGCCCAGGGGCGGGCGGTAGTACCGGCCCGCCTGGGCGGTACTACCGTTTGGCCCAGAGAGAAGATTTCCCTTTTTCTTTCTAGAATAAAATCGGCGAATATTCAAACGGTCATAACTTTTTGACTGGAAGATCCGATTGACCCGATTCAAATTGCGTTGGATAGAGGACAACAAGGGCATTCCAATAAAAACCGCGTAAATCAAATTGCGTTGGAAATATTGATTATCACCAAGTGAGAGTGTATCAACTAATATAATGTGAGATACCTCACTTGGTGAGCCACCGGAAAACCGCATAGATCAAAATCGCAACAAGATATAAAAGAGAGATCCGATTTTGATGAACAAGAGCTTGTTATGGAGATTACCACAAGCTCTAAATCCTCACATGGATAAGACCAAATAACAACGAAATATGATGATGTAAATATGCAAAGGTTTGAGTTCTCTCCGAACGATGTGACCAAATTACTCATTCGAGAGCCCCTCTTTATAGTACGGTTATCTATCCTAAACCCGGTCTCCCACACACAACATGAGACCGGCAAAGGGGAAAACCTATCAAGATTATACCTTTGCCTTGAGCATTCCACTTGAGCTCGATGTAGACGGTCTTGCCCTTCTCAAGATGGAACGCCTTTCTTAATTCCTCATCATCGACCTCGCATATTGAGCTTGCACAACATATCTTCTTTTCATTTCATCGACCTTGACGCCAACACATGCTCCAAGCGATGCCAATGGACAAATCCTACAAGTATAACTTAATACACACATTAGTCCATAAATATTGTCATTAATTACCAAAACCACACATGGGGGCCCAACATGTTCTTTCAATATCAAAGTCGCAAACAACCATCACGTTTTGAGATGGGAACCCATGTCGATCGGTGTGGTTCACAACCTCATCTGCCAGCACTTCAACTGGGACATGGCAACCATCTTTTGCCCCTATTGCATCTTTCAAATGAGGCCAAAATGGTTCTTCTTTAATCCGTGCATGCACGGTTTGGAAAGAAGGATCTCGAGGTGTTATGTTATGGCATGCTAACTTGCACAAGCAATGCAATACTTCTTTGAAATTCCTATGAGTCGTTTCAGTTGATCTCACAAATCGGTTTTCAACTTGAGAGAATGATTGTGGGCCACCAACTATCCACAAGAACATAGCTAATGACTCCACATATGTCACTTCTCTAGACGAATCCAATCAATAATGAGACACTAGGACATTATGCATTGATGTAAATACATCTCGGTTCATCCTTGTAACATCCCTAAAATCATGTTTTCAAAGATTGCATATCATTCATGCATGCATATCATTTAGGGATCAAATATCAAACCCATTTCAAGAAAACAGAAGCACTAAGTGCTATTATTTTATGTGAGCATGCAATAATCTAATGCCACTCTCAAATGATAATATAAATGTTTTAAACCAAGCTTTGTTTACTCTCATGTTGTTTTGGTTTATTGTTAGAGTTTAGACAAAAATTTACAAAACAAATATGGTTTTAAAACCATCTTTAGAAACATATCCAAATCAAGTACTATGGCTCTGTTTATTTTGATTTTCTCAATAAGACCTATCAAGCCCAAGGAAAACAGCAAGGTTTTATGTTTAATTTTTATGAAGTTTATACTTTACAAAAATCCAGAAAATATTTGAATTCAATTGCTTTTGAATTTATTTGAAATGATACCTGAAAATCAACTCAGAAAAAGAAAAAGAAATAGAAAACCCAACAGGTCCGGTGCCAGACTTTCAGCCCAGCAACAGACCTAGCCCACTAAGCCCACCCGGGGTTCTTCTCTCTCTCTCACACGGCACATACTTACCCCGCGCTCGCTGACTGGTGGACCCAAGTGCCACGCGAGCATCGTTCCTAGCCACGCACCCCCACGCCCCCGTCGACGCCGCCGTTACCTCATCACTGCCGCGATTGAAGCAGGCTTAATTGCCGGTGTTTCCTCGTGAGATTCTCGCCCCTGCTCCGGCTATAAGACCCCCTCCCCTCTCCGCTCATTTCCCCTCACTCGGCACACCATTTCCGCCACCAGGCTGCCCACAATCTTGCTCGCACCGCCGCTTAACTGATGACCTCCGGCGACCAATTCCGGTGAGCATCGTCCTCCCCTCTGTCTCTGTTTCATGCGAGCGTGATCAACATGCCCATGCGCATCTTCTCATACATTCCTTTTCCTCTGTATCATCCTAGAACGTCGCCACCATCCACCTCTGGAAGCAGCCTAAGCACGGCACAACTCCGGCGACCCCTTCCGGTAAATTCCGACCGCCCCCGTCCCTCTTATGGACACTCACGTTTTCACCAGACTCGTGCGCACCTAACCCCGCGCTTGTTTCACCTTGGCATGATCTACAACTCCGGCAACAACGACGAACAGCCGTACCCGACGTCTGCCTCTACTCCGACGAGGAATCCCCACCATGTCCGCGCGCCCCTTGACAAGCCACTGCCGCGTTGAGCTCCAGCACGCTTCTGCGATTCTGGTAAGCCTCTCCGACGACCCCAGCCCCTCTGTAGCCACCGCGACGCCATAGACAGAGCGCGCCGCCGCTCACCGTCGCCGCGCGCCGCCAGGATTTGGTCGTTTGATCGGCCACCGTTGGATCTAGATCCAACGTGTCAGATAGAACACTTAACGAAGGGTATGGAACATATCTGGCCGTGTGATTTAAGTTAGATCTAACATCCCTCATTGATCGATCCGCACGAAGCGGTATCAACCAATCAGAACACGCCGCGTGTCTATAGGTTTGATTTAAAATCAGAATTTAGATCTATTAGATGTTTAAACTTGTAAAATTCATAACTTTTGATTCCCACGTCCAAATTTGACAAATTTTATATCATTGGAATCAGGAGAGAAAATCCTTTCCATTTATGCAATGTGTTTAATGTTTTTCCTCTGTAAAAATAGTTGTTTTTACAGAAACATTTGTAGGTATATTTTGTGTATAGAAACTAGTAAAATGCCCGTGCATTTCCACGGGAATAAAATACATGAAAACAATTCCAAAGATATTAATATACAAACTTCATGAATTTGTCGTTTAGAAAGACAGCAAGAATAGATCAATGAAATATCGAAGTTGCACAAATAAATTCATCTTCAGTACCAATATTATACCTACTGGGAGCTCATTAGTTTCACGTAGGGTATAATGTGCAGAGAGAAAAAAATGATCGGTACAACTGAGAAACGATTTGAACTGCCACAGTTTTCTAACACAAATAAACCTCCACTGCCGCTAAAGCTATGGATGGAGGAATTGCCACTACCCGCTCAACTAGCAGAATCACGAGAGACTCAGTTCGACTCCTTTGTTTGTGTTTGTGCCAATTCTGTAGTCTGGGGTCTTGGAGAAAATCTGGAACTATTCGGTCATTATATTTACACTCACTCTCATACAGAAATACACGACTCATTCCCCCCTCACCTTCTCTCTCTTCGCTACAGTAGTTAGGGTTTCCCCGCGCCGGACCGGGCCGATCCCGAGCCTTTGCCGGCCGGAGATGGCGGAGGAGAGGCGCTGGAAGTAGTTTAGAGTTGGTTTTGGGCTTTATGCCCGTAGTTTGGAGCGAGATTCGGATCCTAGCCAGATTTGGATCTTAGGGTTCTGCCGCCGCCGATTTCCTCCTCTGGTCGGAGTTGCTTATGGTGGTTCGAGCCGCCGTCTCCGCTAATAAGGCTGGGTGGTCCTCCGCTGCTGAGGTTCCATGGCCCTTTTCTTCCGTTCCTGGCCGGCCGAGGCGGCAAGGAGAGTGCGGTGTTCTGGGCGGTGAGCGGTGTCTTCCTCTCTCCTGGCCGGACGTGGTGGCGAGGAGGAGAGATGGAGACTATGCTTCTTCTTCAGCGGTGCGAGGACGGTTCGTCGGCTTCTCTGGCTAGGGTGCCTTGGCGGCGTTTCGTCTGCTTCAGGGAGCCATGGCAGCTCTTTTGCAGGCGACGGTGTCTGCGGCGTCCTTGGGTGGAGAAGTCCTCTGGAGCTTGTCTCCGGCGTCTCCCTGGCGGCGGGTCTCGCCAGCTCGCCGGACTCAATGGCAGTAGGGTTGCCGCTCCTCTGCTGCTCTGCTCCTCTAGCCGATTGCTTCCTGTGGCAAGGATGCTCGCCGGCGCCGGAGCTTCGTCGATCTGGAGGAGGATGAGGAAGAAGGACTTGATTGCTTTTTCAAGTTTCTTTTAGGGTCCTCAATGCAATTTCCTGAGCCTCTATGTAATTTTTATTTTTTCTGGCCTTTTTGTACTCCGGGGACTATTATGCAGCAATAAAGCACTCGTGCAACGTTCAAAAAAATACAGAAATACACTTCCCAACAGGTAGTGGTCTCCGATAAATGTCATGTTATCTCTACTACCTTTCTTTATAAGCATTTGGAATCGATGATAGCTTTACTGGAGCCGTGCATCAGCATCTACCACGCACAAGTTTCATTTAAGTGAACATCTCATAACATGAGAAAAGTATTGCGTCTTTGAATCAAAATCATCCCTCTCCTTTTGCAAAACACATCATTACGAGTGAGAGCGACACATTGGTAGTACATCGTAATAACATTCAGTAGTAAGATGTAAGTTTCCCACAATCAGGACAAGATCACAAATAATTTGAAGTTCCTTGTTGGATTTTAGATTAGTATTTTCCCGAAATAGGGGCAGGGTGTGTATTACAGCAGCAGTATACATACACGCGTGGCACACAATCTGTTTTTATCACTAATGGAGCACATAACATCAGCTCTAGCTCCTGAGGGCACCGACTTGCAGACCTGCATGCTCAACACGGAGAACACCTAGACCAAGGGGGCGCACACAGTGTCGGCCACACCAAGATTACCAGAGGGCGTGGCACCCGACCTAGGACATGCAATCCTAGTAGCAGCCATTTGTAAACATCTCAATTACGAAACTTTATTGTCACCTCTCCACATAATATAGCATATATTCAACATGAACCTAGTGTCGTTCCAACATTTATGGGCACCAATTAAGTCTTCATTACATAATCTATAAAAAATACATGGCAATCAGGTTAGAAATTATACATATCTATGAGGCATTGTAAGGTGAGACCGGGTTAGAAGATATAGACCTAAGAGTGAACCAAGATCTGGCAACTATAAATAGCTTCTCTGCAGAATAAAGCCTTGTATAACTGAAAGTCTGAAACTGCCGACATAAATTCCTATGCTCCATGTCGATATGTACAATGAATCAGTATAACTAAAAGCTTCATGTTCAATCTTATGCAGGGAAGTGCCTTATAACAAGTGTTACTGAAGTAAAAGAAGTGCTTTAGAATCATTTATGAAGCAAACAAATATCATCCATAGTAATTTCTTTAGCTACTCAATCACAATCTCATCAGAAAATTGATAAGCAAAATGCACACGCAGGTTCAATTGCATCTAAGTACAGGCCTCCATGATCGTTCTTGCGATGACTTCAACTATGTATTATCTACATTCTAGCAACACCACATATTCTATCTTTTCTAGACCATCTTTGGATTTTACATAGGAAGTAGGAGCTTTCTTGGATATAACCTTCAGTCATATATTCAGGAGTGTATTAAATAAAAAGACAAATACATGATATATCTCTATCTTATTGGGTTTTACTTATATTCATGTGCTGTGATAATTTGATACAGATAGCCATCTACAACCTAAACCATATTTTCCAAGCACCATGCAATTCACAAGAAGTAAAATCTGCAAACTTATTTTTTTATCACAGCCAGTAGCTACAAATAGAGTTAATCATTCCTAATAACCCATGCACTTCAGTCAGTTCCTAATAATTAATATATGGGGAGATAATCATTCCTAATAACCCATACAGATAGAGTTAATCATTCCTAATAAACATGGCTACATGTAACATGAACCCCGTCAAATATATGGGGAGCTAAAAATTAATCTAAACTTTCTGGATCAAACTCGAGTTATTTGCATGTATCTGACACTAAGTCACAACCTGTAATTTCTGGAGTGGCTAGGTGTTTTCACTCCCATAACACACATCAAGATGGAATCATAAACATTTTTTAATCTGCACACACTAATTTAACAAACAATAACCAGATGTTCAAACATTAATGTTATCGGCAATGGATTACATACAGAGTGCTACAGAAAAAGACATTTATTTCTGTAAGTTGGTAGGGTCACAAGCACTAAAGTGAAATTCTCTCTGATAGATCAATCTAATTTTGAAAAAATACTATCACGTGCCAGTTTAAATTACATCAAAGCATGAGGGGCAGCGAGTGACAGCCAGATCAGTCAGGCTAGCTTAGGTTTGATGGGATGGGGATTGGGGAGGATTGGAGGACCGACCTGTATAGCTTCTCGAAGGAGAGGCCACTGGCATTGTGGTTGTAGATCTTGTGGAGATGTATGCCCTTGTTTTACTCAAGAAATTGCTACAAACAATTGTTGGAAGAGTTCCAAACAATTATGCAAGCAGTCACAACAGATGATGAATGTGAATGTACAGCTATTCATATCAAAATCTCATCTTCAAAAGTTTGCAATAAACAGAATACAAAATATACATATAGCAATATCAACTATTGTTGTTCTAATAAATTAAGATGATTCCATTTGACTATTTATATACATTAAGAAGATTGAAAAATATTGAAAGTGACTGCTAGGCACTGTCACTATAGTAAGCAATCTCGCGAAGAGTTTCTCACCAATTTGCATGATCTATGAATAAATCGAGATGCTGGCGAAGATTATTCTTAATGGACGGGTAGTAAAATAGGAAGATAGGTGATCTCTGTGGCTAACAACTTAGCTGTGTTTGCTAGCTCTATTGATTTATCTACCTACTGGGTAGGTTCAGAAGAAGATACAATTTGGTTGTAAGCGACTACAAAATTACTCTCACCATGTGCTTTTAAACTTCTCTTCCCACATAATAATATATGAAGACTTACATGAACTCCAAAACCTAACATTGGATGTTGTATCAAAGCCTCATTTTTGTAATCCCCGTGCAAAGATAGTTGATAATCAGCAAAAGCCTTACAAAAACACTGTCAAGAAAGAAGCACTTGATCATACAGTAAAATTCAAAGCATGTGTATACCTTCATTTTTAAAACACTGTCTTGCAAGATAGAACCATAAACTGAAAAGGAAACAATAATTTAGTATGTAAGCAATTACTAAATACCTCAAGAATTAAAATGAGAAAGCTATCAACTGAAACAAATAGAAACAACTTGGAGCTTTCATGGGCAATTTCTGAGAGAAAACCTTCACTAATTTCATGGGAAAATTGCAGTTGTGTAAGAGGCTAAAAGCTCGTAAATTACCATATATTTGTTTTCATAAAATGGCATTAGTTCTACTTGGGAAAGCAGCTGGCGATGTTTTCCAGTGTAAGGCTCCCCTGAAAAAACCCAAGCAATGCATTTCCAAGCTTCCAAGGTGCACACTGCCCATGCACAAACATGGCATATGTGTAGCTAGTAAATATCCCCATACAATAAATCGTGTGATAGAAAAATCCCCATGTACTAAATCCCCATATACTTAATTTCTTGGTTTTAATTATGAGTACTTATGAACTTCCATATAATGGCATAACCGCTCTTTGTTGATACCCGATATACTTTAGAACAAAGAAATTGTGATATATCTGCTGAAAGGAAAATTAAATATGTCCAAAAAAATCATGTGCTGAATACATAATAATAAACTATTAAAAGCATGCAAAGTTTGGAAACCTACATCAATCGACCAATTATAGGGCTTCTGATGGATGGTTGCACACTTGTTCTATTGATTGTTCATTAGCTTGGGAAAATAGGAAGGGCCTCTTTTACTTGGATTGAGGTCTAGAATTTATTCTCTTCTCGGAATTGTGAACTGAAACTAACTCAGTATAAATTCACCACCATCTTCTGAATTAGAATCAGACACATATAGAGGCAACATCACCCCTTGCTAACAGCTCAAGCTCGTTTATGTACCTATCAACCTAGCAGCAATTGAATGATACAATGGTACAATGAATCCTTGGGGACAAAAACCTTTTCAAAGTAAACTATGAAATACCTCTTCTCTCTTCAGACAGAACTTGTGACAAGAACACCGAATTGTAATAAAAAATACTGAGAATTTGACAATAGTTATTTTTTTTGGATTTCAGTCAACAAGAAAGCTCGTACCATTTTGTAAAGAAATACGGACACATGTTTCTGTATAGAAGTTACTGTACAAAAACGAAATGTACAAAAATGCCGAAGTTTTACTTGAAAACAATATTAGAAACTTCAGCAGAGATTTAATTGTTAAATCGGTCAGGATCCATTAAACCTTGAAGCATTTCCTTAACATCTGACAAGATAGTTGAGATAGCAGATTTGCTTGCATTCGGCCTATTTAACTCATGGATTACCACTACACAATTATATTCAAGTTGAACTGACATGCAGCAGCTACGGCTATAGCTTTCACACATTCTAAGCATGCAAATGCTTCGGAAACTTCACCATAAAAGCAATGATGCAAAGTCCCCCAAGCCGAAAGAATAACCTATTCATATTCATCTCTGTGTATAGCTTCCCACATACAACTGACTTCTTCCTTCAATAAGCAGGCATCAACATTGAGTTTTGTCCACCATGTAGTTGGCCTGTTCCAATGTACTAATCCTTCAGTTTTTTATATGGTGGCAGTTCATCACCTAAGTTCAGAATATCCTTCTTTTCTTTGTTATATGATTTCAAAAATGCATCTACTCCACCCTGCATCAAAGAAAAATTAAGACTGTAGGAAAAATACAAACTGCTCTACTCCATAATATATTTCGATCAAATATGATTCATGGAAGCAATCTATCAAACATGTGTTAGCAGTACAATATCTTAGCATGGGCAACAATAATGGAATCTTGTTATAGCTCTAAGAATGAAATATTAATACACTCTAATTAGAGATGATTTTGACAAAATCTAAGAATTTGGTAAATTTTAAAATCCAAATGTATATATAATTATTCAAAATTCAGGCGTCGTACCTTTTTCTGAATATTGGTAGACAAAATAATATATACCATTCAGATAATCTGAAATTAATATTGTTATAGAGATTCCAAATAAACAATATGAAGCATCCAAATCCTCTCCATATGAATCGCCAAATCCTCTCCACTGCCCGCGGCAGTGAAGGTTCCCTGTCCGTCCACCAGCTTTCCCATTTCCCAAACATCTTGGACATGCTTATTTGGCTATTGGAAACCTGCATCATCACCAGACCAGATCGATTAACCAAGAACAAATTAGACAATTACAAAACAAAAACAGGTGGGTCGCACCCCAGCGTTCTCCATCACCACCTCCTTCTCTCCGAATAGCCTGTCCTCATCGGTCTGCTAGCACTGGGCGATGAGCCTCCTTGCCGAGGCGTAGTGGAGGGGAGGGTAGCAAGTGAGATAGCAGACGAGGAGACCGACGGAGGAAGATGGTTGTTGGGATGTTGACTGAATCCTCCTTCGCCGTCACCGGATCCTTCCTGCCTAGTCCGAGACTACCAGTTAGCGGATCCCTGGTTCCGGCTGGGATGGGTACGTAGGGCTCATAGTGCTTCCTGTCGCATGGGTGCGGGCGTGCGGGCGACCTAAAGGGCAGGCGGGGTGGCTTCAGGGCGGCGGGGCAGATGGTGTAGGCGTTGCGATGGATGAGGAACCCGAAGCAAACAGGGAGGGGAGGGGCACTGTTGGGCGTGGGTGGGTTTGACTCCGCGGTTTTTTTTGGCGAGGCGAGTTTATGAGGTGGACTTAATAAAGGCTGAGATGAAGGAGGAAGCGAAATGCTGGTAAGACGAAACACTTACCTTTTTTTAAGTAGTAGAGATTATTTGGAAAATGTTTGGTTGTTCAAATAAAGTTTATTTGGCATGTTTTGAACTTGTTTATGATTCAGTACTGTGCACTTGTCTTGTTTGGTGTAGAAAATCATCACATGGCATTTTGCATGCAACCATATATTTTTGTTTGTATATATTTTGTATGTGATTTGGTACCATTATTTTATGTGTAGATTTTGGTGCAAATAGTGATTGTGATTGTGAGGATTGTTGCTACTCCCCAAACTACCAAGGAAAGTGGTGCTTCATGAATTTATTCCTATGTTTTTCAACTATGCACTAGAAATATTTTGATATATATATGCTATGCTTGGGAAATCCTAGTAGTTGTAGAATTGCTAGAAATTTCTAAGATAAGATGCTTATCAATGCCATGCTTAGCTAGTAGCAACCAAGGATGGTTATATTCATGCTATGATAAAATATTTCTAAGTCTTTGGACTCATATTTTTGCTTAATAAAACAACTAAGTGAATGAATCACCTGGGTGGAATGGAAAGAATGGTTTGTGTTGAGTGGTCACACAAGGACCATTTTTATGGTTTACCTTGTGTATCTCACTTGTGGAAAGCCACCCAGGAACAAAGGGATTTGAGATGCCAAATGTTAAGAAGCTTCTAGTGCAGCCACATGGCATTATGGGCTCTGCCTGGATCATATAGGTTGCAATAACTTAGCCATTTGGACAGTTGGTGGTAGTGGGATGATAGGTTGGAGCGCGTCCATTTGGTCTAAGGGAAGGCTTCTGAAAGGTCTTGTCTTGGTGAAAATCAAGTCTTGTGGGAAAAGTACACAACCTCTACAGATGGAAGAATCTAAGTACGTAGCCATGTCCCTGGTATTGGACAACTTGAGCATCAAGACATGGAAGCTGTCAAGAATCTCCTCATCCCAATTTCCAAGTAAAAGCTTGTGGTTGAACCAGGGTGAAGGAACACTAATTTCTATTGGTGTTTCCTTGGGAAAGTTTTGACAAAGAAAAACTTAGAGTTTTCAACTGATAGGTAAAGCCTATTTTGAGCAAGCAAGCCTAAGCTACACTTAGCGAAAATGCATATAGTATCTAGACTACAAATTTTTTTACTAAGATATCACTTGCCAATACTATTCCAATGTATTGACCCACTTTGGCTGTAACTTGTGATGTTGCAGGTTATTCTGATGATGATTAGGGGTTATGAGTCTACACTCAACATGCTTGCCTGTGGCACATGAAGATGAATACTTATTTATCTTATTATATATTTGAACTCTTGTATTAGGCCTGTGGCCATGGAGTTTGTAAAAGACTATGTTTGTCTCTGGAATGATATGTAATAATGACCTTTGTTTCTGTGTACTTCATCTTAAACTGTGGATGCTAGCATTGATCCAGGGACTAGCATTGCAATCACAGGGATCCTTACCTTTATAAAGGGAGGGATCTTACAGATGGTATCAGAGCACTGTGTTGCCTGTAGGATCATGACCCTAGGACTGGAATCACTAAGGGAAAATTTTCAACAACTTCCACACTTGTCTTTTCTTCTCGTAAACTTTTATAATCTTCTTTCTCATCTCTATTTGTAGATGAACTCCATCAACGAAGCCGTGAGGAAGGGACCACTCATGACTATGACTTTGGAATGTGAGACAGAATTTCCTAAGGCTCTCAAGGACCTCATGGTTGCCATGGGAATATATGGTGCAGCTGTGTACAAAGGTTTTCCTGTGATGGATGAAGGTGTTGAATACTGGTGGGTGCAACTTCACTTGTATAAAAACAAGGAAGACAACCACAAAGAATCAGGATTCTGCATGGTCACCAACTCAGTGATGCACACCACATTCTTTGATTCAGCAAGGGATGCAGCTTGGAAGGCCATCAAAGAGCTTGGTGATAGAATCAAGTGCAGAATTATCAACACTCAGAAAGACCTTAGGGAAGAAAATAAGCATACCCAGGAGTTAGAGGCTACCAACCAACGTTTAAGAGAGGACATCATAGACTTAGCAATGGAGTCATGTGATCAGGATCGACAGATTGCCTCTAGGGATGCCCTGTTAGCCAACTTGGCAAGTGGGATGGGATTGTAACGTACTTTGTTAGTTGGACCACCACACTTTCATTTTATATTCCAAATGTTGTTTAAAATAAGTTGAACCTTGGATGCTTGTAATGGTTTTATGTATGCCATGACTTGTGTTTTGATTGACAAAGATATGCATGTGATGCCTTGTATTGTGATTTGTCTTTAATTGTGTTGATTCTAACTTTTTCTATCTTATAAAATAGATTCCTAACGTTACTATCAGCATGGCTGAAGAGTTCAAGGGAACTCGTTTTGGCACTCGACTTATTGAGATCACTAGTCTGCTCAATATTCCGCTTCCTAGCATCATGGTGCTTCCCCTCACCATGTTTGAGAGGAAAGACCTTTGGGGCTTCAAGGTTAATTAGCCAGGACGCCAGACTGAGCCTACCACGGAGGCAATCATCTTTAAGTTCATGCATGATGAAAGGGAGAGAGGCCTAGAGGTAGTCATGCAGGATTTACTTGCGCGTCTGTTAGGGAGACACTCTCGAGAGGTTAGAGGTACTCACTTCCACGCCTTCGGTAGACGTGATGAGGATGGTGAGGCCATTGACTTCGAGGACACTGTTAGAGAGACAGCAGAGCTGATTCGTCTATACCTCCAGGACTTAGAGGTTCTTCTTAGGCAACTAGATACTGATAGGACCAACGTCATGCTTAGCAATGACGAGCTCCAGGTGCAGCTTCATGAGAAGGACAAGCTCTTCGCGCAGCAAGATGAGATAGTCAAGGAAATGGAGGCCAAGTTTGAGAGTCAAGATAGAAAGTTCAAGAGTCAAGAGAAAAGAGTCCAAGATAGGAACAAGAGGATTCGAGAGATGACTGCAGAACTAGAGACCAAGGACTTCGAGCTCGAGCATCAGCAGACTGTGATTGAGAGATTTTGTTCACAGAAGAGGGCTCTCAAGTCCAAGATAGAGGCCTTGACTACCAATGTCGAGGAGTACAAGACCGCTATGGAGAATGCAGGTCTTACACTTGTTGATGAGGAGGTTGATGCAGAGGAGTAGTGATGACTACTCATTTACCTTTTATTTACCATGCTTTTGATTATTGAGTCGCAATGATCATCCAACATGTGGATGGCTTGCTATTGGTGTGTTAACTTTTCAAACTTGTTGTCTTTGTTGTTGAACTTCTACTACTATGATGCATGTTTGGTGATTGTTTATGTGATGTATTGTGCATGATAGCATCTATGGGTATCTCATTCTTATCTCTATTGAAAACCACAGATGCCGCCCCGACGTGCCAATCCCAACCCTAACAACAACAACAATATCACCCCCGAGATGCAGCAGATGATGACAGCTCAGACACAGCTGATGCAAATGATGACCACGTTCATACAGAATCAGAACAACAACAACAACAACAACAATCAGAACAACCCACCGGGTTTTGACATGCTTACCAGATTCTTAAGGCTGAGGCCAGCAAAGTTCTCAGGAACTACTGATCCTATGGTGGCCAATGATTGGCTACGCTCTGTGAACAAGGACTTGGTAACTGTTGGTTGTACTGATGAAGAGAAGGTTAGATTTCCAGCACATCTGTTGGAGGGACCAGCAGTCACTTGGTGGGATAACTTCTAGATCACCACTCCCATTGCGGATGTGACATGGGATATGTTTGAAGATGGTTTCTGCACTGCTCACATCTCATCCGGAGTGATGAGTTTGAAGAAGAAAGAATTTCATAACTTGAAGCAGCGCCACCGCAGCGTGGCAGAGTATATTGAAGAGTTCAACAATCTGTCGCGTTATGCACCGGATGAGGTTGACACTGAGGCTAAGAGGAAGGAGAAGTAAGGTATGAAGCATCACAGCAGCAAGTTTCCCTCAGTAAGAAACCGAGGTTATCTAATCAGTGGGAGGAAGGAAACGTCACATATGCGTTGCTGGCAATGTGGAGACCTGCACAACACAAACTCAAGACTTTCCCCCAACGAATCAGTGAGGTTGTCATGCTCACCGGTTTGCTGTAACAAAGGATTAAACATATGGTGTGGAAGATAATGGTTTGCAACAAGTAAACAGGTAACAGTGGAAGATGTATCAATGGTAAAGATTGGACCGGGGTCCATAATTCACTAGAGGTGCTCTCCTTAGATAAACAACATGGCATGAAGGGTAAACAAATTACAGCGGGGCAATTGACAGGAACTGAGCAAGGCATAACAATGCAATTACTAGCTAGAAAGATCCTATGAGGTTGATTGGGCAATACAACAATATACATAGACCGTAATCCAACTGCATCTATGACTAGAAGTCCACCTTCAGGTTATCATCCGAACCCCCTCCAGTATTAATTTGGAAGCAACACACAACTGCTTTAAGCAAAGTGTGTAAGGTAAACAGTCCACATGTTTCATGAACAAGAGACCGTTGTTTTCTCCCTAGTAGCAACAACACATCTAGAACCGAAGATATTTCTGTCACTTCCCTTGGAAACTAGAGGCATGAACCCACTATCGAGCATAAATACTCCCTCTTGGAGTCACTAGCAACTACTTGGCCAAGATAACCGCTAGCAACGGAGAGCACGCAAGATCACAAACAACACATACATGATAGAATCATAAAGATAAACCATTAATCAAACCAACATAATAATCTCAATATCCATCGGATCCCTGAAAACACAACATGCATGATTACAAATAGATTATATCTTGATCATGAACGGAGATCACAAGTTCTATACATGAAAGCACAAAGGAGGAGATACAACCATCTAGCTACTACATGGACCCATAGTCCAAGGTTGAACTAGTCACAAATCATACAGGAGAGAAGGCCTTCGGGATGATCTCCCCTCCGGCAGGGTGCCGGGAAGAACTTTAGATCCCTCGATCTAGGTACGATGGTGGCGGCATCTATAGACGGTTTTGTGGATTTCTGATCAAGTACCGAGGGTTTCCGTATCGGGGGCTTCTTATAGGCGAAGGGGTGAGACCAGGAGACGACCAGGAGGGGCAAGCCCTACCCAGGCGCGAGGTAGGGCCCACCCGCACCTGGGGGGGAGGGGTTCTGGCCCCTCTGGCCGGCGTCTCCTTCTCCCCTCTGGACTTCTTGTTCCCCGTGAAAAGTTATTGACTTTGTACTTCGTCCCGTCCAGTTCCAAGATTATTTCTTTACTAACTTTTCTGAAACCAAAAACATAGAAAACAGCATCTGACACTGTTGCAACTTGTTAATAGGTTAGTACCAGAAAACATGTAAAAACACCTCAAAGTGTAGACAAGTAAAGCAAAGTAGATACTAAACAAGCATGGAGCATCAAAAATTATAGATACGTTTCCAACGTATCAACGCGTTAGATTTTTTTTGGAGAGTGCAATTAATGTGGAGGAATACAATCATCACACATATTATTAACATAAGGAAATTTACACCTTTGTTCATATCATTGTCCCAGTTTTGCTACTATGCATGTTGTGACCTTCAAAATAGTAGTATGCATGTGTAGGGTGTTTTTAGTAGAAATACTGTAGAAATATTTTACAAGTGTTTTACAAGTGCGATGCTTTTTGTAGTATGCCATGAATAGCTCTATACTTAGGGCTTTCCATGCCTAATAGGTTTCCCTAAAATTTTCTAAGTGTTGTGCTTGTGCTATGCTATATAGACAAATACCGATGGAGGGTTCAAATACAGAAGTTTTTCTAAGTATAAAAGTTCTTTCGAGCAAACTTTTTCCTCTCAAGTATACTTCAAAACAAAAAATAAGTTTTCTTCTAGGCAGATTGGTTGTCAGGTCAATGAGTGAGATTTTGGTGGAGGATGGCCGCCTAGGAATCAAAGAAGGCTTCCATGATTCAGAATTCAGAAGCATCCAGTGCAACCACAATACATATGGGCTCTATATTGTGTTGGAGATATGCCCTAGAGGCAATAATAAAAGTGTTTATTATTATATCTTTGTGTTTATGATAAATGTTTACATTCATGTTGTAATAGTATTAACCGGAAACATTAATACTTGTGTGATTTGTAAACTAAATTAGAGTCCCTGGTAAAGCCTCTTTGTAATACTAGCTTGTTGGTTGATAGATAATCGTGGTTTCCCGATCATGAACATTGAGATGTTAGTAACAACAAGATCATATCATTAGGAGAATGGTGTGATGGACATACTCCTATAGATAAGCGTAGCATAAAGATCAAGTCATTTCAATAGTTTGTTTGCTATAAGCTTTCTGATACATAGTAACCTAATTCCTTCGACCATGAGATCATGCTAATCATCATCACCGGAAGAATGCTTTGATGACATCAAACACCACACAGTAACTGGGTGGCTATAAAGGTGGCATTGAGTGTTCGGAAAGTATGTGTTGAGGCACATGGATCAAGAGTGGGATTTGTCCATCCATATGACGGATAGATATACTCTGGGCCCTCTCGGTGGAATGTCATCCAATTAGCTTGCAAACATGTGACTGGCTCACAAGGGATCACATATCACGGGAACGATAAAAGAGTACTTATCGGTAACGAGGATGAACTAGGTATGTAGAGATACCGATGATCAAACATCGGATAAGTAAACTATCGCGAGACAAAGGGAAATTGGTATCGTATGTAAGTGGTTTATTCGATCACAAAGTAACTGTAGAAATATGTGGGAGCCATATGAATTTCCAGATTCCTCTATTGGTTATTGATTGGAGAAGTGTCTCGGTCATGTCCGCGTAATTCACGGACCGTAGGGAGACACACTTAAGGATTCGATGTTGTTTAGTAGATATGGAATGTAAGTAGGGAGACTGAATGTTGTTCGGAGTCTCGGATGGGATTCGGGATATCACAAGGAGATCCGGAATGGTCCAGAGAATAAGATTCATATAAGGAAAGTCCAATTCTAGAGTTCGGGAATGATTCCGATGTTTTCATCGGAGAGATTCTAGAACGGTCTAGAAGATTCACTGGACCAGAAGGGGAAGGGTACATGAATGTGTCATGGATAAGCGAAATGATTGAATCATGTCCTAGGTCACTTGGTTGGGAATTTGCAAGAAAGAAATAAAGCTCCAAATTGAAAGTCAAAAGGTAAGTTTGAAAAGTCAAACTGGGACAATGTTTCCTAGTGGAGGAAGGAAAGAATCCTTCTTTCCCTCCACCACAAGCCAACTAGGAGAGGGAGTTGGGGAAGGATTCAAACTCCCCTCTCCCAAGATGCCCTCCCTCTCATAAATAAAGGGGAGTGGGTGCCCCAAGGACACACAACCAGCCCTCCCCACCAAGCCGCGCCGCCGCTGCTCGCCACCGCCCTAGACGCTGCCGGCCATGCCTCCTCCTCTTCTGCCCTCTAAACCTAGATTTCCGGAAACCCTAGATCCACCATAACCTGCTCCGGCTTAGGCGAAGCCCTGCAAGATTTTCCCTCTACTTACGACACCAGGCCGTCGTGCTGCCGGAATCGCGAGGGGAGAACTAAAACCTCCGCTTCCTGCTGGAACAAGGGAGAGGAAGGTCTTCATCGAGTACCGAACATGTGACCGACTGCGGAAGCGCTACCGGAACGCAATGCAGGAAGGATCGTCTACGCGATCTTGAGATCGGCGAGTGTACGACTACATCACCCACGAGAATCTGCTCTCGTTAACCGCTTTGTAATCTTCTAGGGTGAGTACTCTAATTGACTCGTTGCTACAATCTAGTAGATAGATCTTGGCTTGTTTGTGTGCATGCGGTAGAATTTTTTGTTTTCCATGCTACGAACCTCTACATATTGGCCTAGTACTTAGTGGGAAACCTCACTAGGGTACCATCACTTTGGAGGTTTATTGGCACGTGTGGATCCAGAAGGTAGAGGGGCTACTAAGGGAAAGATTCCCCATGGTCTTGTATGTAAAAGGACTTGATCATGGATTGTGGGTAAAGTGCAAAACTCTCGAGAGTATTGCAATCTTATCGATTAGCCATTTTCACGGAAAAAGAACAACTTTGAGCATCTAAAGGATAGACCCTCTAAAGTATTTCCTCTCTCTTTCCAAACTTAAAATTTTCTAAAACCCCATGGCGTGCGTAATATCGCTCATGGTTGGGATTTTGGGGACTTGGTGTGTCATATCCAAGTGTTAGGTTGAGGATTGGAAACTTGGTGCGTAATATCCAAGTGGCCTGGTGAGTAATATCCAAGTCCTTGTTCCACTCGACCCTATATTAGTTATCAAATGTTTACAAAGTAGGATAAAAGTTTTTCTCTCTTTTTCTTGACTTCAGAAAAATTGGATTTATGCAAATAAACCTTAATCTTTTTCATCCTTATGCATGTACAAATAACCAAGTCTTTTCCTTCATGGTGTAACTTGCCAATACATTCAAAGTATTGACCAACTCGTTTGGCTGCACGTTTTATGTGCAGAATTTGGAGATCGTTGAAAGGTGCGCTAGGATCGCGGGTCTGCACTCAACTAGCCTGTGGCATTGATGGGACTCCAAGTTGTATTTATACCACTTCTATTGTAATAATGTAAACTCTGGATTATTTGATTCATGTAATAAAGACTTGTGTTTTATATGATATTTCATCGACTGTGAGTGCTAGCTATTGATCCAGGGAGTAGCATGTTAATCACAGGGACTTAGGATATTTACTCTGTCTGAGGTCACTACATACGTCGTCTATATCCTTTTGTCAATATGTTCATGCTAACTCGATCTTTTGTTACCGGCACTTTAATCTTGCTTAGCAATGTGGCATTGATGGGACTCCAAGTTGTATTTATACCACTTCTATTCTAATAATGTAAACTCTGGATTATTTGATTCATGTAATAAAGACTTGTGTTTTATATGATATTTCATCGACTGTGAGTGCTAGCTATTGATCCAGGGAGTAGCACGTTAATCACAGGGACTTAGGATATTTACTCTGTCTGAGGTCACTACATACGTCGTCTATATCCTTTTGTCAAGATGTTCATGCTAACTCGAACTTTTGTTACCGACACTTTAATCTTGCTTAGGCACCTAGATACTGATAGGACCAACGTCATGCTTAACAATGACGAGCTCCAGGTGCAGCTTCATGAGAAGGACAAGCTCTTCGCGGAGCAAGATGAGATAATCAAGGAAATGGAGGCCAAGTTTGAGAGTCGAGATAGAAAGTTCAAGAGTCAAAGAGAACAGAGTCCAAGATAGGAACAAGAGGATTCGAGAGATGACTGCAGAACTAGAGACCAAGGACTTCGAGCTCGAGCATCAGCAGACTGTGATTGAGAGACTTCGTTCACAGAAGAGGGCTCTCAAGTCCAAGATAGAGGCCTTGACTACCAATGTCGAGGAGTACAAGGCCGCTATGGAGAATGCAGGTCTTACACTTGTTGATGAGGAGGTTGATGCAGAGGAGTAGTGATGACTACTCATTTACCTTTTAATTACCATGCTTTTGATTATTGAGTCGCAATGACCATCCAACATGTGGATGGCTTGCTATTGGTGTGTTTACTTTTCAAACTTGTTGTCTTTGTTGTTGAACTTCTACTACTATGATGCATGTTTGGTGATTGTTTATGTCATGTATTGTGCATGATAGCATCTATGGGTATCTCATTATTATCTCTATTGAAAACCACAGATGCCTCCCCGACGTGCCAATCCCAACCCTAACAACAACAACAATATCACCCCCGAGATGCAGCAGATGATGACAGCTCAGACACAGCTGATGCAAATGATGACCACGTTCATACAGAATCAGAACAACAACAACAACAACAACAACAACAACAACAACAATCAGAACAACCCACCGGGTTTTGACATGCTTACCAGATTCTTAAGGCTGAGGCCAGCAAAGTTCTCAGGGACTACTGATCCTATGGTGGCCAATGATTGGCTACAATCTGTGAACAAGGACTTGGTAACTGTTGGTTGTACTGATGAAGAGAAGGTAAGATTTGCAGCACATCTGTTGGAGGGACCAGCAGCCACTTGGTGGGATAACTTCCAGATCACCACTCCCATTGCGGATGTGACATGGGATATCTTTGAAGATGCTTTCCGCACTGCTCACATCTCATCCGGAGTGATGAGTTTGAAGAAGAAAGAATTTCATAACTTGAAGCAGCGCCACCGCAGCGTGGCAGAGTATATTGAAGATTTCAACAATCTAGCGCGTTATGCACCGGATGAGGTTGACACTGATGCTAAGAGGAAGGAGAAGTTCCTCGAAGGATTGAATGATGAACTGAACCTGCAGCTATCTGTGGCCTATGTTCCCACTTATCAGTCTCTTTGTGACAAGGCTGCTATTTTGGAAAGCAAAATAAAACAGGTTGAAAGCAGGAAGAGGAAGCACTCGGACAAGAACTGCTCGGGATCGTCTCACAAGCGTTCCCATTATGATGACAGTGGGAATTCTGGATCCCACAAGCATGAAAGTACAACAAACACCACAACCACAACCGTCATGATGACAACAAGCACCACCGTAGTCATGACAATGACAAGTACAAGAATCACAAGAGTGGATATAAGAGCCACGACAATGGAAGTGGAAGTGGTAGTGGAAGCCAGCCTGTTAAGAAGGATCTTAGTCATGTTGAATGTTTTAAGTGCAAGAAGATGGGGCATTATGCAAATGAATGCCCATAAAACAAAGTTGAAGGACCCAACAAGCCCAACCCTTTCCAGAAGGGGCGAGTGAACCACATCAATGTGGAGGAAATCTATGAAGAGTTAGATGCTGTGGCTGGTAAGTTCAAACTCAATTCTATTCCAGCACTTGTTCTTTTTTATACTGGTGCATCACATTCATTCATATCAAAAGAATTTGTTGATAGAAATGGGTTTTCAACTCAAAACATTGGGTGTCCAATAAAAGTAAGTTCTCCAGTGGAGATATGATAGTGAGTCTTGGATGCCGGGATCTAGTAATAGAGTTTGGAAAGCATAAGTTTCCAGTGAGTCTGATAATCCTAGATTCCCAAGGACTGGATGTAATTTTGGGAATGGATTGGATGACCAAGTATGAAGGAGTATTAGATTGTGCCAATCGAACTGTTGCACTCACAACCCCGGAAAAGAAACGGATAAGATTCAAGTCTAACTTTGAATCGAAAGGGAGTAAGTTAAATTCTCTTAAGGGGGTTAGCATAGACAGTGTGCCAATTGTGAGTGAATATCCGGATGAATGCCACCAGATAGAGATGTGGAGTTTATTATTGACTTGCTACTAGGATCTGGACCAATAGCAAAGAGACCATACAAAATGTCAGTTGATGAGTTGAAAGAACTCAAGAAACAACTTGGAGAACAGTTGCAGAAAGGATTTATTCAACCAAGTTCTTCATCTTGGGGAGCACCAGTTTTGTTTGTAGAAAAGAAAGATAGAAGTCAAAGGTTATGCATAGATTACCATTCACTCAATGAAGTGACTATCAAAAACAAATACCCTTTGCCTAGAATCAATGACTTGTTTGATCAGTTAGAAGGATCTTGTGTGTTATCAAAGATTGATCTCCGATCAGGTTACTTTCAGCTCAAGATAAGAGAACAAGACATACCTAAGACAGCTTGCACCACTAGGTATGGATTGTATGAGTATACCGTGATGCCTTTCGGTTTGACCAATGCACCAGCATACTTTATGAATATGATGAACAAGGTGTTCATGGAATTCCTTGATAAGTTTGTTGTCGTTTTCATCAATGAAATTTTGATCTACTCCAAGAACAAGGAACAGCATGAAGGACATTTGTGTTTGATACTTGAGAAGCTTAGAGAGCATAAGCTGTATGCCAAATTCAGCAAGTGTGAGTTTTGGTTGAATGAAATTCGATTCCTTGGACATGTTGTGTCAGGAGATGGTGTAGCAGTTGATCCTGCTAAAGTTTCAGTTGTAACTGAATGGGAATCTCCTAAGTTAGTGAAAGAGGTTCGTAGTTTCCTTGGCTTGGCAGGATACTACAGAAGGTTCATTGAGAATTTTTCCAAGATAGCTTAGCCAATGAAGGAATTACTAAAGAAAGACAAGAAATTTGCTTAGTCTGAAGGATGTGAACTCAGTTTCCAGGAATTGAAGAAGAGACTAGTGACAGCACCAATCTTATGTCTGCCAGATTTGGAGAAGGATTTCCAAGTGTATTGTGATGCATCTCATCATGGATTAGGTGCAGTACTTATGCAAGAAGGGAAAGTTGTGGCTTATGCCTCGAGACAACTCAAAACTCATGAGGTAAATTACCCTACTCATGATTTAGAGTAAGCCTCTGTTGTCCATGCACTTAAAACCTGGAGACACTATCTTTTGGGAAAGCGATGTGAAGTGTTCACAGATCACAAAAGTTTGAAGTATATTTTCACCCAGAAAGAAATTAACATGAGACAAATAAGATGGCTAGAACTCATCAAGGACTATGACTTAAGTTTGCAATACCACCCCGGTAAAGCAAATGTTGTAGCGGATGATCTAAGCCGTAAGGTTTTTGTGAATGGCCTTACTAAGGGAGAATTTCTAGATGATCTGTGTGCCCAATTTTGAGATCTCAGATTGGAGATTGTGCCTGAAGGACATCTCATGTCATTGAATGTTAAACCCACTTTGTTGGACAAAATCAAAGAAGCCCAAAAGACAGATAAGGAAATCGAAGAGATTAAGGAAAAAATTGGCAAGGGAAAAGCCAAAGGATTCCATGAAGATGAACAGGGTACTTTATGGCATGGAAAACGTATATGTGTTCCACAAGACCCGGAACTTCGGAAATTGATTTTACAAGAAGCACACAACTCACCGTATTCTATTCATCCGGGTAACACCAAAATGTACATGGATATGAAGGAAAGATTTTGGTGGAATAATCTCGAGAAGGACATCGCCGAACATATTGCTTTGTGTGATGTATTTAGTAGAGTGAAAGCAGGACATCAGAAACCAGCAGGGTTGTTACAACCACTACCTATTCCTGATTGGAAGTGGGACAAGATTGGCATGGATTTCATCACCGGATTGCCAAGGACCAGGTCAGGATATGATTCTATTTGGGTAGTAGTGGATCGCCAAGGACCAGAACTAATAAAGGAGGCTGGATAGAAAGTCAAGCTAGTTAAGGACAGATTGAAGATAGCACAACCCCGACAGAAGAGCTACACAGATCCTAAGCGTAGAGAAGTCACCTATGAAGTGGGTGATAGAGCTTATCTTAGAGTGTCACCACTTCGTGGAGTGAAGAGATTTGGAGTCAATGGAAAATTGGCCCCAAGATATGTTGGACCATTCAAGATTCTAAGTCGTAAAGGAGAAGTAGCTTATGAGATTGAATTGCCAGAATCATTGTCCGCTGTTCACAATGTGCTTCATGTGAGTCAGCTAAAGAAATGCCATCCAGAAATGGAAGAGACTTCTTTGAAGGATACTATACCATTGGAGGAAGTTCAATTGGAAAGTGATCTCACTTATGAGGAAAAACCTATCAAGATTCTTGAGACTGCAGAAAGAGTTACTCGGACTAAGACTATCAAATTCTGCAAAGTTCAACGGAACCATCATTCGAAGAAGAAGCCACATGGGAAAGAGAAGATGACCTTCGGAAAGACCACCCTCACCTATTTGCTAGCCAACCCGAATCTCGAGGGCGAGATTCACCTTAAGGGGGTTAGATTTGTAACATCCCTAAAATCATGTTTTCAAATATTGCATATCATTCATGCATGCATATCATTTAGGGATCAAATATCAAACCCATTTCAAGAAAACAGAAGCACTAAGTGCTATTATTTTATGTGAGCATGCAATAATCTAATGCCACTCTCAAATGAGAATATAAATGTTTTAAACCAAGCTTTGTTTACTCTCATGTTTTTTTGGTTTATTGTTAGAGTTTAGACAAAAATTTACAAAAAAAATATGGTTTTAAAAGCATCTTTAGAAACATATCCAAATCAAGTACTATGGCTCTGTTTATTTTGATTTTCTCAATAAGACCTATCAAGCCCTAGGAAAACAGCAAGGTTTTATGTTTAATTTTTATGAAGTTTATACTTTACAAAAATCTAGAAAAGATTTGAATTCAATTGCTTTTCAATTTATTTGAAAATGATTCCTAAAAATCAACTCAGAAAAAGAAAAATAAATAGAAAACCCAACAGGACCGGCGCCAGACTTTTAGCCTAGCAACAGACCTAGCCCACTAAACCCACCCGGGGTTCTTCTCTCTCTCTCACGCGGCGCAGACTTACCCCGCGCTCGCTGACTGGTGGACCCAAGTGCCACACGAGCATCGTCTCCAGCCACGCACCCCCACGACCCCGTCGACGCCACCGTTACCTCATCACTGCCGCGATTGAAGTAGGCTTAATTGCCGGCGTTTCCTCGCGAGATTCTTGCCCCTGCTCCGGCTATAAGACCCCCTCCCCTCTCTGCTCATTTCCCCTCACTCGGCGCACCATTTCCGCCACCAGGCTGCCCACAATCTTGCTCGCACCACCGCTGTACCGACGACCTCCGACGACCAATTCCGGTGAGCACCATCCTCCCCTCTGTCTCTGTTTCATGCGAGCGTGATCAACATGCCCTTGCGCATCTTCTCATACATTCCTTTTCCTCTGTATCATCCTAGAACGTCGCCACCATCCACCTCTGGAAGCAGCCGAAGCACGGCACAACTACGGCGACCCCTTCTGGTAAATTCCGACCGCCCCCGTCCCTCTTATGGACACTCACGTTTTCACCAGAATCGTGCGCACCTAACCCCGTGCTTGTTTCACCTTGGCATGATCTACAACTCTGGCAATGACGATGAATAGCCGTACCCGATGTCTGCCTCTACTCCGACGAGTAATCCCCACAGTGTCCGCGCGCCCCTTGACAAGCCACTGCCGCGTTGAGCTCCAGCACGCTTTTGCGATTATGGTAAGACTCTCCGACGACCCCAGCCCCCTCTGTAGCCACCACGACGCCATAGACAGAGCACGCCGCCGCTCACCATCGCCGTGCGCCGCCAGGATTTGGACGTTTGATCGGCCACCGTTGGATCTAGATCCAACGTGTCAGATAGAACACTTAACGAAGGGGTATGGAACAGATCTGGCCGTGTGATTTAAGTTAGATCTAATGGCCCTCATTGATCGATCCGCACGAAGCGGTATCAACCAATCAGAACACGCCGCGTGTCTATAGGTTTGATTTAAAATCAGAATTTAGATCTATTAGATGTTTAAATTTGTAAAATTCATAACTTTTGATTCCCACGTCCAAATTTGACAAATTTTATATAATTGGAATCATGAGAGAAAATCCTTTCCATTTATGCAATGTGTTTAATGTTTTGCCTCTGTAAAAATGGTTGTTTTTATAGAAACATTTGTAGGTATATTTTGTGTATAGAAATTATTTGGAAAATGTTTGGTTGTTCAAATAAAGTTTATTTGGCAAGTTTTGAATTTGTTTATGATTCAGTACTATGCACTTGTCTTGTTTGGTGTAGAAAATCATCACATGGAATTTTGCATGCAACCATATATTTTTGTTTGTATATATTTTGTATGTGATTTGGTACCATTATTTTATGTGTAGATTTTGGTGCAAATAGTGATTGTGATTGTGAGGATTGTTGCTACTCCCCAAACTACCAAGGCAAGTGGTGGTTCATGAATTTATTCCTATGTTTTTCAACTATGCACTAGAAATATTTTGCTAGACCTACATGAATATTTTGATATATATATGCTATGCTTGGGAAATCCTAGTAGTTATAGAGTTGCTAGAAATTTCTAAGATAAGATGCTTATCAATGCCATGCTTAGCCTAGCACGTAGCAACCAAGGGTGGTTATATATTCATGCTATGATAAAATATTTCTAAGTCTTTGGACTCGTATTTTTGCTTAATAAAACAACTAAGTGAATGAATCACCTGGGTGGAATGGAAAGAATGGTTTGTGTTGAGTGGTTACACAATGCCCATTTATATGGTTTACCTTGTGTATCTCACTTATGGAAAGCCACCCAGGAACAAAGGGATTTGAGATGCCAAATGTTAAGAAGCTTCTAGTGCAGCCACATGGCATTATGGGCTCTGCCTGGATCATATAGGTTGCAATAACTTAGCCATTTGGACAGTTGGTGGTAGTGGGATGATAGGTTGGAGCGCATCCATTTGGTCTAAGGGAAGGCTTCTGAAAGGTCCTGTCTTGGTGAAAATCAAGTCTTGTGGGGAAAGTGCACAACCTCTGCAGATGGAAGAATCTAAGTACTTAGGCATGTCCCTGGTATTGGACAACTTGAGCATCAAGACATGGAATCTATCAAGAATCTCCTCACCCCAATTTCCAAGTAAAAGCTTGTGGTTGAACCAGGGTGAAGGAACACTAATTTCTATTGGTGTTTCTTTGGGAAAGTTTTGATAAAGAAAAACTTAGAGTTTTCAACTGATAGGTAAAACCTATTTTGAGCAAGCAAGCCTAAGCTACACTTAGCGAAAATGCATATAGTATCTAGACTACAAATTTTTACTAAGGCAATACTATTCCAATGTATTGACCCACTTTGGCTGTAACTTGTGATGTTGCAAGTTATTCTGATGATGATTAGGGGTTATGAGTCTACACTCAACATGCTTGCCTGTGGCACATGAAGATGAAGACTTATTTATCTTATTATATATTTGAACTCTTGTATTAGGCTTGTGGCCATGGAGTTTGTAAAAGACTATGTTTGTCTCTGGATGATATGTAATAATGACCTTTGTTTCTGTGTACTTCATCTTAAACTGTGGATGCTAGCATTGATCCAGGGACTAGCATTGCAATCACAGGGATCCTTACCTTTATAAAGGGAGGGATCTTACAATCCTAAACATCTTATAGCAACTCCTTTTGTGACCAAGACACTCCATAACCCATTCATACCCGGTTTGTTGAGGAATCCTATAGGGATCTTTCATCAAATAAGTCAAGGTGTAGTGATTACCTATCTGGCCCATACATCCAACTTGATAAGCAAGAAATGCCAACCGTGCAAGCCTTTTCCTCCTCTTGCTAGCCTCATCATCAAGAACTTGATCAACACCATTCATCTACAAAAGCACAATACAATATATGACATCAAACATGATATAATATATGGCAGCAAACACAACAAATATATGGTAGCAAGCACAACAAATATATGGCAGAAAACACAACAAGTATATGACAGCAAACACAGTACATATATATGGTAGCAAACATATTTGTTCATTACAGATAGTTCGATAGCAACTACTTGTCAGACATAGGACTACTTGTTCATTTGAGCATGTTTCCTCTGCAGCCAATCAAGCCTCCCTTGTTTTGTTTCAATTAGCATGAATAACTCTCTGTAGCTAGGCTGTATGACAAGGTTAGTGGATGTGAAATACAAAGGAGTGACCTCTTCAGCCCCACACTCCTTCATCAAAGCAAGTACTTCCTTCATGGTAGGAACAGAACTTGCTGGAGCAGGAGTTGCTATTATCTCTTCATTTATATTCCCAAGTGTGACCTTGTACTCATGCAAAAATGAGTTCTTGTTCTCCTTAGCTAACTCGCTTATGTACTTTGCCTTGCGCTTCACACTTTTCTTCTTTGCATTCACCTTCTCATCCTTTATCTTTCCTCCCATAGCTGCCTTAGGTGAGACATCTTTTTCCTTTGCATCCTCGTCATCCTCGGATTCTGGAACCTCAACTACACCCTCATCATCAGTGTTGTCCGATATCTCCCCAGGAATACATGATGTAGCTCCGGTAACATGTTCCTTGTCAAACATGGCATCCAATTCTTCCAAGTTGGCTAATCCCTTCTTCTTGTACATTGCATGATTTGGGTATTTCTGAAATATAGAGTAGAATTCAGCAATCGAACAAATAGTATGATGGAATAACATACATGATGCTACATAGCCAGCAATCAAACCTGCAAATGAACCTGCCACCAAGATTCTTTGGCCTCGATAGTTCCCTTCACATAATCCCACCCTAGCCCGGTTGCCGCATTCTTCAACTCCATAAATTGAGTATACTCTTTCTTCAACAAATCCCATTTGTTTTTAAATTGCTTTTGCGTCAATGTTTTGCCGGTTCGTGCCAAAAACTTTTTACCAAGATTTTTGTAACCTCTCCGGTTCAAACATCCCGATGGCCTATTGTTAGCATCAACCTCATCTTTGCATATCTCACAAAAGACAGTGGTATAGTGTTCATCCCAAGTTGCCTTTTCCATCTATTTAACAGTAAAAGAACTAACATATAAGAACAATTGGCAAAGGTGTTGCAACATAATCTGGCCCATATCTATTTTGCAATTATCACATACAAACCAATATATAATTTGCAAGTATCTAGCAAATCAGCACATCCTAATTTTGGAATAAATTCACCTTGAGTGGACATTGAGGGCTAGCTGGATGTGCTCCATCCAAGCATAGGGGAGAAGAAAATGCGTCGTGCTGGAGCTCCTTCTGCGGCCGGTCATCCGCGTAGATGACGACGGCCGGCGGGAGTGGACGCGGGCCGGCGGGAGTAGACACCGGCAGGAGTAGACGACGGCGGACGGTGGGAGTGGACGCGGGCCAACGGGAGTAGACGACGGTGGCCGGCAGGAGTGGAAGGGGGCGGCAGGAGTAGACGGCGGCGGCCAGCGGGAGTGGACGGGGGTGGCCGGCGGGATGGGGCGGTCAGCCAGGAGCCAACCCTATCCCGGGTGAGAAACAACGACTGGATAGGGAATTGGGGAAAAAGGGAAGGTTATTGGGTCCCTGGGTGGCAGATGGTAGGTAATTTTTTCTCAGATTGAGGGGCAAAGATGGAAACGAGTGAAAGCACGTGCAGCAAACGCAAGATAAGCACCTCGGCGCGTGCTTTGCCCGGGAAGGTGGTTTTCGCGCTGCTTTTGACGAAAGCGTGTTCGGCGAGACGTGCGTTTGGTTGGGCTTTCTGCTTATAAGCCAAGAAAGCTACAACCAAAGCCGAACCAAAAAAGACCTAAGTCACAGTCAATGCAAGCTCCTCTTGCACTTCAAGCAAGAACTTACTACTCCTTTCCAAACACCAAGCAAACTTATTTGCAAAACAAAACAACGAGAGCGGGGGTCCAAACTACTAAAGCAAACTAAACAAACTAAGCAAAGCAAACGAAAACTAAGACGCTCCAAGAATAACACAACTATGGATGAAACAATAAAAGTGAAGTGTCTAGACAGACCTGAGCTTTTTATTGATGAAGAAGGGGATGCCTTGGGCATCCCCAAGCTTTGACGCATGTACTTCTTGGATATTTCTTGGGGTGACACCATGGTGGCATCCCCAAGCTTGAGCTTTTGTCCATTCTTCATCTCATTGCATCATTCTTTCTCTACACCTGAAATTTTTCCTTCATACAAAACTTCACACGATCTTCATTAGCAACATTAGCTTATTCAAAAGATATTAGACCGCTTGGCAAAGCTTTGGAACAACAAGGCTTTTCACTAAAAACACAAGCTACTGTAGTAACTCCTTCAAAGAAACTCAATTTAGCTAAAGAGAGCTAAAAAAGGAACCAATAAGGAGCAAATGCAAATAATGGCAGAAATCTGTGAAAACAGACCAGCAGGTAGAAATGATTTTTTTCGAACATCTTCTGTTGCTCAAATCAAAAAGTGTTGATCTAACTAAAGTTATCCAACATACTAGGGGATTTATTCATAAACTTTGAGCTCAATCCGAGTTACAAAGCCTCCTCACGATTTTTTTTGGTGGAGGACAGAAATATGTTTCGGGACAGCAACTCCCCAAATCTTAGTTCCCTCTCATTAGAGGTCATTCTTGGCATTACAGTAGTAATAACTCCCAAGACTCAAAGAAACTCTTGGGTTATCTCCCAACAAGTACTTTTTAACGCCTTTAAGTTAGGCTTGATAGCTTGAGAAGATGCTCACATAAGAAATGTGAATTGAAGTCAAAGAGAGCATCAAGAAGCAAATTCAAAACACATTTAAGTATAACCCTCTTCCTATGCATCGGAATCTTGTACACAAATAAATTCACAAAGAATCAAGTGACAAGCATAGGAAGATAAAACAAGAGTAACTTCAAAATTTTCAGCACAAAGAGAGGTGTTTCAATACCATCAAAACTTATATAACCATATTTTCCTATCCCATAATAATTTCCAGTAGCGTAATGAATAAACTCAAAAATATAACTACCACATAAAGCATGCTTTTCATGATCTACAAACACATAATTTCTATCAAGCTAAAAAAATAGTGGGATTAAAACCTTCGCAGGTTTTACCCAAAGCAGATATTTCAAAGGGATCCACAGGAACATAACATTCATCCTCCTTTGGTAAGCATGGGGGACAATCAAATAATGTAAGGGATAAAGAGTTACTCTCATTAGAAGGTAGGCATGGGTAGATAATCCATTCTTCCTCCTTTTGTTCATCACTCTCCTCCTCTTTTTCATCTAATAAGCTTCCAGTTTCAACAATTTTTTCTTCCATAGGCTCCTGCAAGGCATTAGTCTCTTTCATTTGTGGAAAGCATCTATTTAAATATTCAGGAATATAGCCATTTGCTTCCTTGTAATTATCAAAGCATAATTTAAGTATCTCATAAACCTCATATTCATAAGGTGCATCATCAGTATTTTCAAGCAAACTGACAAGTTCAAATGCACCCTTGAAAGCAATAAATTATTCAATTTTTTCCACATCATAAAAGTCATAATTTCATTTAACATAAGAAGATATGGTAACATTATCATTATACTCACATTGAAAAGGCAGGTGTTTATACCTCCTACATCAACAAGACTTATCAAAGCAATAAGTAACATTATAAGTAGAGCACACGTCTCTAGCAATAGTATTCAACTTATCAATTTGTTCCCATAAGTGTTTCCCTTTTTGTGACAAACGGTGTTCCTTATAATAAAACTTTTGTTCTTCTGTGAACCCACCTTGCCAATAAGAACTAGTTTCAAAGAAACCATCCATTGATAGAAAGCATGATTAAGCAAGGCAACAGACCAACAACTAGAGTAGGAACTAATTTTTTTGTGTTTTTGAATAAAGAAAGCAAACTAAGCTAGACTAAATTTTTTTTGGTTTTTTTTAAAAGAGGCAAACAAAACCAATCAAAAGAAACAAAGCAAACTAAAAACAAAGTAAAGAGAAAGGAAGTGAAGGAATCTGTCAACACCCGGATTTTTCAATCCTAGGTGCCTGTTATGCCATACATCGCAATCCCAGGATTACCATTTTTGCGAGACATAACAGAATTGGATACCATAGTACTTCATCCATTACAACGATACATAAGTTCTTACACAAATAGGGATCTCATGATCCAGTTCTTAATACAACATCAAGCAGCGGAATACGTAGTAATAACGGTAGCGTAGGCGGAGCTCCATCTTGAGGTCACAGTAATGCGACGATGGGAGATGATCCTAGTTGCCGTAACCTTCCTGGGGTCCATCTTCCAGGTACTCCTCTTCATAGTTTGGCCATGGGACTAGCCAGGGACAAAGCCATGAGTACTCTTTAAGTACTCGCAAACTAATACTAACAAGTAAAGGGTTTTTTGGATAATAGGACACTAGGCTCTAAGGTTGTTTTGCAAAAAGCCAGGTTTATCTTTACTAAGTTCCAAGGCTAGTCACAATTTTATAACTCCTAAGTGGGATCTTGTAATTCAGGTCACAACTCTGTTGTGTTCAAGTCAAAGTCTCACTTCAGTTCACAAGTCATTTTGAAAAGTCTGACGGGGGAACAGTATGGCCACTCAATCGTCCATAACCACGGACGCGGCTATTCGAATAGTTTGACACTGCAGAGATTATACACTTTCACCACAACATTCGATACATCCGTCAGGAACAAATCCTGAATTCACCATACTCAGTATACGGATAATCAATCCTAACCTTTCGATTACGCCCTAGTATAAGCACCTCTCCTGTGAGTTTGGCCTCAACCATGACCACTGTCATCTTGGGTACAAACCTGTGGACAATCTTCACAAGGTAGCCTCAGCTCAGACCTTGCCGTGAGGAACTAATACTAAGGAATATAAGTTTCAGTCAAGCCCTACCCAATATTCGGGTATTGTGGTTTATGCGATAAAATTGGAATGGTATCGCATCCAGACAACCATCAGTTTTATAAAGGGCTAAGGCTCATGCCTCAACATTTTCATCACCAAAATCATCAAGTGTTTGGAAACACATGTCCAAAACATCTCAATAGAATGATCCATCATTCCAAGGTTTTCATAACCATTATTCCACCACGTATTCCCATCTAAAGTTTATCAAGTTTTAAGCTTAGCACTAGCATCTACAGTTGGGGGTGATAATGATGAGGGGTGGTAACTAGTGGAGTTTCACTAAGTCCAACATTATATCTTAGGCTGAGATCAAGGTTTCTAGCTTAGGCCAAATTTTATGCTCTTAGGGCAAACTTGAGCACAACTGTCTAAATCTACCAAACTCTTAAGTAGACTCTAAGTAAGCTTTGATAAAGAAATAAAGTAAAAAGCTTGCCATAAAACTAGGATTGGTTTAGCAAGTTGGTACGATCACATATGCTTAAGGCATATAGTATTCATATCACAAGCATGGGTTTGTGGCAACAATAGGGTGTCTTGCAAGTGTTGGCTTGCACTAGGATAGTATCTTGCAAGTGTTAGCTTGCATTGGTCAACTTAGTTAGTAAAGCTTGCATTGGTATAGTATCAGCTTGCCTTGTGCAGAGCAGTGGTTGAAGTTCTCCTCGGCTTCCTCTTCGTAGTATCCTCCTTCCTCCTCGTAGTATCCTTGGTCGGTACTAGCGTCTATGAATAAATACGAGGTACACAATCACCAAACAATACTTAACTACTTGCAATCATCACACACAAGGGTCCTATAGATGATCTAGCATCATCTCTAACATTACAAGGTTAAGGCTTGGTTTAAGTCTTTTTATTTTAGAAAAGTAATTTCTACTCATTGAAAAACTACTTAAGATTTAATATTCTCCAAACTAAACATGGGATCATGTTGACACATGTCATCACCACATATTGTAGTCCATGGGAATGTGATTTAAAGTGGTGTCACAATTTAATAAGGTTTTACCCTTTTATTTTAATTGATTAAAGTGGCTAGAAATGCTTATGTAGCATTCTTTTATTCCTTGAACATTATATCTGCAAGTAAACCTATATGTTTTTATATATTCTGAAAGGTATGGTTAAATGTGATTTTTGAGAGTTGGAATCAACTCAAAATCTTTTATGGTTTAAATTTGAAAAATGTTTCAATGCAGAAAAGCTTCTGCCTTGTTATTTTGCTAAGGATGATCTACAGATCCAAATGACTTGAATCCAACGGGCTTGGATTAAGCATTCACAGACCTTTCCAACAAAATTGGTTTCATCCAATTTGGTGCACTGAATCGATCTGGGTTGATTTTTGAAGTTGGGTACAGAAGTGTGTTTGAATTTAAAAGAAAAAGGTTTAATTTGAATTCTTTGGGCTGCGGGAAATTCTAACGGGCGGCCTGCTAAGCGCGATGCTCCAGCTGCGTAAGTGGGTGTCCCCACTCGTCAGTGACATGGGGCTAGGCGAAGCGGTATGGGGAAACGTGGGTCGTCCGATCTAGTTCTAATCCAACGGCTGAGGGTCATCGTCAACGCGAGACAGCGCCGGCGAGAACGAAACCTAGCGCGACCAGTGGGGGGTGCTGGGGGCTCAGCGGGGTTGAGGCGGTCGTGAGGCGGGCGAGCGAAGTCGACGACGGCGATCCTCCCGGTACCGGTGGCTTCTCTGGGCGGCTCAATCGCTGGCTCCCTTCTTCTCGAGGCGGCGGACTCGGTGAAATTCGGCGGTGGTGCGCGCCTTGCTCTAAGAATGGTGTGTACGGTCGGGGAGAGGGTGAGATGGTGTGAAGAAATCGTATGGGGTGGCCTCTATTTATAGTCGAGCGAGGCGACCGTCGGGGCGCAAGGTGAGCTCGTCGGGGGCGACGTTACAGGCAGCTAATGGCATGGGCAAGGGTAGGGGACGGTGCTATGTCTCCTGGCGATGCGCAATGACATGATCGCGAGGCATGGGCGGTGCGGTTTGGTCTGGAACGGGCGGCGCTCTGTGCGGCAGAGGCGGCGTCTTCGACAATGGCGGTGGGGTGGCAAGCGGAGTGTCTGGCGGTGTCTGGGTCGGTGGTGATCGTGTGTGCAGCGGTGTGAGGGCGGCCGTCTGTGGACGCTGGTCATGGTGGCGCTCTGGCGACGCCGGCATGGTCTAAGGCGGCTTGTGCGTGGTCCAGGGCTTGGCTAAGCTCGCGGCTGGGACAGGCAGTGGCGGTGGACGGTGGGCTGCCTCCCAGACATGCTGGCTAGGCTTGCTGCTGCTCCTAGCTTGCTGTCCACATCGGGGTGACATGGGTGTGCTCGGCTGTTCACCATTAATGGCAATGGCAAGCTCACAGGGGTGCTAGTGTTGGGCTAATCTTTCTAGATGATCTACTGGTTTGTGTGTGAGCTATCTAGGGAACAAGTTAGGCTCAAAACACTGCACACTATAGTGTTTGATGTTTTGTTTGATTTGTGTATGCAACTTTGTTTGATGAAATGGCATGAACACAAGTTTTGAATTTTGAAATGAATTTTGGTGGGTTTGCTAGATTGGTTCTGGTGAGTCTGCAGATGCTTGGGTTTTGAAAATTGAGCTTGTTTGAGTGGGTTTTGAAAAAGTGGGATCTTCCCATATGAAGAAGATTCAAATTTGAATTGTCATTTAAACTATGCATTTGCAAGTTTCTGGATGATCACAAAGTGGGCCTTGATAATCTGTTATGAGTACATTCAAGGGGTGCAAAGATCCGAAAAGTTTACATTAGGTTTTGAAAGTTTGAGACAGCCAAAGTAGGCATGTGAGTTAAATTGGCCAAAATGACCATTCACATAATATATTTGTTTTGATTTACTTGTCTTTAGGAAAAGTGTGGGAAATGTTTTAGATGATGTTATTTTCACCTAAGAAACATTTTACAAGCAATGGCTCACACAAACAAGGTGGTTTTTAAAGAAATTCAAAATTCATGCATACACATATACATGCATTCATGAATTCATTTAGAAAAGTTTTTGTTAACCCTAAACTTGATGATTAGTATTTTGATGATCTAAGTTTGATATTTTTGGGATGTTACAAACCTTCCCCCCTTAAACAAAATCTCGTCCCGAGATTTGAAAAAGGACGAAAAGATTACCTAGGATTTGAAGAGATCTGGGAACTCCGTTCTGATGTGATCTTCGCGTTCCCAGGTAGCCTCCTCTTCTGTGTGGTTGCTCCACTGAATCTTGAGAAACTTGATGCTTCGGGTTCTGGTAGTTCGAAAGGCTTCCTCCAATATACGGATGGGTACTTCAGGATAGGTTAGGTCATCATTGATCTCTATGGTCCGGTGATCGATATTCTTGAACACTTCGGTCTTCTCGGGGACTTCGAGACATTTGCGAAGTAACGAGATATGGAACACATTGTGCATAGCTGAAATCTCTTCAGGTAGTTCTAGTTGATACGATACTTCTCCTCGACGGTTCAAAATTTTGAAAGGTCCGATATATCTGGGGGCTAACTTTCCTTTGAGTTGGAAACGTTGCATTCCCTTCAATGGCGACACTTTCAGATAAACAAAATCTCCGATGTTGAAGGCAAGGTCTCGATGTCTCTTGTCGGCGTAACTCTTCTGTCGGGATTGGGCTGTCTTGAGGTGTTCACGAATCTTGTGAACCTTCTCTTCTGCTTCTCGTAGAATGTCGGGTCTGAAAATCTGACTCTCTCCTACTTCCGACCAGTTCAAAGGGGTGCGGCACTTTCTTCCGTACATAAAATCAAATGGGGCCATTTGCAAACTGGCTTGATAACTATTGTTGGATGAAAATTCTGCAAACGGCAGACAGTCTTCCCATTTGGATCCATATTCTAACACACATGCTCTAAGCATATCTTCGAGTATTTGGTTTACTCGCTCCGTTTGTCCATCGGTCTGAGGGTGATAAGCAGTACTGAAATCTAGGCGGGTTCCTAAACCTTCTTGGACTTTCTTCCAGAATATCGAGGTAAACTGAGTTCCTCGATCCGAGACTATGTTCTTGGGGACTCCGTGTAAACTAACGATTCTAGCGATGTACAACTCGGCTAGCTTCGAACTCTGATAGGTGGTTTTGACGGGCAGGAAATGGGCGACTTTGGACAATCTGTCCACTATGACCCAAATAGATTCATTTCCCCTACTAGAAGTAGGTAGTCCAGTGATAAAGTCCATTCCTACAGAATCCCATTTCCATTCCGGAATTTGCAAAGGTTGCAACAATCCAGCGGGTCTTTGATGTCCTGCCTTGACCCGCTGACATATATCACACTTGGCGATATAGCTTCCGATTTCTCTCTTCATCTTATGCCACCAAAATTGCTCTTTCAAATCTTGATACATCTTAGTTCCTCCGGGATGGATAGAATAAAGAGTATCATGAGCCTCCTTCAAGATAACTTCTTTCAACTCTGAATCTGCTGGTACACAAAGGCGTCCTTTGTACCACAGAACTCCTTCTTTGTCCTCGGTGAATCCGGGTACTTTGCCTGTCGTCTGACGCTTGATTCGTCGATACTAGCATTTCCTTCTGCGCCTCTTTAATCGGATCAAAGTGGGCTGAAGTTCTATGCTAGCCAAAAAATCCTTCACTTACTAATTCCATTCGAAAATCTTCCATCTCTTTGTGCAAACTTGGTTGCTCCTTTAAAATCATGGAGTTCAAGCGGCACGGCAATATGCTAAGGGCATCGGCTACCACATTGGCTTTTCCAGGGTGATAGTGAATGTCCAGGTCGTAATCCTTGATTAGCTCAATCCATCTTCTGCCTCATATTCAGCTCCTTTTGGTGAATATATACTTTAGGCTCTTGTGATCCGAATAAATCTCACAACGGTTTCCCATCAGGTAATGGCTCCATGTCTTTAGGGCTAGAACTACGGCTGCGAGTTCGAGGTCATGGGTTGGGTAATTTTGTTCATGTTGCTTCAGTTGTCGCGATAGGTAAGATATAACTTTGCCTTCTTGCATTAGCACACATCTGAGACCAATCTTTGATGCGTCACAATACACATCGAAGGGCTTCGTGATATCCGGCATGATCAAGATTGGGGCTGAAATCAATCTCCTCTTGAGTTCTTGAAAACTCGCTTCGCACTTGTCTGTCCATTCAAACTTCTTGTCCTTCTTGATGGTGGGTCATGGGTCGGGCTATACTTGAGAATCCTTCTACGAATTTGCGGCAATATCCCGCCAATCCGAGAAAAGCACGAACTTGGGTTTGAGTGGTCGGGGCTTGCCAATCTTCTACATCTTTCACCTTGGCAGGGTCAACGGCAATTCCTCCGGCTGATACAATGTGACCGAGGAATCCTACTTCCTGTAACCAGAATTCACATTTGCTAAACTTTGCATACAACTGATGCTCTCTAAGGGTTCAAAGAATGGTCCTTAGGTGTAGCTCATGTTCTTCTTCCGATTTGGAATAAATCAGAATGTCATCGATGAAAACAACGACAAACTTATCCAGGAAGTCCATAAAAATCTTATTCATGAGATTCATGAAATAAGAGGGGGCGTTGGTTAATCCAAAAGACATAACTGTATACTCATACAATCCATATCTGGTGGTGAAAGCAGTCTTTGGAATATCCTCTACACGAATTTTGAGTTGATGATAGCCAGTTCTAAGATCAATCTTAGAAAACACACAGGCACCAAATGATCGATCAAACAAATCTTCGATCTTAGGCAAGGGTACTTGTTCTTGATGGTGACATCATTCAACTTCCGATAGTCCGTACACAAACGGTTACCTCCATCCTTCTTGTCCACAAACAAGACAGTGATCTCCATGGGGCCTTTTCGGTTGAATCAATCCGATTTCTAGCATGGAATCTAGTTGCTTCTTTAGTTCTTCTAGTTCTGACGGTTCATACTATAGGGTCTCTGGGCTATGGGTCCTGTTCCGGGAATTAGTTCGATGATAAACTCGATATCCCGATTTGGGGGCATACCGGGCAAAACATCTAGAAATACATCGGGGTATTCACAGACTATCCGAACTTGGTAAATGGTAGGTTGGGCTAGACTCTTGTTACACTTGAATTGGCGAGGTAAGGTTTCAGATATATGCTCGACTGATATTCCGGTGGAACTGGTCATGGTAATGGCTTTCTTGGCACAGTCAATCAATCCTTTATGTTTGGACATCCAATCCATTCCTAGTACTACTTCCAATCCTTTAGTTCCGAGTACTATTAGGTTAGCATAAAATCTATGCCATGGATTCGGATAGGGATGGCTTTGCAAATTTGCCTAGCCTTGGTGTTGATCCGGAAATTTGTACAATCATCACATGCTTCAATTTGGTTGGTTGAATTTTACTAGTGCAGGCAAATTCTTCGGTGACAAATGAATGTGATGCACCAGAATCAAACAACACTCTTGCAAGTACTGAATTAATAGAAAACATACCCAGCATGACGTATGGCGCTTCCTGAGCTTCTTCAGCATGCATGAGAAAAAGACGGCCATTGCGGTTGAGTGAATTCCCTGGGGAAAATCTTCTCCCTGGCTGGACACGACGCTGCTGCTGAGCTAGGACATTGGCGTTGGGGGCTGTAGCATTCTTCTTGTTGGGGCACTCATTGGAATAGTGGCCTTTATTTCCACAGTCATAACAGGTCACTTGTGACTTGTCCTTGGCTGCGACAGACACAGCATTGCTTCCAGTCCTCGGGGCGGTGATGGGGTTGGTGGTAGTATTGTTGGTGTTGAACTTGGGTGGGGCACGGGTGAAATTGCTAGAGTTGCCGGGGTTGTTGTGATTTCCTCCGGGTCTAGGGTTTCCACGGTTGGGATAGGTCGGACAGGTCATAGGGGGTCTGTGGGTTCGTGGGGCAAATCCTGGAGATGGGTTGGGGCGATACTTTGGGGTCTGATGGGTTCATGGTTGGTGCATCATGCGACGCTTGCGGTTCTCATTGGCTTGGTTGATCTTTCCTTCCATTTGGATAGCAGAGTCGACAAGGGCTTCAATATCAACAAAGGGGATATTGACTAACACCGTCTGCATCTCGTCATGCAGACCATTCAGGAATCTTTATTTCTTCTTGGCTTCGGTGTCTATCTCGTCCGAGGCATACCTAGCTAATGACAAAAATTTGTCACGGTATGCCACTACAGTCATCCTTCTTTGCTTCAACTCTCTGAACTCGTCTCTCATTCTCTTAATCAAACCTGGTGGCACATGGGTTCTACTAAACTTGACATTGAATTCCTCCCAGGTCATCATCTGGCCTCCGGTCATTGCACGAACACTGTTCCACCATGCCCTGGCATCTCCGGCTAGATAATGGGTGGACAACAAGACTTTCTCGTTGGCTTCCACTCCGGCTACTTCTAAGTTATTTTCCATGGTTTGCAGCCAATCATCGGCGTCTAGGGGTTCTTCCGACTTGGTGAAAACGGGTGGGTTGGTATTCTGGAAATTCTTGAGTTTAGATCCGTGGTTGTCCTGGTTTCCATGGCCTTGGTTGTTGTGGGCTAGCTGGGCTATCTATTGCAGAGTGGATAGGTTGGCTTCATGTTCGGCTCTTTCAGCTTCGCGGTCAGAAGTCAACATTTGCAGGATCTGCAACATCGGGTCCGGCGCTGAACCACTTCCTCCACGTGGCATCTGAAGATTGGTATAGATCATGAGAAAAGAGGGAAATTGCTAAGGTTTTGAGTTTTTGAAAAGTTTTTGGAGTTTGACTTAGGTTTTTCTAGCAACTGGCTTTTTCATTCATTCACTCATATCACACAGTACAACACACACCACAACAAGGAAAAACAGATGGTTTTAAGAACCATTCTGAAATCTCTGATCTGATGGGACCGACTACTACTCACTACGCTAGTGCTCAGTGCTACTACTCCTCGGAGTTTGTGGCTTCATCATCTTCAGGATCATCGATGAAGGCGAAATCATCCTCATCGGTGAAGAAGTCCATGGCCTGATCCTCCAGAAAATCATCGTCATTGCTGAGATAGGAGTAAGGGTCTCCACGAAGATCTTTTCCGGCATTCTCCCTTTCCTCCAACTGCATGTCTCTCTCGTGGATGGTCTCTTCCAGAGATGAGATGCGATGGCGAAGACGAGCAATAATGCGCTCCTTCTTGTCGAGCTGACGGCGGCGAGACTTGTGATCCTTTGCTAGCATGGCGATGGTCTGATCCTTCGTCTTGATGATGGCAGACTTGTGGTTGCAATAGTCACGGCAGTTGTCCAACTCGTGCTGACGGTCGTACATCATGAAGCTGAGGTGGTCCAATTGAGTCTTCAGCTCGGGGTGGTATGGGGCTTCCAGTGGTTGTCCATTGGCATCACGTCTTGGGAAAAACTCAAAGCAAGTACCCTTGATCTGATTGATGCTCTGCCCACACAGACGGGAAAGAGCTTCCTGCATTGCTCTGGCAAGTCCATCGAGCCAGTTGTTTTCCCTCAAGGTAAACTAAATTCCCTCCGCTGTGGGAGGTTCAATCTTTCCTCGGAGACTTGCAACAATTAGCCACTGCATATCTTCTCCTCCTTGATCATTGAGCTGAGCTCCGAAGAACTCGGGTGCAGTGACGCTCGAAGTTCAAAGCTGATCCAGATCCCTCTCAAAGATAAGGTCTCCCCCATTTCCGAGTTGATAAAACTTGCTGTACTTCATGTCCATCTATAAAAATAGAGGATGAGTAGATTAGCAGAGTGATCAAGTGTGTCAAAATTTTATATATTTTGCAAGAGTTTTTGAGGAACATGAGGTTTTATGAAAGAATTAAAGAGATAAGAATGAGAATAGGTTTTTGTAAATATTTGTTTTCTTTGGTCTTTGTAAACTAAGTTTTTGGTTCAACGCCCAACCTAACTAGGGTCTCCTATGGTCAGGATGGCTCTGATACCAACTTGTCAACACCCGGATTTTTCAATCCTAGGTGCCTGTTATGCCATACATCGCAATCCGGGATTACCATTTTGCGAGACATAACAGAATTGGATACCATAGTACTTCATCCATTACAACGATACATAAGTTCTTACACAAATAGGGATCTCATGATCCGGTTCTTAATACAACATCAAGCAGCGGAATACGTAGTAATAACGGTGGCGTGGTAGCTCCATCTTGAGGTCACAGGCAATGCGGCGATGGGAGATGATCCTAGTTGTCGTAACATTCCTAGGGTCCATCTTCCAGGTACTCCTCTTCATAGTCTGGCCATGGGAATAGCCAGGGACAAAGCCATGAGTACTCTTTAAGTACTCGCAAACTAATACTAACAAGTAAAGGGGTTTTTGGATAATAGGACACTAGGCTCTAAGGTTGTTTTGCAAAAAGCCAGGTTTATCTTTACTAAGTTCCAAGGCTAGTCACAATTTTATAACTCCTAAGTGGGATCATGTAATTCAGGTCACAACTCTGTTGTGTTCAAGTCAAAGTCTCACTTCAGTTCACAAGTCATTTTGAAAAGTCTGACGGGGGAACAATATGGCCACTCCAACTGTCCATAATCATGGACGGCTATTGAATAGTTTGACACTCTGCGAGATTGTACACTTTCACCACAACATTCGATACATCCGTCAGAACAAATCCTGAATTCACCATACTCGATGCGGATAATCAATCCTAACCTTTCGATTACACGCCCTAGTATAAGCACCTCTCCTGAGTTTGGCCTCCCAACCATGACCACTGTCATCTTGGGTCTTGCTGCAGTGGACAATCTTCACAAGGTAGCCTCAGCTTAGACCTTGGCCGTGAGGGAACTAATACTAAGGAATATAAGTTTCCAGTCAAGCCCTACCCAATATTCGGGTATTGTGGTTGTACGATAAAATTGGAATGGTATCGCATCCAGACAACCATCAGTTTTATAAAGGGCTAAGGCTCATGCCTCAACATTTTCATCACCAAAATCATCAAGTGTTTGGAAACACATGTCCAAAACATCTCAATAGAATGATCCATCATTCCAAGGTTTTCATAACCATTTTTCCACCACGTATTCCCATCTAAAGTTTATCAAGTTTTAAGCTTATCACTAGCATCTACAGTTGGGGGTGATAATGATGAGGGGTGGTAACTAGTGGAGTTTCACTAAGTCCAACATTATATCTTAGGCTGAGATCAAGGTTTCTAGCTTAGGCCAAATTTTATGCTCTTAGGGCAAACTTGAGCACAGCTGTCTAAATCTACCAAACTCTTAAGTAGACTCTAAGTAAGCTTTGATAAAGAAATAAAGTAAAAAGCTTTCCATAAAACTAGGATTGGTTTAGCAAGTTGGTATGATCACATATGCTTAAGGCATATAGTATTCATATCACAAGCATGGGTTTGTGGCAACAACAGGGTGTCTTGCAAGTGTTGGCTTGCACTGGGATAGTATCTTGCAAGTGTTAGCTTGCATTGGTCAACTTAGTTAGTAAAGCTTGCATTGGTATAGTATCAGCTTGCCTTGTGCAGAGCAGTGGTTGAAGTTCTCCTTGGCTTCCTCTTCGTAGTATCCTCCTTCCTCCTCGTAGTATCCTTGGTCGGTACTAGCGTCTATGAATAAATACGAGGTACACAATCACCAAACAATACTTAACTACTTGCAATCATCACACACAAGGGTACTATAGATGATCTAGCATCATCTCTAACATTACAAGGTTAAGGCTTGGTTTAAGTCTTTTTATTTTAGAAAAGTAATTTCTACTCATTGAAAAACTACTTAAGATTTAATATTCTCCAAACTAAACATGGGATCATGTTGACACATGTCATCACCACATATTGTAGTCCATGGGAATGTGATTTAAAGTGGTGTCACAATTTAATAAGGTTTTACCCTTTTATTTTAATTGATTAAAGTGGCTAGAAATGCTTATGTAGCATTCTTTTATTCCTTGAACATTATATCTGCAAGTAAACCTATATGTTTTTATATATTCTGAAAGGTATGGTTAAGTGTGATTTTTGAGAGTTGGAATCAACTCAAAAGCTTTTATAGTTTAAATTTGAAAAATGTTTCAATGCAGAAAAGCTTCTGCCTTGTTATTTTTGCTATGGATGATCTACAGATCCAAATGACTTGAATCCAACGGGCTTGGATTAAGCATTCACAGACCTTTCCAACAAAATTGGTTTCATCCAATTTGGTGCACTGAATCGATCTGGGTTGATTTTTGAAGTTGGGTACAGAAGTGTGTTTGAATTTAAAAAGAAAAGGTTTAATTTGAATTGCTGGGCTGCGCGGGAAATTCTAACGGGCCGGCCTGCTAAGCGCAGTGCTCCCGCGGGCTGCGTAAGTGGGTGTCCCCACTCGTCAGTGACACGGGGCTGGGCGAAGCGGTATGGGGCAACGTGGGTCGTCCGATCTAGTTCTAATCCAACGGCTGAGGGTCATCGTCAACGCGAGACAGCGCCCGCGAGAACGAAACCTAGCGCGGTCAGTGGGGGGTGCTGGGGGCTCACCGGGGTACAGGCGAGGGTCAGCGAGGCGGGCGAACGACGAAGTCGATGACGGCGATCCTCCTGGTACCGGTGGCTTCTCCTGGGGCGGCTCCAATCGCTGGCTCCCTTCTTCTCCAGAGGCGGCGGACTCCGGTGAAATTCCGGCGAGGTGGTGCGCGCCTTGCTCTAAGAATGGTGTGGCACGGTCAGTGGGGAGAGGGGAGTGAGATGGTGTGAAGAAATCGTGCGGGGGTGGCCTCTATTTATAGTCGAGCGAGGCGACCGTCGGGGCGCAAGGTGAGCTCGTCGGGGGCGACGTTACAGGCAGCTAATGGCATGGGCAAGGGTACGGGCGGTCTTGTGTCTCTGGCGATGCTCAGCGACATGATCCTTGCGAGGCATGGTGCGGTTTGGTCTGGAACGGGCGGCGCTCTGCGCGGCAGAGGCGGCGTCTTCGACGGCGGGTGGTGGCTGTATGGCACGGGGCGGCAAACGGGAGTGTCTGGCGGTGGCCTGGGTCAGTGGTGATCGTGTGTGCGTGGTGAGGCGCTGTGGCTCTGCACGCTGGTCGGGTGGCGCTCTGGCGCACGCCGGCATGGTCTGGGCGGCTTGTGCGCGTGGTCCGAGGATTGGCTAAGCTCGCGCTGGACAAAGTGGCGATGGACGGTGGGCTGCCTCCCAAACATGCTGGCTAGGCTTGCTGCTGCTCCTAGCTTGCTGTCCACATTGGGGTGACATGGGTGTGCTCGGCTGTTCACCATTAATGGCAATGGCAAGCTCACAGGGGTGCTAGTGTTGGGCTAATCTTTCTAGATGACCTACTGGTTTGTGTGTGAGCTATCTAGGGAACAAGTTAGGCTCAAAACACTGCACACTATAGTGTTTGATGTTTTGTTTGATTTGTGTCTGCAACCTGTTTGATGAAATGGCCGCATGAACTCAAGTTTTGAATTTTGAAATGAATTTTGGTGGGTTTGCTAGATTGGTTCTGGTGAGTCTGCAGATGCTTGGGTTTTGAAAATTGAGCTTGTTTGAGTGGGTTTTGAAAAAGTGGGATCTTCCCATATGAAGAAGATTCAAATTTGAATTGTCATTTAAACTATGCATTTGCAAGTTTCTGGATGATCACAAAGTGGGCCTTGATAATCTGTTATGAGTACATTCAAGGGGTGCAAAGATCTAGAAAAGTTTCTGTTAGGTTTTGAAAGTTTGAGACAGCCAAAGTAGGCATGTGAGTTAAATTGGCCAAAATGACCATTCACATAATATATTTGTTTTGATTTACTTGTCTTTAGGAAAAGTGTGGGAAATGTTTTAGATGATGTTATTTTCACCTAAGAAACATTTTACAAGCAATGTTTCACACAAACAAGGTGGTTTTTAAAGAAATTCAAAATTCATGCATACACATATACATGCATTCATGAATTCATTTAGAAAAGTTTTTGTTAACCCTAAACTTGATGATTAGTATTTTGATGATCTAAGTTTGATATTTTTTGGATGTTACAGAATCCCCTAGTGAAGACGTCCTTAGCCTCCCCGGCAACGGTGCCAGAAATTAGCTTGATGGCGCCCAATACTTGTCGTGGAACGCTCGTTGGAAACCCCAAGAGCAAGGTATGAAGTAGCACAGCAGCAAGTTTCCCTCAGTAAGAAACCGAGGTTATCGAACCAGTAGGAGGAAGGAAACATCACACATGTGTTGTTGGCAATGTGGAGACCTGCACAACACAAACTCAAGACTTTCTCCTAACGAATCAGTGAGGTTGTCATGCTCACCGGTTTGCTGTAACAAAGGATTAAACATATGGTGTGGAAGATAATGGTTTGCAGCAAGTAAACAGGTAACAGTGGAAGATGTATCAATGGTAAAGATTGGACCGGGGTCCATAGTTCACTAGAGGTGCTCTCCTTAGATAAACAACATGGCATGAAGGGTAAACAAATTACAGCGGGGAAATTGACAGGAACTGAGCAAGGCATAACAATGCAATTACTAGCTAGAAAGATCCTATGAGGTTGATTGGGAAATACAACAATATACATAGACCGTAATCCAACTGCATCTATGACTAGAAGTCCATGTTCAGGTTATCATCCGAACCCCCTCCAGTATTAATTTGCAAGCAACACACAACTGCTTTAAGCAAAGTGTGTAAGGTAAACAGTCCACATGTTTCATGAACAAGAGACCGTTGTTTTCTCCCTAGTAGCAACAACACATCTAGAACCGAAGATATTTCTGTCACTTCCCTTGGAAACTAGAGGCATGAACCCACTATCGAGCATAAATACTCCCTCTTGGAGTCACTAGCAACTACTTGGCCAAGATAACCGCTAGCAACGGAGAGCACGCAAGATCACAAACAACACATACATGATAGAATCATAAAGATAAACATTAATCAAACCAACATAATAATCTCAATATCCATCGGATCCCTGCAAACACAACATGCATGATTACAAATAGATTAGATCTTGATCATGAACGGAGATCACAAGTTCTATACATGAAAGCACAAAGGAGGAGATACAACCATCTAGCTACTACATGGACCCATGGTCCAAGGTTGAACTACTCACAAATCATACAGGAAAGAAGGCCTCCGGGATGATCTCCCCTCCGGCAGGGTGCCGGGAAGAACTTTAGATCCCCCTATCTAGGGATGATGGTGGCGGCAGCTATAGACAGTTTTGTGGATTTCTGATGGGTACCGAGGGTTTCTGTATCGGGGGCTTCTTATAGGCGAAGGTGTGAGACCGAGAGACGGCCAGGAGGGGCAAACCCTACCTAGGCGCGAGGTAAGGCCCACCCGCACCTGGGGGGGAGGGGGTCTGGCCCCTCTGGCCGGCGTCTCCGTCTCCCCTCTGGACTTCTTGTTCCCCGTGAAAACTTATTGACTTTGTCCTTCGTCCCGGTCCAGTTCCAAGATTATTTCTTTACTAACTTTTCTGAAACCAAAAACACAGAAAACAGGCATCTGACACTGTTGCAACTTGTTAATAGGTTAGTACCAGAAAACATGTAAAAACACCTCAAAGTGTAGACAAGTAAAGCAAAGTAGATACTAAACAAGCATGGAGCATCAAAAATTATAGATACGTTTCCAACGTATCAACGGGTTAGATTTTTTTGGAGTGCAATTAATGTGGAGGAATACAATCATCACACATATTATTAACATAAGGAAATTTACACCTTTGTTCATATCATTGTCCCAGTTTTGCTACTATGCATGTTGTGACCTTCAAAATAGTAGTATGCATGTGTAGGTTGTTTTTAGTAGAAATACTGTAGAAATATTTTACAAGTGTTTTACAAGTGCGATGCTTTTTGTAGTATGCCATGAATAGCTCTATACTTAGGTCTTTCCATTCCTAATAGGTTTCCCTAAAATTTTCTAAGTGTTGTGCTTGTGCTATGCTATATAGACAAATATCGATGGAGGGTTCAAATACAGAATTTTTTCTAAGTATAAAAGTTCTTTCGAGCGAACTTTTTCCTCTCAAGTGTACTTTAAAACAAAAAATAAGTTTTCTTCTAGGCGGATTGGTTGTCAGGTCAATGAGTGAGATTTTGGTGGAGGATGGCCGCCTAGGAATCAAAGAAGGCTTCCATGATTCAGAATTCAGAAGCATCCAGTGCAACCACAATACATATGGGCTCTATATTGTCTTGGAGATATGCCCTAGAGGCAATAATAAAAGTGTTTATTATTATATCTTTGTGTTTATGATAAATGTTTACATTCATGCTATAATAGTATTAACCGGAAACATTAATACTTGTGTGATTTGTAAACTAAATTAGAGTCCCTGGTAAAGCCTCTTTGTAATACTAGCTTGTTGGTTGATAGATGATCGTGGTTGCCCGATCATGAACATTCAGATGTTAGTAACAACAAGATCATATCATTAGGAGAATGGTGTGATGGACATACTCCTATAGATAAGCGTAGCATAAAGATCAAATCGTTTCAATAGTTTGTTTGCTATAAGCTTTTTGATACATAGTAATCTAATTCCTTCGACCATGAGATCATGCTAATCACCATCACCGGAAGAATGCTTTGATGACATCAAACACCACACAGTAACTGGGTGGCTATAAAGGTGGCATTGAGTGTTCGGAAAGTATGTGTTGAGGCACATGGATCAAGAGTGGGATTTGTCCATCCATATGACGGATAAATATACTCTGGGCCCACTCGGTGGAATGTCATCCAATTAGCTTGCAAGCATGTGACTGGATCACAAGGGATCACATATCACGGAAACGATAAAAGAGTACTTATCGGTAATGAGGATGAACTAGGTATGTAGAGATACCGATGATCAAACATCGGATAAGTAAACTATCGTGAGACAAAGGGAAATTGGTATCGTATGTAAGTGGTTTATTCGATCACAAAGTAATTGTAGAAATATGTGGGATCCATATGAATTTTCAGATTCCTCTATTGGTTATTGATTGGAGAAGTGTCTCGGTCATGTCCGCGTAATTCACGGACCGTAGGGAGACACACTTAAGGATTCGATGTTGTTTAATAGATATGGAATGTAAGTAGGGAGACTGAATGTTGTTCGGAGTCTCGGATGGGATCCGGGATATCACGAGGAGATCCGGAATGGTCCAGAGAATAAGATTCATATAAGGAAAGTCCAATTCCAGAGTTCGGGAATGATTCCGATGTTTTCATCGGAGAGATTCTAGAAGGGTCTAGAAGGTTCACCGGACCGGAAGGGGAAGGGTACATGAATGTTTCATGGATAAGCGGAATGATTGAATCATGTCCTAGGTCACTTGGTTGGGAATTTGCAAGAAAGAAATAAAGCTCCAAATTGAAAGTCAAAAGGCAAGTTTGAAAAGTCAAACTGGGACAATGTTTCCTAGTGGAGGAAGGAAAGAATCCTTCTTTCCCTCCACCACAAGCCAACTAGGATAGGGAGTTGGGGAAGGATTCAAACTCCCCTCTCCCAAGATGCCCTCCCTCTCATAAATAGAGGGGAGGGGGTGCCCCAAGGCCACACAACCAGCCCTCCCCACCAAGTCGCGCCGCCGCCGCTCGCCGCCACCGCCTCGCACTGCCGCTCGCTCGCCGTCGCCACCCTAGCCGCTGCCGGCCATGCCTCATCCTCTTCTTCCCTCTAAACCTAGATTTCCGGAAACCCTAGATCCACCATAACCTTCTCCTGCTTAGGCGAAGCCCTGCAAGATTTTCCCTCTACTTCCGACACCACGCCGTCGTGCTGCCGGAATCGCGAGGGGAGAACTAAAACCTCCGCTTCCTGCTGGAACAAGGGAGAGGAAGGTCTTCATCGAGTACCGAACGTGTGACCGACTGCGGAAGCGCTACCGGAACGCAACGCAGGAAGGATCGTCTACGCGATCTTGAGATCGGCGAGTGTACGACTACATCACCCACGAGAATCTGCTCTCGTTAACCGCTTTGTAATCTTCTAGGGTGAGTACTCTAATTGACTCGTTGCTACAATCTAGTAGATAGATCTTGGCTTGTTTGTGTGCATGCGGTAGAATTTTTTTGTTTTCCATGCTACGAACCTCTACATATTGGCCTAGTACTTAGTGGGAAACCTCACCAGGGTACCATCACTTGGAGGTTTATTGGCACGTGTGGATCCAGAAGGTAGAGGGGCTACTAAGGGAAAGATTCCCCATGGTCTTGTATGTAAAAGGACTTGATCATGGATTGTGGGTAAAGTGCAAAACTCTCGAGAGTATTGCAATCTTATTGATTAGCCATTTTCACAGAAAAAGAACAACTTTGAGCATCTAAAGGATAGACCCTCTAAAGGATTTCCTCTCTCTTTCCAAACATAAAATTTTCTAAAACCCCATGGCATGCGTAATATCGCTCATGGTTGGGATTTTGGGGACTTGGTGTGTCATATCCAAGTGGCATGGTGAGTAATATCCAAGTCCTTGTTCCACTCGACCCTATATTACTTATCAAATGTTTACAAAGTAGGATAAAAGTTTTTCTCTCTTTTTCTTGACTTCAGAAAAATTGGATTTATGCAAATAAACCTTAATATTTTTCATCCTTATGCATGTAGAAATAACCAAGTCTTTTCCTTCATGGTGTAACTTGCCAATACATTCAAAGTATTGACCAACTCGTTTGGCTGCACGTTTTATATGCAGAATTAGGAGATTGTTGAAAGGTGCGCTAGGATCGCGGGTCTGCACTCAACTAGCTTGTGGCATTGATGGGACTCCAAGTTGTATTTATACCACTTCTATTGTAATAATGTAAACTCTGGATTATTTGATTCATGTAATAAAGACTTATGTTTTATATGATATTTCATAGACTGTGAGTGCTAGCTATTGATCCAGGGAGTAGCATGTTAATCACAGGGACTTAGGATATTTACTCTGTCTGAGGTCACTACATACGTCGTCTATATCCTTTTGTCAAGATGTTCATGCTAACTCGATCTTTTGTTACCGACACTTTAATCTGGAGTTTTAGTTCATCTTCAAATTCTTTTGGGCTAAATACACAACATGTCTCAATCCGATGCTTGTGATGGTAATTTGGTTCTTGGTATAACTATATGACACTTATCACAAGTGGAATAGGGTCAATGCTATCAATCCAATCCTCCAAATGATGGCAGTTATCTCTTGTGATTTTGAGTCATAATGTGGTCATATCTATATCATATTCAAGTATCTTTGGCAATCCGGAGGTTTTTTAGGGCACTATGGTGCATTATCATACATTTATCATGCTTCACATCTTTTGGAACTCCATATCTGCAAAGGTTCTCTTTGATACGAGAGAATCTCATCCTTTCATTGTTTCTTATCCAAAATCTCTCATCTTGTCAACCGGCGATCCGATCAACTATATGAACAAGTCAATATCTCCTTTCTCATCAGAAGGGCCAGATAATCTATCCGTCCAATGCATATCTCTAACTCAATCCCCGAGGCTTATCCTAAGTTTGTCAAGTAATTCTCGCTGCTTTGTTGAAGACTTTCTCAAGATGGCTAAATCTCTCTCTCTCAGATATTCTCAAAAAGAATAAGAAGTTCCTTTGGTCTCCGACTCATCAAGAAAACTTTTGAAAACCTCCTCGCTTTATCTTTTATCCTCAATCCAACGAATGCCACGAATAATTTGAGACCTTTGCAATTGCTCTATTCAAGACCTTGGTACTTTTCTTGTTCAATATGTTGAATCCTTCATATGTTTCTATGATCATCCTTCATATCTTTCCAATGGGTTGGGACTTCTGAGACACAAAATCATCATCTTTATCTTTGGGATTCGATGAATCATTTGCTTCAAATCTTTGTTTTCTTACAGAGATTCATGAGTTTCAGTTTGTCAAGTTCTTTAGTCTGTTTTTGGTAGTTGGATTGCATAGTTTTCCTATTCATGTGCGAAGTAATGCTTTGAGTGCGGGATGGAGTCATGATCATACCACTACTCTTATCATTCGCGTTGTTATGATGAATTGGTTGATGAATGCATTTTTACTCATTCCACGGACATCAGAAGTGGCCTTTATATCTTGATACTTTTACTTTTGTCCTTGTTTTTTGGAGTGTTCCCTCAAGAATGTAATCAATAATATCTTGTTGGTGGTCTCGTCTATTTCAAGATGGAGGAAAATCTTCAATGATTAGGTGGAATAAAGGCAAATCTTCTCCATCTTCTTCATTCGACCGACGTTCTACATCGTCATACAAGATGGATGGAAGTTATATCTAACATCTTTTTGGCAATTCTTTTCTTTTGGTAAAGCCAATTATGGTTGATGCCATGAATCATAGAACCTATTTCAATAACCTCATGCTTAAGGAAAGCAATAAGCATCTTTACAATAACTCCCGATGTCTAACTTCTTTCTCAGGATTCCACCGTAAACTCGTGTCACTCTTTCTAGAGGAGATAAATCTACACACCACCTTTGCATGATCCTTTGGTCCTCACCGACGCAAGAAGAATCTGATCCGAGAATTCAGGAACCCAAATATTTCTGTTGATATCAATTAACTCTATTCACTACAAGGAATCTGGCTATATATGACCCTCTAATTTCGTCACAGAATCGTCACAATAGTCCGTTTATGACGATTCTATGACGATTTTAAGATCGTCAAAAGCTGGGCGTCACAAATGAACTATAACGACGATTTTTACGAAATCGTCATAACCGTCTATGACGATCTCATAACGTCATAACCTCTATGACGATCTAATATCGTCATGTGACATCTAGCCTGGCCACGCCAGATCCTACATGGCATATCCTACGTGGCAAGAATTTAGCCCGGTCCACTTCACCCATTTATATGGGCCAAGTCCAACAATTCAGTCAATTTATGCTTATTAATTCTGATCTCAGCTAAATGGGACAAATTCAACATTTTTGCCTATTTGTTTTATGTCTTGGCCTTTTTACAAGAGATGGGTCCCAATTGTCAGTTCTCATTTGTGAGATTTGAATTTTTTTTCACATCAAATTATTAACCAATATACCAATCAGAAAGGAGAATGAAAACACATGAAAATATATAAATAACAGCCAAAATCGCTTTGTTACAATATCAGAACAGTTAGAACACATATTACAATGATCACATCACAACAAATTCAGCCATGAAATCTTTCATACCCTAGAATATAAAAACTGAACTCTCGGTAAGTACTAAAGCTAGCTACTCCAGAACTTCATCAGCATGTAGCTCTTGTAAAGACGATTTTAATGGTCTACTCGGGCTTGGGATTCTCATCCTTCTGCATTTTAAACAGAAAAGTACCATTAGCAAAAGATTACATTCACATAGATTTCACTCAGTTTTTATACTACTATAGGATATAATCACCTCTAAATACTTAGCTGACATAATCATTTGTATATGAACAGATGATCGACCACATCTTTGATAACAGAAGCTGACAAAAGAATATTACTAGCAAGAACTAGGCAAGTTGAGAACATGTACAACAGATCATGTAACCTATATTTGAAACACAACCAATGCATACTTGCACCTGATATGAAAAACATAAAGGAACTAGTTGCATTAAGAAAGAAAACTGGTCGGTAGTATCATCAGCAATGCCTAGCATTTATTAAAAACTAGAGTGCATGGTTTTCCTATACAGATCATTATCACTTGCCACTTACACCATGACTCAGAAGAAAAATGTACAACAGTAACCAAATTAACATAATAGACTCGGCCAGATCCTAGTACAAAGCTAATCAGACAATAGGTTCCTTATCACATAGGGACTTTACTCAAAATAACGCATGGCATCATGGTCCATCAATCAAGTAATAAAGAGTAGAATGGGATAGATCAAACACTTATCTAATTTGTAGAAGACAGTGTTCCTCCAGTTGCAGCACTCCATCGGGTCTTTGAGAACAACCAGCATGAATACAAGTTAACAGTAGCACAAACATCAAATCTCAGGAAAAGCTAGCAGTACAAGAGTGTGCTATAAACAGAGAACATCCAGCAATTTGTAAAAATCAAGGTATCAATAGCACATCGATATCAACTCCCAGACATACAACTTGCCAGAAAAAATATGACTTATCAACTCCTAGGAAGATACAACTAACCACAAAAACTAAGACATCAACTGATTGCTGACTATGAAGCTTTTGATTCTTCCACCTTCATCCTGGAGCTCCTATAAAAGAATGCAAAATATGGTAATGGCTGTTAGTTGGAAATAAAGCAATATCTTCTAAAAATAACAAAGATTAGCTGGAAAGAAAATAAACACATACTATGTTTCTCCAGTAAACATTTCCGTGTGATCTAGTTCTAAATCTGGTCCGGCCACATGTTCCAGTTTCAGGCATGCTGCCCTCTTGTCATCAAACAACACCCTTGCGATGCTTATGGCATTATCTGGGATACGTAAAAATCAGAGTTAGAGAGCTAGCACAACTTTCAGGGGTAACAATCAGGGAGACATAAGGATGCCATGCATTTATTCTGGATAAGAGATACTTGCATGAGAATATTAAGTGTTTGAGGATCCATCTAGCGTTGGATTTCCATACATTTAATTGAAGCCACTCGGATTCAGAAAATATGACAAGTCTAAATGATGAGTGTGGGAAGAATGGAGTGAGCGACATTCATGGGACATCTAGACATAAAAAAGAATAATCACAACATATAAGTTTTCTATACACAAGTAATTGTGTGAAAATAATAATTAGACTAGTACAAACAAACAAGAATTATGCAATCGAGGTGCTCAAAAGAAAACATTACTCTCCTACTAGATTTTACATCAGCAACACCCCAGTCAATGGTATGCATAATAAATTCTCCTCCATAAGCTAAGAAAAATACCTTGGGACTGAGGTTTGACTTGCAGTAGGCTTACAATCCACTTTCAATGAAATATATATAATCCACCATCCTGTGTATGCATCTACAACATGAAAAAGACTAGTCAAAAAATTGATCATTGGATATCATCATGCAAACAATAAATATTCTTAGCATCTCAGTACAAATGAACAAATTATTTTAACTAGTTAACTAGCACATGATCCATAACATCGCACATTTCCAATAACTAGAATTTTACACGAAAATCATTAACACTTGCAACTCCAAATGGAATGTAACTCAAGCAAAGGCTCATAAACAGTAAACATTTGTTAAATACATAGGGATGAGAAACTAAAACAAGTATGTCATGAATTTCCTATAAGAGAGAGTGTAGGGGACCTCCAAGATGAACCTTCTGTAGTAAACAAGTCAATTAAAACATGGTTAGCATGTATCATGAAGAAGAAACAGTGGCACAACAAGCAAATCAAACAAGTAATAAAGATAAGAGGATATAAAGACTTATATAATCCAGAGAGCTCGAGAAGCCGATGCCATGGCTAGGAATGGCAATGGTCCGCCTCGGGGACTTCCTTTCCTACTTTGTCCTCGTGCAATCAAAGTTCCCCTATCCCCTTCCCCATTCCCCACCCGGGGAACTAAATTTTCCCATCCCCATCACCCATCGGGTATAGCATACCCACGGGTTTCCCATTCCCAAGTCAATCAGTACAGGAGCAAGTAGCCAGCTATAACTACACGCATGCATATGGTAGCTTTTTGATGAAAGGAAAATCCAGGCATCAAGATTTCAGTATAGAATGCCCATAACATGTCACAACATCACACATAAAACTTGGGTAGTACAGTTCAACACATAGTTCACATGACGACAAGATAGAATCACATAAGGATATGGAATAGTAGCAAAATAATTTATTATTTCAGCGGACTAGCATATTTATCTTTCTTCTTCCATATATGAAGCGACGCAAAAACAACTCCATCATAATGCCGACCCTTACATACTTTTCACTGACAAGATATAAAAACTGAAGGTATATCTATAAGGTAGAGTAACCTGATAATGCGCTATTTATCATACTCTACAGAATCCAATTCATGCATGTATATAATAAGATTATAGAAAATTTATCACTTAATACGTGAAGAAAAAACAGATGTAAAACACAAGATAATTCATAGTAAAAATAATTATGCCCACGCACATCATCAAATCATTTAATAAAGTCCGGGAAAATACTCTTGGTAAGCTATAATAACAGGCAAATGTTGAGCTGTCTTTGAAGCCGTAGGTTACCATCCAGATTGATCAAGTGTTGTGATGGATAGATTGCAGCTCAAACACTGTAAGAGGAGATTTTTGGTGTCAGCACGAACCTTGATCAGTATTATGTCTTTTTGTTCCATCAAATGCCTCTTTCATTCTTGAAAAACTAAGAAATCTGCGCATGATTTAATTAGTTAACTAAATCATTGGACAAATTAACATACAATACACACTCATATAAAACGAATTTGTGAAGTATCTATATAGATCCGTCCATCAGGAAAGTATCTATATAGATCCGTCCAAAATAACCACTACGTATATCATATAGGGTGTAGTAGTTCAGAGAAGAGAGGAAATTGGGTTAATCACGCATCCTCAAAATAAAAAGGCTATGGACTGGACATTTTTTGCTGCTCAATACACTTCCGGCGAACGAATATGGAACCAAAACCAAGTGAGCTTTCTCTTCTCTTCATTCTACTTTTGGCAGAGAAACAAGGCATCGAAATGAATTGAAACAGTGAAAAGGAATAGAGATCATTTGCTTAATAGAACCACATGGTGCACATGGGCCGGCTAATCACTAGGTGTCAAAATCAAGAGCTATGAAGTGTACATTATGTGCTTCTCAATATACTTACAAATAAACTAGGGTGCAATAGTTCAGAATGCACTTGGAGCATCTGACTGGTATATATCACTTGAGCACGTAACTTCCACAACCAAATATAACTAAAGGTGCAACACTCTGAGCCTATAGAAATGTATTGCAAAACAATACCTGAGTTTATCATTAGACGCGACCAAGCAAAGTCCTGAGACCAGATAATATATACATTGAGTTGTTCATCATGAGAAAGGTGATCTTGTCAATGAGCACCAGGAAACAGCAAATGTAATGCTGGAAAGTCAGGAAACTTGGGCTACTGTGTAACAACCCTACAGAGGAGGAAAACAAAAACCAGTTCCGGTTAGTATCATAGCATGCAAAAATACAGTATTACTATTGTGTGCTATTGATGAAGATTGTTGTCACTAGCAAATAAATCACAAAATGTGCTGACAATAGAAATAAAAATAGCAAAGTACTTGCTCAACGAATGTGACTGGAACATAATAATGTGTGCCACGAAACTCAGAGATGATCAACTATCTTCAGCTAATCTGGAGAGTAGAGTCTTCTCTAACAAAATATATAAAGATCTATTTGTATCAAATCAAGTCAAGTGATAGGAATTTTAACAACAGTACTAAACAAATATCCCGAGTTGATGAGTTGTTCTAGCATAACTAAATTATAAAACTCCCTCACCGCTCCATTTTTATCTTTGATAAAAATTACTAAATAGGATCTAGGGTTGCATACCCATCTTACTACCAGGTAGCAATAAATACTAGCGGAAGCACATTAGATCTAGCAATTTTTATTTCAGTAACATTGATAGGAGGTGCGTTTGTTGGTCACCTGGTAGAGGTAGTGGCAGAACCGAAGTGGTAGAAGGACTGCGGTGGCGAGGTCGTGAACTTGTTTTCCTGCAACTTCCATGGCGATTCCACAAAAAGCAGGGATGCGACCCCAATGTCATCAAGGATTAGCGTGATGAGGACCTAGCAGGATCTTCTGGCTAGGACCAGTTGTCGTCATAGAGGGGAAGCAAGACGTCGTCGGGAAGATCAAGATCCCGCAAGACTTCGTCGGCTAGGTGAAGAGGAGGGCTCGGTGTAGAGGAGAGCGGTGAGCCTGGGATCTAGAGACGGCGACGACATCCCCATCGACCGCTTCGTCTCCATCGATGGTGGCATCCACATCGCTGCTTGTTGGGTTCTGCTGCTCTGCTTGTGCGAGAGGTGGAGGTTATGGGGTGGACGGTGTGATGCGGGTTTGGTCTAGGAGATGGCCTAGATGGCTGCGGCGGGTGATATGGTGGCGTGAGCATGATGGCAACGGCAGGTGAGGGGTGGTTGTGGCAGGAAATCTATGGTGGCGGCGGCGGAGAGAAGAAAAGAAGGGGCGGCGGGGTGAGAGAATAGAAATTTAGGTTCGACCGCGCGCCTATGATATTTCGTTTTCCGGTTTCATTTGAGTGACTGGGCGCCAGGTCGGGAAATATTCCCGCATCAACACACGATGAAGGGGTGCCAGGTCATCGATCCACGGCAACTTCCTAGGCATCACTATATCAACCGTTCATCATGTTCATATCCAACGACTGGTATTGCCCTCTCTTACATCTAGTTGGTTATGACAATTTTACTTATTGAAACAATGACGTTTTTTATCCAAATCATCTTAATTATTCAGGGTTTTGGCTCTCCCAAATGGCTTGCGACCACATGGTACGAAATTGTCATAACTCTATGACGATTTTATCCACGGTCACTATCAAAAGGTCATAGATTGACACATTCCTTGTAGTGATTGTTTGAAGGAAATAATGTTTCTCCAATGTTCACTTCTTAAATCTAAGTGGAGAAATAGTGCTATTTTCATAGTGGTTGTTCACTCAGCCAAAGTTGTTCTTTTCTTCTAGCGAGAGAAAGAACCATCTTCACGTGTAGTTTCGATCTTTATTCCTATCGCTGTGTATCATCCTTTAGTTGGAAGTAAGAAGATTCCTTCTTTTGAATCTCATCAAGTCCTTGTTTGAAGAAGTTGAAGGGGTTCTGACATGGTTATACCCTACAGGTACACGACATTAGCATACCTGGTCCAGCCCAAGGAAGGCCCACAAGAATATACGCGGTCCATGAAGATTTTTGGGTGGCCCAAGCCCATGATGTCTTTGGATCCTTGAAGAGCAAGACTAGAACAGATAGAATATTCAAAGGGGCAACCCCTAAACCTGTAACCGACTCGATCTATGCCTGGGACCTGCCTACCTCTATATAAAGGCTAGGAGGGCACGACGAGGAGGATCTCTCTCATATCACCGCATACACACCTCCACGCCAGATTGTAACTTTTGGTTCCGCCGTAATCAAGAGCAGTCAAGCAGGAGTAGGGTTTTCCCTCCGGGGGCCTGAACCTGGGTAAATCTCGTGTCCCCTGGTTGTTTGTCTATTAACCGTTCCGCGATCTCCAGCACCCCTATATTCTCCAAAACCCAAGCTCATAACAATGTGCATTGACGAGATCGATCCTCGTCAATTGGCGCCGTCTGTGGGAATCAGGGGCGCTGATTGTGCGATCGTGACGGTCCCGACCAAAGCGATCTACAACTCCTCAGCGACGGAGACCCATCTCCTCTTCGGCGCTTTCGACTTCACTGCCCACTCGCCAGCCACCATGAAGGACTTCGAGCCCGTAGGCGACGGGCTCGAGATCCTGTTCGGGAGCTTCTGCTTCCAAGTGGGACAGACCGGCACTCTCCGCCTCCCAAAACGGGTGCCACTGCCATCGATCAGGCCCGTCTCATGGACTCCGCATCCTGTGCTACGCACGTCAACGTCGACAGACGAGTCATACGATAGCAGCAGCTGCAACTCAGATTTGTGCGATCCTCCATCGGATGAAGGAACCTACGGTTCCGGATCCGAAAGCTGCGGTAGCAGCGATCCGACCTACGGATGCTACCAATGCGCCATGGTCATCCAAAGCGACGTGGAGCAACAACCACCAGGTTCGGGTGCTCACATACCACCACCCAACCCGTAGGGTAGAAATGGCGAAAACAGGAGGAACCAATCACCCCTGCCCAACGAGGACGATCCTGACACCAATCGGGTAATCCATCTTAGCGAGGAAGGATGGAACCAAGCACGCGAAGCCATGGCGGGCAACAAGATCCTGCCTGTGGGTGCCTCACGGGACCTACTGATGGCATACCACCTGCTCCTCATCGAAGAGCACAAAAAGCAGGTGAAGATGCAAGAAGTACTCGACAAATGCAAGCAAGCGGCTTCGGAGTCTAGCGTGCGGCGAGCTGTGCTCTCCGCCATTGGCGGCTCCAGCTCGCATGGCAACAACGCCAACAAGCATCGCTCTTGCGTAGAGAACATGGACCCCGCTGCACGTCGCGAGGTGACCCGAACCCTCAAAACGTCCTTCATGGAGATGGACGCCAACGACAACGTCATCGCGAAGACACCGCAAGCTGCGATCATGGCAGCCATCACATACCTTGCATCCCATCCACCTCCGGTAGGGGACCCGAAGAGGGCCATGCACAATTCCGCATTAGCCGGACTCGGACTCGTTGGAGTTGCGCTCCACGGGGAAGCTCCTGCAGAGCCGAAAAAGAAGGCTGCGGTCAGATTCAACCGCAACCCCACACCCTCATCCAATGAGGAGGAACACGATCTACCTCGACGACACAAAAGCTCGTGACGTCGCAGCCGCGACTATGACGCTCGAAATGAACTCACTCAGCGCAAGATCGACAAAGCATGCGCCAAGCGCGTATGCTCATCCTAATCCGAGGAGGATGACGACGAAGGAGAACTCTGCGGGGCTCGATGCTTTAGCAGATCTGTTCGGTGGACACGGATGCCTAGGAACTTCTAGCTTCCCTCGGACACTCCGAAGTTTGACGGCACGCATGACCCTAAGGCGTGGCTCGGTGACCACTTGTCGTCCGTCAAGCTGCACGGCGACAATAAAAACACTGCCCTGCAATGCCTTCACCGCATGACAGCGCAGCCGGATCCGCTCAGCCTATCCCCGGATCCATCCGGTTGGAGGAATCGGCGACGTTTCATCCGAAACTTCAAGGGTACCAGCAAGAGGCCAGCCTCGATCGAAGAGCTATAGGCCTGCACCCAACGAACGGGTGAATCCATTCGCTCGTACATACTACGATGGTCCAACATCAAGAACTCCACGGCACACATCTCTGAGGAGAGAACAATCGACGCCTTCAAAGATGGCGTCAAACGCCAGGACTTCAAGCAAGAACTTGGGCGCGTCAAGCCCAAGACACTCGACCACCTCATGGACATCGCCAACAGGTGGGCAGATGGCGAGGACTCCATCCACCGAGCACATTCGGAGGAGGAAGACAACTACGACCGCCGATGCAAGCGCCGTAGCAAGCGAAGATCGCGCGTCGACGACGATCGCGACGGACCCGACATGGTCGTGGCTGGCTACACCGACCGCCGCAACGAAAGCAACCGCAGCAGCGGCGGATACCGTGAAAACAACTTCCACGATGGAGGACGCCCAATGCAAACGTGGCAACGCCGTGGCCGCGATGATGAGCCCTTGGCATACGACAAATTGTCGGGACCATGCACCATCCACTTCTACATTGACAGGAAGGATGGCAAAAAGAAGGCCAGCCACATGCTCAAAGATTGTCGCGAGTTCCAGAAACTCAGCGAGAGCATGTCCCATATGAGACAACAAGCCCCGAACCCTGGGTACGGACACGCACCCGCACCAGGTGACATCGCCCACGGAGCTCCTCCACCACCACCCGTGGGACCTTCGAATCACCCGATCGCACCCGCGCAGAACAACGGTGGAAACGGGTACCCCACGTCGAAAGGGACATTGATGATCCAAAAGGGGCGCCCAACAAACAGGGTGCAAAAGAAGATCACCCACAAGGTCATCCTGGTTGTGACCTCTCCACCCGCCATCCCTGAGTACCTCAGCAGTTTAGAGTCCTGCATCACATTCAGCCGTCCGGATCACCCCGCTAGATCCCTCGCCCAGGTCATGCTGCCCTGGTGCTCGAGGCGCAGATCGGAGGGTTTGAGATAAGCCGCGTCTTCATGGATGGCGGCTTCGACATTAATCTGATGTTCGCTAGCACCTTAGCAGCAATGTGGATCCTGCTATGCAGCCTAGAACAATCTGACACAACGTTCCATGGGATCATCCCATGAAAGGCCATATTCCCCCTGGGAAAGATATAGCTCGACGACATCTTCGGCAAGCCCGATAACTTTTGATGCGAGCGACTCGAGTTCGAAGTGGTGGATTGTCCATCACAATACCACGCCATCCTTGGGCGCGTGGCATTCGCAAGGTTCCTGGCAGTACCGCACTATGCGTAGATCCTACTCAAGATGCCAGGACCTAGGGGCGTCATCACGGTCCACGGGAGCTTCACCCGGTTGGATCACTGCGATAGGGACTTCAACAGAATCTTCCAGTCATTCGGCATGTAGGAGGAGCTCATAAGGCTCCGAGAGGTGACAGACAACGGGGCACCCCCAGTCTCAAGGCAGAACGCACCTGACATGTCGTTCGACTCATCATTCAACACGAAGAAGGTGCAGTTCCACCCGACAGACGCCTCCAGGACGGCGCTGATCGCCAACGACCTTAGCCCTGCATAGGAAAGCGCGCTTGTCGAATTCCTCCGTGAGCGCTAGGAAATCTTTGTCTGGTATCCTACGGACATGCCAGGAGTTCCTAGGGAATTCGCCGAGCACGCACTCAATGTGTTCCCAGATGCCAAGCCCGTCAAACAATCCATCCAAATTGTCTGAGCCACAGGCCGAGGCCATCGGAGTCGAAGTCAACAGACTGCTCGATGCTGATTTCATCAGGGATATCAAGGAAATCGAGTGGCTGGCCAACACCGTGATGGTCCCTAAAAAGGACATGGACATCCTGCGGATGTGCGTGGACTTCACATCGCTAAACAAGAACTGCCCGAAGGATCACTTCCCTCTCCCTCGGATCAATTAGATTATCAATTCGACTGCAGGATGCGAGAAACTCTCCTTCCTCGATGCCTACTCAGGCTACAATCAGATTTGACTGAAGGTCGAATACCAGGAGAAAACGGCATTCATCACGCCGTTTGGAGTGTTATGCTACAACACAATGCCCTTCGGGCTGAAGAACGCAGGTGCCACATACCAGCGGTGCATGCAGGCATGCCTGAAGAGCCAGATCGGCCGCAATATACAAGTCTATGTCGATGACATAGTAATCAAAACAAGGGAGGCCAAGGCACTGATCGACGATCTCCACGAGACGTTCGACAACCTTGATCACTACAAGATCAAGCTGAAACCAGAAAAGTGCGCCTTCGGCGTCCCATCTGGCCAACTACTTGGCTACTTCATCTCCCAGTGAGGGATTGAGGCGAACCCGAAGAAAATCCGGGCCATAATGGCCATGGAGAAACCGAAAAACCTCAAAGGTATCCAACAGCTAGCTGGACGCATCACGACGCTGAGCAGATTCATCAGCCGCATGGGTTAGAAGGCCCTGCCTTTCTACCAGCTTCTACGCAAAGCAAGCAAATTCGAGTGGACACCTGAAGTAGACGACGCATTCGAAGATCTGAAGCGGCTGCTCTCCACCTCGCCCGTCCTGGTCACGCCAAAGGAACGCGAGCCTCTACTGTTGTACATAGCAGCCACGCATCAGGTGGTAAGCACCATACTCGTGGTCGAACAACCCGAAGATGGAAAGACTCATGGGGTCCAACGCCCCATCTATTACCTCAGCGAGGTATTGACGCCAACAAAACACAGGTACCCTCACTACCAGAAACTCGCCTACAGCGTGTTCATGACGGCTCATCGGCTGAGTCACTACTTCCAGGAGCATCAGGTGATGGTTGTCAGCGAGGCACCTCTGAACAGCATCCTGAACAACCCGGAAGCCACAGGACACGTGGCCCTGTGGGGCATCGAGCTGTCCCCTCTAGACATAGTCTATGAGAAATGCCATGCGATCAAATCGCAGGTCCTACCGGACTTCCTCGTTCACTGGATGGAGCTGCAGCTGCCGGACACCCCGGCCATGACACAATCATGGACGATGCACTTCGATGGCTCCAAGCGTGAGGCCAGAGCAGGAGCCGGGGTCATACTGACATCCCTGCAGGCGACAAGATGAAGTACGTCCTTCGGATGAAATTTCGAGCTTCCAACAATGAAGCCAAATACGAGGCCCTCATCCACGGCATGAGGATGGCCAAGATCTGTGGCGCAACGCGCCTGGTCATCTATGGTGACTCGAACCTCGTCATCCAGCAGAGATGAACGAGTGCGACGCACACGCCGCCAACATGATCGCGTACAGCGCGCTCTACAACTCACTCGAAGGAGACTTTGACGGCTGCGAGCTTCGGCACGTTGGAAGAGAAAGCAACGAAGAAGCCGACAGACTCGCCAATATCGGCTCCACTTGCGCACGGGTGCCACCAGGTGTGTTCCTCGAACAGATATGTGTGCCATCCATCAAAAGGAAATTCCCCAATGGATCACCCGAAGAGGCAGAGCACTCGGGGGCTGCGCTTCCCGAAGGTTAGGAAGGACCCGAAAAGCTTGACACATAGGTCACAGTGGTCAAAGTGATGCATGTTATGGAAATCAAAGAAACATGGACACAGCCATACCTGCGGTACCTGATAAACAGGTAACTGCCCAATGACCCGACAGATGCCCGGCGCATATCTCACCGGTCCAAGGCCTTCACCATCATCAATGGCGAGATGTACAAGCGCAACATTTTGGGTGTACTCCAAAGGTGCGTCACCATCGGTGATGGCAAAACCATCCTCAAAGACATCCACGAGGGAATCTGCGGCCATCACGCGGGCAGTCGCGCCCTCGTCGCTAAAGCTCTACGAGCTGGGTTCTACTGGCCGACGGCCATGAACGACGCCAAGGGCATCATCCGAAGGTGCAACGGGTGCCAGAGGTTCGCAGACAAACCGCACGCACCAGGATCGGCGCTCAGGCCCATACCCTTGGCCTGGCCCTTCGCCCAATGGGGCCTTGACATGATAGGCAAACTGCCCAAGTCCTCGAAAAGAGGCCACGTCTACCTCCTGGTCATAGTCGACAAGTTCACCAAGTGGATCGAGGCCATGCCCGTTACTAACCAAAAGGGTAAAACGGCCGTGAAGTTCTTCCAATCCATAGTCTACCGGTTCGAGGTGCCGCATAGCATCATCACCGACAATGGGTCGAAATTCATCTCCAAAGAATTCCAGGACTTCTTCGAAGGCCTAGGGATCAAGATATCCTATGCCTCCGTGGCACACCCGCAAACCAATGGGCAGGTCGAAAAGGCCAATGGCCTCGTAGGCGGTGGCATCAAGAACCACCTACTGAGCCCACTCGAGCGACTTGCGGGAGCATGGGCACAAGAGCTACCCTCCGTCCTCTAGAGATTGCGCACAACGCCAAACAACTCAACTGGCTACACGCCTTTCTTCATGGTGCACGGAGCCGAAGCCGTGTTGCCTTCAGAAGTACGCCATAAGGCCCCACGGGTCGTCTCCTATAGTGAAGCCGAATCGATGGCCGCACTCGAAGATGCTGTTGACACACTCGACGAGGCACGCGACATCACCGCGGCTCGATCGGCGGTCTACCAGCAGAGCCTCCGCAACTATCACAGCCGTCGGCTGTGACCAAGGTCCTTCGTCGAAGGAGACCTCATCTTACGACTCAAGCAAGAGCGGCCGAAAAAGCTCGAGTCACCCTGGGAAGGACCATATGTCATCACCGAAGTCATCCCAGGTGGCGCCTATCGCCTCAAGCACGTGGAGTCTGGAGTCGCATACTCCAGCCCATGGAACGTCGCCCAACTGCGGCGCTTCTACCCCTAGTTATCCCCCTTTTACTTTCAATAAGGCTACTCAGCCAAGTCTACTCAGTCAAACAATGTACCTCCTCGTTACGATATGAATAAAGCTAAGTGTCTCGCCTGAAAATTTATCTTTTACTCGCATTTCTTTATGCTACAACACACTCGGAGGTCCCCTCACCTCACGACTTTGTCGACTGAGGATAACGCATGTACACCTGAGTAGCTGATCACGTCAGTCTAACGAAAAAGGCATGCATACAAACAAGCACCACTAAATACAATCAACCTTTACAACAAAGGGCACAACACGCCCCGTCGAATACATACAAGTTTTACATCTATCTTTTTTACAGGTCCTAACTATTATGAAGAATCACCTGCGCACGATGCTCAAAGAGATCTACAACTTCTTCGGCATACTGCCTAATGGCTGCATAGTGCGGGCGCATATCCCATAGGCCACCATCTGGTCAAGGGGGCGGCCCAGCCGCCATAGCCACAAGATTCACATCCGGGTGATGTAGCCGCACGAGGGAAAGGGTGGATGATACGTTGGAAATGTATCTATAATTTTTTATGCTCCATGCTTTTTTAGTATCTACTTTGCTTTACTTGTCTACACTTTGAGGTGTTTTTTACATGTTTTCTGGTACTAACCTATTAACAAGTTGCAACGGTGCCAGATGCTTGTTTTCTGCTGTTTTTGGTTTCATAAAAGTTAGTAAAGAAATATTCTCGGAATTGGACGGGACGAACGTCAAAGTCAATAACTTTCCGTGGGGAACAAGAAGTCTAGAGGGGAGACGGAGAAGCGGGCCAGGGAGGCCACCCCTCCCCCTAGGCACGGGGTTAGGTGGACCCACGCCTGGGTAGGGTTTTCCTACCCTGGTCGCCTCCCGGACTCCCCCCTTCGCCTATAAGAAGCCCCCGATACAGAAACTCTCGGTACCCGATCAGAAATCCACGAACCCATCTGTAGCGGCCGCCACCATCGTCCCTCGATCAGGGGGGATCTGAAGTTCTTCCCAGCACCCTGCCGGAGGGGAGATAATCCCGAAGGCCTTCTCTCCGGTATGATTTATGAGTAGTTGCACCTTGGACTATGGGTCCATGTAGTATCTAGATGGTTGTATCTCCTCCTTTGTGCTTTCATGTATAGATCTTTTGAGCTTCGTTCATGATCAAGATCTAATCTATTTGTAATCATGCATGTTGTGTTCGCGGGGATCCGATGGATATTGAGATTATTATGTTGGTTTGATTAATGGTTTTATCTTTATGATTCTATCATGTCTGTGTTGTTTGTGATCTTGTATGCTCTCGGTTGCTAGTGGTTATCTTGGCCACGTAGTTGCTAGTGACTCGAAGAGGGAGTATTGATGCTCGATAGTGGGTTCATGCCTCTAGTTTACAAGGGAAGTGACATAAATCTCTTCGGTTGAGATGTGTTGTTGCTACTAGGGAGAAAACAATGGTCCCTTGTTCATGGAACATTTGGATTGTTTACCTTACACACTTTGCTTAAAGGAGTTGTCTATTCCTTGCAACTTAATACTGGAGGGGGTTCGGATGATAACCTGAAGGTGGACTTCTAATCATAGATGAAGTTGGATTACGGTCTATGTATAATGTTGTATTGCCCAATCAACTTCATAGGATCTTGTTAGCTAGTAATTGCATTGTTATGCCTTGCTTAGTTCCTGTCAATTGCCCCGCTGTAATTTGTTTACCCTTCATGCCATGTTGTTTATCTAAGGAGAGCACCTCTAGTGAACTATGGACCCCGGTCCAATCTTTATCATTGATACATCTTCCACTGTTACTTGTTTACTTGATGCAAACCATTACCTTCCACACCATACGTTTAATCCTTTGTTACAGCAAACCGGTGAGCTTGACAACCTCACTGATTCGTTGGGGAAAAGTCTTGAGTTTGTGTTGTGCGGGTCTCCACGTTGCCAGCAACACCTGTGTGACGTTTCCTTCCTCCTTCTGGTTTGATAACCTCGGTCTCTACTGAGGGAAACTTGATTCTGTGCTCCAGCACACCTTGCTCTTGGAGTTCCAACGAAGTGCTCCACATTAACACTTGGTGCACGCATCAAAGATTTCTAGCACCGTTGCCGGGGAGGCTAAGGACGTCTTCACTAGGGGAGTCCTTCACTTCCTTTCTCTTTACTTTGTTTTTAGTTTGCTTAGTTTATTTTGCTTTGTTTTGTTTGCCTCTTTTCAAAATACCCAAAAAATTAGTCTAGTTTGGTTTGCTTGCCTTATTCAAAAACACAAAAAAAAATAGTTCCTGCTCTAGCTAATGCTGCTGTTTTTGGCTTCACCACCTTTGCCAAAATGAACTCTGCTAAGAACACTAAGTTGTGTGACTTCACTAGCACCAACAACAATGATTTCCTAAGCACACCTATTGCTTCACATGCTCCTGATGTTGACTTTTATGAAATTAAGCCTGCTTTGTTGAATCTTGTGATGAGAGAGCAATTTTCTGGTGCTGGTTCTGATGATCATGCTGCCCATCTTAATAGGTTTGTTGAACTTTGTGAGATGTAAAAGTATAAGGATGTAGATGGAGATATTATTAAGCTCAGGCTTTTTCCTTTCTCTTTGAGGGGAAAAGCTAAAGAATGGTTGCTATCTTTACCTAAAAATAGTATTGATTCTTGGACTAAGTGCAAAGATGCTTTTATTGGAAAGTATTATCCTCCTGCTAAGATTATTGCTATGAGAAGTGACATTATGAAATTTAAACAGCTTGATAGTGAACATGTTGCTCCTGCTTGGGAAAGAATGAAATCTTTGGTTAAAAATTGCCCTACTCATGGACTCACTGCTTGGATGATTATCCAAACTTTTTATGCAGGTTTGAACTTCTCCTCAAGAAACCCGCTGGATTCTGCAGCTAGAGGTACTTTTATGGGACTCACCTTGGGTGCTGCAACAAGACTCCTTGATAATATGATGGTTAACTACTCTGAATGGCATGTTGAGAGAGCTCCACATGATAAGAAGGTAAATTCTGTTGAGGAAACTTCCTCTTTGAGTGAAAACATTGATGTTATTATGGCTATGCTTGTTAATGGGAAAGCTCCTCTAGATCCTAATAGTGTTCGCTTAGCCTCTTTGGTTGCTCAAGAAGAGCAAGTTGATGTGAACTTCATTAGAAACAACAATTTCAACAACAATGCCTATAGGAATAATATTGGTAGCAACAACAATTATAGGCCTTATCCTCCTAATAATGGCAATTCCAATGGAAGTTCTTATAATAATGCTAGAAGCGCCCCCTCTGAACTTGCAGTAATGCTCAAGGACTTCATTAGTAAACAAACCACTTTCAATAAGGCTATAGAGGAAAAGCTTTTAACTGTTGAGAAAAATATATCCTCTTTGTCTGAAGATCAAACTTCCTTGGTTAATAGAATGGCTGCTAAACCTGAAACTATGGAAAACACCTTTGCCACTGCTCATGCCATACAAGTTACTACTGATGAAAATGTTAGGCTGTTAGCTCAACTTCATGCTAGGTGGGAAAGGGAAGCTGAAATTGATAGAAAAAATAGTGTGTGCACTATCACCACTAAACCACAAGTAGCCCCTATTCCTCCTCCTACTATGCCTAAGCCTATTGATCCTACTACTAGTGATGCTAAGTTTGGTTTTGATATTGATGGTTGCAATATTTCTGAAGTGATTATGTTCCTACAAAAGCTTGCTAGAAGTCCTGATGCTAGTGATATGCATGTTGCCTTTACCAAACACATTACAGATGCTCTTGTTAAGATTAAGGAAGAAAAGCTAAAACACAAAGCTTCTATTCCTAGGAAAGTATAAGATAGTTGGGAATCCATTATTAATATTCAAGTGAATGACTTTGATCTCAAAGCTTCATGTGATCTTGGTTCTAGTGTCTCTATTATGACTAGGAAGATTTATGAAATGCTTGATTTACCACCATTAGAAGATTGTTATTTGAATATCCCACTCAATGATAATGATAAGAATAAACTCATGGGGAGTGTTAATGATGTTCTCATTATGGTTAACAATGCTTATGTCCCTATTTATTTCTATGTTTTGGATGTTGAATACAATGCTTCTTGTCCTATTACTTTGGGAAGACCTTTTCTTAGAACAGTTGGTGCCATCATTGATATGAAAGAAGGCACCATCGAATATCATTTTCCATTCAAGAAAGGTATTGAACACTTCCCTATGAGGAGAGAGAAGTTGCTTTTTGCTCCTCCTTTGAAAGCAAGGTTTGATGTTAATGCTTCCTCATTTGAAAATACTTGATTCTTCTTGCTTTTTGTGCCTAACTTAAAGGCGTTAAAGAAAAGTACTTGTTGGGAGATAACCCAAGAGTTTTCTTGAGTCTTGGAAGTTATTAATACTTTAATAACCTCTCCTTATCATTTTTGTTTGCTTTTTGTGCCAAGAATGACCTCTCATGAGAGGGAACTAAGATTTGGAGAGTTGTTGTCCCGAAACAGATTTTTGTTCTCCACCAAAAAAAATCGTGAGGAGGCTCTATAACTCGGATTGAGGTAAAGATTTATGAATAAATCCCCCAGTATGTTGGCTAACTTTCGTTAGTTAAACACTTTTTGATTTGAACAACAGAAGATGTTTGAAAAAATTTGTTTTTACCTGCTGGTCTGTTTTGACAGATTTCTGCCATTGCATTTGCTTCTTATTGATTCCTTTTTGAGCTCTCTTCAGGTAAATTGAGTTTCTTTGAAGGAGTTACTACAGTAGCTTGTGTTTTTAGTGAAAAGCCTTGCTGTTCCAAAGCTTTGCCCGCGGTCTAATACCTTTTGAATAAGCTAATGTTGCTAATGAAGATTGTGTGAAGTTTTGTCTGAAGGAAAAATTTCAGGTGTAGAGAGAGAGAGAATGATGCAATGAGATGAAGAATGGACAAAATCTCAAGCTTGGGGATTCCACCATGGTGTCACCCCAATAAATATCCAAGAGGTACAAGCGTCAAAGCATGGGGATGCCCAAGGCGGGCATCCCCTTCTTCATCAATAAAAAGCTCAGGTCTGTCTAGACACTTCACTTTTATTGTTTCATGCAAAGTTGTGTTGTTCTTGGAGCGTCTTAGTTTTCATTTGCTTTGCTTAGTTTGTTTAGTTTGCTTTAGTAGTTTGGACCCCCTCTCTCGTTGTGTTGTTTTACAAATAAGTTTGCTTGGTGTTTGGAAAGGAGTAGTAAGTTCTTGCTTGAAGTGCAAGAGGAGCTTGCATTGACTGTGACTAAGACTTTAGCATGATATGCTAGGTGTTATTTTTTCATTATGCTTAGTGATTATTGCTGTAGCATGTCTTGTTCCAAACAATTGGGATTGCTTAGTGTGGCTTGATGAAATTATGCGTTGTTTAAGCATGCAAAAGCATAGTATTGTGGTATTCTCCTTTGATGTTTTGCTTGGGTTGACTTGGCACATGCTCACACCATGTTATGACTATGACAAGCCACCATAGCCTCTATGATCATTTAGTCCTTGACTTGTAGTACCACTCTTTGCTTTGATTAGTTTGCTTTGTTGCATTGCATAATTATGGCCATTATTGCTCTCTTAGTTGGTTGCTCCCAGTCTTTTGCTAGCCTCCACTTGTATGAGTAAGTTCTACTCATGTTTCCAACTCCCAAGAAACCAAGTTATTCCAAAGTGTCCACTATAAACTCCTATGCATGGTGGGTTACACCATTCCAAGTATATTCTTGTTTTCAACTATCTTCCAATTAAAAACTATTTTGTTATGTGAAAACTTAGTGATTAAAGCCCTCACGAACTTGATGACACATTTTATTCTTTGCCCCTAATAAACTTGAACCATTGAGGCAACTTTGTTGTATATGCTTGCACTTATAAGTTGGGATTAGCAGAACCGTGTTGTCACGGGGAACGTTTTCAACATTGCACTTGTACTTTTTGTACTCCGTTGATATCATGCTCTTTTGTCTATGGATGTTACCGGTGTGAAATGAAGTGGGAACTTGTAAGTCCATGGAGTTTGTATTCTGTGTTAGAGAAACGCCTCGGCCGCTATCCTAATCCATGCCTAATCATGGTGGAAACTTGCAGCATCACCATAGTGAGCTATCTATGAAGCATCCTCAATAAAAAGCTATGCATATGGTAAATAAAAAGATTGTTGAGATGCTCATTGTCTGCTTGCCTTGTCATTTTGGTTATGGGAAAGCTCATGTACCATGTGCAAGGGGTACCCCGTTGGCGGTTCCCAATGATATGCAAATACTTATAGTGACAAGAACTTACATGGGCCCTAAGTTGAGTATCCATGAGGTGTAGCCTCATAGTCAAGGGACTTGAGATTGCCAACTTATACTTTGTCAAGCATATACTCCAGCTTTGCCACTTTAACCTTAACCACTTCAAGATGCTTATGATAGGGGCAATGAGGACTGAAAGCTAATAAGTACCATAATTTTTGGAAGCTCTTTTTGAAACATGTAATCCATGCTTCCTTTACAAAAAAGGCCTTTCTTCCACCATTATTTGAGTCTCCACCTTCTACCTTTAGGCACCATTAAGAGAGCATAGTTATCTTTCTGTGTGCAATGTTGCAAAGCTTATTAATTGATGCATATTGTGTTATTACTTGTTCTTGTGCTACTTGTTTCTAGTCACCCTTCTGAACTTTGCTGGTGTCCTATGCATTTATATTGCTACTGTTTTCTGCATGTGAAACAAACAAACGTTTCTCAATGCATATTATTCATGATCTTTGATTGTAGCTTGCCATGTTGCATGCATAGTTACTATGTCCTATTGTTAGAACTCCATCTTTCATGCACATGTATAGAGTTATTTGATCCCAGCTTCCGATGTTTGCAAATAGTTGGATCTTTATTGTGAGGGTGCATGTTCACCTCAAAAATTATTCTTTTATCACTTACCTACTCGAGGACGAGCAGGAGTTAAGCTTGGGGATGCTGATACGTTGGAAACGTATCTATAATTTTTGATGCTCCATGATTGTTTAGTATCTACTTTGCTTTACTTGTCTACACTTTGAGGTGCTTTTTATATGTTTTCTGGTACTAACCTATTAACAAGTTGCAACAGTGCCAGATGCCTGTTTTCTGCTGTTTTTGGTTTCAGAAAAGTTAGTAAAGAAATATTCTTGGAATTGGACGGGACGAACGTCAAAGTCAATAACTTTCTGTGGGGAACAAGAAGTCCAGCGGGGAGACGGAGAAGCGGGCTAGGGAGGCCAACCCCCCCCCAGGCGCGGGGTCAGGTGGACCCGCGCTTCGGTAGGGTTTGCCTACCCTGATCGCCTCCCAGACTCCCCCCCTTTGCCTATAAGAAGCCCCTGATACAGAAACTCTCGGTACCCGATCAGAAATCCACGAAACCGTCTGTAGCCGCCGCCACCATCATCCCTAGATCGGGGGATCTAAAGTTCTTCCCGGCACCCTGCCGGAGGGGAGATCATCCCGGAGGCCTTCTCTCCGGTATGATTCGTGAGTAGTTCCACCTTGGACTACGGAAACATGTAGTAGCTAGATTTCTGTATCTCCTCCTTTGTGCTTTCATGTATAGATCTTGTGAGCTCCATTCATGATCAAGATCTAATCTATTTGTAATCATGCATGTTATTTTTGCGGGGATCCGATGGATATTGAGATTATTATGTTGGTTTGATTAATGGTTTTATCTTTATGATTCTATCATGTTTGTGTTGTTTGTGATCTTGCATGCTCTCCGTTGCTAGTGGTTATCTTGGCCAAGTAGTTGCTAGTGACTCCAAGAGGGAGTATTGATGCTCGATAGTGGGTTCATGCCTCTAGTTTCCAAGGGAAGTGATAGATATCTCTTCGGTTGTAGATGTGTTGTTGCTACTAGGGAGAAAACAACGGTCCCTTGTTCATGGTACATGTGGATTGTTTACCTTAAACACTTTGCTTAAAGCATTTGTCTATTGCTTGCAACTTAATACTGGAGGGGGTTCGGATGATAACCTGAAGGTGGACTTCTAGTCATAGATGCAGTTGGATTACAGTCTATGTATAATGTTGTATTGCCCAATCAACTTCATAGGATCTTGCTAGCTAGTAATTGCATTGTTATGCCTTGCTCAATTCCCCGCTGTAATTTGTTTACCCTTCATGCCATGTTGTTTCTCTTAGGAGAGCACCTCTAGTAAACTATGGACCCCGGTCCAATCTTTACCATTGATACATCTTCCACTGTTACTTGTTTACTTGCTGCAAACCATTACCTTCCACACCATACGTTTAATCCTTTGTTACAGCAAACCGGTGAGCTTAACAACCTCACTGATTCGTTGGGGCAAAGTCTTGAGTTTGTGTTGTGAAGGTCTCCACGTTGCCAGCAACACCAGTGTGATGTTTCCTTCCTCCTTCTGGTTCGATAACTTCGGTCTATACTGAGGGATACTTGCTGTTGTGCTCCATCACACCTTGCTCTTGGGGTTCCAACAAAGTGCTCCACATCAACACTTGGTGCATGCATCAGAGGCCTTCACTCCCGCAACTAACTGGTGCCGCACCAACTCCCTGACATGACACACGTCTCGAAACTTTGCCAGCAAGCCCCAGAGAGTCGATGGTGCTTCATCCAGGGGAAACATGACATGCATAATCAACGCCAAGGAAGTTTTCACCTGTCGCAACACTCGCAATACCTGGTGAGCATGATCCTGCACAGTCGCAAGGACCGTGGCACGGTCGCGATCCATCCAGAAAAAGCCACCGACTTCCATATCTTGCTGGGTCAGGCAGTTGACCCGAACCGCAACGTGCTCCTTCTCCTCCCTAGGAACAAGGTTGGCACCTGCAACAAATACAAAGTAAGATGACCCACAACAATAGCGCATCCGAAAATGAGCAGCAGCTCGAAGAAGCTTACACTGCAGCTGTTCGTCCAACTGCCGCAGCTCCCCCATCAGATACTAATCTCTGGCGGCACCTCGCTCCGCCTTTGACTTCCAAATGTCCGCATGACCTCGGATGCTAAGCAACTCCATCTCAAGAGTGCGAATACGATCACATAGAAAAACAAGCTGCGACGCATCATCCAAGGATGGTCGTGGCTGCGGAGCAGACGAAGTATCGATGGGGTCATCACCCGAAGGTTCCTAAGGAAAACAGAAAGGATATAAACAACACACGATTTGGCAACAGCTCGAAGGCTCATTATATACAACAAAAGCCACTGCGTGGCACAGGAAGTGTTCATAAAGATATTACAGCAAAGGTAGAAGGTAACTATCCTAGAACTACAAAGATAAAGCCTAAGCAGCTGCATCCTGAGTGGCCTCGGAGCCAGAGCGCCTGCCCTTGACCTCCTCCTGCTGCTTCGCCGCATACTCCGCCAGGAGGTCAATAAGCTTTAGCCCATAGCGCTTGCAGCGAGCGGCGAAGAGAGCAAAGGCTACCTTGGAATCGCCGGGGGCCGTTGGCATCTGGGAGGTGACCTGATGAAGATCCAGCTCCGCTCCAGATGCCATGGCAATCGCCAGCCGCATGGACGCGTCGATGCCCTTATGCTTGCGCTTATAGGCTGCAGGTGCATCTACTGACAACACATCTGCTAACAAGTCGACATCCTCAAGGGAAATGCCCTTGGGAACGAGCTCCTTGTAGAAGCGCCCGAGGATCTCCTTGGCTTTGGCAAGAGAGCCAACCACAGTACTACAACGGTCTTCGGCCGCCGCAGTAGCATCATCCAAAGCACTACCGTGCTCCAGGGCACTGCGGTTGAACTCAATGCCTGCGGCATCTAGAGAAACAGAAAAAGAACAATAAGAATCGAACAAAGGCACAGGGACACGGCAGCCGAAAAAACCAAAGAAAGGCGAAATCACTCACCCGAAATAGCTTTGGCAGCAGCCATCAGCTTCTCGGCCACCTCCTTCTTGTGCAAAGTCGTGGCGGTAGCGAGCTGCTCCTCGCGGTCCGTGGCTTCCTGCTGCAGGCGCTCCTTGGCCCCAGCCGCGTCGGCTAGCTCCTGCTCGAGGCGCTCCTTCGCACCAACAGGATCTTTGGCTTTCTTCTCCGCTCGCCCAAGTCTCTTTTCTAGAGCATCAAGCTCGCAGGGGGCAGTGTTATTCTCATCTGCAAAAAGCAACAAAGAACATACGTGAGCTCAACAAGCTAGCAAACAGACGAAAAAATAGAGGATGAGTTCTGGACGTACCTTGAAGCTGCCGCAGGTTGGCCTCCAATGCTAGGTGCTACTTCACCAGCTGGTTGGCACCTTGCACAAAAGGCTGCAGGAAGAAACAACTTGTCAAGTCAAGGGCTCGGGGGCTACACCCAAGAAACGAAGCAAAAGTTCAAACACATGAAATACGCTCGGGGGCTCGGGGGCTCCCCCCACAACAAGAGAGAAAACGCTTACATGCTCAGACGGGGACTCCGAAGGTCTGGCTGTAGTCTTCTGGGAGACGATCACCCGAGCCTCCTGCGGAGAGGGGTTCGGAGCAGCGCCCCCAGAGGTGGCCACCGTCTGAGAGGGAGGAGGCGTCATCTTCGACTCCCCTACCATCTCCTGAGTGGCATCGCTAAAATAACCCTCAGAGGAGTGACTGCAAAGGAAAACACCAGTCAAAGATAAGAAAACAACAAGAAAATGTAGCAAAAGACATCCGAAGGAACTTACGAGTCCATATCGCTCAAGTCAAAAACAGGCAGGGCCCTCTTGCCCTTCTTCTCTTCCTTATTCCTCTTCGCCGGCGGCTGCGGCGCTATAGCCCGCACAGGAACGGACGGGATGGGGGAGGAAGAGGCACTATCACCTCCAATGCGATGGACAAGGAATGGCGGGTCTCTAGGCGTTGGCGGAGTCGAGGAATCTGAAGATTCGCTCGAGCTCCGTGCCCGCTTTCGGGGATGCCCCTCGCTTGCCTCGAGAGCCTCCTCAGTAGGCGACTGTACCGGGGAAGCTCGGACACGGAGTCCACGATTTCGTTGTCCGGCGCATTCGGAAACCGTTTGGGGAGTGGAGGCACCATGCCAGGTACCTTGAACTCCTGCACAATGAAGACAAATTTTTAGAAAAGATAACTGCAAAGTAAACGCACTCGAAAATAGCGCTACACGCACATCCCAGATCTACACCTGCGGAACGGGCCGAGAAGCACTAAACGGAGGGGTCAGCGACTTCCCCGGAAGGTCCTTGTCGGCCTTGTACTTCAGCAACGTCCAAAGGACTCTGTCAAGGTCCCCCTTGGAGAGCTCCTCAGCCGCAACTCTCGTTGGATCATGGCGTCCAGAATAAAGGAACATCGGGTGCGCCCTAGCCTGGAGTGGCTACACCTGACGTTTGAGGAAGGTGTGGATGATATCCACACCGTTCACCTCCTTCTCCGGAATCACCTGGAGGTCCTCCACCCGACGGTAGAGATCCTCTATCTCCTCCACCTCACCCTCCAAGATGTGGTTCTTCTAGGACCTCTTCGGCTGGATTTTCTAGGTGGAGTCGAAAGGGGCAAGGCCAAAGTATTGCCCGTCCACTTTGGAATCATGGATATAAAACCACCTCTTCCGCCAGTATTGGACGGACTCAGACATAGAAAAAGAGAAGAAGAGAAAATTGGATCGAAGGGAAATGATGCAGCCACCGATCAGATAAACTCCGTCGGAGCCGGACTGCCTCTTCACGGAATAGAGCTTCCGGAAGAGGCCAAAGTTCGGCTCGATACTGAGCCAGCACTCGCAAAAAGTGATGAAACAGGCGATGTGGAGAAGAGAATTGGGCGAAATATGGTGGAGTTGTATACCATAGAAGAACAATAGTCCACGGAGAAAATCGTGGACTGGGAGCGAAAGGACCCGAAGAACGAAGGCGACAAACATGACCCGAAACCCTGCGGGTGGACGGGGAATTACCTCGTTGCCGGGGATCATGATGGCCTCCTTGTCATGCAGGATTAGGCCCCACTCACGAAGTTTGCGTAGGTCGCCCTCACGCGTCTCCGTGCGCCGCCACCCACCATCGGTGACACGCGTGGCGGCGGTGGCCTTCTTGCTGCTGGAAGCAGCACTGGTGGAGGTCTTCTTCGATTTCACCATTGCAGCACGACGACAGCGGCGGTGCGAGCGCAGGAAAGAAGAGGGAAATGATCGAAGAATTTCTAGCGCGCGGCGAGGAAAGCTCCAGTACATGTAAGCAGTAGAAAGCAAGTGGCTACGGTGAAAACAAACCACAATTTTTCCCCACAATTATAAGGACGAGGACGATGAACAGGGACCATTCATCTGGAAGCCCTAACACCAACATCAAATCCAACCATCCATGTGTCAGCACAGCAGCGAACCGTTGCTCGCACGCCACCCACTACGCACCGGAATCAAGGAGACGCCATAATTCTCTCCATGTTGCGCGTGACCAGTCAACTCCAAGTTAGAAAGTGGGACCCACGTTCATCCAGACACGTCACCTCTGGCGCCGTAGACGCTTGAGGTCATCGATCGTCAGCACTGACATCACCAAAGCCATACTGTCAACGGTTACCATCCTTCGGCTAAACAACTAAAGTACTCACTCGAATCTACGATTCGAGCAACTACTCGGGGGCTACTCCTATCAGGAGCGCTGGCCGCGCACCCGAAGCATGAATAACGTACTGCGCCAATGATCTATTCTTCGAGTCCTACGTCGAGTCTACGACTCCACTACGGACTCGGGGGCTGCTCCCATAGGGAGGATTGATTCAAGCATCCGAAAATTTGTGTCCTACGGACCTGAAGCCCACAACGGCTGAATTAAAGTCTCTGCTCGAGTCTACGACTCGAACAGACACTCGGGGGCTACTCCATAGGGAGCGCTGGTCGCGCACCCTATGAATTCTTCCACTGTGATCCTTTGGATCAGAATGCAAAAACTTTTTCGGCAACTTTTCCCCAACCAACGCTAAGTGAGTAACATCCTCTTTGGCCACCCGAAATACCTCTGTGGTGATAAAATTTCGGATGTTGTGTCTACGACGCAAACATAAGACCTACATATACCATCTGATGGCCTGGTAACGCACCCGACTGTGCTCTGCTAGTAAAAATCCGTGCCAACAAGCGCGATGAAAATCCCAACGGACGCGTTGGGTACATCATTCGAAAACTACTGGGATTTGACTCTTGTAAGACCTCAACAGCCTGAGTCAAATTACGCCAGCATCTGTTCCGGGTTCGAGTCGAGGGAGTCGAATCTGAAGAAGATCGTGTTGTTTTGTCCTAAGACAGTTAACTGACCCTGATCTGTCGGGAGAGTCAGGCACACGCATCAACAATCCCTACATACTAAAATCATTCTATGATGAACAGAAACAACTGCACCCAAAAGATTGAAGAGTCCTCAGCCGAATCTGTGATTCGACTGAACACTCGGGGGCTACTGACATGGTTATACCCTACGGGTACACGACATTAGCATACCTGGTCCAGCCCAAGGAAGGCCCACAAGAATATACACGGTCCATGAAGATTTTCGGGTGGCCTAAGCCCATGACGTCTTCGGATCCTTGGAGACCAAGACTAGAACAGATAGAATATTCAAAGGGGCAAACCCTAAACCTGTAAACGACTCGATCTATGCCCGGGACCTGCCTACCTCTATATAAAGGCTAGGAGGGCACGACGAGGAGGATCTCTCTCATATCACCGCATACACACCTCCACGCCAGATTGCATCTGCGCACCCCTGTAACTTTAGGTTCCGCCGTAATCAAGAGCAAACAAGCAGGAGTAGGGTTTTCCCTCCGAGGTCCTGAACCTGGGTAAATCTCGTGTCCCCTGGTTGCTTGTCTGTTAACCGTTTCACGATCTCCAGCACCCCCATATTCTCCAAAACCCAAGCTCATAACAATGGGAATTGACGAGATCGATCCTCGTCAGGTTCGCAGCAGAAAACAAAAAAATTCTAGCTACACGAACACGACAACCAAGATCTATTCTATATAGACAAAAGTAATGGAGAGGGAGGACGGAATTCATACCCTTCAAGACCATGGCACACCTTACATAGGTAGGTGTATAGCAATGACGACAAGCGCCCCAAGTGTTGCGCCTTGAAGATCTACACATGTTCGGTGTAGGAACGTCTCCCGGGCTCCGATCCAGCCGAGCAGCAGAAGAAGATGGAAGCCAGACCGTCCTATGCACGACGGTAGTGCGGAGGTGTAGATCTAATCCCAATAGCTAGATCAAATCTAATGGAGAGAGCTTTAGGGTTTAGAGGGAGAGGAGAGAACTTGTTATTGTGGTGCAAATAGAGGGAAGGGTGCTCCTCTATTTATAGGTGGGAGGGGGAAGGGTCAAACCCTAAGGCCAAGGGGGTGGAACCACCAAGCCGCCGCCGGCCCGGGGTGGGAAACCCTGGGTTTCGGCTGGCCCCTTTCTCCCTTTCCTTCTTTGGCGCCTAGCCCTATGGGCCCTTCTACCCGGAAGCGGCCCAATAGGAAATAGCTGCCCATAAATATAAATAATAAAATATGTTTTAATATTAATTCAACTAATTAATATAGAACACATATATTATCATACTTCATACTCCGGAACTCCTTCCGAACCCCTCCGATCAACATCGGATGTTACCAGGAACCTTTCCAGTCTCTCTCTCTCTTAATTCTCCTGCGGTGCTAGTTTGATCCCAATGTGTTCCCACCCTTAGGTGTGCCACCCTTCGGCTCAGAGATGCAACAGACATGACCAACACCCCTCTTGCAACAATGATCAATAGCGGGATGTGGATGCCCATAATGATCACCCGTGCATTCATGAATCTTATTGCTTGAACGTTAACTGCGCGGTCCTATTCCCTTTGCCATATGATACCTAGGTCATCCGAGATTTGATATCAAGTATCTCCAAACTTGTGTTCGGTCTCGTTATCGATGAGCTCGTTTACTCGTTCCCATGTTGTTGCATTCAATGACCTAGTCATACGCTTGCAAGATTCGTTAATGCAACGTCACCGAGTTGGCCACGTGTATCTATCCGTTACTTGGATTGGCAAATCCTGGTCTTGATAAAAACTCCCCAACCTGTTTATTTGGGAAACCCAATGATACCTTTATAATCACCCTTTCACGAACTTGATACTTGATATCATGAAAGTATCCTTCTAAAATAGTGATTATGCATTATCTCACAGTCGAAGTATATAGGCCATGGTGTATCTATGTTATCATCATTGACGAATGTTTAGTAACTAGATCTCATTGTGATTAACTTTGGGTGTTTGTCTATCAGATCATTCTCCAATAATATGACCTCATTTTCAATTGGCACTATCACCATGATCTCTAAACCATAAGATCATCACATGTCCAATGAGCTAGTTTACTAGAGGTAACTAGAGACCTGGTTGTTTACATACCACACTTGTATTAACATTCCAAATTAATACAATTATAGCACGGTAAGAAATGTATTATGGACATACAAGAGATACATCAAATAAAAACACTATATTATTTGCCTATAGGGAATATCTCCTTCAGAAGCAAAACGCAAGACTCGCAACAAGTCTAGCAAATTTTGCAAGGTGTTGTGGTTGCACCATTCCATTGATAAATCATCTTGGGAACATGAGGTTCACCTTCGTTCTGAGCATCCGCCTCTTATCGTGTCTTGTCCTTTTTCCTAGGAATCTCGAGACGAGATTCTTGTTTAATAGGGGAGAGTTGTAGCATCCCAATTGTCTAACAATTGAAATGCTACTTGCGTATTCTAGATAATGCTACTTCATACATATCATTCTTGCATTCGCATAATATCATGATCATTGTAACACCTCAGACACTATGATCTAAGTAACAAGCCTGAAATGAACACAAAGTGCATAAGGTTTCCTACCGAGGAGGCCCAAGGGCCACCCACATGTAGGTCCCATCTAAGCGGAACAGGACACGGTATCGGCCAACCACCCTATCCACTTTGCAAGAACATCAGGACAAGTACGAGCGGCATAGTAGATAGGCATGCGAACAGACATACACAAGTGTGTATTTCCACGACATACAAAAGTACATCAGAGACAAACCATCTAAAAGAAATAGAAATATTCAACGCCATACGACAAGATCCAAAATACTAGATAAGTAATAGTTTAGGATGCATCCCCATACAACACACATCAAAGTATCAAAAAGAAGTGGAAGACAAGATTCGAGTATGGATAAGAAGCAAATTGGTGTAAGACTCCTAGAAATAAGCACATCCTGCCCACATGATCTCAAGATCTCCATGCCCCAGAATCTCTACACCTGACGGTCCTTGCCACCATCATCGGTCTCCTCGACCCCGTTTCCTTCTACACATGATGGCATGATGCACAATTATATGGTATAACATAGCATGGCATGGGTGAGGTGTGGGGCACAAGAATAAAGCATTTTATTAGTTGTTTAGTCATATTTTGTCCAATAAACCTTGCTGCATATTTAATATTTATATGATGCATGCTTCAATATACCATGGAATGCATAGTTGGAACAGGTTTGTCGAGCTAATCAATTTAGACATATCATTTGTCAAATTTGCAGTTAAGGTTTTAAAATTATGCAATATTTAAGAAATGGCATTTACTCACAATTAAATTATTTCAAAATTTTAAACTGCCCCAAAGATATTATAAATAGAATATTCATATTCCTCATATTTTTCTGATTCAAAAACATATATTATTCAAATTATTTTAAATTATGAATTTAATTATTATTAAAGTCAAAATTATTAAAAAGGGGTCAAAGTCTATAACATCCCAACAATTAGGACTAAACGAAGGGTCGATTTAGGATTTTGTGCATCTAAAAATCCGTGTATTTTTTTGCCAAATTAGAATATGAGAGTGATCAGCATTCTCTCACTCTGATGAATTAGGTTTAGTGTCATCCAAGGTGAGTGGGATGAATTTTGACATGACCTCTATTGATTTAGTGAATTATGAGGGGAGAAAATTTGAATTATAAATAATTATTCACAATAAAACAAATACAAGTATTATAAACAAAAGTATAAAGATTATTTAAGACCAACATTACAGTATTCTTTTACAATAAAAGAATAAAGGAAAATTACAACAAAACAAATAAGTGAATAAATAAAATGGAAAATGAATTACAACAATGAAACAAATAGAATAATTATTTATTAAAATAATATATATATATTATATTGTTCTTTTACAATAAAGGAATAATAATAAATGGTTACAATAATAATAAGCTAAATTAATGTATTACAAAGTCCTTACATTGTTTCTTGACAGAAAAGTAAATTACAATATAGGATAAAAAGAAAACACCTAAAACTAAATTCCTACATCCAGTATGGACCTTCCTGTATTTCCTCTTGGTACCTGCAAACAAAGAATAATAAGACAAAAGAAAGGGGTTAGTGTTAATTAGTGTGCGCTCAGTCTAGCAATGAAATGCATTGCTATTTACATCATTGAGCAGAGTAAAGTGAGGGACAAATGAAATAGAATCTGTTCTTATTGCAAATCTGGCCTCAGAACCACATCATAGGCAAATTGGGGCAAGTTTCACCAATTTAGTAAAAGGTAAAAAACCAAACAGTAATAACCAGCAAAAGATCCAGTTTTCGCTTGATCTGATCCATTTGAGTGAGGCAAGCCCACACACATCACATGCAGCTGCTGTGTTGTCAACACCACAGACAACACATGAAGTATATATGAAAGATCACAGCCATATCACAGCTGCTAGCATTTCCGTTTCCTCCACATCACCAGAACAACCAAGGACACAAGATTAAATTCAGAATAACTAGCACAACAAACTTTAGATCACTACAGTAGGATTTGGGTAATTAACCCCACAAGAGGAAGGAGTTGTAACTAAGCACAAGCAAGGATGAGGAAGATCAGGACCAATCCAAGAACAGACCAGTAGCTGGATCAAGAGGGAGAAGGCTAGGAGTGCAAGGAGGAGCAGGATAAGCACTAGATCTACCAACAGAACAGAATCACCACAACACCCACAACCAAGTCATCTATTCCCACTGCAAGCATCAGGTTGGCTACTAGAACCATACTAGTACATGTTCTTGTCAAATTTAAACAAGCATCAGTTGGGGGAGAGAGAGATATCAGTTTAGCGTAGAAGTGCTACACTAATTCATCCTAGAGCTGTCAAAGGCCAACAAAGAATATGTTTTTATCTTAGAAATATTTGGCCTCGGTCTTTGCATCACAGGCCAAACCAAGAAATCCAGCAGACAACATGTGAGATATTACCGCTGTGCACACTCCTAGTGGAGGCACCACAGTGGTAAACTTAACAGTTTTAGCCAACCAAAATAGCTTCAGCCTTTTTCATCACGAGCTAGATTTCTATCTTTTGGACACCAACACCAACTACTTCACTGTTGGTATAGCAGCAAGTCATGCTACCTGGGCTACCACTATGCACACTCCAAGATTGGAGACACCACAGTAGCATCCCAAGATAGCAGAAGCCACTATATAAATTGTTCTTCATTAGCTAGCCTCAAGTTATTTAAACAAAATAGTTTATATCATTTTCCTAGAAAATAATCCAGGAATCAAATATGCAGATTAGTTCTCTGTCTATTTGGTTAGGAACTTAATTTTTATCTAGATGTCAAGCAAGCATTACACTTGGATCATCTTTAAATAAACCAAACAAGATAAATCATTTCCCTAGTATATACTAGGAATCATATTTTTATAGATGCTGCTTGATTGACAGCCAATACATAATTCCAAAACTCCTCATTCAGCAAAAGGAAACAAACCATAGTAATTGTTCTTATTACCATTTGAACCTTAGTCAATGCATGTATCATTGGTAGCCAAACTCTAGATTCCTTGCATAGTAACAAAGACCCATAAATAGCTACTGTGGTGTTCACCCCTATGCGCAATCAAAAGGAAGCACCACAGTGGCCAACCTCATAGTAACAACCATTGGATGATTTACTAACTAGTTAACCATTTAGTAAAAGCTCTCCAAATATAATCTATCATCTTCCTACCAACCAGTTTAGGAATCAAGCATATATGTTTCTACTACTAGGAATGTCAGCAAACAAGAGTAGTATCAGGCAAGTATATGTTTTCCACACAGCTTACCTCTACAGGGATAACTCAGGCACAACCTTGTATAACTTGGAGTTATCTGCTAGTTAATAGAAATCATCTTATAAGGATAATTGCTTTATCACCTAAACCCTGCCATGATGACAACAACAAGATCATAAGCAAGCTTTACTTGCAAAGTTTATCCATACAAGTAAATAGATCATCTTCTTAGATTAGAACTCTAAGAACCATTTGAATACTTCACTGACGGGTTGCAGTAGTAAAGAGCACATGCAAGCTTTGTTATAGAGCAGATCCACATAAAAGAGAATTACATTCTCTAGTAACATATCCCGCCACCCTATTCTTTTTAATTGTTTCACTGTCAGCATAATCATGTAGCTAAGTCAAACACAAATCAATAGTAATCCACCCAAGATCATGTATGTACATGATTTAGAAGCTAATAGTAATCATTAAATTTTGAATAAGCATTCCAACAACCAAATACAAACTAGTCTACAACTAGCTGGGTACTAGGAGATCATTTGGGGTCATTTAGGATCCACATCAGCGCAATTCCACAACAAGATCCGCAAAACAATATTGATCTACAACATTACCAAGCCACTAGAAAAGTTGGTATCCATCTATAACCTAGTCCAAATTCAATTCACTCGGCAATATCAGTAGCAAGGCTACTATAAACTACACATAAACTTAAAGTGGAAAACTCTAACCAAGAGTGGTACCTAGAGAGGTTCAGAGAAAGGGAACACTTACTTGGAGGCGAGACATAGGTCGCTAGAGTAGTAGCCGGGCGGTTGCGGAAAGCCAAGCACGGCAGCACAAGGAGAACTATGACGCTCAACCTGCGCCAGGCCGCTCTGGTAGCACTAGCTCATCATCACAGTAGTGAAGGTCGACAACCACCATAGTAGCACCATCACGTCGCCACTATCACCACCCGGTGGTCACCGAAGCACGACGGCGTCGAAGGCCGAAACCCTAACACCAGGAAGGCAATGGGGACGATCGAGAGAGAGCTCGAAAGACAAATCGAGTTGGATAGGAAAAATCAGCAGAGTGTGGCACGTCGAGGATGACCGATGGCGGCATCCGGAGCAAGCAGCGGCGGCGGGGATGTCAGGATCGCTAGAGGAAGAGAGATGAGAGGGCCTCAAGAGAAGAAGAGATTCAGGTCGGGGTCAATCGACCCAATGGACCGGACCTGGTGGTCTAGCCCAACCCAGTGGGCTAGCCTGACCAGTGGGCTCAGGTCCGAGTAATAAGGAAATTAGCAAATAAATAAAAGTGGGAGGGGTAAAATGAAAAATTACCAAAATAACCTCTAAACATTTTAAGCTCTAGAAAAATGTAGAAAAATCCAAAAATATATTGAATAAATCAAAATGTTTATTAAAATAATATCTACCTAAGAAAAATATAATAATACTTATTTAAGTTTAATAAAATGCATAACACCCTTAAATATCTAAATGAAATTTAATAAATTTAGAAAAATTCATAAAAATAAATAAAAATCACTTTTATGCATAAAAAGAAATATGTTATCTCATAAAAATACTAACATAATTTTTTTACAAATAAAACGTAAAACAAATATTTAAAGACATTCAACCATTGAGAAATTTTATAAAAAAAAGATAATGCCTAAAAATAAATAAAATTCATTTTTAAGATTCTAAGTAAGTATATTACTAGAAAAATACTAAGTATATTATTCCAAAAACATTTTAAAGTTCCTAGATCATATATCTTCAATTATCTAAATTGTTAAAATGAGATAGTTGTTTTGTTAATTATTTAAAATTATTTCCTAAGTAAGAAATAATCATATTAAAAAAACACAATCCTTTAACTAGTCTAAACCGATAATTAAAAATTTAGGATACAATCCAAGTATAAACAATCAACTTTATAATATTCTTTTAAAATCATTAACTTGTATCAGAAGTAAGTGATATCAATTCATATATAATCATATTTAGCAAACTTGGAATTCACTAAATAAATTATAAAATAAATGCACCTATTTTTCTTTATATAGAAAAATCTTATAGTATAATCTATAAATATTACACATGCTAGATTTAAATCTTTAAAACAAAGTAACCTAATTATAAGATTTCATCTTTGCTTATGCATAGGAAAAACCCTAATAATTGATAATGCTACAAATGTTATATCTCAAGTCCAATTACATTTTTATAGTTTACTTTGGTCTAATATACCCTAAGGTAGATATATAATGACTCAAGATCATTTAAACCTTATTAAAAGCCATAGCTTCAATTTTATTAATCTTCAGAGGTGATTAACTTAAAATAAATAAGATTTTCTTCAAATGTTATTCTTTTTGTCACTTAAAAAGAAACACTATACCATTTATTTTAAGTCATGACCATTTAAGACATGAACTTTGTAATAATTACATGATATCATTCAATCTTAGAATTGAATTATAATTGTACTTTACTCTTCATATTTTATATGTTTATCTTAGAGTCCTAGCAACTATACCCTTTTATGAAGTAAACTTAAAAATAAAGCAAAATCTTAAACAAATCATCTCAATAGAACTCACTTGTAATGATTGGGGAATTACTTGGGGTTTTACATCATGCATCTCATTACTTATGCATAATAACATATTGCTTCTTTAAACATTGTCCTTACCGGTCAATGATGGTGTTTTGTAGAACCCAAGGTCCAGGGTCAAGTCAAGACATTTGACTACAATACTTCACTATATCAAGGCAAGTTCACACTTGCTCATGTACTTTGATTATTTTCTATAAAGTATTTTGCAAATCAAGTGTTGTCATCACCTGCATTTCAAAAAGGTCAGTAAACACTATTTTCATAATAATATGATTATAGGTTATTTACCGAGTGGTAATAACCTACTATGGAAGTTCTGGTGGTAAAGGAACATAATACCTAGGACTTAACAACCAATGTCGCCAGTGATTCTTGCGCCGTATATTACGTGTTAACCATGAGATTTCGAATTGGACGGAGAAGACAGCTAGATCGGCACCCTTTCACATTCCTCGGACACTGTTCTATGCATTTTTTAAGTTGCATATTGTGGGTATAGCCGTGTATACATGGAAAAGTCTACCGTGGATCTGGGCATACACAAGATAGATTTCTAGTGTTAATGGTTGTTGTGTGTATCAGACTAAGGTATAGCCATTTTATATGGGTAAAAGTCTACCTTGAGTCTGGGCATACAACAATTAAGCTGTATGCGGGGTCGCGGAGAAGGACAGTGATTGGCTTGGATCTTAGTCTGGGCCTCATACTAAGGAAGTGTGGACAGGAATGCGCACCCGGATGTGCAACAAAGCTAAGATCTCTCATGGGTAAAGCAACGCACCTCTGCAGAGTGTAAGAATTGTAACTTGTTACTCCCTGTTTAGGGAAGGAGCTACGAAGGCTGCAGGAAAGGAACTCCACAAAAGTTTTGGTAAACCTGTGAAGGCTGGCGGACATAGCTTTTCAGAATAAAAACAACCTTTGAAGAATTTTTTATGAAAACCTGCATTGCCTATGACCTATGGTCTGTGGCTATAGATATAGTGCATCAAAGACTCCTTTTACTGAACTTGCTGAGTACGCTCGTACTCAACGTATCTTCTTAACCCTTGCTAGATTCCGAAGACATTAAATACCAAGAAGAGGAAACATTCTGTTTAGTTGAAGACTAAGAAGAATTCCTCTATGGGGAACCCGAAGTTTCCGGAAGCATCAAAGGAGACAACTACGAAAACATCTATGGAATGGAGGCTGAAGTATCTGAAGCATAGATGTATCATATATCGTTATCAAGTCTAGTAGTCTAGATCTATATCCTCTCTATATATTAATCTCGTATAAATGTTAAAGTTTAGTTTGCTTCTTTATCTTGTTCTCAGAGTTATTATAGTTTAGCCCTAAGTCATCGGGATACCTCTATGGACCTAAGAGGATCTCGAAGTCATTGTGTAATTTTTGGATGTAATAATAATGTATGCTTGTGGACCCGATTTTTTTCTGTTGTACCACTCTGAGGATGTAATATTTACGGAATGGTGTTCCGTGAGTGTTATGTCCACGACTATAGTATACTACAACATGTAGTGGTATGCTGGGTCACCACAAAGTCAAAGGTTTGACTAGCTTGAATCAGGTTTGGAAAGATTCGAATATATGGTTGGATTCATATTTAGAATCTAAACACTTTTCAATATTCAAGTTTTAGTCAAATTTGAATATAATCAAAAGTTACTAACACTTTTATATTTAAACAGAATATGGAAAAGATTTTTGAATTTTGGTTTTGAATCTGGCCACACTTTTGTTACACTATGTCCCTCTACCCACCGTCACTATCAGGTGGGTATATAAGTGACGCGGGTCCATAGGCGCGCGCGTACCGTGGGGTGGGCGACACATGGACACCAGGGACCGTGGGTTCATATAGTTAAGAACTGGGGTTCCTTTTGTAAAAGAAAGATAGGACATGGAGGATTGCGGGTTGCAAAGGAAAAAAAGACAGGGGCTTAAATAGAAACCGCATGGATAGGGTTCGCTGGGTCTAACAAAACTGAATCGCTGCGCACCGATGGATCTGATGGTGCTTGGGTGACGATGGCGAAGGTTCTAGAGGGAATTTGGCCATGCCACCAAAATTGATAAGGACGAGGGTGGTATCATCTACAACTTCTATTCTGAGACATATGGGTAAAGGGTACTATAGCGTCCAGGAACTTGAGGTGAACTGGCGGGCAAAATTGTTGCGTGCCGACTGGTGGTGAATGATGTGTGCTGCTGCGACAGCGACACGGGCAACACAGGTTGCAGGCGCGAGTGTGAACACTAACAAGCAAGCACGAGCAAACGAGGGCGCGGGCTGGAACTAGGATCAACGGGTAGAAGCGGGTAGATGACTCACCAGTGAAGGCGGGACGAGGTGGGTAGCTCGAAGATGACGGTGTTTTGGTAGCAAGTAAAAACATTGGCGGCGACCACGGTTGCTCCTCCTGCAGTCAACGACTCCAGAGGTGATGAGACAAGGCGCGGACGGCGAAGACAACGACAGACATGCACCTGTGACAGAAACAAAACCGCGGTGGGGAAAAGCAATGAGGTTCTGCCATGGGTGACGGTAGAGAGAGACAACGACCAAAGATGTGGGGGGAACGGACCAGGGGCTCACCATGGAATAGGCAACTCGGGTGGAGGGGGTTTAGCGTAGAAGCGCCCTGACAGTAAGCAGGGGAAAGCTTCAGTGGGGAAAATAGAGGGGGAGGGTTAATATGGCGCGAGAGGGGAAGGAGGGGGTTAGGGTTTTAGGGGGGTGCCGCGAAGGGGATAAGAAGGGGGTTGCTTGGCGTGATGCGGATTGTGAACAGGGACGACCACCTGCCCTAATGGTTGCTTTCCGTTTACTCTCACGAGTGTGAAAGGGCGAGGCAGAGAAACGACGTCACCCACCAGGAGGAAGAAGAACATGGCGCGCCTGCAGGTGGGCCAGTGGCACGAGGCGAATGGACCCCGGGTGGGATAAAATCTGGAGCGGGACCAAAAGGTTAGTGGCAGCCTAGTGATATCTACGCACTTCTATTCTTGTAGACAGTTGTTGGGCCTCCAAGTGCAGAGGTTTGTAGAACAGCAGCAAGTTTCCCTTAAGTGGATTACCCAAGGTTTATCGAACTCAGGGAGGAAGCCTCTTGTGTCCCCAACACACCCAATACACTTTTCAGGTGTATAGGTGCACTAGTTCAGCGAAGAGATAGTGAAATACAAGTGGTATGGATGATTATAAGTGGCAACGGCGCCAGAAAAGAGCTTCTGACGGGGAGGAAAAGACTAAAGGCAAAAAGATGGAAGCAAGCAAACATGTAACAGATCTAGATGCAAACGGTCTTTCAATGCTTAGAAACAAGGCCTAGGGATCATAATTTCACTAGTGAACACTCTCAATAAATAACTTCTCTTCATGATACTACTCTGAACTACTCTCCGGTTGGACACTCAAATCCATGGTTGGGCTATAACAGCACTCCTCAAAGTCCGCCTTCCCCATCTAGGTAAGCCCACACTGTCACCTTGAGAGCTAGATGGTTCCAATAAACACCACAATTTCATAGAGACAACCAACTCAAAATATACTCATGATAAGTATTTACGAACTCTAGCCTAAGTGCCACCACGGCGTGCACGCTGTCACTTTCACACATGTGGGGAGAGCAGAGATCTATTTGAAGCACTTGAGTATTTATGTAAACTCTAGCCTAAGTCCTACCACGGTATGCATGCTGACACTTTCACACACGTGGGGAGAGCCGGAGGTCTATTAAAGCACTTGCGTAGCAAAGTAGATCTACTTGATTACAAATCTCATGATCACAATAAGATAACACATAGAGATAGAGAGATTAACACATAGCTACCAGTAGAGCCCTTAGCCTTGAGGAAGAACTACTCCCTCCTCATCATGGGAATCAGCAACGGCGATGGAGTTGGTGGTGGAGATTGATGGAGATGGCTCTGGGGGCACTTCCCCGTCCCAAAAGAGTGCCGGAACAGAGACTTTTGTCCCCCGAATCTCCCCTTCGGTGGCGGCGGCGCTGCGGAGGTTTTTGTGGATGTATGCCCCTGTTAGGGTTTACGTCTTGGGGAAACGTATAAGTAGGAGAAAGGGCAAGGTCGGTGGACCTCGAGGGGCCCACACCTAGGGTCGGCGTGGCCAGGGGGACCCGCGCCACCCTACGGTGTGGCCACCTCTTGGCCCTCCTTCGTCTGTCCTTATGGCTCCATGTTTGATCCGGTAAAATATTGATTTTGGCTTTTGTCCCATACAATTCCGAGAATATTTATTTTCTAGCTTTTCTGAGACCAAAAACAACAGAAAACAGGCAACTGGCACTGTGTCATCTTTTCAATAGGTTAGTCCCACAAAATGTATAAAAATACCTCAAAGTGTAGACAAAACATAAGACAAATGATACAAAACAAGCATGGAGCATCAAAAATTATAGATACGTTTGAGACGTATCACCTAGGCATAGCTGCAGCTGGATTTTTCCTTTTTGCTAAAATATTTTCTATTTTCTATTTGATTTGAATTTTTAGTTTGGTTTATTTTTTTATTTTGTGTCCTTTGTAATCAACACTTATTTTAAGACACAACAAGCAACATCAAAAGGAGAAAAAGGTGGTGCTAGAGATGTTGATGGAACCTTGCATTTCTTATGCAAGCTTGGCAAAGCATAAGGTAAGGAGGGATTTCAAAAGAGGGTAAGTTTGGGAGGCTTCCATGTGTATGCATGAACAATAACTTGGTCTAGTTGGTGAAAATAAACTAGGTCAACTGATCAAGGACTTAAAGGAACCAAGCTTTCCAACATAGTTGCATGCAACAATGACACCATTTGAACCATGAGGCTTTTCTAGTGTGTGTTTACCACTAAGATTTAATATAGCCACATTGGATCAAATAAGCTCACAATAGATTGGAACAATGGTTGGAAGGAAACATGGCTTCTACTACTACATAGCATGCAAAGTTGGCCATGTAGGCTCCCATAAAACTATTGTGAAAACAATAAAAGAACATGTATGGAAGCATGTAGAGCTAGAAGTGAACCCATCTTATTACATATGAGCTAGACAAAAGCCAAAAGAAATGCAGTGGCCCATATATAGTTTGGATGGTGGAATTATAAGTTGGTGACAAAGAAAGGTGGTGGATTCAAGAAAAGATATGCCCAAAACTCAACTTGGGCATGAAGCAATTTATCAAGAAGCCAATACAATATATCAAGAGGCAAATGCAAGTGATACAATATATAATGCATATGGGATAAGAACCAAATAGAGGTGTTTATATGATGCTCAAATGCAAGGTGGCATGGTGACATTAAAATGATATAATGATGATGCAATGCAAGATTGATATGTAGGAAGTAGCATTTTATTAGGATTGATGTAGCATTACAGATGTTAGAAAGATGGGATGCTACAACTCTCCCCCACTAAAGAAGAATCTCGCCCCGAGATTCTAAGAAGAAGAAAAAGATTCAAACAAGGTAGGATACTCGGAACGGAGGTCATCCTCGTGCTCCCAAGTTGCTTCATCAATGGCATGGTGCGACCATTGCACCTTGAGGAATTTTATAGACTTGTTGTGAGTCGTTCGTTCTGCGATTTCAAGAAATTTCACGGGTGCTCTTTGTAGGAAAGATCTTCTTGGAGGTCAATGACCTTGTGATCGACGGTCCTGCCGGGATATTTGAAGCACTTCTTGAGTTGAGAGACATGAAAGACATCGTGCACCTTGAGTTTTTCAGGAATCTCCAGTGCATAAGCCACTTCTCCTCTTATTCCATGGATTTTGAAGGGACCGATGTATCTTTGCGCAAGCTTTCCCTTGATACCAAACCTATGGGTGCCTCTTATGGGAGTGACATGAAGGTAAACCAGATCACCAGGAACATACTCCATATCCACATGTTTCCTATCATAGTTGCTATTCTGCCGACTCTGAGCAACTTTCATTTCTCAAGAATGATAAGAACCTTTTATTATGCTTTAGTGACAATGTCAGGGCCAAACAAGTTCCTTTCACCTACACCTGACCAACCAATTGGAGTATGGCACTTGCGACCATATAGAACCTCAAAGGGTGCCATCTTGAGACTTTTGTGGAAGCTAATATTGTCGGAGAACTAATCATATAGAAGGCATTCCCCCCACTTCATGCCAAGGGAGATAACACAAGGGCAAAGCATATCTTTGAGGATTTGATTGATTCTTTCCACATATCCTTGATACTAAGGGTGATATGTCATGCTGAAATTGAGCTTAGTGCCCAAGCCTTGTTGGAAGCTTTCCTAGAATTTGGAAGTGAAGATACTCCCACGATCTGAGCTAATTTCTAGAGAAACACCATAGAGCGAGATGATCCTGTTGATGTAGAGCTTAGCCAATTGACTAGCAGAAATAGTCTCCTTGACCAGGAAGAAGTGAGCCACTTGGAAAGCCTGTCAATGACAACCAAGATAGCATTGTTGCCTTTCTGAGACCTAGGAAAGCCAGTGATGAAGTTCATCTATACCTTCTCCCATTTCCATTCTGGTAGCTTCAAAGGTTGAAGAAGACCAGATGGTTTTTGATGAGCAACTTTCACTCTACGGCAGACATCACACTCAGAGACATACTTGGCACAGTCATTTTTCATTCCTGGCCACCAGTATTGTGTTTTCAGATCCATGTACATCTATGTGCTACCAAGGTGGATGGAAAGGACGGAATCATGAGCTTCTTTTAGGACCTCTTCTCTCAAGCCTAGAAGTTCAGGAATGACCATTATGTGATCATAAAAAAATGTTCCTTGATCATCGAGGTGGTATGCTTCATACTTTGGATTCTGAGAGTTTATTGCATACTCTTTATAGAAGGGATCATTTAGTTCATCAAAGCGGATCTTTTCTTCCAAGGAAGGAGTAGCCACAAAAGTTGCAAGGTAACCTTTGGGAACAAGGCCGAGGTTGATATGGTTGAATTCCTCACAAAGTTGAGGTTCAAGATTCTTCACCTTGAGATTATTGACATAAGCTTTACGACTTAAGGCATCAGCCATGACATTTTCTTTGGCCGGAGTGTAGTTGATCGTAAGGTCGAAGTCGCTGATTGTTTCAATCCATCTCCTTTGTTGAAGGTTGAGATTCGGCTGAGTGAATATATTTGAGGCTCTTATGATCAGAAAAGATCTCACATTTGTTGCCCAGCAAGTAATGTCTCCATATCTTCAAAGCAAAGACAACTAATGCAAGCTATAAATCATGAGTAGGATAGTTGACTTTGTGAGTTTTCAATTGGCGAGAGCCATATGCAGAATTGCTTGTCTTGTATGAGAATGGCACCAAGCCCTTGGAGTGAAGCATCACAGAAGATCTGAAAAGGTTTCGATGTATCTGGAGGAACCAAGACGGATGTGGAGGTGAGCTTTTCCCTGAGAGTTTCAAAGCTTGTTTAGCACGCCGGTGTCCAAAGGTATTTTTCCTTTCTTGAGGAGATCGGTAAGAGGCCTGGCTATCTTGTAGAATTTTTGCACAAATCGACGACAATAACTCGCCAATCCGAGGAAGCTGCGGACTTCTTTGACATTCTTCGGAGGGAGCCACTGCATAATTATCCGAACTATTTCCGGGTTGACAGAAATGCCTTCAGCAGAAATGACATGGCCTAGATAGGTGACTTTTGGCAGCCAGAATTCGCACTTGGAGAACTTTGCATAGAGGCGGTTCTCGCAAAGCTTGGTGAGGACACAACGGAGATGCTCTTCATGTTCTTCTTTTGACTTGGAATAGACAATAATATCATCGAGATAGACCACCATGAACTTGTCAAGGTACTCCATGAAAACTAAGTTCACAAGCCTCGAGAAGGTTACAGGAGCATTTAGGAGACCAAAGGACATGACAGTGTACTCATACAAGACATAGCGAGTTGTGAACGCCATTTTGGGAATATCTTTTTTGTGAATCTTGATCTGATGGCATCTACTCCTTAAATCGATCTTAGAGAACACCACAACTCCCGCTAGATGATCAAAGAGATCGTCGATTCGAGGTAGAGGGTACTTGTTCTTGAATTGAGATCTTGGAAGTCAATGCAAAGTATACCAGTCCGATCTTTCTTCTTGACAAAGATTGTTGGGCTACCCTAGGAGGAAGTGCTGTGTTGGATAAAACCCAACTTTTTTGCTCACCGAGTTGCTTCTTAAGTTCCGATAGCTCATTTAGTCCCATTTTATAAGGCCGCTTGGAGATAGGAGTGGTTCCAGGTTCTAGTTCAATCACAAACTCAACCTCATAGTCAGGAGGCATACCTGGTAGCTCTTCAGGAAATACATCTAGAAACTCGCAGACCACCAGTACACTTTGGAGACCGTCCATAACATCCATGTTTTGAACACCCAAGTGGTATAGGAGAGCCGGAGTTTCCTTAGAGAATAGACAATGTGACCTTCGGGAATTTTCAGAGTGATCGAGTAATCAGAACAATCGATCACGGATTCATTTGCATTTAACCAGTCCATACCCAAGATGACGTCAATATCTGAGCTGGCCAAGATAATCAATGAAGCCAGAAAAGAAGAACAACCAATTTGGAACTGGTTGCATTGCTGATCTTGGAAGATAACATGCAAGCTCCGGGAGAAAGAACCATCATATGTTTAGGAAGATCAGCCATATCTAACCCATTCTCATCAGCAAATCTTGCAGTGATAAAAGAATGTGATGCTCCAGTATCAAACAATACTCATGCAGAGACTAAGTTCACATGAAGTGTACCCAACACGACTCCAGGAGCGTTCTCATCTTGAATGAGGTTAAAGTTATTGACTCGGGTAACAGCTGCCAAGGGCTTGGTGTTGATGTTGAGAGCCCGTGGAGCAGGTGCCCGAAACAAAGCAATAGTCGAAGCATGTCTTAGCGGGGATGGAGGAAGAGGCTTGTTGTTGTTCATTGGGAAATTCCACTTCTGTTGCCCAAAGTTTCCACAAGTAAAGCATGCGCCACTCGGGCATGGAGCAGAGTAACCACCAAACAACGCCCTTGGGTAATTGTTGTTGTAGCCTCTAGGAGAGTCATTGAAGGAGTTAGGTGGCATTGGCGTGAATCTAACATGTCTTGGAGGAGCAGGAAGCGACGATGCGGTAGTAGGAACCCACACATGACACTCGGAAGGAGCGGCCCCATAAGAGGACCGAGCACTATCACGACTATGCTTCTTGGACTCTTCATATATATGCTTGCTCACTTGACTCCTCTTGGAGAGCTTCTTGTTGTAGCTTGAGTATGGAGCTTGGAGTAGTATTGGTGAGCGCATACTTGATTGAAGCTTTGAGACCTTGGCGGAACCTCTTTTGCCTTTTATTGTCATCAGAAACTTCATCGCCTCCATAACGAGAAAGATTTGCGAAGTTCTTGATGTATGTATTGACATTATCATTTCCTTGCTTCAGATTCAGAAACACTTCCTTGATCATCTCCATCACAATTTCAGGCAAGTACTGTTCCTTGAAAGCATCAGTGAATTGATCCCATGAAGACCAAAATCCAGGTGGGCTTGATCTCAGATAGCTCTCCCACCAAAGAGCAACCTCTCCACACAACAGGTGAGTAGCAAACTTAACTCTGTCATGTGCAGCCACATCAGCGATATCAAGTAGCTTTGTGGTCTCACGGAGCCAATCGTCTGCATCCAGAGGCTCGACAGTCATCTCAAAGTGCCGAGGGTTGAACTTCAGAAAGTCCTTCATGTTTCCACGGTGTGGAGGCAGAGGAGGCGGAGCAAATTCATTCCTCCTGACGCTCTCTTCAAACCTCAGATGGTTCTACCGCAGTATGTCCATAGTAGTTGCAATACTAACAAGGGCAACACCCAACTCCGGAAAACCCGGTGCCTCTTCTTCGACATTGTGACACGGAGGAGGCGGCATCCTATTACGGATGTAAGAGCTTACATTAGTACCATAATTGATAATTATTAGTAATCCATAATAGCACTAAATGGAATTAACCATGATTAAAGGATACAATTTACTAAGATGATATTAAAATATCAAGGAAAGTTCATAGCACTAGAAGATTGTTAACATATCGCATACGACTGAAAAGGAGTGTGAAACACGAATCAACCAAAGAAAAATGCTGCAATTTTCAGCATTATAAGCTTCCATTAAGCACAGTAAAATCGCATTAATCCACCAATTCAATGTACAAGAGCGAATTCTAAGAGTAGTGGTATGGTCATGACTCTATCTTGCACTCAAAACATTACCTCATACATGAATAGGAGAACTCATGCAACCAAACTCTGACAATAGCACCGCTAAATGTGCAAAAACACTTAACAGATGGAGATTAGCAACTCCACATCACGTGAAAACATACTTAAAGAACGAACACCCCTGACTAGTTCACGTCGTTAACAAAGAGTAAGACAAATCAAATCAGTTTACAAAGAGTCGGATAGATTGCGTCGGGTTATAAAAGTCTGTCGATATGGAATGTACCAACAGTTGATAACCAAAAGGAAGATTACGATAATAAGTTGGATGCAACAGATAGACAAAACGATTTGACACAAACACATCCTATGGTACTACAAGTTGGATAACAAGTTGAATCCTAATTTGAATTTTTAGAAGAGGATTGATAAACGTTACACTTTTTTACCAGAAAAGGGTGGGTGGGTGGGTAAGAAGAAAAATGGAAGCAGTCCTACTATCACGTTTAATTTTTCCCTAATATACATAACTACCAAAACATTTTCTAAACCGACAACGACCATCTTGGATGAGACCCTAAAGGGCGGAATGGCTCTGATACCAGTTGTAAAACCTCAGACACTATACTCTACGTAACAAGCTTGGAATGAACCCAAAGTGCATAAGGTGTACTACCAAGGAGGCCCAAGGGCCACCCACGTAGGTCCCGTATGATAGGAACATGGCACGATACCATCCAACCATCCTATCCATATTGAAAGAACACCGAGACAAGTACGAGCGGCGTAGTCGATAGGCATTCGAACAGACATACACAAGTGTGTATGTCCACGACATACAAAAGTACATAACAGATAGGCCATCTAAAATAAATAGAAATATTCAACGCCATACGGGAAGATCCAAAATACTAGATAAGTAATATTTTAGGACCTAGAGTGATCTATGTATCTTATGTACAGAGTGAGTTGTAACCTTTAGCCATGTATTGGACCTGATGTGTTTCTGTTGTACCACTCTGAGAGATGTAATACGAGTGAATGGTGTTTCATTGGTGTTATGTCAATGACTATAGTATACTACATCATGTAGTGGTATGCTGGGTCACCGCAGCGTTCAGCTCTTTCAGCTTCACGGTCTGAAACAAACATTTGCAAGATTTGCAGCATCGGGTCCAGGGATGAACTGCTTCCTCCGCAAGGCATCTGAAGATTGAGATAGATCATGAGACAAGAGGGAAATTTCTAAGGTTCAGGGATTTGTTTTCAAAAAGTTTTTTAATGTTTGAGTTTGACTCAGGTTTTGCCAACTAGCAACTTTCTTTTCATTCATTCATTCATAGCACACAATACAAACACACACACACACAATAAGGAAAAAGATGGTTTTAAGAACCATTCTGTCAAAACTACGATACAGTGGGATCGGATACAACTCACACCTATGATAGTGCTCAAGTGCCACTACTCATCAGAATCGGTGGCTTCATCATCATCATCAATGAAGGCGGAATCATCATCATCGGTGTGTAAGTCCATGGCTTGGTCCTCCAGGAAGTCATCATCATCACTGAGGTAGGAGTAGGGGTCTCCAAGGATATCTTCCCCTGCATTCTCCCTCTCCTCAAGTTGCATGTCCCTCTCATGGATGGTCTCCTCAAAGTCTGTCTCTTTGTGACGAAGGTGATCAATAATGCGATCCTTCTTGTCACGCAGACGGCAAAAGGTCTTGCGCTCCATTGCAAGGATGGCGGTGGTCTGGTCCTTCTTGACTGCGATGGCATAGTTTGGTTGGCGTAGGAGCGGGCATTGTCCAACTTCTTCTACCTATCATACAGCATGAAGCTGAGATGATCCACCTGATGCTTCACCTCCAATGGTTGTGCCATAGAATCACGCCTTGCGTAGAACTCAAAGAGGGTACGCGTGATCTGATTGATGCTTTGCCCACACAGACGGTCAAAAGCTTCCTGCAGAGCCCTGGCGAGTCCGTCTAGCCAGTTGTTCTCTCTTAAGGTGAATTGGATCCCCTCTGAGGTGGGGGCTTCAATCTTGCCTCTAAGACTTGCAATAATCAGCCATTGCAATTCTCCTCCTTGTTGATCATTGAGCTGGGCTCCAAAGAACTCGGGGTGCGGGCACTGCATAAGTTCCAAGAGTTGGTCCAAATCACGCTCAAAGATGTGCTCTCATCCATTGCCCAACTGATAGAACTTGTTATACTTCACGTCCATCTATAAGAATGTAGGATGAGTAAGTTAGTATACTGATCAAGTGTGTCAAATTTTATGTAAGTTTGCAAGAAATTTTGAGGGACATGAATTTTTTTGAAAGACTCTAAGTGATAATAATGAGAATAGGTTTTCATAAATACTCACTTCTTTTGTTTTGAAACTAAGTTTTTGATTCAAGCGTCCATTCTAACTAGGGTCTCCTGTGGTCAAGATGGCTCTGATACCAACTTGTCAACACCCAGATTTTTAATCCCAGATGCATGTTATGCCATACATCAAAATCCCAGGATTACCATTTTTGCGAGACATAACAGATTGGTACCATAGTTCATCATCCATTACAAACCATAATAAAGGTCTTACAAATAAAGGATCTCATGATCTAGTCTTAATACAATCAACACAGCGGGATAATATTATAACGGTAGCATGGGCGAAGCTCCATCTTCAGGGTCACAGGCAATGCTAACGATGGGAGATGATCCTAGTTGTCATAGACCTCCTGTTGTCCATCATCCTGGTAATCCTCCTCATAGTCTGGCCACAGGAATAGCCAGGGACAAAGCCATGAGTACTCTTTAAGTACTCACAAACTATCACTAACAAGTAAAGTGGTTCAAGTAGGAATACTAAGCTCTATGTTGTTTTGCAAAAAGCCAGGTTTATCTCTAGCTAAGTTCAGAAGTAAAGAAAACTTGTTTGATGTTTTATAACACCTAAGTGGGAACTTAGTTTTTCATGTTCACAACCCTGTTATGGTCAAGTCAAAGTCATGATTCATTTCACAAGTCATTTTCAAAACATCTGACAACAGAACAGTATGGCCACTCCAACTGTCCATAACTGCAGACGCGGCTATTCGAATAGTTTGACACTCTGTAGAGGTGGTACACTATCACCACAACATTCTATACATCCGTCAGGAACAATCCTGAATCACCATACTCAGTATGCGGATAATCAATCCTAACCTTTGAGTTACACACCCTAGTATAGGCACCTCCCCTATGAGTTTTGGCCTCCAAACCATGACCATCTGTCATCTTGAGAACTGCACAGGTGGACAATCATCACGAGGTAGCCTCATCTCAAACCTCGGCCGCAAGGGAACCCATACCAAGATATATAAACTTCCAGTCAAGCCCTACCCAAATTCGGGTATTGTGGTTGTACGGTAAAATTGGAATGGTATTACATCCGGACCCAACCATCAATTTTATAAAGGGCTAAGGCTCATTCCTCAACATTTTCATCATCAAACCATCAGGTGTTCATAACACATGTCAAAACATTTCATTAGAATGACTCATCATTCCAAGGTTTTCATAACCATTTTCATTAAGTATTCCCATCTAAAGTGATCGAGTTTTATGCTTAGTACTAGACACTACAGTTGGGGATAATCCCTAATGAGGGGTGATTGTCAAGTGTGACTTATCTAAGTCTAATCTCATGCCTCAGTGTGACATCTAGTTCTATCTAACATAGACCAAGTTTTATACTCATTATGCTACCTCTAATACCTTTCCAAAATTCACAAGTCACTAAGTAAACATAAATAAAGAGTTTTGATAAAGAAATAAAATAATCAAGCTTGTAAGTAAAACTGGGAGTTAATAGACTCAAGGTTGTCTAATCAAAGCATGCCTAATGCATTGCATAAGTTATCTAGCTTGCAAAGTTGCAAGTGTTAGCTTGCCTTGAGTAGTGTAGTGGTTGAAGTTCTCCTCTGCTTCCTCTTTGTAGTAGTCTCCTTCCTCTTCGTATCCTAGGTCGGTACTAGCGTCTATAAATAAATATGAAGTACATAATCACCAAACAATACTTCACTACTTCTATGTGGCACACAAGGGTTTACACTAGATGATCTAGCATCATCACAATCATCACATGAATTAAAGACTTAATCTTATTTATTTTATTTTAGAAAAGTAATTTCGACTCATTAAAAACTACTTAAGATTTAATATTCTCCAATTAAAATATAGGATCATGTTGACACATGTCATTACCACATATTTTTAATACTTGGGAATGTGATTTAAAGTGGTGTCACAATTTAATAAGGTTTAACCTTATTATTTTAATAAATTAAAGTGACTAAAAATGCCTATGGGGCATTCTTTTATTACTTGTCAATTATTACTGCAAGTAAACCTAGATACTTTTATATATTTAGAAAGGTCTTATCAAATGTGATTTTTGAGAGTTGGAATCAACTCAAAAGCATTTATGGTTGGATTTCGAGAAATGTTTGAATGCAGAAAAGTCTTTGCCTTGTTATTTTTACTATAGGTGATCTATAATTTCAAATGGTTTGAATCCAACTGGATTGGATTAATAATTTCCATACCTTTCTAAAAAAATTGGTTTCATGCAATATAGTTCATTAAAACTCTCTGAATTGATTTTTGAATCTACTGCCAGAACTAGAACTAAACTGGGCCGGCTCACTACGCACAGCGCACACGGGATGGTTTAATTGGTGTCCTCGTCAGTGAGACAGGGGGTGCTGAAGAGGTATGGGATGGTTTTGACCGTAGGATTAGATTCAAGATCAACAGTTCACGGCCATTGTCCTCATCGGAACAGGACACGACGGGGACGAACCCTAGCACGGCCAGTGAGGGTCGTGGGAGGCTCACCGGAGCTCTGTCGAGGGTCGGCGACGGGGGCGAATGGGGTTGTCAATGACGGAGGTTCTCCTGATACTAGTGGTTTCTCCTGCGGTGGCCTGAATCAACAACGCCCTTCTCCTCCAGCAGCGGCGGGCTTCGGCCAAATTCTGGCAAGGGAGAGCTCGCCTTGCTCCGGTAAGAAGTGAGGGAGGATCAGTGAGGAGTGGTGAGTGTTGGAGTGTGGATAAATGGTGCAGGGGAGCTCCCTTTTTATAGCGGGCTGAGAGGGGCAGCGCGGCATGGGCAGAGGTCGACGGAGGCGATGGCACAGCAAGCTAACGGCATGGTTTGGGGGCTAGGACGGTGGGCGGTCGCCTGGCGGTCATCACGGTCATCGTGCCTCGGTAAATGGTTGTCTACAACGGTCAGAACAGGGCGGTGCTCTGTGTGGTACTGACGGCGAACTTCGCGGCGTGTGGCGGCTACGAGGTACGGTCGAGGGAACGGGCATGTCCTTTGGTCTCCTGGGATAGCGGTGATCGTGTTGGTGGCCGGCGAGAGCTCGAGGTGGTCGGGTTGCATGGGAACGAAGCGTGAACCGCGACGTGCATTAGCATGGTTGACAGCGCCGCAGGCACGGCGTTTACGGTGTCTCCTCTCTCTGTCCTCGAGCTAGGGCTGGTCTAGAGGGGGCAGTGAGGCACGGGCAGCATGCCAGACATGGTTGGCAAGGTGGCGACGCTTGCATCGTGCTGTCGATGTTGAGGTGGACAAGGGGGCGGTCGGGCATGCATGGCATGGTGCAAGGGTAGCTTGCTAGGCTGTTCAATGCAGGTGTTCTCACTGGGGAGACAAGGGTTAAGAATTGGGGACAATGGTTTGAATGATCACTGCTCAAAACTGTGAAAGTTTGGCCAATTTGATTTGTGTCTGCCAAGTGTTTGATGAAACGGCCAAAGAAATTTATATTTGAATTTTTGGATGAATTTTGGTGAGTGCACTGGTCACATCTTGGTAGTATCTGGTTTCTTGGGTTTGTCTAGGTGAACTGGTTTGAGTGGTTTTTGAGAAATGGTGATCTTACCATATGAACTACATTCAATTTTGAATTGTCCTTTACATAGATTTACAAAATGTTTCTGTGGGTTTGCAAGGTGGGCTTGGGTTCACCTTTACTTGGTCTAGCAAGGGGTGAAAGTAATTGGATTTATTCTTGTTAGAAATATTGGACTAGAAACACTCTAAGTGGTCTAGTGGTTATCTTTGGTCAAAATGACCATTAGCTCATATTGTTTATATTGAATTTCTATTGATTTGATTCTGCTTGGAATTGATTTAGATGATGTTGTTTTTATATTTAAACCAATCCTTGTCATTCATAGCAATCAAACAAGTCATTGCAAGCATTCATGCATTCATCACATACACACATGCATTTATATTGATTTTAAATAACAAAAGTTTTTGTTAACCCTAAACTTTGGTGATTGGTACTTGATAATCTTGATTAATATTTTTGGGATGTTACAGAGACCTCCCAAGGAATCTGCAGTCCGTCCCCCTGCTAGTCATGTCTGCTCGGTCCCTGCTAAGGGGACCCCCTGCTTGAGGTCCCCCGATGGACCTCCTTCGGGCCATCCGAGCATTCATTTGGAACATCCGGGGGGTTTGGCACATGGGACACCGCCGCCAGATCAAGGAATACATTCGCTTGGAAGCGCCGGATATTTTCGGCCTTCAGGAGACGATTCGCCCGAACTTCTCCATCACAGAGTTGGAAGGTCTGAGCCGCTGCAAATTCTCCTGGTCGTGGCTTCCAGCTAATGGCCACTCTGGGGGGATCCTCCTCGGGGCGAAGGAGGATACCTTCGAGGCAGATTATATGGACCACGGGGAGTTCTTTGTGAGCATGGCGCTCACCCATAGACAATCTCACTTCAAAAATGGGAGGTGATCATTGTCTATGGCCCCGTGGACCATAGGAGGTCCGCTGATTTTGTCCTCGAGCTCAAGTCGAAAGTGGAACAGATTGAGATCCCAGTTGTGGTGGCCGGTGATTTCAACCTGATCCGATCGGCTAAAGACAAGACCTTGGCGAATGTGGACCTCCCTAGGATACGTATGTTTAATGACTACATCGCCGATCTTGCTCTCCGCGAGATTGTGCGGATGGGCGCTAGATATACATAGTCGAATAAGAAGCTAGACCCGATTCGCAGTGTCCTCGATCGTGTCTTTGTTTCTGTCGACTGGGAGGTGGCCTTCCTCCTTTGTTCTCCGAGGGAGGTCACCCGGAATGGTTCTGATCACACCTTCCTCCTCCATTCTTGTGGAGAGGGCCGCCCACCACTGCTGAATCGCTTCCATTTTGAATCCTTCTGGCCACAGAAGCAAGGATTCGTGGAGGCAGTTTGGGCCAGGTAGCTATTGCGGATGCCTCACCCTCTCGGGTTTACTACTTGGTGGATATCTGGCAGCATTGTACCAAGATATCTCGACAGTTCATGAGGGGCTGGGGGCCAACTTTGGGGAGGCCCTCATGGACTAAAAGGACGCCATTTTGCGGGAATTCAGTCCCTGGATCGGGAGGCCGACCAGCGTGACCTCTCGTCAGAGTCCTGGTCCCATAGGTACTCTCTCGAGACTTCCATTATGGAGATCTACAAGGAGGAAGAGGCATTCTGGCGACAGTGGAGCCGTCAGAACTGGACTGTCTAGGGGGGGTCGAACACGACCTACTTCCATGCCATTGCCAATGGAAGGAGGAGGAAGTGCTTGATCTCTTGCCTCTGGGAGAGGGATTCTCTAATGGAATCCCTGCAGGCACTCTCCTCCCATATTTATTCCTTCTCCAAAGACCTCTTCTCAATGTCGCCTCCTTCGGGCCTCTCGCTTGCTCCAGACTTCTGGTCAGGTGAGGCGCTGGTCACCCCTGCTGAGAACGTGGATCTCACCCGCCTATTTATCTCAGAAGAGGTGGCAGCAGCCCTGAAATCCATGAAGACTAGGTCATCTCCAGGGCCTGATGGGCTACATATGAGCTTCTTCCGGACTTTTTGGGACCAGCTACAGTTGGTGATCTTAGAGATGTTTTAGGAGTTCTACACGGGGACTCTGGTTATGTCTCGGCTGAACTTTGGTGTGATTACCCTGATCCCCAAGGTAGTGGGGGCCACGGATATCCATCAGTTCCGCCTGATCATAGTGATCAATGTCATCCAGCGGCTTTTTGCAAAGGTTTGTTCCCTCCGTCTTGCACCTGTCCTAGAGAGACTCACACACCCTCTCCAGTTTGCTTTCCTGAAGGGACGCCTGATTCATGATGATGTCCTTGCTCTTCATGAAATTATTTATGAGGTCAAGACACACGGTCATAAGGGGGTGTTCCTCAAACTGGACTTCTAGAAAGCGTATGATCACTTGGACTGGGCTTTCTTGAGGATAGTTTTGGAAAGGAGGGGGTTTGATGACCGCATGATCTGCTCGATCTTGCAGTTTGTGATGAGCGGGAGGATGGCGATCAACATCAATGGGGAGATTGGCCCATACTTTAGTCCCTCCTGTGAGGTTAGACAAGGGGATCTGATCTCCCCTCTTTTTTTAACTCCGTGGTTGATGCCCTGGCAGAGATTTTGGATAGAGCCAAAATCCCTGGCCACATCTTAGGTGTGGTAGAGCACCTTATTCTAAGAGGGGGTATCTCCCATATCCAATATGCTGATGATACCATGATCATGGTGCAGGGTTCGGAACTCGACATCATTAACCCGAAGTTCCTGCTGCTCTGCTTCGAGTCCATGTCAAGGCTAAAGATCAACTTCAACAAGAGCGAAGTTATGATTCTAGGGTACTCAAAGGAGGATAGATAGCGGATTGCTGACAATCTTAACTATAAGTTGGCGGATTTCCCCATTACGTACCTGGGGATGCCCATCTGGGAGACTAGGCTCCTGATCAGGGTCCTTGCCCCCTTAGTCACGAGGGTACTCTCAAAAGCTGAGCCCTGGAGAGCGTGGCTCATGACTAAGGATAGCAAGATGGTGCTGATCAATTCCTGCCTCTCAAGTCTGCCCATGTACCAGATGGGGTTGTACCTGCTGCCGGAAGGGACCCATGCCGACTTCTCTAAGGAGTTGTCTAGGTTGTTTTGGGCAGCTAGGGATGGCCATCAGAGGTACCATATGGCCAATGGGCGGAATTTTGCGCCCCCAAGATCCTTGGGGGCATAGGAATCATTGACTCGCGCCGCTTTAACATGTCATTGATGCTGAAATGGATTTGGCGCATCCTTAGGGATGATGGGGGTCTTTGGCTTTAGATCATCAAGGCCAAATACCTCCTGGGCCGCCTCCTATTGGCATGCGAGCGTCGGGAGGGCTCTCAATTCTGGAGAGCCATCCAGGATATTAGAAACTTCATTGGTTTGGGCATCTCCTTTGTCGCTGGTAGAGGCCAGGGGGTTAGGTTTTGGCTAGACCCTTGGCTCCTACCAGTCCCCTTGGGGGTGTAGTTCCCCGCCATCTTCGCCATATCCGACTCCCATTCATCCCTCATAGCCGAGGCCCTCTATGGGGGCCGCTGGAACATCTTATTTCACTGGACCTTTAGTGCAGCCGAGACGGAGGAGTTCCAGCTTCTGATGGCGGCACTCCCTACTTCGTTGTCCGAGAATACGGACTTGGGAACTTGGCGGCTGCTTCCGTCTGGGGAGTTCTCTATGAGATCAGCATACTGGGCCCTGTTCCAGGGACCAAAGTTGCGGTGGATGTTGCCCCTTTGGAAAGCCCCCCTCCCCCTTAATCTTGGCATTTTCGTCTGGCAGCTGCTCCGCGACCGCTTACCTTCGGGAGTAGAGGTGGCCAAGCTCAATGGCCACTGTCCCATATGTGGGACACCAGAGACCTATGCTCATATTATGTTCTCTTGCACGGTGGCATAGTTTTGTGGAGTTTTGTTCGGGAGGCTGAACTGCTGAGTGCAGGAACTCGGGAGTTCCTGCACTCAGGCAACAGGCCGAGGGGCATCGCCTCTTCTGGATCGTGTTTGTGGCCATCTCCTGGACTTTGTGGAAGGTGAGAAACAAGATGGTGATTGAGAGGATCTACCCTACCTTGGTGTCTGACTCTATTTTTGCTCTGCTTGCCTTCCTACAGGAGTGGTTCCCCTTGGTGCGATAGCGTGACCGGCCTGCCTTCGATGACACTCTGCGGGCCTTGAGGACGGCGGCGCTCCCCTTCTTGGCTCAAGCTACTTTGATCCCTGCGGCGACCTGAGTGGTGTCTCCGTCCCACCCTTTGCTCTTTTTGTTTTTATCTTGGGCTATGTTGTGATGTGGCCCCAGCGGAAGCTTGGTATTTTTCCTTTTCGCTTTGGCTTCGGCTAGTGTGGTTGTGTGTCAGACCTTGTATTTGGAGTTTGCTTTATCTATAAAGCGGGGTGAAAGCCTGTTTCGAGAAGAGGCAACTGTACATTTAAATTCTCTATTTGCGTTGATTTTTCAATTGGATGGAGATATAGGACCTGCATACGAGTATGCAAGCATCGCACTAGATCACATGTTTTATGAGGTGGTCTAGAGGAAAAGCTGCCCGTCGAGGTTGGTATGTCGTCGAGCTTGACTGCAAGATCCTCATCTCCATCTCCTTCAAGAGTAAGGTATCCATACAACACTAGTGAGTTCATAGATTGCTTTTGTAACATCCCAAAATACTAAACTTGGATCATCAAACTCTAATCATCAAAATTAGGGTTAACAAACTTTTCTAAATAAAATTATGGAAGCATGCATGTGAGTATGCATTTCATTTTGAATTCTTTTGAACCACCTTGTTTGTGTGTTTCTTTGCTTGTAAAATGTTGCTTAGGCGAAATAAACATCATCTAAACATTTCCCAAACTTTTCCCAAAGACAAATAAATCAAAACAAAGCTAAATGAGTAAATGGTCATTTTGACCAATTTAACTCCCATGCCTACTTTGGCTGTCTCAAACTTTCAGAACCTAACATAAACTTTTCTCGATCTTTGCACCCCTTGATTGTACTCATAACAAAGCATCAAGGCCCACTTTGTGATCATCCAGAAACTTTCAAATGCATAGTTTAAATGACAATTCAAAATTGAATCTTAATCATATGAGAAGATCCCACTTTTTCAAAAACCACTCAAACAAGCTCAACTTTCAAAAATCAAAACCCAAGCATCTGCAGACTCACCAGCACCAACCTAGCACACCCACCAAAAATCTTTTCAAAATTCAAAACTTGAATTCTTGCGGCCATTTCATCAAACACATTGTAGACACAAATCAAACAAAATCCAAACACTGTTTTGAGCAGTGAATTGAGCCTAACTTGTTCCCTCTCTGGGCACCACTAGCCTTAGTAGATCATCTAACAATCTTAACTAATCACTAGCACCACTGTGAGCTTGACAATGCCATCAATGGTGAACATCCGAAGCTCACCTTGTCACCCCCATGTCGACAGCAAGCTAGGAAGAAAACCAAGCCTAGCCAACATGTCTGGGAGGTAGCCCACCGTCCACCGCCACTCCACATCCCCGCTCGAACCTGCCAGCCATCGACCACACGCCCAGCTACAATGACGACCATGCCGAGCATGCGCCAGAGCGCCACCTCGATCAAGCCCACAGCATGGCCGCGCCACAGGTGCATACATGATCGCCACCGACCCAGGAGACCGCCAGACATCCCCGTTCGCCGCCCCATGCCTCACAGCCACCGCTCGCCGTCGAAGACGCCGCCTCTGCCGCGCAGAGCGTCGCATGTTCCAGACCAAACCGCACTGCCCCTACGCGCGCATCAAAGCCGTAGAGCATCTCCAGGAGACCACCAAGAAATCGCCACCGCCGGCCATGCCTCTAGCAGCCCGTAGCCATGTTGCCACCGTCGCCTGCCCATGCCGTTCGGTCTCGTCGTCGCGACTATAAATAGAGGCCACCCCCAGCCAAATTGAGCACACCATCTCACTCCCCTCTCCTCACTGACAATTCCACCCCGTTCCCGGAGCAAGGCGAGCAACACTTCGCCGGAATTTCACCGAGCTCGCCATTGGAGAAGAAAGGAGCCAGCGATTGAGCCGCCCAGAGAAGCCTGCCGGTACCAGAGAACGCTGTCGCCGACTTGCTGTCACCAGCATCGCCGACCCTCACCTGAACCCCGGTGAGACCCCAGCGACCCCCACTGGCCGCGCTAGGTTTCTGTCTCGCCGGCGTTGCCCAACGTCGACGATGACCCTCAGCCATTGGATTAGAACCAGATCGAACGCACCACATCGCCCCATACCGCTTTGCACCCCCTGTCTCACTGACGCATGGGGACAGCCACTTAAACAGCCCGCGGGACCACTGTGCTTAGCAGGCCGGCCCAGTATCGCCTCCCGCGTAGCCCAATTATTTGAATTTAACTTTTTCCATTTTATTTCAAACATACTTCTATACCCAATTTCAAAAATCAACCCAGGTCGATTCAGTGGACCAAATTGAATGAAACCAATTTTGTTAGAAAGGTCTAGGAATGCTGAATCCAAGCCCATTGGATTCAAGTCATTTGGATCTATAGATCATCCATGGTAAAAATAACAAGGCAGAAGCTTTCCTGCATTCAAACATTTTTCATTGATCAAGGAGGAGAAGATCTGCAGTGGCTAATTGTTGCAAGTCTCCGAGGAAAGATTGAACCTCCCACTGCTGAGGGAATTCAGTTTACCTTAAAAGAGAACAACTGGCTCGACGGACTTGCCAGGGCCATGCAGGAAGCTCTTGCCCGTCTGTGTGGGCAAAGTATCAATCAGATCAAGGGAACCCGCTTTGAGTTTTGACAAACGCGTGATGCAAATGGACAACCACTAGAAGCCCCATACCACCTCGAGCTAAAGACTCAATTGGACCACCTCAGCTTCATGATGTACGATCGTCAGCAGGAGTTGGACAACTACCGTGACTACTCCAACCACAAGTCTGCCATCATCAAGACGAAGGATCAGACCATCGCCATGTTAGCAAAGGATCGCAAGTCTCGCCGCCGTCAGCTCGACAAGAAGGAGCGCATCATTGCCCGTCTTCGCCATCGTATCTCATCTTTGGAGGAGACCATCCATGAGAGAGACATGCAGTTGGAGGAAAAGGAGAATGCCGGAGAGGATCTTCGTGGAGACCCCTACTCCTATCTCAGCGATGATGATGATTTTCTGGAGGATCAGGCTATGGATTTCTTCACCGATGAGGATGATTTCGTCTTCATCGATGATGATGAGGACGATGAAGCCACCGATTCCGAGGAGTAGTAGCACTTGAGCACTAGCGTAGTGAGTAGTATTCGGTCTCACTGTATCGTAGTTTCAGAATGGTTCTTAAAACCATCTGCTTTTCTTTGTTGTGGTGTGTGTTGTATCGTGTGCTATGAATGAATGAATGAAAAAGCAAGTTGCTAGAAAAATCTGAGTCAAACTTTAAAAACTTTTCAAAGACCCAAAACCTTAGAGATTTCCCTATTTTCTCATGATCTATCTCAATCTTCAGATGCCACGTGGAGGAAGTGGTTCATCCCCGGACCCGATGTTGCAGATTCTGCAAATGTTGACTTCTGACCGCGAAGCTGAAAGAGCAGAACGTCAAGCTAACCTAGCCACCCTAAAACAGATAGCTCAGCTTGTCCACAACAACCAAGGCCACGGAAATCAGGACAACCATGGATCTAAGCTCAAGAATTTCCAGAATACCAACCCACCTGTTTTCACTAAGTCAGAAGAGCCCCTAGACGCTGATGATTGGCTGCAAACCATGGAAAATAACATAGAAGTCGCCGGAGTGGAAGCCAACGAGAAAGTTATATTCGCCACCCACTATCTAGCCGGAGATGCCAGGGCATGGTGGAACAGTGTTCGCGCAATGACCGGAGGCCAGATGATGACCTGGGAGGAATTCAAGGTCAAGTTTAGCAGAACCCATATGCCACCGGGTTTGATCAAGAGGATGAGAGACGAATTCAGGGAACTGAAGCAAGGAAGGATGACTGTAGTGGAATACCGTGACAAATTCTTGTCATTAGCTAGGTATGCCCCGGATGAGATTGACACCGAAGCCAAAAAGAAAGAGAGGTTCTTGAATGGTCTGCATGATGAGATGCAGACAGTGTTAGTCAATATCCCCTTTGCTGATATTGAAGCCCTTGTCGACTCTGCTATCTAGATGGAAGGAAAGATCAATCAAGCCAATGAGAACCGCAAGAGTCGCATGATGCATCAGCCAGGAACCCATCAGACCCCAAAGTATCACCATAACCCATCTCCAGGATTTGCCCCAAGAACCAACAGACCCCCGATGAACCGTCCGACCTATCCCAACCATGGAAACCCTAGGCCCGGAGGAAATCACAACAACCCCGACAACTCTAGCAATTTCAACCGTGCCCCACCCAAGTTCAACAGCAACAATGCTACCACCAACACCAACACTGCCCCGAGGACTAGAAGCAATGATGTGCCTGTAGCAGCAAAGGACAAGTCGCAAGTGACTTGTTATGACTGTGGAAATAAGGGTCACTACTCCAATGAGTGCCCCAACAAGAAGAATGTTGCAGCACCCAATGCCAATGTCCCAGCTCAGCAACAGCGTCATGTTCAACCCGGAAGAAGATTTGCCCCAGGGAATTCGCTCAACCGCAACGACCGTCTTTTTCTCATGCATGCTGAAGAAGCTCAGGAAGCGACAGACGTCGTGCTTGGTATTTTTTCTGTTAATTCAGTACATGCATGAGTGTTGTTTGATTCTGGTGCATCGCACTCATTTGTCACTGAAGAATTTGCATGCACTAGTAAAATTCAACCAACCAAACTGAAGCATGTCATGATTGTTCAAATTCCCGGATCAACCACCAAGGCTAGGCAAATTTGCAAAGCCGTCCCTATCCGAATCCATGGCATAGATTTTTATGCTAATCTGATAGTACTCAGAACTAAAGGTTTGGAAGTAGTACTAGGAATGGATTGGATGTCCAAACATAAAGGATTGATTGACTGTGCCAAGAAAGCCATAACCATGACCAGTACAGCCGGAATATCAGTCGAGCATATATCTGAAACCTTACCTCGTCAATTCGAGTGCAACAAGAGTATAGCCCAACCTACCATTGACCAAGTCCGGATAGTCTATGAATACCCCGATGTATTTCCAGATGTTTTGCCCGGTATGCCCCCAGATCGGGATATCGAGTTTATCATTGAACTAATCCCCGAAACCGGACCCATAGCTCAGAGACCCTATAGTATGAACCCATCAGAGCTAGCAGAACTGAAGAAGCAACTGGATGCCATGCTGGAAATTGGTTTGATTCAACCAAGTGCGTCACCTTGGAGATCACCTGTCTTGTTTGTGGACAAGAAGGATGGAGGTAACCGTTTGTGTACGGATTATCGGAAGTTGAATGATGTCACCATCAAGAACAAGTACCCCTTGCCCAAGATAGAAGATTTGTTTGATCAGTTGACCGGTGCCAAAGTGTTTTCTAAGATTGATCTTAGGACTAGCTATCATCAACTCAAGATTCGTGCAGAGGATATTCCAAAGACTGCCTTTACCACTAGATATGGATTGTATTAGTATACAGTCATGTCTTTTGGATTAACCAATGCCCCCGCTTATTTCATGAATCTCATGAATAAGATTTTTATGGACTTCCTGGATAAGTTTGTCGTTGTTTTCATCGATGACATTCTGATTTAATCAGAAGAAGAACATGAGCTACACCTAAGGACCATTCTTGGAACCCTTAGAGAGCATCAGCTATATGCCAAGTTTAGCAAATGTGAATTCTAGTTACAGGAGGTAGGATTCCTCGGTCACATTGTATCAGCCATAGGAATTGCCGTTGATCCTGCCAAAGTGAAAGATGTAGAAGATTGGTAAGCCCCAACCACTCAAACCCAAGTTCGTGCATTTCTCGGATTGGCGGGATATTACCGCAAATTCGTAGAAGGATTCTCGAGTATCGCCAGACCTATGACCCAATTGCTGAAGAAGGACAAGAAGTTTGAATGGACCGACAAATGTGAAGCGAGTTTTCAAGAACTCAAAAGGAGATTGATTTCAGCCCCAATCTTGATCATGCCAGATATCACGAAGCCCTTCAATGTGTATTGGATGCATCCAAGATCGGTCTCGGATGTTTGCTAATGCAAGAAGGCAAAGTTATATCTTATCTATCTTGACAACTGAAGCAACATGAGCAAAATTACCCAACCCATGACCTCGAACTCGCAGCCGTAGTTCTAGCCCTGAAGACATAGAGGCATTACCTGATGGGAAATCGTTGTGAGATCTATACGGATCACAAGAGTCTGAAGTATATATTCACTCAGAAGGAGCTGAATATGAGACAGAGAAGATGGATTGAGCTAATCAAGGATTACGATCTGGACATTCAGTATCACCCTGGTAAAGCCAACGTGGTAGCAGATGCCCTTAGCAGATTGCCGTGCCGCTTGAACTCCATGATCTTGAAGGAGCAACCAAGCTTGCACAAAGAGATGGAAGATTTTCGAATAGAATTAGTGAGTGAAGGATTTTTGGCTAGCATAGAACTTCAACCCACTTTGATCAGTCAGATTAAAGAGGCGCAGAAGGGAAATGCTAGTGTCGATGGAATCAAGCGTCGTATCGGTACAGGCAAAGTACCTGGATTCACCGAAGACGAAGAAGGAGTTCTATGGTACAAAGGATGCCTTTGTGTACCAGCAGATTCTGAGTTGAAAGAAGTGATTCTGAAGGAGGCTCATGATACTCTTTATTCTATCCATCCCGGAGGAACTAAGATGTATCAAGATTTAAAAGAGCAATTTTGGTGGCATAAGATGAAGAGAGAAATCGGAAGCTATATCGCCAAGTGTGATATATGTCAGCGAGTCAAGGCAGGACATCAAAGACCCGCTGGATTGTTGCAACCCTTACAGAGTCCAGAATGGAAATGGGATTCCGTTGGAATGGACTTTATCACTGGACTGCCTACCTCTAGTAGGGGAAATGATTCTATCTGGGTCATAGTGGACAGATTGTCCAAAGTCGCCCATTTTTGGCCCATCAAGACCACATATTAGAGTTCGAAGCTAGCGGAGTTGTACATCGCTAGGATAGTTAGTTTGCATGGAGTCCCCAAGAACATCGTATCGGATCGAGGAACTCAGTTTACCTCGAGATTCTGGAAGAAAGTCCAAGAAGGTTTAGGAACCCGCCTAGATTTCAGCACCGCGTATCACCCTCAGACCGATGGACAAATGGAGCGAGTAAACCAAATACTCGAAGATATGCTGAGAGCATGTGTGTTAGAATATGGATCCAAGTGGAAAGACTGTCTGTCGTTTGCAGAATTTTCTTACAATAACAGTTATCAAGCCAGTTTGCAAATGGCCCCATTTGAATTCATGTACGGAAGGAAGTGTAGCACCCCTTTGAACTGGTCGGAAGTAGGAGAGAGTCAGATTTTTGGACCCGATATCCTACGAGAAGCAGAAGAGAAGGTTCACAAGATTCGTGAGCACCTCAAGACCGCCCAGTCCAGATAGAAGAGTTACGCCGACAAGAGACGTAGAGACCTCGCCTTCAACATAGGAGATTTTGTTTATCTGAAAGTGTCGCCATTGAAGGGAATGCAGCGTTTCCAACTCAAAGGAAAGTTAGCCCCCAGATATATCGGACCTTTCAAGATTTTGAACCATCGAGGAGAAGTGTTGTATCAATTGGAACTACCCGAATAGATGTCAGTCGTGCACAATGTGTTCCATATCTCGATACTTCGCAAGTGTCTCGAAGTCCCAGAGAAGACCGAAGTGTTCAAGAACATCGACCACCAGACCATAGAGATCAACGATGACCTGACCTATCCCGAAGGACCCACCCGTATTTTGGAAGAAGCTTTCAGAACTACCTGAACCCGAAGCATCAAGTTTCTCAAGATTCAATGGAGCAACCACACAGAAGAGGAAGCTACCTGGGAGCGCGAAGATCACATCAGGACAGAGTTTCCCGATCTCTTCAAATCCTAGGTAATCTTTTTCGTCCTTTTTCAAATCTCGGGATGAGATTTTGTTTAAGGGGGTAAGGTTTGTAACATCCCAAAAATACTAAACTTGGATCATCAAACTCTAATCATCAAAATTAGGGTTAACAAAAACTTTTCTAAATAAAATTATGGAAGCATGCATGTGAGTATGCATTTCATTTTGAATTCTTTTGAACCACCTTGTTTGTGTGTTTATTTGCTTGTAAAATGTTGCTTAGGTGAAATAAACATCATCTAAACATTTCCCAAACTTTTCCCAAAGATAAATAAATCAAAATAAAGCTAAATGAGTGAATGGTCATTTTGACCAATTTAACTCCCATGCCTACTTTGGCTGTCTCAAACTTTCAGAAGCTAACAGAAACTTTTATGGATCTTTGCACCCCTTGATTGTACTCATAACAAAGTATCAAGGCCCACTTTGTGATCATCCAGAAACTTTAAAATGCATAGTTTAAATGATAATTCAAAATTGAATCTTAATCATATGAGAAGATCCCACTTTTTCAAAAACCACTCAAACAAGCTCAACTTTCAAAACCCAAGCATCTGCAGACTCACCAGCACCAACCTAGCACACCCACCAAAAATCTTTTCAAAATTCAAAACTTGAATTCTTGCGGCCATTTCATCAAACACATTGCAGACACAAATCAAACAAAATCCAAACACTGTTTTGAGCAGTGAATTGAGCCTAACTTGTTCCATCTCTGGGCACCACTAGCCTTAGTAGATCATCTAAAAATCTTAACTAATCACTAGCACCACTGTGAGCTTGCAAATGCCATCAATGGTGAATAGCCGAAGCTCACCTTGTCACCCCCATGTCGACAGCAAGCTAGGAAGAAATCCAAGCCTAGCCAACATGTCTGGGAGGCAGCCCACCGTCCACCGCCACTCCCTGTCCAGTGCTCGAACCCTGCCAGCCAATGGGCCACACGCACGGACCGCGCCCAGCTCGCCAGCGACCATGTCGAGCATGCGCCAGAGCGCCACCCTCGATCGAATCCCACAGACCGTGCGCCGCCCTCGCCGCGTGCATACATGATCGCCATCGACCCAGGAGACCGCCAGACATCCCCGTTCGCCGCCCCATGCCTCACACCCACCGCTCACCGTCGAAGACGCTGCCTCTACCGCGCAGAGCGTCGCGTGTTCCAGACCAAACCGCACCGCCGCTACGCGCGCATTAAAGCCATAGAGCATCGCCAGGAGACCACCAAGCAATCGCCACCGCCGGCCATGCCTCTAGCAGCCCGTAGCCATGTCGCCACCGTCGCCTGCCCATGCCATTCGGTCTCGTCGTCGCGACTATAAATAGAGGCCACCCCCAGCCGAATTGAGCACACCATCTCACTCCCCTCTCCTCACTGACCATTCCACCCCGTTCCCGGAGCAAGGCGAGCATCACTTCGCCGGAATTTCACCGGAGCCCGCCGCTGCTGGAGAAGAAGGGAGCCAGCGATTGGAGCCGCCCTAGGAGAAGCTGCCGGTACCAGGAGAACCGCCGTCGTCGACTTTGTCGTTCGCCTGCATCGCCGACCCTCACCTGAACCCCGGTGAGCCCCCAGCGACCCCCACTGGCCGCGCTAGGTTTCTGTCTCGCCGGCGTTGCCCAACGTCGACGATGACCCTCAGCCGTTGGATTAGAACCAGATCGAACGTACCACATCGCCCCATACTGCTTCGCACCCCCCTGTCTCACTGACGCGTGGAGACAGCCACTTAAACAACCCGCGGAAGCACTGTGCTTAGCAGGCCGGCCCAGTATCGCTTCCCGCGTAGCCCAATTATTTGAATTTAACTTTTTCCATTTTATTTCAAACATACTTCTGTACTCAATTTCAAAAATCAACCCAGGTTGATTCAGTGAACCAAATTGAATGAAACCAATTTTGTTAGAAATGTCTAGGAATGCTGAATCCAAGCCCGTTGGATTCAAGTCATTTGGATCTATAGATCATCCATGGTAAAAATAACAAGGCAGGAGCTTTTCTGCATTCAAACATTTTTCAAATTTAAACCATAGTAGCTTTTGAGTTGATTCCAACTCTCAAAAATCACGTTTAACCATACCTTTCAGAATATATAAAAATATATAGGTTTACTTACAGAAATAATGTTTAAGTAATAAAAGAATGCCCCAAAGGCATTTCTAGCCACTTTAATTAATTAAAATAAAAGGGTAAAACCTTATTAAATTGTGACACCACTTTAAATCACATTCCCATGGACTAAAATATGTGGTGATGACATGTGTCAACATGATCCTATGTTTGGTTTGGAGAATATTAAATCTTAAGTAGTTTTTCAATGAGTAGAAATTACTTGTCTAAAAATAAAAGGAATTAAACCAAACTTTAATCTTGTAATGTTAGTGATGATGCTAGATCATCTATAGGACCCTTTTGTGTGATGATTGCAAGTAGTTAAGTATTGTTTGGTGATTGTGTACCTCGTATTTATTCATAGACGCTAGTACCGACCAAGGATACGAGGAGGAAGGAGGATTCTACGAAGAAGAAGCCGAGGAGAATTTCAACCACTGCTCTGCACAAGGCAAGCCTAATACTACTAGTTGAACGTGCAAGCTAACACTTGCAATTTAGCAAGCTTATACTGATATTGAAGCAAGCCAATACTTGCTTGCTGCCATGCCCCTATATGCCTTAAAGCATATATGATCATACCCACTTGATAAACCAATCCTAGTTTTACTTCCAAGCTTTATACTTTATTTCTTTATCAAAGCTAGTACTTAGAGCTTACTTAAGTGAATTGTAGATACTAGAAATATAATGGAAGGTTGCATAAAGAGCATAAAACTTGGCCTAAGCTAGATAATCTTGATGTCCTCTTAAGGCATGAGATTAAACTTAGTCAAACCCCACTAGTGTACCACCCCTCATTAGTGCTTACCCCCACTTGTAGATGCTAGGGCTAAGCATAAAACTTGGTCAACATTAGATGGGAATACTTGGTGAAAATGGTTATGAAAACCTTGGAATGATGGATCATTCTATTGAAATGTTTTGACATGTGTTTCCGAACACCAGATGATTTGGTGATGAAAATGTTGAGGCATGAGCCTTAGCCCTTTATAAAACTGATGGTTGTCTGGATGCGATACCATTCCAATTTTATCGTACAACCACAATACCCGAAGATTGGGTAGGGCTTGACTGGAAACTTATATACCTTAATATTGGTTCCCTCACGGCCAAGGTCTGAGCTGAGGCTACCTTGTGAAGATTGTCCACCTGTGCAGTACCCAAGATGACAGTTGGTCATGGTTGGGAGGCCAAACTCACAGGAGAGGTGCTTATACTAGGGCGTGTAATTGAAAGGTTAGGATTGATTATCCGCATAATGAGTATGGTGAATTCAGGATTTGTTCCTGACGGATGTATCGAATGTTGTGGTGAAAGTGTACAATCTCTGCAGAGTGTCAAACTATTCGAATAGCCACGTCCGCGGTTATGGACAGTTGGAGTGGCCATATTGTTTCCCCCGTCAGACTTTTCAAAATGACTTGTGAAATGAACTGAGACTTTGACTTGACCACAACAGGGTTGTGATATGAGATACAAGTTCCCACTTAGGTGTTATAAAACTTCAACTAGCATTCGTTGCCTCTAAACTTAGTAGAGATAAATCTGGCTTTTGCAAAACAACCCTAGAGCCTAGTGTCCTATTATCAAAAACCCCTTTTACTTGTTAGTATTAGTTTGCGATACTTAAAGAGTACTCATGGCTTTGTCCCTGGCTATTCCCGTGGCCAGACTATGAAGAGGAGTACCTGGAGGATGGACCCCAGGAAGGTTATGACAACAAGGATCATCTCCCATCGTCAGCATTGCCTATGACCCCGAAGATGGAGCTTCGCCTACGCTACCGTTGTTATTACGTATTCCGCTGCTTGAAGTTGTATTAAGAACTGGGTCATGAGATCCCTATTTGTGTAAGACCTTATGTTTGGTTTGTAATGGATGATGTACTGTGGTATCCAATTCTGTTATGTCTCGCAAAAATGGTAATCCTGGGATTATGATGTATGGCATAACAGGCATCTGGGATTAAAAATCCGGGTGTTGACAGCTTTAGGCCTCAATATTGAGGCTAAATATCCTTTGTGTACGATCAGTTAACAAAACTATAGAATTTTGGAATATTATATGTATTGATCGTGGCCTCAATGGGCTATTTATATAGGCATAAAAACTTGGCATCCGAGAGACCGACTAGAGATATAATTGGACTATATTTGAACTACCAAAAACTAGAACCGAATTATATTCTAACATCCTCTGCAGTATCAACGTGGGGTTCAACAACGTTGAGACTGAAACGAATATCTGTAAATGGTTGTGTAGCAAGCCCTTTTGTGAAGGTATCTGCAAACTGAGATGTCGATGGAACATGGAGAACACGAACTTGCCCCAAAGCGACCTTCTCATGAACAAAGTGTATATCAATCTCGATGTGCTTTGGTCCGCTGATGCTGAATAGGATTTCCATACATATAAATCGCCGAGATGTTGTCACAATAAACAACAGTAGCCTGCTCAATAGGACGTCAAAGCTCTGACAATAACTGACGAAGCCAAACCATTTCAGCAACAACATGTGCCATAACACGGTATTCAGCCTCAGCAAACGAGCGAGAGACCGTAACATGTCTTTTAGGAGACCAAGAAAGTAAGTTGTTAGCAAGGAAAACACAATATCTGGATGTGGACCTGCGAGTTTCTAGACAACCAACCCAGTCTGCATCAGAGTAAGCTGTCAAAGAAGTGGGAGAGGAGTGGTTTATGTGAAGGCCATAATCAAGAGTGCCTTTAAGATAGCAAAGAATGTGTTTGACATGGTTGTAATGTGGAATTCGTGGATCATGCATGTATAAACACGCTTGTTGGACAACAAAAGAAATTTCAGGTCATGTAAGAGTGAGGTATTGAAGTGTGCCAGTAAGACTGCGATAAATAGTAGCATCAGAAAAGCGATCACCGTCGGCAGAAAGTTTGAGAGAAGTATCAACAGGAGTTCAAGAGTGCTGGCAATCCATCATACCAGCATGATTAAGAAGTTCAAGAATAAATTGTAGTTCAGAAATAAAAAGGCCAGAAGAATCACGAAGAATTGTGATACCCAAAAAATGATGAAGAAGACTAAGATCAACCATTGAAAATTCAGAGCGAAGAAGAGTAATTATATGATCTAATAAAGGTTGAGAAGAGGCAGTAAGAATAATATCATCAACATAAATAAGCAAGTAGGAAATATCATTGTTACAATGATAAATAAAGAGAGATGTGTTAGAAAGAGAAGGAACAAAACCAATAGTTTGAATAAAGGAAGTAAAACACTGAAACCAAGCACAAGGGCCTGTTTTAAACATAAAGGGATTTTTGAAGAAGGAAAACGTGATCGGGGTGGTTTTTGTCTTCAAAGGCAAGGGGTTATTGACATTACACAGTTTCTTGAATAGAGCCATGGAGAAAAGCATTTTTAACATCTAATTGATGATTAGGCCAAGCAAAGAAAACAACAATACTAAGAACAGTACGAATGGTGCTAGATTTAACTACAAGAGAGAAGGTTTCATCGTAATCAATACCATGTTATTGGTAATAGCCACGACAAACCCAACGAGCTTTATAACAAGAAAGACTACCATCAAATTTAAATTTTTGACGAAAAACCCATTTACTAGAGACAATGTTTGTGTTGGAGGGACGAGGAACCAGTTGCCAAGTGTTATTTGTAAGAAGAGCAATAAATTCATCTTGCATAGCAGCAGCTCAATTGGGGTCAAGAAGAGCAGTTTTGTAATTTTTAGGATGAGAAGATAGAGAAATTTCAGCAGGAAGATTAAGACGTTGGGAAGGTAAACGAAAACCAGATTTTCCACTAGTGCGCATGGTCTGATCATTTTGTGGTGCGACAATATGTACAACATGTGGAGGAGGTGAAAGGGTAGAAAGTGTTGCCGCGGCAGAGGTGGTACCTGCCGAGGCAGAGTTTGGTGTGGTTTCTGCTGCCTTGGCAGAGGTGGTGCCTGCCACGACAAAGTTTTGTGCGTGATCGGCTGCCACGACAGAGGTGGTGGCTTCCGAGGCAGAGATTTCGGTCGTGTGTGCTACTGCGGCAGGATTTTGTGCAGAATTCTCTGCCGCGTCAGAGGTGGCGGCAGGATTTTCAGAAAAATAAAAAGGAAATTTGGTACTTTTAGGTGAAACTATGGGTGTTAGGGTGGTGTTGGTATCTCATTGAGCAAAGGGAAAAGTATTTTCGACAAACATGACATGACGAGACACATGAACATGACTAGTAAGTAAGTCTAGACAATGATAGCCTTTGTGTTCGAAAGAAAAAACAAGACAAACGCAAGGAATTAAGCGAGGAGAGAGATTTTTGGGGGAAGGTAGCATAGATGTTGGGAAAACAAAGACAACCAAAAACACGTAAATGAGCATAATTTGGGTGACAAAGAAAAAGGAAAAAATGGGGAGCGTTGGTTTGATTTGCTTTGGAGGGTCGTATGTTGAGTAAAAAGGTGGCTGTGTGTAGAGCCTCGTCCCAAAATTGTGGTGGCATGGAGGATTGAATTAAAAGAGTTCGAACAATGTCATTTAAAGTGCGAAGGGAACGTCCTGCTTTGCCGTTCTGAGGTGAGATGTAGGGGCAAGAAAAGAGAAGAATAATACCGTGTTGGAGAAAAAAGGTACGATTTTTAATGTTGTCAAACTCACGACCATTATCACTTTGAATAAAACGAATAGGGAGAAATAAGTGGATAGAATCATAGTGTTGAAAATTGAGAAAAATAGCATGAACATCGGATTTGTTATCGGATTTGTTATGTAAAGGAAAGGTCCAAACAGAGTGAGTAAAATCATCAAGGATAACAAGATAATATTTAAAACTAGAAACACTATAAATTGGTGACATCCATAAATCACAATATAGTAATTCAAACAGATAAGTACTATGAGAACTTGATGAACTAAACGGAAGGCGAACATGTTTGTCTAATTGACAGGACTTGCAAAGCGAGGAAATATGAGAATCTTTATTACAATGTATTGAAAATTCACTAAGAAGTGATGATAAAACAACATTATTTGGATGGCCGAGTCGACGATGCCACAAATCCACTGAAGCCACCATATATGTTGGGGAAGCAGCGGTATGGACACATGAAGAGAGTATAAATCGTCAGAACTATAGAAGCGTGCGATCTCAGCCTTGGTCAGGTAATCCTTCACAGAAAAACCAAAAATCTCAAATTTCAACAGAAACAACATTATCACGAGTAAACTGGCAAAAAATATCACGAGTAAACTGGCGCACGGAAATGAAATTTTTAATAAGGGCTAGGGCAACAAGAACATCACGAAGAAGGAGAGGTTTTGTGGACGATGGGATTTGAGATTGACCAACGCAAAAAATTGGGGTAGTGGAGCCATCACCAAGAGTAATGGAAGAAAAAGGAGAGGTAGTGCAAGATGACAACACATTACTAGATACAGACATGTGACTAGAGGCACCAGAGTCGAAGATCCAATCTGTACCTGAGGTTCCTTGAGAAGCAAAATTGTTCATGGCCTGCAGAAAGGCAGCTTGATCCCAGCTCGGTGTTGAGGTTGAGGTAGGTGCAGGAGGTAGTGAGGCTAGTACGATGGCGTCGGCAGGAAAGCAGGCGACGGTGTTTAGTAGCTGGCATCAACGTAAGGTGGTGATGGCATGTATGTCGGGGGCTCATATGGTGGGGGCACGTATGGCAGGGACGCGTATATTGGGGCGGCGAGGTAGGCATGCGTCGGCTGTCGAGGCACGAGGAACCCTGGGGCGACAGTAGGTGGGCAAACACCGGGCCGCCAGGCGCTAGTGTAGGCGGGAGGAGCGCCGTATGGAGATGGGACAGCCCAGGGCATGGACCATGCCTGAACCATCCCGGTCCAGGGGTCTTGAGAGGGACGCCAGCTCGTAGACGCAGGTGGTGGGGCGATGCTAGAAGAGGGAGCTGGTGGTGGTCTAGAGCGTCGAGGCCGGTACATGGGGTTCTTACCACAGTAGTTGGGACTAGGGCGCCAGCCAGGAGGAGGTTGCATCGGGGGCGCGGGCATCGGCACCGGGGTTGCTGCCGTGGGAGCACTTTGCACCGTGTGCCCTGCCACGACAGAGAATTGGCCGCTTTGGCCTGCCGTGCCAGGAGGTGGCGGCAGCCGTGTGGAGGCGGTGAAGACGTGGGGGCGCACCTCCTTGCGTGCTTGGGCGTCGTCGGCGCACTGGAACAGGGAGCGGACCTCGGCGAAGGAGGGTGAGGGCCGCATCATGGGGATGAAGGAGACTTGTTTCTCGAACCGGTCGCTGAGCCCCTGTAGCAGGATATTGATGAGCTGACGATCTGCCATGGGATCGCCGAGTTCGCGGAGCTCGTCGGCCATCGTCTGAATCCGTTGGCAGTAGACACTGAGTGAGGAGGACCCCTTGATAGTGTTGCGGATCTCGGTGTTGAGGTTGTTGACCCGAGCGTCGACGTTATCCTGGAAGAGTTGGCATAGGGCCGCCCATAGGACGGCAGTGGTGGAGGATTCCTGGAAGACGAGGTTGAAGATCTCAGTGGACACCCGCGTGTAGATCCATTGGATGATGGAGAGATCAACCTTGGCCCAGCGTGGATTGTTGGGGCACGGGATGGAGTCGGCGGCGACGTGGGCGCACAGATTGCAGTGGCCAATGTGAACGTCGAAGAGATGGCACCAATGATAGTAGTTGTAGGCTGCTAGATCTAAAGTAATGGGTATGAACAGAGAAACATCGGAAATTGTATCGGCAAAAGAGATTGGAGTAGACATTGGGAAGGTAGAAGAGGAGGATGCTAGGGATAAGGAGGAAGGGGTGGTGGTGGCGGCTAGTTTGGAGGCGGCCAGGGCGGCGCGCCGCTCGAAGAATCCGGGCGGCAGCGGCGGCGTGGGAGGGCCAGCCATATCCTAGGATCGATAGTCTGATACCATATAGAATTGCGAAATATTATCTGTATTGCTTGTGGCCTCAGTGGGCTGTTTATATAGGCGTACAAACTTGGCCTCCAAGAAACCGACCAAAGATATAGTTGGACTATATTTGAACTACCAAAAACTAGAACCGAATTATATTCTAACAAAAACAAGGTCCACATCTTACCATATACAAAGATGTCCAGGTCGGTTTACATTTTAGCATATTGATAAGCATAAACTTTGAGTTTACATCTGTAGAAATGATAACTTTCTTATCTAGTGATATTTGTATCCTATAGAGTTAGAACTGAATCTTTGCAGATCCTTGACGCCTTGAACTTTGATTTGCTTGAACAGGAGATGAGCGGTGCAGGTGGAAGGCACCAGGAGCAGCAGGTAAGCCGCTTGAAGTGGCAAAAGTTGTATGCCACCCTCACAGTGCAAGCTCTCATTCATCGATCAAGGTCAGATTTTCCACAAGTGCTTATGTTGGGGTTACTTCACCACGTTTCTTGCAGCAAGCTATATGCTTTTTTCCTACTTTTCTTCCAGCAAACATGATGGACAAAGTAGGCACCATTTTAGTGTGTGACTATATATTAAAGGTGGTTGGTTTTAAGCCCCTACAATCACCCAGGTCACTAAAAATGTGTACTGTAGATGAGGCTAATTTTAGCCAGTCAAAACGCGCCACGTCGATGTTCGATTAAAACAATGTGTACTGTAGATGAGGCTAATTTCAGCTAGTAAAAGGGCGACCACGTCTGTATTTGATTAAAAAGATTATAATTTTTTTTGTACGACAATAATTTTTACAGTTTCATATTTTTGCCCGTGAACGGTGATCTGTTCTTTTTAGCTCTCCGACTGTTTGATTTTCATAGGATTATTTTTTATATTTCTTCGTTTATCCTTTTGATGGTAATGTTTTGCGTGTCTTGACAGCCGTAATTTTTTGGGGTAGTTCGGACCCAAATTTCTGATCGCAACTTTTAGACGATAGATATAATAGTTATATTACGGTAATATTTTACGCACCTTCCTGCCATCATTTACCCACAGTAATTAGCCTATGTCTACGATTAACGGTAATTCTTCTACGCATCTTCTCTGACGTAATTTTTTAATAATAGTTAGACTAGCATCTACGATAATATTTTTTTAGCTCCTCTTTTACTTCTTGACTGTAATTTCTCGACACAACTTTTTGACCATAATTTTTCGCCAATCCTCGTTGGTGAATATTCTCTAACCGTATTACACTGACGGTATTTTTTTGGCTTTTTTCACATTCTTTGTCAGTCACTTCTCGTCACACTTTATCTGCCGTAATTTCCATATGCTAACTATAGTCCGGTAAGTCTTTGAGCCTGAGTAATATCCAGGCCATAATTTGTGAGCAGTAATTCAATTTGTTGTACTCCCTCCGACCCATATTAATTGACTTGGATTTGTCAAAAGTTGGATGAACCTATATACTAAATAGTGTCTAGATTCATTTAAATTTTGACAAATCCAAGTCAAGTAATATGGGTCGGAGGGAGTACTTTTTTTTCTTTGACACTAATTTTATAATCCGTCGCCTCTTTTGTCCGAGAAAAATGCTATTACTGTCTTCTGTAGTAACTTGGACAACAATATTATACTATACACTGCAATACTTTTAATCAATTATTCAAATATATTGTCCCATCATGCGGGCGGCATAACGCCGCGCCGTATTGCCTAGTATATATCTAGGAAGTAAAACTTCAAAGCATTCTTCTTTAAAGCATCGTTTTGTAGATTTCTTGCTGCTATAATCAGCCATGCCATTGCTTACAATCAGAATCAGCCATGTTCTTCATATACTTACCATCAGCTATGCCATTACTTACAGTTAGCCACTGATCCATGCCATTTCTTATTGTCCATGTACCGGAGTTTGGATCTTAAAGGACACGTGGACGTGAGCGCTGGGGACTTTCAACCTACAGAGTGCGTCGTCATGTGTAAAGGTAATTTTTCCTTCCATATTATTAGCTCTATCATTATTTTATGGACCATTTTGTTCGTTCTCCCCTGTGGACTCATCGTAAAATAGATCCTTCTGTGATGCACACGTTTGATGAGAAGGAAGATCAACAGTTGTTGCCGTTGGCTAGGACAGAGCACAGGTAGAGCATGTTTAAAAGAAGAGGGGGCTTTGTGCCTTCTCCTGAACTAATTTTGGTCATTGGTTTTTCCTGAATAGTGGCCGTTTCTTGGCCTGGTTTGATTGGATGTCTATTCAGATGGAAAAAAGTAGTGATAGCTGCTTAACTCAGCTACATAGGTATATTTAACTTTCTCTTCCAATCCATTCAGATGGAAACGAATCAAAGAGTGATCATGATAGCTGTTGAATTCAGCTACATAGGTATATTTAACTTTCTCTTGCAAATGATGTCGCAGCTTGTTCCTAAGCGGGGCAAGAAGATATCAGAAGTTCAGTGTTACTGTTCAAGAAGCTACAAAATGCTACGGTAGTCTGTAGTAGTTGTGAAGTTCGTTTTGATTTATCTCCTATGATGGACAAGAAGAAAGTAAAAGTTCCTACGCATGCATGTTGAGATAACCTCTCCAGTTGTAGACTATTATCTAGCGCATGCATGTAACACGTTGCTGATCAGGTCGTTGTAGTATATAGGTGCTGAGATGCTTATGTGTTGTAAACCTTTTTTTCTTCATTGCAACATGCCTAACTTAGCTATGTGAATAAAATAAAATGTTTTTTTAACATCCCATCCAACAAGCCGTGGGGTGTCAGGTGTTACTCCTGACAGCTCAATAAAATTTCTAGACTAGTTCTACGGACCAACATCTATCTTTTCTGCGCATTTATCCCCACTCGTGCGAACCCGGTATCCACTTTGAGATCGGTAACCCATTCTTAAATTGCTCTGAGCCAAGCACGTTTAACCTCAAAGTTTTTTTCTAATGAACTTTTAAAAAAAAGTTTTATCTTGTTTATATGAGTATCCTATCAATCATATTAAAATCATATTAAGCCACATGCCTGAATCTCACATTTGTTATCTGGTCTGCATTGCGCAAATGGAGTTGATATGTGTATATGTTATATAGTTGTTGTCATCATATGTTCTGACTAACACGGAAAAAGTACGTTTTGGTTTTGCTCCCTATCTACGAGTTATCACTATGCTCCTCTATGAGTTTTCACTAAGCTCCCTATCTATGAGTTGTCACTAAGCTCTATGTCTAACCACTGTGTCATTAAACGATCCATGTAATCCTCGATATCATAAGCTGAATTGCATATCAGCCGCGCCCCGTGTGACGCAAAGAGGAGTTGAGTTAAATATAGCAAACTTAACAAATGACTTAAGAGGCCTGAAACATAACGATGACGTCCCATCCCATAGATTCCATGCTACCGGCCGGAAACCACAAGCTACTCGTCATTTTCAATGACGTACCAAACTAATCTTCAGGTGTACACTTACTCTGCTACAAGACGTATCAACGAAGCAAGGGGAGTGCTACAAAACGTATCAACGAAGCAAGGGGAGTGCAGGGTGTACTATGAAAAACTTATGACTGGTGGAGTTTCTTTGTATAAATCTATCTTTGTTTGCAAAACAAGAAGGAGCGGAAACTTGTCTAATCAGAACATTTTATAAGGGGATAAGTGAGCAACATCTCCAACTATAATAATCATATTGTATCCACCAAATCATCATCAGATGAACGTACCAAGTAGGATCACCCCTCGTACTTTGAGGAAGCATCCTTAAGCACACGTTGATCTGCCAAGTTTTACGAATAGGTTAATGTTTTCTATGATCATCACGTTCATTCCCAAGTCTCTATCCATGGACACGGATTTTCGAAAAGATTTAACCCTGCAGGGTGTACAACTTTACCCACACAGACCTACCAACTCTTAGTACCAATATTATTAGCACGCTTCCTGGGGTGCCAGTAGAGGGTGGTTAGACACGAATTTTACCTTTCTTTCGCTGAGACCATGAGTCACGCCCTAAGGAGGGTTCCACCATATCGGGTCAAATCTCTAAGCCGGTCCCTATGGATGTGAGGCGAGATTGGTTTACCGAGGTGTAACATCCCAGCATTAGATATTACAAATAAGCCGAGATCACGTGTGTGCATTATATTCACGAATAGAAAATCTAAATAATTTTCACGCTTTTGATTAAAACATGTCAAAGTAATTGAAGCTTCACTTAAATTGATGGAATTGAAGTAAATCATCAAGTTGAGTGCGATAAGTTTCAATGTGACCTTTGCTAAAACTTTATTTTCAATAAAGATAATTTGATCTATTGGTAGACCAAATGAAACAAATCTGAATCACAACACATTACTGATGGTGGCTCAGATCAATGTAGAGCTTCGTTGGCAGTCCCCAAGAGGAAGATGTGATGAGAACAACAACAAGTCTTCCCTCAGTAAGAAACCAAGGTTATCGAACCAGCAGGAGGAAGGAAACGACTCAAAGGTGTTGCTAGCAACTTGGAAACATGCACAACACAAACTCAAGACTTTGCCCCAACGAACAGTGAGGTTGTCAATCTCACCGATTTGTTGAAAACAAAGGATTAACTGTATGGTGTGGAAGGTAATGGTGGTTTGTAGAAAGGTAAACAGTAACAGTGGAAGATGTATCAATGGTAAAGATTGGACCGGGGTCCATAGTTCACTAGAGGTGTTCTCCTTAAGATAAACAAACATGGCATGCTAGGTAAACAAATACAGCAGGGCAATTGTCAATTGACAGGACTGAGCAAGGCATAACAATGCAATACTAGACATTCATGATCCTATGAGATTCGATTGGGAAATACAACAAGATACATAGACCGCCATCCAACTGCATCTATGACTAGTAATCCACCTTTAAGTTATCATCTGAACCCCCTACAGTATTAAGTTGCAAGTAACGGATAACTTCTTTAAGCAAAGTGTGTAAGGTAAACAATCCACTTGTTCCATGAACAAGAGACCGTTGTTTTCTCCCTAGTAGCAACAACACATCTACAACCTTAGAGATTTATGTCACTTCCCTTATATTAAATAGAGGCATGAACCCACTATCGAGCATAAATACCCCCTCTTGGAGTCACTAGTATCTACTTGGCCAAGATAGCCACTAGAAACGGAGAGCATGCAAGATCACAAACAACACAGACATGATAGAATCAATAAGACAAAACCATTAATCAATCTAACATGGTAATCTCAATATACATCGGATCCCCGCAAACACAACATGCATGATTACAAATAGATGATATTGATCATGAACGGAGCTCACAAGATCTAAACATGGTAGCACAAAGGAGGAGAGACAACCATATAGCTACTACATGGACCCGTAGTCCAAGATGGAACTACTCACGCTTCATACTAGAGGCTGGCATGATGAAGAAGAAGGCCTCCGGGATGATCTCCCCTTCGGCATGGTGCCGGAAAGAACTTCAGATCCCCCGATCTAAGGACAATGATGGCGGCTACGGACTGTTTCGTGGAAGATTGATTGGGTACTTAGGGTTTTGCTCTCGGGGGGTCTTTATAGGCGAAGAGGCGAGGCAGGGGGCACCTAGGGCGGCCGCACCCCCTAGGCGTGGGCCCATCCTGGCCACGCATCCAGGGGTGTGGCCCCCTAGTGGCTCCCCTCCGTCTCGTATTCTGGCTCCGTGTTCCCCACGGTAAAATACTGACTTTGGATTTTGTCCCGTCCAATTCCGAGAATATTGATTTTCTGCCTTGTCTGGAACCAAAAACAGAAGAAAACAACCAACTGGCACAGTGGAATCTTGTTAATAAGTTAGTACCAGAAAACATATAAAAACACCTCAAAGTGTATACAAAGCAAAGCAAAGTAGATATTAAACAAGCATGGAACATAAAAAATTATAGATAGGTTTCCGACGTATCAATTACTTAAGGGTTAGTACTTAATATTCTAAATACTATATGAAAGTATTCTTTACCACCACCCATGGATACCAAATCAAGTATGTAACCCAAGTAAAGAAACTCAATTACTAAACCTTGATGTACATACTTACCATAGTCATTCTTACCATGAGAATCATGGTAGTTCCTAAACATTAACCCCTTAACACAAATAGAATACAAAGGAAGAGTCATGCCAAGATCATTCACCACATATCCTGTCACATCCCAAAATTCTCCTAATTTTGAAATGTGAAATAAATAAATAAGTTTGATTAATTGTTTGACTTTGTTGAAAATTCTCAAAGAGAAGAAACTTTTTGAATAGAAAATCCTCTCAACCTTGAATTCAAAATCCTATATTCTTTTGTTATGACCTAAGTAGCCATATAGGCAAAAGGGCATGGATTGATTATGGATTGTAGATTTGGTGTGCAATATTTCAAAATGAAAATCATGAAGCATTCATAAGCATTTCATTATATCCATGCAAAGTTCTCACAAACTAAATCCAAATTCTGATATCTAAATCTTATAGTTGATTCGCCCAAATGTTCCTAAGAGTAATTAAATTGACTTCTTAAAACCCACTGTTGCTAAGGCATAAATTATTGCTAAATCATACCTAAAGAGATCCAATTAATATTACAAAATTTTAGAAACAAAATTGAGCTCATTTGGAGCTAGTATGAAAAAGTTATGGAACAAATACAAACACATAAAGGTATAAATAAAATGGAATATACAAGGATTTATAAATCCAGTACTTCCAAACTAGTAAAAAGATTACAAATATGATCCTACAATGATCTATTCGATTTTAGAAAAATTTAAAAACAAGAATCGTGTCATTTGGAGTTCGTACGCAAAAGATATGAGGGAAACAAGTAAATAGAAAAACAAAAACAAAAAAGAAACAAAAAAAAATCTAATGGACCGGCCCATCCAGACCGACGGGAGCACCAGGCAGCCAGCGTACGTGAGGGATCGATCTGAGTGCTTTAAAAACCGTGCGAATCAGTTTTCTCAAACCTATCTCCATTCAAACTCTCGTAACTTTTTATCTACAACTCCGAATCGACTTCCGTTTGTTTCTACTTGTTTCCTACTCCAAGGCCTATCTTTAAACCATCCGAAACCTCCATATAAACTCATAGAGCCACAGCTGTACGAGTTTTTCTTCTCGAAATCCCGAATCTACATATGCTCGAATTTTATTTCGCTTTTTAACCCATCTAGACTTCGTCGTTTGCCTTCGGTCAAAAAACGAAAGTTGAAGAACGCGTCGAAATCTTTCAATCCCGACAAACCTCACATCTTTTCATCTACCACAGCCGGAGAATTTCGTATCGCAATATTTCAGATCTTACGGTGTAAATCCAAGATCTACTCGCGCTCGTTTCTTCAAATCCAAATTCCTTTGGTGAGAAGGTAGGAATAATGATTCCCCACAACTTTCATGTTTTGAGTTTTTCGATTTGACTTACGGATTTGTCTCTCTAACACAGATCTATTTCTTGTCTATTTTGAGCCAAAATCGGGTCAATCTCTTCTTCTAGCCACCGGATCATATCTAGACGGTCGAGATCCAATCAAATCGGTGCATGCCATATCTTCATCCCGGTCATCTTCCTCATCAACGCCACGTCAACGTAAGGTCAACATCTAGTCCTAGTCAGCATGCAAAGTCAACCTGTCCAGTCAGCGGAATATTCCCTGTAATATTCCGTTCGAATTTAAAATTGCATATTATAGATCTAACTTGTAAAATTCATTAGAAATTCATACCACGTCAAAAAATTGCGTATGATATATCAAATTGAATATAATTTTACGTAGAATCATCTTATCAGAATAGATTCAACTTTTACTGTACGTAGTTACTGCAGTAATTTAATTAGTTTTAATGGTCTTTTAGGTTAATAAATTCATAAGAAATTATCTGTAACTCCGAAAAATATGAATAATATACCAAATTGAAGCTACTTTAATTTACTTTAATAATATCTGGTTGGATCTAGCCTTTGCGGATTATTTAACCCGTAGCATTTTAATTAGTTTTAATGGCTTTATAAATCATTAAATTCATTAAAAATTAATTGCTTGTCACAAAAATATAAATGATATACTGTTGGAAAGCTGGTTCCATGTAGATCATCAATATGCAATTAGTTCAGCCTTTGACTGTAAGGTTTTGCCGTGAAGATTTAAATGGTTTAATGGCCTATTTAGAGTAATAAATTCATAAGAAAATAAATACTATTCAGAAAATTACAAATAATATGTCCCTGGATTCACAATTCCGTCGAGATTACAGATATAATTTTAGTTTGATTTTTAGACAACAGAAACTATATGAATCATTTAAAACCATTAAACACTATTTAAATCATACAAAAAGATCTATAACTCCGATTAGGGTGAATCCAAGTGCTAAGGTTTTGTATTGACAATATCTATACAGAGAAATTGCATGACACATTATTTGGTATTGTTAAAACAGAAACTCATATAGAAGTATTTAAACCCATTGAAATAGTGTTTTAATCATAAGAAAATACCTATAACTCCTTTTTAGGTGATTCAAATTGCCACTGTCTCTAAATTGCGTTACCTCTATCCAGTAGCATCTAGTTCATAATTTAATACGACATAAACATCTTTAGTTCGATTAAAGTGGTATACACCATATTAAATCGATATAACTTTAGTAACAAAAGCTTTAGTGCATTAAATAACTTTCCACATGCATCATGTAATCTAATTATGTTCTGAACACTAAATGCAACCATTGTGACTCATTAAATCGTCATGCATGCATCTGTTCATCATTGTTTTCTTGTAATGTTGCACTGTTGCATGTTTGCAATATTTTGAATGGTGTGTTTGTTGCGTTTGCTTCAAACGTTAGATTGCGAGTGATTGCAACTACTATGATTGCAAGTATTGTGGTCATGACGAGTGCAACCATTATATCTATGAGGATTGTGAGGATTATCTAATCGACTACATCTACAACAAAGGCAAGTGGTGCTATCTTGGTCATAAATGTCCTACTGTTTTCCTATGCATTGTAGATGTTTTTTTTGTAGAATTGCATATGTAGGAATTGATGTGTATATGCTATGCTATGTCCCATATTATTCCCTAGCATTCCTTGTTTATGAGCCACCGTTGGTAGATGTGCTTGGCCATGCTATGATGAACGAGGGCTGGGTTACATCACAGAAGTTGTTTCTAAATGTGTTGGTTTGCGAAAACTAAAACAACTTAATCAATGAATCTCCTGGGTGTGATGGGATTGATAATTTTTGGTGGTATCATTGCGGAAAGGCACCCAGGACACTGAGAAATGATTGTTTTCTTTGTTTGGAAGCTTTCGTGTGCAACCATGTGCCAATAATGAAATGGGCGGTTGGTTGAACTCAGTAGGTTGTGGTAACTCGAACCCGCATATCCAGAGATGTAGATAGTGTAGGTTGGACCGGTGCGCGTCAGGATTGGGGAGCTACTTCCCGAATGGTTCCTTCCTGGAATTCTCCCTATCATCACCCAATATGAGAGTGGTGGTACGAGCTGGGCTGGCCAAGTCACATGGGTAAAGTGTACTAACCCCTGCAGGGTGTATAAACTAATCGATTAGCCGTGTCCCCGGTTATGGACAATTTGAGCGACCTGATACTGATGCTATGATATTTCTCACTCATCCTTATTTCTTAATTACTTAAAACTTGTTGGGTGAACATAATTGGGTAGGAGCACATGGGAGTGAACCAGAGTGTCCTATTTATCGTATTGGAAAACTACTTTGTTACAAATGTTAGGATAAAAATGTTGCTTTATGCAAATGAGCCTGAACTCCACTTGGCCAAATAAGCATGTAGTTGATAGATCTGTTGTTAACCACTTTAGCCTACTTGCCATACATTCAATGTATTGACCATTCGTGGCTGCAACATTTCATGTTGCAGGTTATATCATATCTGAGTGATCGTTCATAGGTCGCGAGACTCCACTCAACAATTGTTACTTTGTGGCACATTTGAAGGATGGAGATCTACCTTGTATTCGCTTTTTCAGTGTACTTGAATAAATAATGTAAATTCTGGATCATATTCGTTGTATTTTTGATGCACAGTTATATTTGGTATCATTTTGTACTGTGTGTGCCAGTGAACCGATCCAGGGATTGGCACTATACACATGAACTCAGCCTTATCAGGCGAGGGTGTTACAAGATGGTATCAGAGCTGTGTGTTGACTGTAGGATCATGACCTTAGAAATGGATTAGTAATAGAAGACCTCTATTAGGAGAACTATCATATGTTATACTTATTAGAGTTATTATATTCCTTATCTATCATTTTCCAACACCTCTCATTGTTCAAACTTGTAGATGTCCATTCATTTGATTAGTAGAAGAAGTGATCTACCATAAAAACTACAAGAATTGGAAAATGTTATTAGTAGTTTTCTATAAAGAAAATCACTATATGAGAGTTGGCCTACAAGTAAGGAACAAATAACATGAAATAAATGAACATCTCACCAAGTTTGGGTAGGTCTGGACCACCATATTTTATCTCTTTAGGAGATCATCGCTATCGTGTTAGCATATTGTTCTTATCAACTTATGTGGTATGACAATATAGGTTGTTTGCTTGGTTGTATTGAGCTATTTTGTGTGATGCCTTGTTTAAGATCTGTTGTTTTGAAGCTCTAAAGTTGCTGGAGTTTTCGTGTGGTTTTAAAATTATTTTAATGGAGTGAATTGATTGAAATTCGTGGGATTACTGCTGCAGTTTTCTGCCTGACCTGTTGTACCGCGCGAGTTTTCATATTTTATTGATAACTGATAAAAATCTAAAAAAAATAGTATCTGGAGAGTAATTACCTGTAGTACATGCACAAAAATTGGCTAAAATTCCTGACTAGTTTAAGGTGCCCATAAAAATTCGTTAAACCTGCTGTACCGTTTTGACAGATTTAGTTTATTGCTTATATGTTACTCTGTTTTACTCTAGTATTGTTCCCAATGCTTTCAAACTATTTTGTGGTTATATACCACTATACTTAGGCCCCTATAATGTTATTATACAAGTGTTTGCTTGTGTGTTAATTCCTTAGGATTGTTTCCTTGTTTGTGACATTGATTGCTTTATATAGTTATGGGTAGGATTATTTTTTTAGTAGTTTCTTTCCTATAAAATCTGTTCTTCCCTATCTTGAACCCTTGGAGATATAATGATGTGTTAAGTGAAAGGTTTGACAACACAATGCATTTAGGAAGGAGAATGCTTTATCTAATGGAAAAAAAGAGATGTGGGAGTATGAAGTGTTGAAATGATGTTATGTAGTAGATTACGCAACCTGAAAGTTGAATTATCGATAGCTTAGTTTTAGTAGTAGCTTTGTTGATTGAATACATGGGAGTATACATAGAGCATTAGTTCGTGCCCATGAAAACATTCTTCAAGGCAAGTGAGAATGCCCGAGTGATAGAAAAACGTGATTCACCTATCCTCTTACAGGGTAATGATTTGGGTGCAGGATGGATTGATCACCATTCCTACTACTCTTATCATTCGCTCTTGTACTATTGGCTTTGTAAATCTTGAGTGCCTTTTAGTCTTAGCAGAGAGACGGCGTTGAGCCTAAACCTTAGAATGGTAGATTGTTCCACCTCTATAAAATCATTCATTGCTAAGCGTAGGAATGTTGGGTAAGGATGAATCCCAACCGTGAATTATGGGCACCGTGAAGTAAACGTTCCCTATTTGCCCACCATGAGAGTTTTGCTAGTTTAAAAAGTACTTTTTCGGAAACTAGCAATCATGATATTTAGAATGTGCTAGAGACATTGTGCCAATAAAAATCTAAAGGAGAACCAATCTGAGCTAAGTGAATCCTCGATAAATGACCTAGTCAATTTTATTTTAAGGGTGGTGGCATCCTAATGGATCCCAAACCTTTCTTTCTTTCTAGCCTTCCCAAATCTCGGGACGAGATTTCTTTTAAGGGTGGTAGTCTGTCACATCCCAAAATTCTCCTAATTTTTGGAATGTGAAATAAATAAATAAGTTTGATTGATTGTTTGACTTTGTTGAAAATTCTCAAAGAGAAGAAACTTTTTGAATAGAAAATCCTCTCAACCTTGAATTCAAAATCCTATATTCTTTTGTTATGACCTAAGTACCCATATAGGCAAAAGGGCATGGATTGATTATGGATTGTAGATTTGGTGTGCAAGATTTCAAAATGAAAATCATGAATCATTCATAAGCATTTCATTATATCCATGCAAAGTTCTCACAAACTAAATCGAAATCCTGATATCTAAATCTTATAGTTGATTCGTCCAAATGTTCCTAAGAGTAATTAAATTGACTTCTTAAAACCCACTGTTGCTAAGGCATAAATTATTGCTAAATCATAGCCTAAAGAGATCCAATTAATATTACAAAATTTTAGAAACAAAATTGAGCTCATTTGGAGCTAGTATGAAAAAGTTATGGAACAAATACAAACACATAAAGGTATAAATAAAATGGAATATACAAGGATTTATAAATCCACTACTTCCAAACTAGTAAAAATATTACAAATATGATCCTACAATGATCTATTCGATTTTAGAAAAATTTAAAAACAAGAATCGTGTCATTTGGAGTTCGTATGCAAAAGATATGAGGGAAACAAGTAAATAGAAAAACAAACAAAAAAAAAATCTAATGGGCCGGCCCATCCGGACCGACGGGAGCACCAGGCAGCCAGCGTATGTGAGGGATCGATCTGAGTGCTTTAAAAACCGTGCGAATCAGTTTTCTCAAACCTATCTCCATTCAAACTCTCGTAACTTTTTATCTACAACTCCGAATCGACTTCCGTTTGTTTCTACTTGTTTCCTACTCCAAGGCCTATCTTTAAACCATCCTAAACCTCCATATAAACTCATGGAGCCACAAATGTACGAGTTTTTCTTCTCGAAATCCCGAATCTACATATGCCCGAATCTTATTTCGCTTTTTAACCCATCTAGACTTCGTCGTTTGCCTTCGGTCAAAAAACGAAAGTTGAAGAACGCGTCGAAATCTTTCAATCCCGACAAATCTCACCTCTTTTCATCTACAACAGCCGGAGAATTTCGTATCGTAATATTTCAGATCTTACGGTGTAAATCCAAGATCTACTCGCGCTCGTTTCTTCAAATCCAAATTCCTTTGGTGAGAAGGTAGGAATAATGATTCCCCACAACTTTCATGTTTTGAGTTTTTCGATTTGACCTACGGATTTGTCTCTCTAACACAGATCTATTTCTTGTCTATTCTGAGCCAAAATCGGGTCAATCTCTTCTTCTAGCCACCGGATCCTATCCAGACGGTCGAGATCCAATCAAACCGGTGCATGCCATATCGTTATCCCGGTCATCTTCCTCATCAACGCCACGTCAACGTAAGGTCAACATCTAGTCCCAGTCAGCATGCAAAGTCAACCTGTCCAGTCAGCGGAATATTCCCTGAAATATTCCGTTCGAATTTAAAATTGCATATTATAGATCTAACTTGTAAAATTCATTAGAAATTCATACCACGTCAAAAAATTGCGTATGATATATCAAATTGAAGATAATTTTACGTAGCATCATCTTATCAGAATAGATCCAACTTTTACTGTACGTAGTTACTGCAGTAATTTAATTAGTTTTAATGGTCTTTTGGATTAATAAATTCATAAGAAATTATCTGTAACTCCGAAAAATGTGAATAATATATCAAATTGAAGCTACTGTAATTTACTTTGATAATATCTGGTTGGATCTAGCCTTTGCGGATTATTTAACCCGTAGCATTTTAATTAGTTTTAATGGCTTTATAAATAATTAAATTCATTAAAAATTAATTGCTTGTCACAAAAATATAAATGATATACCGTTGGAAAGCTGGTTCCATGTAGATCATCAATATACAATTAGTTCAGCCTTTGACTGTAAGGTTCTTCCGTGAAGATTTAAATGGTTTAATGGCCTATTTAGAGTAATAAATTTATAAGAAAATAAATACTATTTAGAAAATTACAAATAATATGTCCCTGGATTCACAATTCCGTGGAGATTACAGATATAATTTTAGTTTGATTTTTAGACAACAGAAACTATATGAATCATTTAAAACCATTAAACACTATTTAAATCATACAAAAAGATCTATAACTCCGATTAGGGTGAATCCAAGTGCTAAGGTTTTGTATTGACAATATCTATACAGAGAAATTGCATGACAAATTATTTGGTACTGTTAAAACAGAAACTCATACAGAAATATTTAAACCTATTGAAATAGTGTTTTAATCATAAGAAAATACCTATAACTCCTTTTTAGGTGATTCAAATTGCCACTGTCTCTAAATTGCGTTACCTCTATCCAGTAGCATCTAGTTCATAATTTAATACGACATAAACATCTTTAGTTCGATTAAAGTGTTATACACCATATTAAATCGATACAACTTTAGTAATAAAAGCTTTAGTGCATTAAATAACTTTCCACATGCATCATGTAATCTAATTATGTTCTGAACACTAAATGCAACCATTGTGACTCATTAAATCGTCATGCATGCATCTGTTCATCATTGTTTTCTTGTAATGTTGCACTGTTGCATGTTTGCAATATTTTGAATGGTGTGTTTGTTGCGTTTGCTTCAAACGTTAGATTGCGAGGAGTGCAACTACTGTGATTGCAACTACTATGATTGCAAGTATTGTGGTCATGACTAGTGCAACCATTATATCTATGAGGATTGTGAGGATTATCTAATCGACTACATCTACAACAAAGGCAAGTGGTGCTATCTTGGTCATAAATGTCCTACTATTTTCCTATGCATTGTAGATGTTTTTTTTGTAGAATTGCATATGTAGGAATTGATGTGTATATGCTATGCTATGTCCCATATTATTCCCTAGCATTCCTTGTTTATGAGCCACCGTTGGTAGATGTGCTTAGCCATGCTATGATGAACGAGGGCTGGGTTACATCACTGAAGTTGTTTCTAAATGTGTTGGTTTGCGAAAACTAAAACAACTTAATCAATGAATCTCCTGGGTGTGATGGGATTGATAATTTTTGGTGGTATCATTGCGGAAAGGCACCCAGGACACTAAGAAATGATTGGTTTCTTTGTTTGGAATCTTTATGTGCAACCATGTGCCAATAATGAAATGGGCGGTTGGTTGAACTCAGTAGGTTGTGGTAACTCGAACCCGCGTATCCAGAGATGTAGATAGTGTAGGTTGGACGGTCTTGGCGTCGGGATTGGGGAGCTACTTCCCGAACGGTTCCTTCTTGGACTTCTCCCTATCATCACCCAATATGAGAGTGGTGGTACGAGCTGGGCTGGCCAAGTCACATGGGTAAAGTGTACTAACCCCTGCAGGGTGTATAAACTAATCGATTAGCCGTGTCCCCGGTTATGGACAATTTGAGCGACCTGATACTGATGCTATGATATTTCTCACTCATCCTTATTTCTTAATTACTTAAAACTTGTTGGGTGAACATAATTGGGTAGGAGCACCTGGGAGTGAACCAGAGTGTCCTATTTATCGTATTGGAAAACTACTTTGTTACAAATGTTAGGATAAAACTGTTACTTTATGCAAATGAGCCTGAACTCCACTTGGCCAAATAAGCATGTAGTTGATAGATCTGTTGTTAACCACTTTAGCCTACTTGCCATACATTCAATGTATTGACCATTCGTGGCTGCAACGTTTCATGTTGCAGGTTATATCGTATCTGAGTGATCGTTCATAGGTCGCGAGACTCCACTCAACAATTGTTCGCCTGTGGCACATTTGAAGGATGGAGATCTACCATGTATTCGTTTTCCGCTGTGTACTTGAATAAATAATATAAATTCTGGATCATATTCGTTGTATTTATGATGCGCAGTTATATTTGGTATCATTTTGTACTGTGTGTGCCAGTGAACCGATCCAGGGATTCGCACTATACACATGAACTCAGCCTTATCAGGCGAGGGTGTTACATATCCTGTTACCATTTTAATGAATGTTAGTCCTATTGAACCATGTGTCTAGAGTCTATTGATCATCAAAGTTGAGTGATCAATTCTTGAACCTTTAGCCTTTGGCTCACTATATATATTGTCCTTTCCAATATTGAAATAAATTAATAAGAAGAAGGAACTAGTTATGATAGCATGTGCCATCATCATTAGAATGAGATCCTTAGTGGAGATCAAATCAATTGATGTTGGAGGAGTTAACTCACTTATGGGTTAACTAGAAAAAACATCTAGACCTAAGAGATAAGCTAATAATTAAAGAGTTATGAGAAAACTAGTAAGGATAGAGTATCAAGGAGTAATCTTATTGAGCCAAGTAGGTACAAGAATAGATTAAACCTTATTAACAAGATAGACCATATAAGAGACTTGGTGCAGTACAAGTTTTGTACTTAGTTGAGTATAGATCTTTGACCATACAAGATAGTGTGATCAAAGGATGGTGATCGTTATTTCCAAGTTACTTGGGAGTAATTGACAAGGTGTTATAGAGTTATTATTGGTATACCAAGTTATGCCAAACCTTGGTTCATTAGATCATCTTATCTTGATCATGATGATTCAAGCAAATGTATGATAAAGTGTGGAACATGAGTTGCATGGAGTAATTAAAGACATGGTAGTTTTAACCAAGCTAAAACAAGTATAATCTTCTACTATGGGGCAGTAGTATCATATTTCTTCTAGAGGATTAATATCACTTGTGGGTAGTGAGGATTGTAGTCTTGCAAGCCTGGGAAGTAGATGCAAGCATAATATAAAGGAGTTAATTAAGGGAGTTAGAGAGAACTACATGGATGAATTCATCAAGGGTAGATAAGAAGAGGAATTTTTGTAGTAAAGGAAGAAGAGAGTATAAGTGACACGACCATGTCATCATGTGATGATGGATCTAGTGGATTCAGATGATTGGTTTATTTAGGAAGATGTGATCCTTATGAATAAGTTGAGTGCCTTAGAAACACTATATATAGGAAGGTAAATACTTAGTTAGGAGTCAAGACTTAAGAAGTATAGAAGATAGGAATTCTTGAGAAATCTTTAACCAAGAATATATCAAGTCATGATAAGTTCCACTACTTCATTATTCTAAACCCTAAAATCAAGTTAGTAGGGAACCAATAAGATTACACTGTATGTAAGACATATTAGAAAGAAATCTTACTATCTTACCCTAGGTTGAAGTATCATCTATGAGCACAAACTTAAAAGTAATGGCCTTAATCATTAACCTTTAGCATTGCTCACAAATAAATACAAAAGTAGTGAATTCTCTAGGGAACCTAACTAATGCTTATAGTTAAAAACTTAACTTATTATTACATGGCATATAAATCACCTTAATCACCTAAAATACTAGCTACAAAACCATTATGTGATGACTCTCTATAAGAATCAACCACACTTAATATGGTAGGGACAACGAATATAAGAATTCATTTTTGGTTGTTCAAGAAGATTAAGAGATTTTCCCCATACTTAGTAACCTTGTAGAGAAGTATAGTTATATGAAGCCTAACTTTATATTATATTCATTTAGTCACAAAAATTGATTCATTTATTGTCTCTACGTAACCATTAGAATATTCTCAAAGGATAATTTTAAAACCTAAAAAAAAGTAGGATTTAAGTAGAAGGATCATCATATTGAAAACACCATAGTATTGAAATTCAACATTATTATATGAGGCTGTATGTAAAAAAGATTCTAAGCCTACCATTAATTATTTTAAAACACTAAAATTTCATTACTCCAAATAGAAATGAAAATATTGCTATGGACAAATTCTTAAGGTAATAAAGAAACCCTAAACTCTAATTGTTCCAACCAATAACATAGTTTCTAAATAGTTTAAAATTTTGAAAATAATGAAAAATATATGAAACACTTAGTTTCAAGTATCCCTGCAATATTTTTATTGTTCCACAAATTTTTAGGATATTTAAAACCTTGTAGAAATTCAAATTGAAAAAGAATTTCTAAAACAGAAAATAGTAAAAGAATAAGAAAAAGGAAAAATAAGATAACCCAGCTTGTGGCCCACTGCCCAGACATCCCGCGCAAACCATCTCCCAACGCAGTAGAAGGAACTTTTCACTCGCTTCGCTACGGCCGAGTACCGGCCTAGCCCAATTTACCGTTTCATCCTTGCTATCGTCATCGTTCACCTTGCGATGCTCCCTAAGCAGTTACGTGTCGCCGTCCACCGTGCCGAAGTGCACCATGATGCTCGTCGTTGTCTTCTAGAGAGAATAAGGATGCCACGACAATGCCCTCATTCTCCCTCATCCTCATTTCCCTTCCTTTCTCTCTCTTTGTGTGTGTGTCTCTGTTTCTGTCTTTATCTCTGTTTCTCTCTGTCCTCTGTGTGTGTGTGATGCTCCCGCACATAGGCCACAGAAACCGTATCCACCGGAGCTTTGGGGCGCCACCAATCCTCATCTTCCCTCGCCATTCCAAGACCACCGACGTGATCTTCGTGCCCGACTTAATCGTTTGCCCCAACTTTCTCTAGCCGGAGTGGCCTACATCACCATAATCTCCACCTCCATATCCAACAAGCAACGCCGCTGTCTTCGTCGATTCCGACTGCGCTCTGCATCACCATCAACTTCATCGTGCTCGCGGTGAGCTTCTGATTCCCTAGTGCTGCCGTTTTTGCCGATTGCTTCCTAAATCATGCAGCCGTCATGAACCTCCGACCGCCGTCGCAGTAGCTCGCCACCGATCATGTTCCGATGACCATTAGGTAGCGGCACAACCACTATTAGAATCCCCATCACAAGCTCTTTCAAACCATACCAATCGCACTTGCCAGCTCTATCTAAATCGTTGCCTCCACCCACCGTCTGACCATCACCGACTCGAGGTGACGTCGTGATGACGTCACGCTCATGTCACCCCTACCCAGTCAGCAAAGTTGACCCAGTCAGTGCCTAGGTGGCAACTGACATGGTCCTGACCCCACTAGTCAGTGAACTGGGCTAGGTTTAGTCATGGTGTAAAAAGGATTTTCTTATTTAGAGTTTATTTTTAGAAAAAGAATAAACATTATAAATTCAATAACTTTTATTTTACAATTCAGAAAAATATGTATTATATATCAAAATATTTAGAAAAATAAAATCTATAATTTAGATCTATTATCATATTTTGGTATACAACCTAAATAAATATATTATTATTTAGCAAATATTCTTTAAGTATAAATCTTGAAAAAGAATATTTTATTATATAAATTTAGAAAAATAAATATAATATATCAAAATTCTTAGAAAAACAACATATACAATTTAAACTATGATCATACATTGTTATGTCATTAACTAAATATTTATTCTTTACTAAGTATTTTATAAAGTAATAAATCTTATAAAAATCATATTTTATTATGTAAAAATCATAAAAATATATATAATATATCAAAATTGATCACAAAAAAATATCTACATGTTAAAAATATAATACTCCACTTTTGAAGTAAGTGAAAGTTTAAAACAAATAACTTGTATTTAAGCCCTTTTCTTTAATCATTAATTTATAAAATGTTATATAAAATTGTTTATACTTTTGATATTATTCATTGCAAGTATAATTTTAATAATAATCTTAATTGTTGTTAGCATAAAGTGAAAAATAGTCCAAAACATCATAAATGCATTTTCTCAAATTACCATTCTAAATAAATGTATTTTATTTCCCCAAAAGGATTTTACCAAATATAAAAGCCTCACCATTAATATTTTTAAACTATTAAACATTTTCAGTATCATTCTCTTACAAATTTGTGAGGATATTTAAAGTGTAAGGATAATTCCTAAGTAATCAAAGTAATACCTTATCCATGTTTATAAATTATAACCACTCACTCTTAAGGAGATAAATGATTCCATTTAGTTATAATGTTAAGAAACACTAATCAAATAAAAGAAATAGTAATTATTCTCCACCTATATGAAGTCTTAGAAAGTAAACAACCTATGGTATCATTTCATGTTCAAAACATATAAATTTTAACTACAAGTTTGGTGATGATTATTTAATTGTAGTATTATTTTCTTCCAAGATAACAGAGTCAAGAAGAAACCATACAAATAGTTAATTTCAAGTATAAATCCATTTACTTAGATAAGAAAGCTTTACTTCAAATGTTATTCCTTTAAAATATCTTATAAAGAAAGACTTAAGAATTTCCATAAAGGCTCTACTTGGTTAACAATCTTTATATAAGAAGTCTTTGGATACCATTCCACACTTGAGAGATTTATTATTGTTTGCTACTTATTATACTTACATGTTATTTCACACACTCTCACAAGCCTCAATAAGCAGCACAAGTGTGAAACAGATCTAAAAGGGCAACACATTCTATGTCACATCCCAAGATTTTCCAAATCTTGTAATGTGAAAAATAAATAAAATAAAAAAAATTATTGTTGAAAATCAGGGTGAAAAGAAACTTTTGTTTCTAAATGGAAACTTAAAAATCCCATCTTGAACAAACTTTGGTAAAGTTTGAATCCAACAAATCCAAATCAAAAGAAATGCATTCCTCATAAAATGCATCTGGAAATTTAAAACCTTGGAAAATAAATCCAAACCCTAAACCCTAATGGAATAAAAATCATTTCCAAGTATCTCCAAGCCTATGGATTTGATCCATATAAAAAAAATTCACAAACATTTCAAAATGATCAAGAGACAAATAAAAATATTATAAAACCATATAAATTGGTTTCACTTAATTTGGAGCCAGATAAAATTTTATGAATAAAATAAGATAAGGAAGTTAAATTTTCAAAGCTAATAAAGAACCTATCTACAAATCCATACCAAATGGTGAGCAAATAACCCTAAAGGCATTTAAAAAGATAAACAAATATTAAATAGGATTTTATAAATTGGAATCACCAAGTTTAGATCTATAAATAAAAAGATATGGATTTTATAAGGTGAAGAAAGAAATATTAAATAAGGATTATTTAAAGACCAAAATAAGTCTTGGCCTAATCCATTAAGCAAATGGAATGAATATAATCCAAATCCAAATAAAATAAAAGGATAAAGAATTTCCAAAATAAAATAAAATGGCAATAACCATTCTATCCCTATCTTAATAAAGACAAATCTTTAATAAGAATAATAATATAGTTCATAAAAAAATGATATTTGGAATTTACCCAAGTGGAATAAAAGTTGTTAAATCAACTTAAATAAAATAAATCTTCCAAATAAAAATTTAGGGAATTAAAACTATATCAAATTCCATTGGAATTAAAACAAATACCCAATCCTAAATGATTAATAAATCATATTAAATTATTCCAAATAATTCAAGATGAATTATTTGACACCCAAATAACCAAATAAAAACCTACTGAAAAGAATTGGAAGGTTTTGGAAAATCAAATGGTGTTTAGAAATATTAAATCTTATTTGATTTAAAAACTAGAGCCTATTTTGAATAATTAAAAGACCTTAAAAGGAATAAATAAATTATTCTAAAAATGATTACAGAATGTTTTACTAATCAATATTTGAACCTACAAAAATTTTGGCAAAGGTTTGAATTCAAATGAGTGTTTGAATTGGTTGTTCAAAATCAAAACAGAATAAAGGAAATGGAAAAAGATAAAACAAACAGAACAAAAAAAAGTGAAAGACTCAGCCCAACCTAACTGGCCCAACTAAGCTCATCGCCAGCCCACGCGGGAAACCCCTCTCTGGATCTTTATCAGTCAAACCCGCACCCCTCGACCGCTGACAGAATGACCCCACCCCACTCTCCCTCACACGCAGACAACCGGGTGCCACTCCCTAGCTTTCTTCCTTACCCGCCGCGACTTCTTCTCCCCTCACCTCGCCGGCTGTTTCCGCCGTGAATGCGTGCTGTCAATTCGCGTTAATGGCTGATTAAATCCCGCGCTGCAACGACGCCTCTTAAACCCCTGGTCTCCTCTCCCTTCTCCCCTAGACCACACCTCACAGGAGCCACCAGGCTGCAACAATTCTGCCTCGCATTTCCACTGTCTCCGGCGAGGTTCGCAAACGATTCCGGCCAGTAGACACCACCCCTTACCTCCTCGACCACACTCACTTTCTCCCCACTCCCGGGCGAACCTCCCCGTAGCTCCAGCTCATCCCCGAGCGCCCCAGAATGTCGGCAACGTCTCCACCAGTACGCCACCGATGACCCCCGCAACTCCGGTGAGCTCTAGAACTCGAGTCCGTGCGTGCCTTGACCAGTGAATCATGCCGTTTAGTTCGTCTGTGTATTTTGCATCTCCAGGTGCTTGCCAATCACTCACGCGTGGCCTGCAACCTCGCCTCTGACGATTTCCGACCGTGCTGACGCCAGGAGCATCTCCGACGAGCAATTCTAACAACGCCCGTGCGCCCCTTCACCAACCAAGGGCAGGTTGAGCATCCCCGTGCCACGGCGATCACAGTGAGACACCTCTCCTCCTTCCTTGCTTCCTCTAGCGCCAGCTCCGCCGCTAGCCGAGCGTCGCCGCCGCGCGCTGCCCTGAGCGCCGCCAGTTAGTGGCAAGTCGTTGATAGCCGTTAGATGCAGATCCAAAGAACAAGATAGAAACTAGACGAAGAGGTAAGTAGCAACCTAGGCCGCACGATCTGTTTAGATCCAACGCCTCACAGAGCCGATCCGTGCGAACCGGTACCGGCTAGTAATATCACGCCACGTGGCCTCTGTTTGATTTAAAAACCAGAGTTTGATCTATTAGTTTTCCAAATTTGTAAATTGCATAACTTTTAATCTACACGTCCAAATTTTGCAAACTTTATATCAATGGATTTAGAAAAACAAGCCCTAGACAACCATGCCATTTGTTTAGTAAAATGATTCTGTTAAATTGTTTGTTTTTACAAAAACTTGTGTATGCATGTTTAGGTTATAGAATTTGTTCTAAAATTATTTTGGGGATAAAATCTTTTGCAAATGGTGTGTTTTGAACCTACTGACCATAGGAAACAAATTGTGGTTTCAAAAATGTATTTGGTGAACCAAAAGAATAAATCTTTGATTTAAACCATTTCTAGTCAAATAAAAATATGGTTTAATTATTAAAAATGGTTTTGGAAGAAAACCTTTGAGAAATGTTTTGGAAATAAACTCTCTGACCCTAAACACAAGGATATATGGTTTGAAAACATATTTTGTGAAACCTATAGAATTTTTGCCTTATTAAAAGCATTTCTACACCACATAAAATAATGACTTGATCAAAAATGGTTTATGAAGTAAAATCTTATACAAATGATTTTGCCACTTTATAAATGACCATTAGGTGTTTTCAAATGTTTATGAACCATTAGAAACCACTTCTCCAAATAAAACAATCTTTAGCATGCTTGCATGCATTGTTTTGTTATTATTATTTTATGTGATGAATTGCTTGAATGGTAGATTGAAATATTGTTTGCTTGATTGAATTGTAGTGACTTGAAGTGTGTGAACATTGCAAAGATCAAGGAGTGAACTTATACCCTATACCAAAAAGGCAAGTGATGCTTCATACTTTTGTCCCATTATTTTCACTATGCATTAGTGATATTTCTAAGTAGGACTTGCATGGAATTTTGCTAAGTATAAACTATGCTATGGGAAATCCTAGTAGATGAAACCTTAGTAGTAATTTCCTAAGTTAATATTCCTACTACTATCATGCTTAGCTTAGCTAGTAGAAAACAAGGGTGGAATATATATTCATACTATGGAAAAATTTCTAAGTCTAAGGACTTGAGTTTTGTTTAATAAAACAACTAAGTGAATGAATCACCTAGGTGGAATGGAAGGAATGGTTTGTGTTGAGTGGTCATGCAAGTCCAGTATACTGGGGAAAACTTGGGCATCACCAAGTCCAGTATGCTGGGGAAAACTTGGTGACTCACTTGTGGATGGCCACCCAGGAACAAAGAGATTTGAGATGTCAAATGTTGAGAAGCTTCAAGTGCAGCCACTTGGCATTATGGGCTCTGCATGGATCATATAGGTTGCAATAACTTAGCCAAATGGACAGTTGGTGGTAGGGGAATGATAGGTTGGAGCGCGTCCATTTTGGTCTAAGGGAAGGCTTCTGAAAGATCTTGTCTTGGTGAAACCAAGTCTTGTGGGGAAAGTGCACCACCTATGCAGAGTGTAAAATCTAAGTACTTAGCCATGTCCCTGGCAAAGGACAATTTGAGCATCAAGACATGGAAGCTATCAAGAATCTCATCATCCAAATTTCTAAGTTAAAAACTTGTGGTTGAACAAGGGTTTAAGGTTCACCAATTTCTATTGGTGGTTCCTTGGGTGATTTTTGTCAAAGCAAAAACTTAGTGTTTTCAAATGATAAGGAAAATCTATTTTGAGCAAAGCAAGCCTAAGCTCCACTTAGCCAAATGCATATAGATGATAGACTCCACTATACTACCATAGTATCACTTGCCAATACAATTCAAATGTATTGACCCTTGTGGCTGTAACTTGTTATGTTGCAGGTTTGTTTGATATTAGTGAAGTTTAATGATTAGGATTACAAGTCTACAACCAACATATGCACTGGCACTTTGAAGATGAAGGACCCCATGCTATTGTTATATTCTGCTGCATTGTAATGAGATAGCCAAATGAGCTATGTAAGATGTAATAAATTATTTTATTCCTGGTTATAAAGTTGTATTATGACCTATGTTTCTTGATATTACATCTTAGCTGTGGATGCTAGCTATTGATCCAGGGACTAGCATTGTAAACACAGGGATCTCTACCTTGTTAAAGGTTGGGAACCTTACATTCTAAAGAAACCATTCCAAGTTTCCAAACCCTAGATCATTGACACGTATTCTGGGGATTTGAGTTTACAAAAGTGCATTACATTACTTATGCATAACAACGTCTTGCTTCTTTAAACATTAGTCCTTACCGGACCAATGATGCTATTTTTGATAGTAGATCTTCTATTGTATCAAAGACCGTGATTGCATAATCTTATAATCACAAAAGGCAAGTTCACACTAGCTCATGTCCTTTGGTTATATACTATCAAGTATTTACAATATATTATTATTATCACCTGAATTTCAAAAAGGACAAAAGAAAACTCTATTGTCATAATGATATGATTATGGGTTACTTACTAAGTGGTAATAATCTACTTTGCAAGTTCTGGTGGTAAAGAACATAATGACTAAGACTTAACAACCAATGTTGCTAGTGATTCCTGCACCATATAATACGCGTTAACCGTAAGATCTAGAATGGGATGGAGAACTCAGTTGGATATTCTTCCATTCGCATGTTAATGGATGACCGTATCATGGCGCTGGTATTCCTTTTGAGGACTAGTACATGGGTGGGACCCCTTAGTTCCCCACAATCTTGGTATCTGGATCATCTGTGAGGGACTATCGTAGGCAGGTCTACCACTATGTGGAGTGGCCAGGGACATAATCTTCTCACTAGAGTCCTCAAGGGGTCTATTATATTTATATCTTCCTATATGGGGGTTAACAGAGGTATTTCTTCTTGGGGGTCGTGTTTACATGTGGGGTAGTGGATAAGGGTAGTGATCGACTTGGATCCTTACACTGGGCTTCACACCAAGGAAGTATGAAATTGAATGCACGAATGGTTGTGCAACAAGGATAAGGATCTCTTATGAGTAAGCAACACACCTTTGCAGAGTGTACAAAAGTGTGACATGTTACTCCCTGTTCCAGGAAGGAGATACGAACGTGGCAAGAAAGGAATTCCATGAAGTTCTGGTAAACCTGTGAAGGCTAATGGATTAGCTTTTCAGAATAAATTAAATCAACCTTTGAAAAAATGTTTACGAAAACCTGCATAGCTTATGACCTATGGTATGTGACTATAGATAGTGCATCAAACACACCTTTTTAGTGAACTTGATGAGTGTGCTCGTACTCAACCATAAACCCATGCTAGATTCTAAAGCCAGTAAAGACGTCATCAATACTAACTTATGCTCTTCGGCATCGAAATCTCAAGTCCTTCAATGAAGTCAATGGAGTCAAGATATACATCAACTGAAGTGAAGACAGAGTTCCTGATTAGATAGGAGTATAATCTCTAGCCATAGAACCTACTTCTGTAGAGTATTGCAATAGTAGAAATTGCAAGCTAGATAGTTTAGATACTAGTCTTATGAGTATGATAGTTATGAGTTGTTATTTCTGATTCTTCTTTGTAAGAAGTTGCTTTCTTCCTGTAGCATACCAATTGTCTAACAATTGTAATGCTACTTGCCTATTATATATTGCTACTTCCTACATATTATTATTGCATCATCAATATATCATGTTCATGTCACCATGCACCTTCCATTTGAGCATCATATAAAACATTGTGATTGGTTCTTCCTTCATATGCGTTGTATCCTTATTTAATGTATTTTCCTCTTGATGAATTTAGTTTGTTCTTGACATATTACTAAATGCCCAGACTGGGTTGGGGGCATCATCTCTTTTTCCTTTCCATTGTATCTTGTTGGTACCATGTTATCCATAAAACCCTCTCTCTAATTCTACCACCTATGTATGTGTCATTGGGATCCTTTTAAATCTTGCCTCCGTGTGTTCTCTACATCATCTACTTGTGCTCATGCTCTTTTGTAACATCCCAAAAATACTAAGCTTGTATCATCAAATTCTAATCATCAAATTCTAATCATCAAAATTAGGGTTAAAAAAACTTTTCTAATTAAAATTTGGAATGCATGCATATGTGTATGCATTGATTTTGAAATTCTTTTAAACCACCTTGTTTGTTTGTTTCATTGCTTGTAAAATGTTTCTTAGGTGAAATAAACATCATCTAAAACATTTCCCACACTTTTCCTAAAGACAAGTAAATCAAAACACATATATTAAATGAATGGTCACTTTGACCAATTTAACTCTCATGCCTACTTTGGCTGTCTCAAACTTTCAGAAGCTAATAGAAACTTTTCTGGATCTTTGCACCCCTTGAATGTACTCATAACAAAGTATCAAGGCCCACCTTGTGATCATCCAGAAACTTTCAAATGCACAGTTTAAATGACAATTCAAAATTGAATCTTTATCATATGGGAAGATCCCACTTATTCAAAAACCACTCAAACAAGCTCAACTTGCAAAACCCCAGCATCTGCAGATTCACAAGCACCAATCTAGCAAACCCACCAAAAATCTTTTCAAAATTCAAAACTTAATTTCATGCGGCCATTTCATCAAACAGGTTGCAGACACAAATCAAACAAACATCAAACACTATTGTGAGCAGTGATTCTTGCCTAACTTGTTCCCTAGTTAGCTCACAACCAACTCAGTAGATCATCCTGGAAGATTAGCCAAGCACTAGCACCACTGTGAGCTTGCCATTGCCATCAATGGTGAACAGCCGAGCACACCCTTGCCACCCCATAGTCGTCAGCAAGCTAGGAGCAGCAGCAAGCCTAGCCACCATGTCTAGGAGGCAGCCCACCATCCACCGCCACTCACTGTCCCAGCCGCAAGCGTTGCCAAGCCCTGGACCACGCGCACAAGCCGCGCCAGACCGCCAGAGACCATGCCGAGCATGCGCCAGAGCACGACCCTTGACCAGCGCCCACAGACCGCGCGCCGCCCTCACCGCGTGCACACACGATCACCATCAACCCAGGAGACCACCAGACATCCCCGTTTGCCGCCCCGTGCCGCACAGCCACCGCCCGCCGTCGAAGACGCCGCCTGTGTCGCGCAGAGCACCGCCCTTACCAGACCAAACCACACCGCCCCATGCCTCGAGACCATGTCGTTGAGCATCGCCAGGAGACACCGCACCGTCCCCTACCCTTGCCCATGCCATTAGCCGCCTGTAACCTCGCCCCCGACGAGCTCACCGTGCGCCCCGACGGTCCCCTCGCTCGACTATAAATAGAGGCCACCCCCGCACGATTTCTTCACACCATCTCACTCCCCTCTCCTCACTGATCGTGCCACACCGTTCTTAGAGCAAGGCGAGCACCACCCCGCCGGAATTTCACCAGAGCCCGCCGCCTCTGGAGAAGAAGGGAGCCGGCGATTGGAGCCGCCCCAGGAGAAGCCACCGGTACCAGGAGGTTCGCCGTCGTCGACTTCGTCGTTCGCCCGCCTCTCCGACCCTCGCCAGTACCCCGGTGAGTCCCCAGCAACCCCCACTGGCTGCGCTAGGTTTCGTTCTCGTCGGCGTTGTCTCGCGTCGACGATGACTCCCAGCCGTTGGATTAGAACTAGATCGAACGATCCACGTTGCCCCATACCGCTTCGCCCAGCCCCGTGTCACTGACGAGTGGGGACACCCACTTAAGCAGCCCGCGGGAGCACTGTGCTTAGCAGACCGGCCCGTTAACTTTTCCCGCGCAGCCTAGTTATTCAAATTAAACTTTTTCTATTTCAATTCAAACACACTTCTGTATCCAACTTCAAAAATCAACCCAGATCGGTTCAGTGCACCAAATTGAATGAAACCAATTTTGTTGGAAAGGCCTGTGAATACTGAATCCAAGCCCATTGGATTCAAGTCATTTGGATCTATAGATCACCCATGGTAAAAATAACAAGGCAGAAGCTTTTCTGCATTCAAACATTTTTCAAATTTAAACCATAATAGCTTTTGAGTTGATTCCAACTCTCAAAAATCACATTTAACCATACCTTTCAGAATATATAAAAATATATAGGTTTACTTGCATAAATAATGTTCAAGTAATAAAAGAATGCTACATAAGCATTTCTAGCCACATTAATCAATTAAAATAAAAGGGTAAAACCTTATTAAATTGTGACACCACTTTAAATCACATTCCCATGGACTACAATATGTGGTGATGACATGTGTCAACATGATCCCATGTTTGGTTTGGAGAATATTAAATCTTAAGTAGTTTTTCAATGAGTAGAAATTACTTTTCTAAAAATAAAAGGAATTAAAGAAAGCCTTAACCTTGTAATGTTAGAGATGATGCTAGATCATCTATAGGACCCTTGTGTGTGATGATTGCAAGTAGTTAAGTATGTTTGGTGATTGTGTACCTCATATTTATTCATAGACGCTAGTACCGACCAAGGATACGAGGAGGAAGGAGGATTCTACGAAGAAGCCGAGGAGAACTTCAACCACTGCTCTGCACAAGGCAAGCTAAAACTTGCAAGAAACTCTATTTTAGCAAGCCTAATACTACTAGTGAATGTGCAAGCTAACCCTTGCAAGATACCCTACTGATGCAACAAACCCCTACTTGTTACTATGCGTACTATATGCCTTAAGCATATGTGATCATACCCACTTGATAAACCAATCCTAGTTTTATTTGCAAGCTTCTTACTTTATTTCTTTATCAAAGCTTACGTAGAGTTTACTTAAGTGACTTATAGATACTAGAAAGATTCTGAAGGTTTCATAAAGAGCATAAAATTTGGCCTATGTTAGAAACCTTGATATCAGCCCAAGATATAAGGTTGTACTTAGTTGAAACTCCACTAGTTACCACCCCTCATTAGTGCCTACCCACTTATAGATGCTAGTGCTAAGCATAAAACTTGATCAACTTTAGATGGGAATACTTGGTGAAAATGGTTATGAAAACCTTAGAATGATGGATCATTCTACTGAGATGTTTTGACATCTGTTTCTGAACACCAGATGATTTTGGTGATGAAAATGTTGAGGCATGAGCCTTAGCCCTTTATAAAACTGATGGTTGTCTGGATGCGATACCATTCCAATTTTATCGTATAACCACAATACCCGAATATTGGGTAGGGCTTGACTGGAAACTTATATTCGTTAGTATTGGTTCCCTCACGGCCAAGGTCTGAGCTGAGGCTACCTTGTGAAGATTGTCCACCTGTGCAGTACCCAAGATGACAGTTGGTCATGGTTGGGAGGCCAAACTCATAGGAGAGGTGCTTATACTAGGGCGTGTAATTGAAAGGTTAGGATTGATTATCCGCATACTGAGTATGGTGAATTCAGGATTTGTTCCTGACGGATGTATCGAATGTTGTGGTGAAAGTGTACAATCTCTGCAGAGTGTCAAACTATTCGAATAGCCGCGTCCGCGGTTATGGACAGTTGGAGTGGCCATACTGTTCCCCCGTCAGAATTTTCAAAATGACTTGTGAAATGGATTAAGACTTTGACTTGACCACAATAGAGTTGTGATATGAAATACAAGATCCTAGTTAGGAGTTATAAAATTGTGACTAGCTTTAGAACTTAGTAGAGATAAATCTGGCTTTTGCAAAACAACCCTAGAGCCTGGTGTCCTATTATCCAAAAACCCCTTTTACCTGTTAGTATTAGTTTGCGAGTACTTAAAGAGTACTCATGGCTTTGTCCCTGGCTATTCCCATGGCCAGACTATGAAGAGGAGTACCTGGAAGATGGACCCCAGGAAGGTTACGACAACTAGGATCATCTCCCATCGTCAGCATTGCCTGTGACCCCGAAGATGGAGCTTCGCCTACGCTATCGTTATTATTTCGTATTCCGCTGCTTGATGTTGTATTAAGAACTGGATCATGAGATCCCTATTTGTGTAAGAACTTATTAATCGTTTGTAATGGATGATGTACTATGGTATCCAATTCTGTTATGTCTCGCAAAAATGGTAATCCCGGGATTGCGATGTATGGCATAACAGGCATCTAGGATTGAAAAATCCGGGTGTTGACATCTTTTAATCTTCCGTAATTCTTTTGCTTGGGCTACCCTCTAATTCTCTTCTACCTCTAGTATTTACATCATACATGGTACCATATGGTTCTTCTATTGTTGTTGGATTTCAAAAACTCGATATGACCATGGGTGGATCCATCTCTATCCATACGTCAATTCCATCTCTATTCATATCCCTTCCCTTCCCCTAATCTGAATAAAACCATACTTTTATTATAGGCCCTAGTGCCATTTGGTTGTTTCTAATAAATGTGGCAGTGAGTTTCTCTTCCTCGGTCTCATTTGTCAAAGTTCCAAAATGGAATTTGAAGTGTGTTTTGAAATTTGATTTAAGCAAAAGTTTTGGTATAAAATAGAGAGAGAAGTGGAGTAGTGGCAACCTTCCCTATCTTTTCTTTTTCTGAGTCTGGTTGATGGATCCCATGCTCTATATGTTCCTGTCCCTGGGACATAGTCACCCTTGTCCAAATCATCACTCGATCCTTCCCTAGTCCAAACCGACCCAGTGGCGCGCCCCTGTTCCTCTTCCCCATTGCACGCACGTGGTCCGCGCTTGCCTCGTGATAGCTGTGAGATTCTACACATTTTTTATGGCTTCTATCAATGGTTTTCGTTTGGATTTGATGGTTTTCCTACCTTTACCTAACGCTAATACTTCGGTAGCAAAGAAGACTTGGTTTTTAATGTGTGTTTCAGGTTCTGAACATCACCCGAGGGGTTTAACAGCAAAAACACAAGATTTAGGCAAAAACAAGCAAGTCCCATTTTGGAAGCAATCGAGGGGCATTTACTACAAGCTTAATAACCAACTATATGGCCCGCCACCGTATAGTTGCCACCATATAGTTGCCATCTACTTCGTCTTATTAAAAGGGAAAACTTTCCTGAAGAGGCCAAGGTCGAAAACAGAACACACAAGCCGCCATACCATCTAGAAGGGAGAAAGAAGGGATCCGGAGAGGAAGGGGAAGACATTCTTCATCTCGCTCCACGATCTTCGATCTCCTAGCCACCACACCTCCATATCCATTACTTGTACTTGATAGAGAGATATCTCCACCTTGCAAAATTAGGGTTTGAGATTGTTCTTCCTATCTTGAAGTGTGTTGGATTTGTTTCTATTTCTTATTGTGGATCTCCACGGTAATATCGAGAAGAACTCCCTTTATTTAATTATATCGATGATGCTTTCTTCTCTCATGTGTGAGTAAGTTCCCTTGGGCGTGGGTGATGTAGGGGATTGGTGAGATGTGATGTGCCTACACAATTTCCATCAAGTTTGTGGTTAATTCTAATTACTATATTATGTGTGCTTGACTATCTGTGGGATGCTTAATGCCTGTTGTCCAATTAAGGGCCCAGACAACATGATGATTTGTTCTACATAGATAGAATCTTGTTTGCAAGAAGACCAGCGATTCTCGAGTGACATGGGGATATCAATGGGAAACTAGTTTGACTTGAGGATAACGAGGGACCACCGAGCTTATTGCATTAGTCTGATCCAAGGAGTTTAATTGCTAAGCAACCTAAAGGATCTTAATCATCTAGTGACTGACCATGGTTGTGGTAAACAACTAGTAGGATTATTGAAGTTGGGATGAAATCTACCAAGAGGAGTTCCGGCTAATTATGGGTTGCTCGCCTACACACATACTTATAAGATTATAATTGTTACACTTACCACTCATTCACTCGGCACATTCACTATCACCATGAACTGAAACTCCCCGCGCCTACTTTGTCATCTGCAGAAAACAACAAACAAATCGTCCTTTAGTTTTTATGTTTTTTTACTTTTGAAGTTTATATTTTAGTTTTATTTAAGTACTTCCATTTACACCCAAATTCCATTCTTATTCTCAACACTTGCAGTCAATTTACTCGAAGACCTGTGACAACTTCGAGTGCGATAGGGACTTTACCAATAAACATTTACCTTTGGGCTCCTTGTGGGATCGGTATCTAAACTTCAAAACTAGCTACAAACGATTTGTGCACTTGCAGTCATCAAGCTATTTTCTGGCACCATTTCCTTGGAGCTAAGCGCTAAGTGTTTTGTCTCTTGACATTTCAGGTGTTACTACTACAAGATGTTCTCCTTAGGAGACAAAGGGTCTGCATGCTCTGGTAGGGCTTATCTACCATATTATTTTGAACGTGTGCCTACTTAGAGGCGTGATGTCTATGCACGATTCTATTCTTGTAGATAGTGTTGGGCCTCCAAGTGCAAAGGTTTGTAGAACAGCAACAAGTTTCCCTTAAGTGGATCACCCAAGGTTTATTGAACTCAGGGAGGAAGAGGTCAAAGGTATACATCTCAATCAACCCTGCAATCAAGATACAAGAAGTCTCTTGTGTCCCCAACACACCCAATACACTTGTCAGGTGTATAGGTGCACTAGTTCGGTGAAGAGATAGTGAAATACAAGTAATATGGATGATTATAAGTGGTAATTGCAATCTGAAATAAGTATGCCAGCAAGCAAACATGTAACAGGACTGATTGTAAATGGTGTTTCAATGCTTAGAAACAAGGCCTAGGGATCATACTTTCACTAGTGGACACTCTCATATAAATATCTTATCTTTATTATGCTACTCTGAACTACTCTCCGGTTGGATAACTCCAATCCATGGTAGGGCTACAAAAGCTCTGCTTAAAGTTTGCATTCCCCATCTAGGTAACCCCACACTATCAACTTGAGTGCTAGATGGTTCCAACAAACACCACAATTTCATAGAGACATCAACTCAAAATATAACTCATGATAAGTATTTATGCAATCTTTAGCCTAAGTGCCACACGGAGTGCACTTTGTCAACTTCACACATGTGGGGATAAGAGAAGATTAATTAAAGAACTTGAGTAGCAGAGTAGATATACTTATTTAACTAGATTACAAATCTCATGATCTCAATACGATCACACATAGAGAGAGAGATGAACACATAGCTACTGGTAGATCCCTTAGCCTCGAGGGGGAACTACTCCCTCCTCATCATGGGAGTCAGCAACAGCGATGGAGAGGGCAAAGGAGTCGATGGAGATGGCTCTGGGGGCAATTCCCCGTCCTGGCAGGGTGCCGGAACAGAGACTTCTATCCCCCTAATCACCTCTTCGATGGCGGCGGAGTGCGGAACTTTTCGTGGATTTCTGATCTTGTTCTAGTTTTCATCTCGGGGAGACGTATATATAGGCGAAAGGGCGAGGTCGGTGGACGCCCGAGGGGCCCACACCATAGGGCGGCGCGGCCTAGGGTGGACGCATGCTATCCCTAGGTGTGGCCACCTCATGGCTCCACTTCGTCTCTCCTTCGGGCTCCAGGTTGCGTCTGGAAAAATAGGAACTTCGGCTTTTGTTTCGTCCAATTCCGAGAATATTTCTTTACTATCTTTTCTGAAACCAAAAACAGCAGAAAATAGGCAACTGGCACTACGGCATCTTGTCAATAGGTTAATTCTAGAAAATGTATAAAAATGCCTCAAAGTGTAGACAAAACATAAGATAGTTGATACAAAACAAGCATGGAGCATCAAAAATTATAGATCCGTTTACGACGTATCAAGCATCCCCAAGCTTAACTCCTGCTCGTCCTCGAGTAGGTAAGTGATAAAAATAATAATTTTTGGGGTGACATGCACCATCACAATCTTGATCAAAATATTGTAAAGCATTGATAGCTGGGATCATAGTACTCTAAACATGAGCATGAAAGATGTAGTTCTAACAATAAGACATCGCAACTAAGTTGTAACATGAAAAGGTACAAATAAAAGATCATGAATAATAATGCATTGAAATACATTTATTTGTTTCAAATATAGAAAACATAGCATGAGTGGTATTCAGCTTGTCCCTCATGGAATAGAAAAACAAAAATGCATAGGACACCTTCAAAGTTCATAAGGGTGACTAGATAAAAATAATTAAAGAACAAGCAATACCATGATTATGAATCAATCAATAAGTTTTGGGACAATGCACATTGAACTAAGAATTACAACTATGCTCTCTTAATTGGTGCATAAATATAGAATATGGAGACTCAACATAAAAGTAAAAACAAAAGGCCCTTCACAGAGGGAAGCAGGGATTTCAAGTTTCCTAAAGAGCTTCCAAAAATTATGGTACTTATTAGCTTTCGGCTCTCATTGCCCCTATCATAATCATCTTGAAGTGATTAATGTTAAAGTGATACAAATATGAAGTATATGCTTGACAGATCATAAGTTGAAAATCTCATGTCCCTTGAGTACTGTAAGACCTCACCGTTTAAGGTAAAGGCCCCTGTGATTGCAATGATAGTCCCTAAATCGAAATGCTACCATCCACTTTTTAAGATGAAGTACACAGATACAAAGGTCATTATTACATCATAATTCCAAAGATACAATAGTTCTTACAACTCATTATCCCAAGGCTAATACACAGAGTTCTCAACACTTAACAATATAAATAAAGTCTTTATCTTCATGTGCCACAGGAAAACAAGTTGAGTGTAGACTCATAACCCTAGTCACCATCAGAGTAACCTGCAACAAAATAAGTTACAGCCACAGAGGGTCAATACATTTGGAATTGTATTGGCAAGTGATACCATAGTAGTATAGTAACATCTAATAACTATATGAATTTGGCTAAGTGTAACTCGGGATGACTTTGCTCAAAATAAGGTTTTCTTATTAGTTTGAAACACTAAGTTTTTGTTTGACAAAAACACCAAGGAACCACCAATAGACATTGGTGAACCTCTACCCTTGTTCAACCACAAGTTTTAACTTATAGAAATTTGGATGAGGAGATTCTTGGCCATTTCAATGTCCTGTCACTGAAAATTGTCCATAACCGGGGACACGGCTAAGTACTTAGTTTTACCCTCTCGAGAGGTGGTGCACTTTCCCCACAAGACTCGACATGCATCGAGACGAGACTTTTCAGAAGCAATCCCTTAGACCGCCATGGGCGCGTTCCATCCTACCAACTCTACCACCATCTGTCCATCTGGCTGAGTTCTTGCAATTTAGTTGGTCAAGGCAGAGCCCATATGCCATGTGGTTGCACTAGAAGCTCCTTGACACAAAATATCTCAAATCCCTTTGTTCCTGGGTGGCTATCCACAAGTATGATAAACAAGGTAAACCATATACATGGGCCTTGTGTAACCACTCAACACAAACCATACAAGTCCCATTCCACCCAGGTGATTCATTAACAAAGTTGTTTTATTAATCAAACATAGTCATAGTATTTCATAATATCATAACATGAATAATCCACCCTTGCATTCTATTAGCTAGGCTAAGCATACTAGCATAACATGTCTCTTAACTTAGGAATAAACTACTAAGACAACATCTATAGGATTTACCATAACATAGCATATACTTAGAAAAATCACCATGCAAATCCTACTCAAAATAGTGCTAATGCAATAAGGAAAATAGTAGTACATGGGATGAAATGTCACTTGCCTTGGTATCTAGGAGAATAGGTACAATCCTCACAATCACACTTTCCACAATCCACAAAATCTACACATAAATTCATACAACAAATATACAAACAAAATAATTATGAATGCATGCAAAATGCAATGATATGATTTGTCACACTTTTAAAATCAATTTTTTCAGTACTGAAGACAAAGTAAACATTCTAGAGAAAATCTAAATATAACAAAAACCACTTTAAAACAATATTCTAAATTATTTTTATAGTCAAAATAGGCCTACAAATGCTTCTGCATAAAATCCTAATTTCTCAGAAGCAAATGGCCAAATCAAGGCCATAGTATCAAAGAGATCATTTTTCTGAATCCATAGATATAAAATTTGCAATTTTTGGATTTACAGAACAAAAGTTATGGATTTTACAAGTTTAAACATCTAATAGATAAATTCCTGGATTTTAAATCTAAAACCTAGCCACGCGGCAGCATCCTATTGGACGGTACCGCTTCGGGCAGATCACGCTTGCGAGCCATAGGATCTTAGTGGCGATGCATGGCTCAGATCTAATCGTACTTGTTCGCTACTAAATCTAATCTAGACCACTAGACTCAGATCCAATGGATCAGATCTGCCCGACCAAACTCTAGCGGCGGCAATGCCACTGACGGTGACACACCGGAGAGGTCAGGGGGTAGGGAGGGTGTGCTGGCACTTACCGAGATCGCGAGGGCATGGGGAAGCTCAACATGGACACGGTTGGGGCGGGGGCGTACGAACACGGCAGCTAATCCTCGTCAGAGTTCGTCCGCGTGTCGGGTGCTCATGGTCGGAGACGAACACGACGACCTAGGATGCAAGAGGGAAAACAGCTGGCATTATAAGGCACGCAAGGACATGGCGAACACCATTGCGTGAATCAGAGGTCAAGAGGAGCACGGGTTTTATCAAATTTGATTGCGGGAGTTGAGCTGGGCCTCGGGCGTTCACAGACGATGACGGAGGCGACAACCTGAGGCACAAATGGACAAGCCACATGCATTAGCAGATGCGCAAGACCAGGGGGAACACGCTCACGTGAACCAGAGGCCGAGGGGCGCATGAGGCTTACCGGAATAGCTCGTCGAAGTTGCTCGGTACTGCGGCGGTTCAAAGCGAAATTAGGGGAGCCTGGCGGCGCTTAGTACTGGCTGTGTGAGGGGAAATTACGTGGAGAGGGAGGGGGTTAAGTATCCAGATCCAGGGAGGAAATTACTCGCTAAGTCAATGGCAATAACGCGCGGCATCAACAACAGTGATAGAGGGGGAAGAAACGGCAGGCAGCACGAGTTTGGCGCGGGGTTGACGACAACGGGTGAGGTGGCAGTGCGGTCCACACATTAGCAAGTGGGTGAGCGCGCGGGCGGTGAGAGACAGAGGGGAGAGGGGGTTTTCCCGGGTGGGCTTAGTGGGCTTCCCGGGGAGTTGGGACGAAAGGGTTGCTGCCTCTTATTTTTTTCTCTTTGCCTTTTTCTTTTCTTTTTTGATTTTTCAAATGAGATTTGAATAGGCATTTCAAATCTATATCAATTCAAATCGTCACCAAACTTTTGTGAGGTGACCCTAGTGTTAAATAGTGTGTCAAACACATCTATACACTCCAAAACATTTTTGGGTCACAAAATAAAATAAAACCATGCCCCATACATATAATATAAAAAGAGGGTTAAATATGGTTTTATTAGGGTTTTAGCTTTCAATTTTTTTATTCCAAGTAAACATGCCATGATGATATGAATGCAACAACATGGTTTTGAATTTGATGAAATTTGGGATGTTACAAATCTAACCCCCTTAAGATGAATCTTGCCCTCGAGATTTGGATTGGCTAGCAAATAGGTGAGGGTGATCTTTCTGAAGCTCATCTTCTCTTTCCCATGTTGCTTCTTCCTCGGTATGATGATTCCACTGTACTTTGCAGAACTTGATGGTCTTAGTATGAGTGACTCTTTCTGCTGTCTCGAGAATCTTGATAGGTTTATCTTCACAAGTGAGATCATTCTCTAGATGTACTTCTTCCAGTGGTATAGTGTCTTTTAACGAACTTTCTTCCATCTCTGGGTGACACTTTTTCAACTGGCTTACATGAAACACATTATGCACTGCTGACTGTGATTCTGGTAGTTCTAACTCATAAGACACTTCTCCTTTGCGGCTCGAAACCTTGAATGGTCCTACATAACAAGGTGCCAATTTCCCTTTGACTCCAAATCTCTTCACACCACGAAGTGGTGAGACTCTAAGATAAGCTTTATCACCTACCTCATAGGTGACCTCTCTACATTTTGGATCTTCATAACTCTTTTGTCAGGATTGGGCTACGAGTCACATAAACGGAAGTCATAATCCTTGATAAGTTGATGCGTCGGAAACGTATCTATAATTTTTGATGTGCCATGCTTGTTTAGTATCTACTTTGCTTTTCTTTGTCTACACTTTGAGGTGTTTTTATATCTTTTCTGGAATTAACCTATTAACAAGTGGCCACAGTGCCAGTTGCCTGTTTTCTTCTGTTTTTGGTTCCAGAAAGGCAGAAAATCAATATTCTCAGAATTGGACGGGACAAAAGCCAAAGTCAATATTTTACCGTGGGCGACACAAAGTCCAGTGGAGATACGGAGAGGCGCCACAGGGCTGCCAGACCCCCCTAGGTGTGGGTGGGCCTAGCCCGCGCCTCGGCAGGGTGTGGCCCCCCTGGTCGCCTACCAGCCTCGCCTCTTCGCCTATAATAAGCCCCCGATGCAGAAACCCTAGACACCCGATCAAAACTCCATGAAACCTTCTGTAGCCGCCACCACCATCGTCCCTAGGTCGGGGGGATCTGAAGTTCTTCTCGGCACCCTGTCGGAGGGGAGATCATCCCGGAGGCCTTCTTCTTCGGTATGATGCGTGAGTAGTTCCACCTTGAACTACGGGTCCATGTAGTAGCTAGATGGTTGTATCTCCTCCTTGTGCTTTCATGTATAGATCTTGTGAGCTCTGTTCATGATCAAGATATAATCTATTTGTAATCATGCATGTTGTGTTTGCGGGGATCCGATGGATATTGAGATTACTATGTCATATTGATTAATGGTTTTATCTTTATGATTCTATCATGTCTGTGTTGTTTGTGATATTGCATGCTCTCCGTTATTAGTAGCTATCTTGGCCAAGTAGTTGCTAGTGACTCCAAAAGGGGGTATTTATGCTCGAGAGTGGGTTCATTCCTCTAGTTTCCAAGGGAAGTGACAGAAATCTCTTCGGTTGTAGATGTGTTGTTGCCACTAGGTCTCTTGTTCATGGAACAAGGGGATTGTTTACCTTACACACATTGTTTAAAGCAGTTGTCTGTTGCTTGCAACTTAATACTGGAGGGTGTTTGGATGATAACCTGAAGGTGGACTTCTAGTCATAGATGCAGTTGGATGGCGGTCTATGTATATTGTTGTATTGCCCAATCAAATCTCATAGGATCTTTTTGTATGGTATTGCATTGTTATGCCTTGCTCAGTTCCTGTCAATTGCCCTGCTATAATTTTTTTACCCTTCAGACCATGTTGTTTATCTAAGGAGAGCACCTCTACTGAACTATGGACCCCGGTCCAATCTTTACCATTGATACATCTTCCATTGTTTACTTGCTGCAAACCATCACCACCTTTCACACCATATGTTTAATCCGTTGTTACAGCAAACCAGTGAGCTTGACAACCTCACTGATTCGTTGGGGCAAAGTCTTGAGTTTGATTTGTGCAGGTTTCCACGTTGCTTGCAACATGTGTGTGACGTTTCCTTCCTCCTACTGGTTCGATAACCTCGGTTTCTTACTGAGTGAAAACTTGCTATTGTGCTTCTTCACACCTTGCTCTTGGGGTTCCCAACGAAGTGATCCTACATCAACTAAGCGCTGCATCATGCTTTTCTGGCGCCGTTGCTGTCACATCCCAAAATTTTCTAAATTTTGAAATGTAAAAAAATAAATAAACAATATAAATAATTGTTGAAAATGAGGGTGAAAAGAATCTTTTTGATTCCAAATGGAAACATCAAAAACCCATCTTGAAAAAACTTTGAATAAAATGGAATCCAACAAATTTCAATCAAGCGAAATGCATTCATCAATTAATGTATCTTAAAATTTAAAGATTTGGAAATTAAACCAAAACCCAAAACCTTAATGGAAGGAAATCATTTCCAAGATATCTCAAAGACTATGGATTTGATCCATATAAAAATTGGTCAACAAACATTTATAAATGATCAGAAATGACAAACAAAACTATTATAAAACCATAGAAATTGATTTCATTCAATTTGGAACCATGGATAAAAACTTATGAACTTAATAGGATGAAAGGAAATAATTTCCAAAGCTAATAAAGATCCTATCTAAAATCCATACCAAATTGTGAGCAAATAAATCCTAAAGAGATTTAAAGGGATAAACAAATATTAAATAAAATCATACAAATTGGAATCACCAATTTTGGATCTCTAAATAGAAAGATATGGATTTTATAAGACAAATAAAGAAAGAAATAAATAAAAGATATTTAAAAGCCAAATTAAATTTTGGCCAAACCCATAAGAAAATGGAATAAAGATAATCCAAATACAAATAAAATAAATGGGAATTTACCAAAGTGAATTAAAAAGTTATCAAATTAACTTAAAAGAATCATTTGAATAAAATTTAAATGGAATTAAGACCATATTTGATTTTATTGGAATAAAGACAAATGCCCAATTTAAATGATTAATAAACCATATTAAAATATTCAAAATAATTCAATGTGAATTATTTGCACTAATGAATAAATAAAACCTACTAAAAAAGGTTTGGTGAAAATTAGAATTCAAATAAGAGTTTGAAAATATAATTAAAATCCTATTTAAATAAAGGCAAGTGCCTAATTTAAATAAATAATAAACCATATATGAATAAAATAATTATTCTAAAATGGTCCTTAAAATACAATAATAAGCCAGTATAAGACTTACTGAAAAGTTTGGAAGATTCTGAAATCAAATGTTTGTTTGAATTGTTTGAACAAATTCAAAACAGAATAAAAGAAACAGAAAAATAAAAATAAACAGGAAAGAAAAAAATAAAGAAAACAGCCCAGCCCAATCTAGCCCAACTGGCCTAGCTAGCCCACTCCCTCTCTCTCAGCGCGAACCGTTTTTCTCACCGCAAACCGCACCCACTCAATCGCTGACTTGCTGACCCCACCATACCCCTCTCTCTTGCTGACCAGCCGACCCCATTTGTTAGTCATCGTTTTCACCCGTGCGACCAGTTCTTCCTTCCCCTCTCTCCCGTTTCTGTCTTTGATTCGCGAGTTTAATTCTTGTTGATGGCGTAGTAACCCCGCCCAGTGATCACGCTTGTTAACTCGCCTGCCTCTCCTCTCTCTTTCCCCTCGCTCACCCTCCCTCTCGGCCACAGCGCTGCCCTGAATTCAGCTTGCGCCGCCACTGCTCTGACGAGCATCTCCAGCCAATTCCGGCCATGTCTCACCTCCTCTTGCCTCCCAGATACCACGAGAGTAATCCCCATTCTCATATGCATCTGCCCGTAGCCTCCACTCGCCCGCGTGCGCTCTAAAACCTCGGCAACCTCTTTGACAGAGCACCGCCGTCATCGACAGGAACTCCGTCGAGCTTTACTAGTATCTTCTGACTTCCCCTCTTCCTCTCATTGATACGTGCGTGATCCCCAGCATCATACGCATCTAACGCAACCCTCTGTCTATCTTAGCGCGGTCCGTAGCATTGCCTCCATCTTCAACTGAGAGCGCCAGCCACCAGAAGCTTCTCCGGCGAGCGATTAACGCCGTTACCGTGCGCCCCTTTGCCAACCAAGGGCACGTCAAGCATCAGCGACATCACGCGAACACAGTGAGCCATCTCTCTTGTCCCCTTGCTTCCTACTTTGCTGAAACCACCGTTAGCTGAGCGTCGCCGCTGCTCACCGCCAGTCAGCGCCGCCAGATTATGGTCAGTGCATTGTGAGCCGTTGGATGTAGATCCAGTGGTTGAGTTAGAACACTTAAGAGAAATGTTATATTTTGATTTGGGCCGCTCAGATCTAATTAGATCCAACGCCTCACGTAGCGCGTTCCTCACGAACCGGTACCAGCCAATGAGGTTGTGACACGTAGCCAGACTTTAAATCTATAACAGAAAAGGTTCTATTAGATGTTTGATTTTGTAAAATTCATAACTTTAAATCTACACGTCCAAATTTTGCAAACTTTATATCAATGGAATCAGAAAAAAGAATCCTATCAAACCATGCTAATTGTTTAATGAACTGCTTCTGTAAAATTGGTTGTTTTTGCAGAAACTTGTTTAGGCATATTCTGAATATAAAAATTATTCTAGAATTTTTTTTAGAATAAAATCTTTTGTAAATGGTTTGATTTGAACCTACTGACCATATAAACCAACTTTTGGATTTAAAAATATATTTTGTGATACTTAGGAATAAATCTTTGAATAAAAGCATTTCTAGTTAAATAAAAATATTGTTTATGTTTAAAAATGATTTTTGAGTAAAACCTTTTGAAAATGGTTTGAATTAAACTCTCTGAACCTAAACACCAAGTTTTGGGATTTAAAAATATATTTGGTGAACCCAATAAAATTATTACTTTGATAAAATACATTTCCAACAAAATAAAATATTGCTTTGGTTTAAAAATGGTTTTAAGTGAAACCTTTTGTAAATGGAATTGTTTTAAAACACTTTTGACCATAAACACTAACATGTTGTGTTTAAAAATATTTGGCAAACACTAGAAATTATTACCTTGATTTAAATCATTTCTAGCAAAACAAAAATGATTTAAAGTGGCCATTTTTACTAACTTGTTTCCAAATGGCTTTCCCACTTTTATAAATGACCAATAGGTGTTTTATAATGTTTATAACCTATTATAAACCACTTTTCCAAATAAAACAATCTTTGTCATGCTTGCATGCATTGCTTTGTTTTATTATTCTATGTGATGAATTGCTTGAATGGTAGATTGAATTTGTTCCTTGATTGAATTGTAGTGAAATTTGAAGAGTGTGACTATTGCAAGATCAAGGAGTGAACTTATATTATCTACCAAAAAGGCGAGTGGTGCTTCATACTTTTGTCCCATTATTTTCACTATGCATTAGTGATATTTCTAAGTAGGACTTGCATGGAATTTTGCTAAGTGTTAACTATGCCATGGGAAATCATAGTAGATGAAACCTTAGTAGAATTTTCTAGCTAGTAGAAAACAAGGGTGGATTATATTCATGCTATGAAATATTTCTAAGTCTATGACTTGTGTTTTGTTTAATAAAACAACTATGTGAATGAATCACCTGGGTGGAATGGAAAGGATGGATTTATGTTGAGTGGTTACACAAGGCCAGGGGACTGGTGAACCTTGTGTATCACACTTGTGGAATGCCACCCAGGAACAAAGAGATTTGAGATGTCAAATGTTGAGAAGCTTCAAGTGCAGCCACATGGAATTATGGGCTCTGCCTGGATCATATAGGTTGCAATAACTTAGCCAAATGGAAAGTTGGTGGTAGGGGATGATAGGTTTGGGAACGCGTCCATTTTGGTCTAAGGGAAGGCTTCTGAAAGATCTTTTCTCGATGCATGTCGAGTCTTGTGGGGAAAGTGCACCACCTCTCGAGAGAGTAAAATCTAAGTACTTAGCCGTGTCCCCGGCAATGGACAATTTGAGCATCAAGACATGGAAGCTATCAAGAATCTCCTCATCCCAATTTCTAAGTTAAAAACTTGTGGTTGAACAAGGGTTAAAGGATCTTCAATATTTGATTGGTAGATGCCTTGGGTGATTTTGACAAACAAAAACTTAGTGTTTTCAAATGATAAGGAAAATCTATTTTGAGCAAAGCAAACCTATGCTCCACTTAGCCAAATGCATATAGATGATAGATACCACTATTCTACCATAGTATCACTTGCCAATACAAATCAAATGTATTGACCCTTGTGGCTGTAACTTATTATGTTGCAGGTTTGTTTGATGTTAGTGAAGTGTGTTGATTGGGATTACAAGTCTACAACCAACATGATTGCCTGTGGCACTTTGAAGATGAAGGACTCCATGCTATGTAATTATTTCTGCTGCATTGTAATGAGATAGCCAAATCAGCTATGTAAGATGTAATGAATTATTTTGTTCCCGGTTATAAAGTTGTATTATGACCTTTGTTTCTTGATATTACATCTTAACTCTGGATGCTAGCTATTGATCCAGGGACTAGCATTGTAAACATAGGGATCTCTACCTTATTAAAGGTTGGGACCTGTACAGATGGTATTAGAGCACTATGTTGCCTGTAGGATTGTAACCCTAGGATTGGACAAAACCCCTTAGAAAAATAGGAGTTGTATTTGTTCCAAAACTTATTTACAAACAATCTTGTAAACTCTTTCCTTAACCTTTTTTGTTTTGATTCTACATCTCTTCTATTTCAAACTAGATGGACAAAACCTCAATATGCGCAAAGGACTTCACCAAGTCAAATGACTTCAACTTCAACATCATCAAAGACTTCAACTTTAGTTTCAACAAGGACTTCAACTTGGACATCGCTAAGGACTACAAGAGTGACAAGAACAATACTCAAGACTTGAAGACTAAGGAAACGCAACTTAGAAGGAACCATCATCACCTTTGAAGTTTATGACTAAGATACAAGAATTTTTCCAAGGATACAATGATCTTGTTCAAGAAGAAACAACAAAGAATAATTGAAAAATCCCAAGTGAACCATATAATTGACCACCATATTAGTGTTTAGTTAGATCAAACACACCAACTTATGTGGTGTAGCAAAAATATTTTGTTGCCTAAAAATGTGTTTGAACCTTGTTGTTTGAGTGGAATGTTTGATTGTGATTGCTTGCACATTTGTTTGTGTGAATTATTATGTGTGATTAGACTTCTTCCTCTAGAAATATTTTGTCTACTCTAATTCCAATCCAACCCAAACAGATGACTTCTCCAAGAAATTTCAACATCAAGAATGGTGACAACAACAACCAAGAGATGCTTTTAGCAAAGCCCAGCTGAATCAAGTGATAACTTAGTTTTTAGCCAACAACAATGAGTTGGACCCAACCATGCAAAAGTTTTTGGAAACCCAATCCCAATTGTTGCAAAGGATGACCAATCAAATGATCAACATGATAAGCAACTCTTCCCAAGGAGATTGTGACAACAATGATGTCAAGGATGATATTATAGAAGGAACTAAAGCTTGCAATATTTGTGGAGACATGGAACACACTTCTAAAGAGCATGAGGATCAATGCCCTAATTGTGAAGAGAAACATCCAACTAATCAATGCCCCACATTTCAAGTGACTTGTTTACTATGTGAAGGAAATGATCATGTCCCTACCTAGTGCCCCATCTATCCTATAGTTCAACAAATGAAGCAAGATGGAATGCATCAAATGTTTGGAAACCTCCATAAGGGAACAACTTCTACCAATAAGGATGAAGGCAAAGTCAAAACCATGCCTCATAAGCCCACATCCAAAGTGACCACAAAGTGTTGCTACTGTTGTGGAGAAGAAGGTCATATCTCTAGTAACTGCCTCAAGAAGAGAGAAAGATTTCCCACCTTTGAGGTGAGATATGAAGAGCATGAACTAGAAGAACTCCTAGCTTTGGAGAGACCCAAAAAGAAGAAGAAGAAGGATGTAGCATCCCAATTGTCTAACATTGGAATGCTTCATAAGAAAATACAGATCCACACTACCATATGCTTGTTATTTGTTGCATCATCATAATATGATGTTCATGTCTTCATGCCACATTGCATTGAGCATCATATCATGCATTGCATTTGTTTGCCTTGCTTGTATTAACGCTATCACCAATACTTCCTTGTCTCTCTTTGCAAACTCTCTATTTTGTTTTCCTACAAGTTTGGGATCCCTTGCTAGGGTTTCACTAATTGCTAAAATGCTTTACTCGGTCATAAACTATATTCTACTAGTATTGTACATGCCCAAATGGACTATGTGGGCATCTCCTTCCCTTTGTGCTAATCCCTCTTCATCTATATTTGAATGCCAAAATCCTCTATTCAAAATCACCTGAAAATTTCAAAAGGATGTGAGTTAGTTTGCTAGTTTGGATTTTAAAGAAACCTATACAAACAAATAAAATGAATGAAAACAAAAATAATGAGAAGATAAAGAGAGAGTAGCCTGCTACAACCCAGCCCAGTAGCACAGCGTCCCTTTCCTAGCCTAGTTTCCTCTTCGTAGTCCAATCGACACCACCGGCCCGGTACCCCTTCTACCCAGCAAACAACGCCGTCACTGTTCGTCTTCTTGCCGTCGCTACCGGCTCTGTCTCGACAGCGGACGGAAAGCATGCCTCGAGCAGGTCTCCGTCGATTTTCCATCAGCCGTGTCGTGCCAAGTTTTCCTCCCCCTTTTATCCCCTGTCCTGCGCCCGAAAACCCTAATACCTTCTTTCCCCTCCGCCGCCACTCCCTCCATCTCCCCACCAGATGTTTTCTGCAGACCGCCATGGCACCACCGTGCTAAGCCTCCATCTGAGCTTCCTTTTTCCCTCCGCTGTCCTGGTAAGCCTCCGAGTCAATTCCGCGTCTTGGTCTATGTTGCCATGTCAGCGGTGCCCTTTGTTTTATGCGCTGTGGCCTCTGTTGCCATGCAGAAGAAGAGGAGAGCCCCTGCCCGCCGAGCCCGCGAATCACCCCGACGCCACCTCGCCGCGAGCATCCCCGACCCCTCATCGTCTGCTTCCCCCGGTGAGCACCATACTTCCTCGCTTCCCTCTCTGGTTCGCGTACGTCTTGTCGTCGCCGCGTTCTGGCGCATGCGCGTCACGCACGCCATGTCCTGCAATGGCAGTAGAAGCAGTGACGCTCAGCGCCCTGTTCTTTCCGGATCCCTGGCCTCCACAATGTTTCCCCGGCGCTACTCCCTGAACATATTTTGAAGACGAAGGATTCCTCTATGTGTAGGAGCAAACCACGACAAAAACGACCACCGGATCTGCTCGGAATCATCCCTGCAAAATCACCCGAACTTTCTGTAAATCTGACGGTTTTCGACAGTTATTTTCCTGGAAATGCTTCTCTGTTCGTGGACCGTTTCTGGTCTCCCTAGTCGTCCTCCGGCGGAGCTATCTGGATCAAACTTGTAGCCTTTTGTCCCCTCATCAACTTTGGTTTTTGTTGCTTGTTCAAAAATCAACGGATTCCTCGCCATCTTCATCCAAAGTTTCGGCCCAGCTAGCTATTTTCACAGACTCTAAGTCCAGTTTCATCAGTGCGTCCGGAACATTTTATAAAAAGGACCCTAGGCTTTTATCCTTCTCAATCCACAGTCCCCAGAATATATTCCTTTTCCTTACCCTCTGTTTCCTCCCGTCATTGTCTTCGGCTAGCATCCACACGAGTGAGGGAAAGGTGCAGGAATTGTTTAAACACGAATTCAAACATTTTCAAATATGAATTTAACCATGTTTTCCAATTTGATCAGAGTTGACTCTATCTAGTCAAACCCTTGACTTTGACCCCTCTTTAATATATTTGATTTAAATACTATTTTAAAAGTAAAACTTCAAATAGTATGTATAATATATGTTTTTAAATCACAAAAATGTGAGGAATATGAATATGCTAATCATAATATTATTTTAGAAATTTAAAAATTTCGAATTATTAAATGCTAATAAATGGCTTTTCTTGATAAATTCATAACTTTAAATCCGTAAATCCGAATTCGGTAAATAATATATCCAAATCGATCAGCGCGACGAGACCTCTCCAACCATGATATCCATGTTATCATTTGCATCATGCATTAAGAGCAATTTTATAATCAGTACTGTTTATGCAAGGAAAACATGATAAATAAAATTGGGAACTAATTGTTTCTTATTAATAATGCCTCACGAATGCTATATCATCAATGTGCTATGCTCCTAATACCTTTTCGACAGAGTTTGCATCATTAACTTGCCATGTCATGCATCATATCATGATCATGCCGATTCTTTCGCATTAGTTGTAATTGCTGCATCGCTTGTTCTTTTTAGTGTTTTGCTTCTTCCCGGATAGGACGATGAGAAGTTGTGAGCTTCGACAAGTTCTTCGGTTATGAAACTTCGGAAATGTTTTTAGGTGAGAATTCTCCCTCTTTCTACCTATTTTACTTTATAGTCTTTATTTCCTCCTGTTGATCTATTGCTATCTGTGTTGCGATGCTCTAGTTTTCGTACCCGTGATATCCCTTGCAGCCTTATATTGCCTTGGACACATCGTATTACCTATTGTTTGGTAGATAGTTGGACTTGCGTGTCGTAGTCTCTTGATCAAGTGCGGTTGCGTGTCGTCAAGTACCACAGTTGTTGGAGTAATGCCGCATGTTTAATGTTGGAGATGATCATGGCTTTAATTATCGTTTAATAACTAAAATTGAAAGTAGGTAAATAATGCAGAGGCACATGTGGGCAATAGATGTTATTTGGTTTTTAACCATCCACTTGTGTCCCGTAGGACCCCGAGTACTTGATACCTGTTCTTTGAATATTCGCACTATCCGCATGTGGGACCATGCATCCCCCTAACCCTAGCTTGAGTAATATTTAATTTCTTGGGGCCACAAAGTAGTTTGGGGCTTTATTACTCTCCTGTACTTAGGCCATGCTTTACTGCTTTATTTACAATTGCGCGTGGAGCCCCTATACTGTTTAGGAACAAATGTGGAATGTTTCCCCGGTATCGACAAGCCCCCACACTTCGGGTTCCCGATCGTTTCTGACCATTGACACAAACCTCTGGGTCCGTCTCGAGCCGGCCAACTTCGTCATGGGTTGCTTAGTGGGGTGGCCTGAAATCAAATATGAATCTTGCGAATGTTACGTCGTGATGCCTCGTTGGGTTTTATTTGGTTTTCGAGGTTGATCGTGCGTGTGTTGCTATTTGTGCCCCAAGGGTAAAACTTCAAAGCCGTGTCATGGTTATGGACGACTTGGAGCACAGTATCTCGATCATAGACAACTATAACTAAAGTAGTGCTATAAATTTTACCTTATAATGACTAGTAATCGGCTTCACTACAACGGAATGGCTAAATAAAAGTACCAACAACTGCTGGTTTTGGGTTGCCTCATGCTATATGTATCTGACTAGTAAGTATTGCAACTACAACGGAATGGTTAACTGAAACTGCGCACTGTTTATAATATCAGGATGACTCATGCTATCTATATCTTACTAGTAAATTGCCACAACTATAACGGAATGAATAAAACTGCCAACTGTGTGAGTTCCTCGGTTGACTTCCTCGTTTGGTCTCGAGGGGGGAATACCAGGATGGGTATGCTTGGTGTTAGTTTCAGGTTGGATCCGAATAGGTCTCTCTTATCCCTATCTGATAGCCGCCAGTTGTATCGAGTCTCTATATGTTGTTTAGTGCATGCTGCGCTGCCGCTTCAGTCCACCATACCTATGTAGGCGAGAGCCGCCGAATTCTAGTCTCGTCGTGTACTGGACTTAGTACTAACCGCTCTATTTTTCCTCTGCCCTATGTCGGCACCCCTTTTGTTTAAGCAGGTTTTGAGATCGATGTCGTTAGTAGGGTTACCCTTCCGGCTTGGCCTAGGCAGGGTTATGGATGCCACTGGTTATTGTTCAGGGCTCTTAGCTCAATTTGCATCTTGTCTGCATTTCAGACGCTTTAAAGGTGATTTGGATCTTTGTATTGTATATCTGTATTCTTGACTCATGGAGTCAATGTTGTATATATCTGTTTTGTGGGTTCCTTCGAGGACTATTGTGTAATGATATTACTTCGTTTTCCACCCGCACGAAAGTGCCTGGTGGGCACCTTTGAATCGTTTCTATGCGGGTTTGGCGGGAACCGCTAAAAACTTGCATAGGGCCGATCTGAGGGTGTTACAAAGGACCTAAGCCAGTTGCAACGTTATAATTGCAAAGAGATGGGACACTACGCCAGTGATTGCCCAGAAAAGAAGAAGAACCAAGGAAACAAACAAGAGACAATGATACCAAAGGAAAAGAAGGATATGAGCCAAGTGATGTGCTTCAAATGCAAAGAGCTAGGACATTATGCAAACAAGTGTCCAGAGAAGATACATCAAGATCCCAAGTAAGCCAAGATGTAATCTAGTTCAAAACCTTTTTGAGGGTGGTAGTACCCTAGTTGCCTTGAAGCCAACTTGTAACCTCTAGCTTTCCCATATCTCGGGATGAGATTTATTTTAAGAGTGGTAGCGTGTCACATCCCAAAATTTTCTAAATTTTGAAATGTAAAAAAATAAATAAACAAAATAAATAATTGTTGAAAATTAGGGTGAACAGAAACTTTTTGATTCCAAATGGAAACATCAAAAACCCATCTTGAACAAACTTTGAATAAAATGGAATCCAACGAATTTCAATCAAGTGAAATGCATTCATCAGTTAATGTATCTTGAAATTTAAACATTTGGAAATTAAACCAAAACCCAAAACCTTAATGGAAGGAAATCATTTCCAAGATATCTCAAAGACTATGGATTTGATCCTTATAAAACTTGGTCAACAAACATTTATAAATGATCAGAAATGACAAACAAAAATATTATAAAACCATAGAAATTGATTTCATTCAATTTGGAACCATGGATGAAAGGAAATAATTTCCAAAGCTAATAAAGATCGTATCTAAAATCCATACCAAATTGTGGGCAAATAAATCCTAAAGAGATTTAAAGGGATAAAAAAATATTAAATAAAATCATACAAATTGGAATCACCAATTTTGGATCTCTAAATAAAAAGATATGGATTTTATAAGACAAAGAAATAAATAAATAAAAGATATTTAAAAGCCAAATTAAATTTTGGCCAAACCCATAAGCAAATGGAATAAAGATAATCCAAATCCAAATAAAATAAATGGGAATTTACCAAAGTGAATTAAAAAGTTATCAAATTAACTTAAAAGAATCATTTGAATAAAATTTAAATGGAATTAAAACCATATTTGATTTTATTGGAATAAAGACAAATGCCCAATTTAAATGATTAATAAACCATATTAAAATATTCTAAATAATTCAAAGTGAATTATTTGGACTAATGAATAAATAAAACCTACTGAAAAAGGTTTGGTGAAAATTAGAATTCAAATAAGAGTTTGAAAATATAATTAAAATCCTATTTAAATAAAGGTAAGTGCCTAAATTAATAAATAATAAACCATATGTGAATAAAACAATTATTCTAAAATGGTCCTTAAAATACAATAATAAACCAGTATAAGACTTACTGAAAAGTTTGGAAGATTCTGAAATCAAATGTTTGTTTGAATTGTTTGAACAAATTCAAAACCGAATAAAAGAAACAGAAAAATAAAATAAACAGGAAAGAAAAAAATAAAGCCGCCAAAAATTTCCCAATCTAGCCCACTCCCTCTCTCTCTCTCAACGCGAACCGTTTTTCTCACCGCAAACCGTACCCACTCAATCGCTGACTTGCTGACCCACCGTACCCCCTAACTCGCTTGCCTCTCCTCTCTCTTTCCCCTTGCTCACCCCTCCCTCTCGGCCACAGGGCTGACCTGAATTCAGCTTGCGCCGCCACTGCTCCGACGAGCATCTCCAGCAAATTCCGGCCAAGTCTCGCCTCCCCTTGCCTCCCAGATCCCACGAGAGTGATCCCCATTCCCGTACGCATCTGCCCGTAGCCTCCACTCACCCGCGTGCGCTCTAAAACCTCGGCAACCTCTTCGACAGAGCACCGCCACCGTCGACAGGAACTCCATCGAGCTTTACTGGTATCTTCTGACTTTCCCTCTTCCTCTCATTGATACGTGCATGATCCCTAGCATCATACGCATCTAACGCAACCCTCTGTCTGTCTTAGCATGGTCTGTAGCATCGCCTCTTTCTTCAACTGAGAGCGCCAGCCGCTAGAAGCTTCTCCAGCGAGCGATTAACGCTGTTACCATGCGCCCCTTCGCCAACCAAGGGCATGTCGAGCATCAGCGACATCACGCGAACACGGTGAGCCATCTCTCTTGTCCCCTTGCTTCCTACTTAGCCGAAACTGCTGTTAGCCGAGCGTCGCTGCCGCTCGCCGCCAGTCAGCGCCGCCAGATCATGGTCAGTGCGTCGTGAGCCGTTGGATGCAGATCCAGTGGTTGAGTTAGAACACTTAAGCGAAACGTTATCTTTTGATCTGGGCCACGCAGATCTAATTAGATCTAACGCCTCACGTAGCGCGATCCTCACGAACCGGTACCAGCCAAAGAGGTTGTGACACATAGCCAGACTCTGGTTAAAAAACAGAAAAGGTTCTATTAGATGTTTGATTTTGTAAAATTCATAACTTTAAATCTACACGTCCAAATTTTGCAAACTTTATATCAATGGAATTAGAAAAAATAATCCTATCCAACCATGCCATTTTTTAATGAATTGCGTCTATAAAATTGGTTGTTTTTGCAGAAACTTGTTTAGGCATATTTTGAATATATAAATTATTCTAGAAATGTTTTTAGAATAAAATCTTCTTTAAATGGTTTGTTTTGAACCTACTGACCATAGAAACCAACGTTTGGATTTAAAAATATATTTTGTGACACTTAGGAATAAATCTTTTAATAAAAGCATTTCTAGTTAAATAAAAATATTGTTTATGTTTTAAAAATGCTTTTTGAGTAAAACCTTGTGAAAATGGTTTGAATTAAACTCTCTGACCCTAAACACCAAGTTTTGGGATTTAAAAATATATTTGGTGAACCCTATAAAATTATTACTTTGATAAAAGACATTTCCAACCAAATAAAATATTGCTTTGGTTTAAAAATGGTTTTAAGTGAAACCTTTTGTAAATGGAATTGTTTTAAAACACTTTTGACCATAAACAGAAACATGTTGTGTTTAAAAATATTTGGCAAACACTAGAAATTATTACCTTGATTTAAATCATTTCTAGCAAAATAAAAATGATTTAAAGTGGCCATTTTTACTAATTTGTTTCCAAATGGCTTTGCCACTTTTATAAATGACCAATAGGTGTTTTATAATGTTTATAACCTATTATAAACCACTTTTACAAATAAAACAATCTTTGGCATGCTTGCATGCATTGCTTTGTTTTATTATTCTATGTGATGAATTGCTTGAATGGTAGATTGAATTTGTGCCTTGATTGAATTGTAGTGAAATTTGAAGAGTGTGACTATTGCAAGATCAAGGAGTCAACTTATATTCTCTACCAAAAAGGCAAGTGGTGCTTCATACTTTTATCCCATTATTTTCACTATGCATTACTGATATTTCTAAGTAGGACTTGCATGGAATTTTCTAAGTGTTAACTATGCCATGGGAAATCCTAGTAGATGAAACCTTAGTAGAATTTTCCTTAAGTTAAGATTCCTACTACTACCATGCTTAGGCTAGATAGTAGAAAACAAGGGTGGATTATATTCATGCTATGAAATATTTCTAAGTCTATGACTTGTATTTTGTTTAATAAAACAACTATGTGAATGAATCACCTGGGTGGAAAGGAAAGGATAGATTTATGTTGAGTGGTTACACAAGGCCAGGGGACTGGTGAACCTTGTGTATCACACTTGTGGAATGCCACCCAGGAACAAAGAGATTTGAGATGTCAAATGTTGAGAAGCTTCAAGTGCAGCCACATGGCATTATGGGCTCTGCCTAGATCATATAGGTTGCAATAACTTAGCCAAATGGACAGTTGGTGGTAGGGGAAGATAGGTTTGGGAACGCTTCTATTTTGTTCTAAGGTAAGGCTTCTAAAAGATCTTGTCTCGATGCATGTCGAGTCTTGTGGGGAAAGTGAACCACCTCTCGAGAGAGTAAAATCTAAGTACTTAGCCGTGTCCCCGGCAATGAACAATTTGAGCATCAAGACATGGAAGCTATCAAGAATCTCCTCATCCCAATTTCTAAGTTAAAAACTTGTGGTTGAACAAGGGTTAAAGGATCTTCAATATTTGATTGGTAGATGCCTTGGGTGATTTTGGCAAACAAAAACTTAGTGTTTTCAAATTATAAGGAAAATCTATTTTGAACAAAGCAATCCTAAGCTCCACTTAGCCAAATGCATATAGATGATAGATACCACTATTCTACCATAGTATCACTTGCCAATACAATTCAAATGTATTGACCCTTGTGGCTGTAACTTATTATGTTGCAGGTTTGTTTGATGTTAGTGAAGTTTGTTGATTAGGATTACAAGTCTACAACCAACATGATTGCCTGTGACACTTTGAAGATGAAGGAATCCATGCTATGTAGTTATTTCTGCTGCATTGTAATGAGATAGCCAAATGATCTATGTAAGATGTAATGAATTATTTTGTTCCTGGTTATAAAGTTGTATTATGACCTTTGTTTCTTGATATTACATCTTAACTGTGGATGCTAGCTATTGATCCAGGGACTAGCATTGTAAACACAGGGATCTCTACATTATTAAAGGTTGGGACCTCTACAGTTGCCGGGGAGGCTAAGGTCGTCTTCACAAGGGGAGTCCTCCTCAACCTTTCTCTTTACTTTGTTTTTAGTTTGCTTAGTTTCTTTTGCTTGGTTTTGTTTGCCTCTTTTCAAAAACTCCAAAAAAATCAGTCTAGTTTGGTTTGCTTTCTTTATTCAAAAACACACACAAAAATTAGTTCCTGTTCTAGCTGATGCTGCTGTTTTTGGCTTGCCCACCTTTGCCAAAATGAACTCTGCTGAGAACACCAAATTGTGTGACTTCACTTGCGCAAACAAAAATGATTTCTTTAGCACTCCTATTGCTCCACCTGCTCCTGATGCTACCTTTTATGAAATTAAGCCTGCTTTGTTGAATCTTGTGATGAGAGAGCAATTTTCTGGTGCTAGTTCTGATGATGCTGCTGCCCATCTCAATAACTTTGTGAGATGCAAAAGTATAAGGATGTAGATGGAGATATTATTAAGCTCAAGCTGTTTCCTTTCTCCTTGAGAGGAAAATCTAAAGAATGGTTGCTATCCTTGCCTAGAAATAGTATTGATTCTTGGATTAAGTGCAAAGATGCTTTTATTGGAAAGTACTACCCTCCTGCTAAGATTATATCTATGAGAGGTGACATTATGAAATTTAAACAACTTGATAATGAACATGTTGCTCAAGCTTGGGAAAGAATGAAATCTTTGGTTAAGAATTGTCCCACTCATGGACTCACTGCTTGGATGATTATCCAGACGTTTTATGCAGGTTTGAATTTCTCTTCAAGAAACTTGTTGGATTTAGATGTTGGAGGTACCTTTATGGGCATCACTTTGGGTGCTGCAACAAAACTCCTTGATAATATGATGGTTAATTACTCTGAATGGCACACTGAGAGAGCTCCACATGGTAAGAAGGTAAATTCTGTTGAAGAAACCTCCTCTTTGAGTGATAAGATTGATGTTATTATGGCTATGCTTGTTAATGGGAAAGCTCCTTTAGATCCAAACAATGTTCCCTTAGCCTCTTTGGTTGCTTAAGAAGAGCAAGTTGATGTGAACTTCATTAGAAACAACAATTTTGGCAACAATACTTATGGTAATTCTAGGCCTTATCCTCGTGGAAATGCTTATCATGGTAGATCTGGAATGCCTAGTGAAGAGAGGATTCTAGAAGTTGAGAGATCCACTAAAAACTTTATGCAGATGCAATATGAGAAAAACAAGATTTTCACTAAGACTATGGAGGAACAATCTATTATCTTGAAAAATATTAGTCATCAGCTTGAGAATCTGAATAGAGAAATTCCTAGTTTACAGTCAAAAAATTTGAGTGCTGAGAAAAATATTTCCTCTTTGTCTGAAGCACAGTCCTCCTTGATTAATAAAATGGCTGCTAAACCTGAAACCATGGAAAGTACCTTTGCTGCTACTCATGACATACAAGTTACTATTGATGAAAATGTTAAACTGTTAGCTCAACTTCATGCTAAGTGGGAAAGGGAAGCTGAAATTTATAGAAACAATAGTGTGTGCACCATCACTAGAATGGATACCACTAAGCCATAATAAGTCCCTATTCCTCCTCCTACAGTGCCTAAGCCTAATGAGTCTACTACTAGTGATGCTAAGTTTGATTTTGATATAGATGGTTGCAATTTCTAAAGTGATCCCGTTTTTGCAAAAGCTTGCTAGAAGTCCTGATGCTAGTGATATGCATGTTGCTTTCACTAAACACATTACAGATGCTCTTGTTAAGATTAAGAAAGAGAAGCTAAAACAAAAAGCTTCTATTCCTAGGAAAGTAGAAGATAGTTGGGAACCCATTATTAATGTGCAAGTGAATGACTTTGACTCAAAGCTTCATGTGATCTTGGTTCTAGTGTCTCTATTATGCCTAGGAAGATTTATGAAATGCTTGATTTGCCACCTTTGGAAGATTGTTATTTGGATTTCCCACTTATTGATAATGCTAAGAAGAAACTCATGGGGAATATTAATGATGTTCTCATTATGGTTAACAATGCTTATGTCCCTGTTGATTTCTATGTTTTGGATGTTGAATACAATGCTCCTTGTCCTATTACTTTGGGAAGACCTTTTCTTAGAACAGTTGGTGCCATCATTGATATGAAAGAAGGCACCATTAAATATCAATTCTCATTCAAGAAAGGTATTGAACACTTTCCTATGAGGAGAGAGAAGTTGCTTTTTGCTCCTCCTTTGAAAGCAAGGTTTGATGTTAATGCTTCCTCATTTGAAAATACTTGATTTCTTGCTTCTCGTGCCTAACTTAAAGGCGTTAAAGAAAAGTACTTGTTGGGAGATAACCCAAGAGTTTCATTGAGTCTTGGAAGTTATTACTTCAGTAATTACCTCTCCTTATCCTTTTTCTTTGCTTTTTGTGCCAAGAATGACCTTTAATGAGACGGAAGTAAGATTTGGGGAGTTGCTATCCCGAAACAGATTTCTGTCCTCCACCATAAAAATTCGTGCGGAGTCTCTATAAGTCGTCTTGAGCTGAAAATTTATGAATAAATCCCCCAGTATGTTAGCTAACTTTTGTTAGGTCAACACGGTTTTATTTGAGCAACATAAGATTTTAGAAAAAATCGGTTTCTACCTGCTGGTCTGTTTTGACAGATTTCTACCATTATTTGCATTTGCTTCTTATTGATTCCTTTTTGAGTTCTCTTTTAGGGAATTGAGCTTTTTGAAGGAGTTGCTACAGAATATTGTGTTTTTAGTGAAAAGTTTTTCTGTTCCGAAGCTAAACCCAAAGGTCTATTATCTTTTGAATACACTAATGTTGCTAATGAAGATTGTGTGATGTTTTGTATGAAGGAAAAATTTCAGGTGTAAAGAGAGAATGATGTAATGAGATAAAGAATGGACAAACGCTCAAACTTGGGGATGCCACCCCGGTGTCACCCCAAGAAATATCCAAGAGGTACAAGATTCAAATCTTGGGGATGCCCAAGGCATCCCCTTCTTCATCAATAAAAGACTCAGGTTTCTCTAGACACTTCGTTTTTATTGTTCCATGTACTGGTGTGTTGTTCTTGGAGCGTCTTAGTTTTCGTTTGGTTTGCTTAGTTGTTTAGTTTTCTTGAATAAAGTATTTTGGACCCCCGTTCTCGTTGTGTTGTTTCAAATAAGTTGCTTGGTGTTGGAAAGGAGTAGAAAGTTCTTGCTTGAAAGTGCAAGAGGAGCTTGCATTGAATGTGACTTAGACCTTAGCATGACATGCTAGGTGTTGTTTTGACCTTATGCTTAGTGATTATTGCTGTAGCATGTATTGTTCCAAACAATTGGGATTGCTTAGTGTGCCTTGAAGAAATCATGCGTTGTTTTAGCATACAAAGGCATAGTATTGTGGTATTCTCCTTTGATGCTTTGTTTGGGTCGACTTGGCACATGATTACACCATGTTGTGACTATGAACAAGTCACCATAGCTTCTATGATCATTTATTCCTTGACTTGTAGTACCACTCTATGATTTGAATTAGTAATGTTTTGTTGCTCTGCATGATTATGGCCATTATTGCTCTCTTAGTTGGTTGCTTCCAGTATTTTGCTAGCCTCCACTTATATGAGTAAGTTCTACTCATGCTTCCAACTCCCAAAAAAACCAAGTTATTCCAAAGTGTCCACTCTAAACTCCTATGCATGGTGTGTTACACCATTCCAAGTATATTCTTGTTTTCAGCTATCTTCCAATTAAAAAGTATTTTGTTATGTAAAAACTTAGTGATTAAAGCCCTCACGAACTTGATGGCATACTTTATATTTATTGCCCCTAATAAACTTGAGCCATTGTGTCATCTATGTTGTATATGCTTGCACTTATACATTGGAATTAGCAAAACCATGCTGTCATGGGGAACGTTTTCAACATTGCACTTATACTTTGTACAGAGTTGATATCATGCTCTTTTGTCTATGGATGTCACCCGTGTGAAATAAAGAGGGAGATTGTAAGTCCATGGAGTTATGTATTTTGTGTTAGAGAAACGCATGGGCCGCTAGCCTAAGCCATGCCTAATCATGGTGGAAACTTGCAGCATCGCCATAATGAGCTATCTATGAAGCATCCTCAATAAAAAGCTATGCACATAGTAAATAAAAAGCTCGCTGAGATGCTCATTGTCTGCTTTCCTTGTCATTTTGGTTATGGGATAGCTCTTGTACCATGTGCAAGGGGTACCTCGTTGGCGGTTCTCTATGATACGCATGTACTTACTATGATAAGAACTTACATGTGACTGAAGTTGAGTAGCATGAGGTGTGGCCCTAGTATTCAAGGGACTTGAGATTGCCAACTTATACTTTGTCAAGCATATACTCCATAGTTTTTTCACTTTAACCTTAATCACTTCAAGATGCTTATGATAGGGGCAATGAGGGATGAAAGCTAACAAGTACCATAATTTTTGGAAGCTCTTTTTGAAACTTGAAATCCCTGCTTCCCTTTGTGAAGGGCCTTTCTTCCACCATTATATTGAGTCTCCACCTTCTACCTTTAGGCACCATTCAGAGAGTATAGTTGCCATTCTGTGTGCAGTTTCCCAAAACTTATTGATTGATGTATATGGTGATATTACTTGTTCTTGTGCTATTTGTATCTAGTCACTCTTATGAACTTCGAAGGTGTCATATGCATTTATTTGCTACTCCATGAGGGACAAGCTGTATGCCACTATGCCATGTTTTTTGTATGTGAAACAAACAAATGTTTTTCAATGCATGTTATTCATGATATTTGTTTGTAGCCTTTCATGTTGCATGCATAGCTACTATGTCCTATTGTTAGAACTCCATCTTTCATGCACATGTTTAGAGTTCTTTGATCCCAACTTTCAATGCTTGCAAATGGTTTGATCTTTGTATTGATCGTGCATGTCACCTCAAAAATTATACTTTTATCACTTACATACTAGAGGACGAGCAGGAGTTAAGCTTGGGGATGCTTGATACGTCGGAAACGTATCTATATATTTTGATGTTCCATGCTTGTTTACTATCTACTTTTCTTTGCTTTGTCTACACTTTGAGGTGTTTTTATATCTTTTCTAGAACTAACCTATTAACAAGTTGCCACAGTGCCAGTTGCCTGTTTTCTTCTGTTTTTGGTTCCAGAAAGGCAGAAAATCAATATTCTCGGAATTGGACGGTACAAAATCCAAAGTCAATATTTTACCGTGAGCGACACGAAGTTCAGAGGAGAGACGGAGAGCCGCCACAGGGCGGACCCCCTAGCGGCGGTGGGCCCAGCCTCAAGGGTGGTGTGGCCCCTGGTCGCCTCGCCTCTTCGCCTATAAGAAGCCCCCTATGCAGAAATCCTAGACACCCGATCAAAACTCCACGAAACCTTCTATAGTACCCGTCCATCATCGTCCCTAGATCGGGGGATCTGAAGTTATTCCCGACACCCTGCTAGAGGGGAGATCATCCCGGAGGCCTTCTTCTCCGGTATGATGCGTGAGTAGTTCCACCTTGGATTATGGGTCTATGTAGTAGCTAGATGGTTGTATCTCCTCCTTGTGCTTTCATGTATAGATCTTGTGAGCTCCGTTCATGATCAAGATCTAATATATTTGTAATCATGCATATTGTGTTTGCGAGGATCCGATGGATATTGAGATTACTATGTCAGATTGATTAATGGTTTTGTCTTTATGATTCTATCATGTCTATGTTGTTTGTGATCTTGCATGCTCTCCGTTGTTAGTAGCTATCTTGGCCAAGTAGTTGCTAGTGACTCCAAGAGGGGGTATTTATGCTCGATAGTGGGTTCATGCCTCTAGTTTCCAAGGGAAGTGATAGAAATCTCTTCGGTTGTAGATGTGTTGTTTCCACTAGGGAGAAAACAACGGTCTCTTGTTTATGGAACAAGTGGATTGTTTACCTTACACACTTTGCTTAAAGCAGTTGTCTTTTGCTTGCAACTTAATACTGGAGGGGGTTCCGATGATAACCTGAAGGTGGACTTATAGTCATAGATGTAGTTGGATGGCGGTCTGTGCATATTATTGTATTGCCCAATTGTATACTCATACAATCCATACCTAGTGGTGAAAGTAGTCTTAGGAATCTGTTGTTCTCTAATCTTTTGCTGAAAGTAGCCTGATCGGAGATCAATTTTTTAGAACACACGAGCTCCTTCTAGCTAATCAAAGAGATCGTTTATTCTAGGTAAGGGATACTTGTTCTTTATGGTAACTTTGTTAAGTGATCGATAATCTATGCATAGCCTCTGACTTCTGTCTTTCTTCTCAACAAACAGAACTGGTGCACCCCAAGACGAAGAACTTGGTTGGATAAATCCTTTCTGCAACTGTTCTCCAAGCTGTTTCTTGAGCTCTTTTAACTCATCAACTGACATCTTGTAGGGTCTCTTTGCTATGGGTCCAGATCCTGGAAGTAAGTCAATCAAAAACTCCACATCTCTATTTGATGGAATTCCTGGTAATTCCTCCGGAAACACATTCGGGTACTCCTACACTACTGGTACACTATATATGATAACCCCCTTAAGGGAATTATTTAGCTTACTCCCTTTGGGTTCAAAGTTAGACTTGAACCTAATCCGTTTCTTATCCGGGGTTGTAAGTGTAACACTTCTTCTGGCACAGTCTATTACTCCCTCATATCTAGTCATCCAATCCATGCCCAAACTTACATCCAATCCTTGGGAATCTAGGATTATCAGACTAACTAGAAATTTGTATTTTCCAAACTCTATTACTAGATCATGACATCCAAAATTTACAATCATCTCTCCACCTGGGGAGCTTACTTTAATAGGACATCCAATTGTTTTAGTTGGGAGTCTACTTTTGTCTACAAATGCTCTTGAAATGAATGAATGCGATGCGCTGGTATCAAAAAGAACAAGTGCTGGAAAGGAATTAATCTTGAACTTACCAGCCATAGCATCAGACTCCTCTTGGATTTCCTCCACATTGATGTGGTTCACACGACCCTTCTGAAAAGGGTTTGGTTTGTTGGCTCCATCAGTCTTCTTTTCTGGGCATTCATTTGCATAGTGCCTAGTTTTCTTGCACTTGAAGCATTCAACCTGACTGATGTCCCTCTTAGCTGGCTGACTCCCATTGCCATTTCCACTATGGTGACTCTTGTGTCCACTCTTGTTGCTCCGGTAATCACCATTGTTGTGTCCATGATGTTTATTGCTATCGTGGTGACGGTTACTGTTGTGGTGGTTGTTATGATTCCCGTGTTTGTGGGATCCAGAACCTCCACTTCCTTCACCAAAATAACGCTTGTGAGACGATCTAGATCCATGCTTATCAAAATGGTGCTTCCTCTTCCTATTCTCCACTTGATTCATCTTGCTTTCCAAGATGGTAGCTTTTTCACATAGAGATTGATAAGTTGGAACATATGCAACAGATAGTTGCATACACATCTCATCATTCAGCCCTTCAAGGAACTTCTCCTTCCTTTTTGCATCAGTGTCAACATCATCCGGTGCATAGCGTGCCAGATTGTTGAACTCCTCAATATATTCTGCAACACTGCGATGGCGTTGCTTAAGGTTGTGAAATTCCTTCTTCTTCAAACTCATCACTCATGAGTCATCATTTGGATCAACTGGGTCTGGGCTATCATCAGTTGTTGCATCTCATTGCCATTGTTGTTGTTGTTATTGTTGGGATTGGTACGACGGGGAGGCATCTATGGTTTCAATAAGGATAAGAAAGGATAAATACCCCATAGATACTAACATGCACATCACAACACATAGCAACAAACACAAATAAGCAAGCACAAGATAAACTTTAGGATTCAAAACGAACAACAAGTTTTGTAAAGTAAACACACTAGCATAGTCATACACATGTTGGATGATCAATGCGACTCAATAAATAAAAATATGATAGATAGATAGATAGATAGCCAAGTATTTAACACTACTCCTCCATATCGACTTCCTCCTCCACTAGAGTAAGTCCCGCTACGTTGATTCCTGCCTTGTACTCCTCTATGTTGACGGTCAAAGCATCAAACTTCGCCTGAAGCTCTCTCTTCTGCGAACGCTGCCTCTCAAACACCTCCTGCTGTGTCTCTAACTCAAGACCCTTGAGTTCCATCTCGGCCTTCATCTCATTTATCTTCTTGTTCCTATCCTGCACTCTCTTTTCTTGGTTCTCGAACCTCTTGTCTTGCTTATCGAACCTAGTCTCCATCTCCTTGATGCTCTCCTCTTGATCCTCGAAGGCCTTGTCATTCTCCCTCAACTGGACGCGTAGCTCGTCATTGCTAAGCATGACGTTGGTCCTATCAGTATCGAGGTGCCTAAGAAGGCTCTCTAGGTCCTGAAGATAGAGGAGCACTGGCTCAATAGTATATCTAGTGGCCTCGTCATACACTATAGCCTCTCCGTCCTCATCACTTCTCCCAAATGGATGGAAGTAGAGGCCCCTGAGCTCGGCGGAGTGACGTCCACAGAAGTGTCCAAGAAGCTCATGCATGGCGATGTTGAGGCCCTTCTCCTTGTCGTCATGGAGTTAAAGGTGATGTCCTCAGTGGAAGGCTCCGACTGGCATCCTGGCTGCGAGACTCTAAATCCCCATAGATCCTTCCTCTCGAACTTCCTGAGCTGAAGTCCCTTAATATTAGGGAGGGGAAGATTGAGCACACTGACAAGCTCCACGATACGGGATCCAAAACGAGGTCCCTTGAACTCCTTGGCGGTGCTGAAAACAAATCTAGGCATCTATTGCATAGGATAGAGAAAATTAGAAACAACATAAGTAAAGAGTACAACATAAGGTAGCAAAACAAAAGCAAAGTCAAAACATAAATTATTTCAAACACACAAGTCATGGTATACAATATTCAATCACAAGCACCAAGGTTCAAACATAACTTAGACAAATTTCTGCCATACCACATAGGTTGGTATGATCAAAATTATTAACGCGAGAAAACGACAAGTGTGGTGGTCCAACTATTGGAGTATGTCACAACTCTCACTCACTAGTCAAGGTTTCTATCTCGACATCCTTGGAGGCAATCGGTTTTTCTTGATCACAAGACTCCCATGCTAAGTCTATGATATCCTCCCTTAGACGTTTTATAGTGGTCTCTAAGTCTTGGGTATGCTTCTTCTCCTCCCTAAGGTCATTTTGAGTGTTGAGCATTCTACACTTGAGTCTTTCTCCAAGCTCCCTGATGGCATTCCATGCTGCATTCCTTGCAGAGTCAAAGAATGACATGTGCATTTCAGATTTGGTGACCATGCAGAATCACGACTCTTTGTGGTTGTCCTCCTTGTTTTTATACAAGTGGAGTTGTACCCACCAATATTCTTCTCCTTCATCCATCACGGGAAATCCCTTGTACACGGCTTCACATGTATCCCCAAGCTAACCATGAGGTTTTTGAGTGCCTTGGGAAACTCCGTCTCACATTCTAAGGTCATGGTCATCAGTCGTCCCTTCCCGACGGCTTCGTTGATGGCGGACATCTACAAATAGAGATGATAAAGAAGATTAGGAGAAGTTTTATGAGATGAAATGAGACAAGTGTGGAAATTTACAAAGGAGTTTGCATTTTCCTAGTGGTTTCCTTAGTCTAATCCATCTTAGGGTCATAATCCTACAGGCAACACAGTGCTCTGATACCATCTGTAAGACCTCACCCTTTAAGGTAAAGGCCCTTGTGATTGCAATGCTAGTCCCTTGATCAAAATGCTAGCATCCACAGTTTAAGATGAAGTACGCAGATACAAAGGTCATTATTACAGCGTAATTCTAGAGATATAATAGTTCTTACAACTCATTAGGCCAAAGCTAATACCCAGATTTTTCAACACTTAACAATATAAATAAAGTCTTCATCTTCATGTGCCACATGCAAACATGTTGAGTGTAGACTCATAACCCTAGTCACCATCAGAGTAACCTACAACATAATAAGTTGCAGCCGCAGAGGGTCAATACATTTGGAATTGTATTGGCAAGTGATACCATAGTAGTATAGTAACATCTAATAACTATATGAATTTGGCTAAGTGTAACTCAGGCTGGCTTTGCTCAAAATAAGGTTTTTCTTATTAGTTTGAAACACTAAGTTTTTGTTTGACAAAAACACCAAGGAACCACAAATAGACATTGGTGAACCTCTACCCTTGTTCAACCACAAGTTTTAACTTAGAGAAATTGGGATGAGGATATTCTTGACCATTTCAATGTCTTGTCACTCAAAATTGTCCATAACCGGGGACACGGGTAAGTACTTAGTTTTACCCTCTCGAGAGGGGGTGCACTTTCCCCACAAGACTTGACATGCATCGAGACGAGACTTTTCAGAAGCAATCCCTTAGAACACCATGGACGCTTTCCATCCTACCAACTCTACCACCATCTGTCCATCTGGATGAGTTCTTGCAACTTAGTTGGTCAAGGCAGAGCCCATATGCCATGTGGTTGCACTAGAAGCTCCTTGACACAAAATATCTCAAATCCCTTTGTTCCTGGGTGCCCATCCACAAGTGTGATACACAAGGTATACCATAGACATGGGCCTTGTGTAAACACTCAACACAAATCATACAAGTCCCATTCCATAGTAACATCCCAAAAATCATGATTTATAAAGTTTACATATCATTCATGTATTCATAAGCATTTAGGATCATTTTCAAATAAGATTTCAAAACAGAAGCAAATGTAGGTAATGACTTATTCCTCACTCTCTAATATGAGAATACTTTGTTTCAACCAGTAAGGTTTGAATGTTGATTCCAAAGATTGTTCAAAATTTCAAAACAAAAATCTAAATTCAAAACCATTCTTATGTCTTTTATAAATAAATAATTAAGGCAAGGTTTATTTTAAATTTCAATGGGCCAATGTAATTTTGAGTGAACAGTAATGTTTTATATTCAAATATGTGCATGGTTCACTCTACAAAAATCTAGAGAAAATTTTAATTCAAATTCACTTGAAAAGCATTTGAAAATGATTTCAAAAAATCAAAACAGAAATACAAAAGGATAAAAGGAAAGGAAAAGGGCCAGCGTTGCCAAACCGGCCCAGTACTGGATCCAGCCCAACAACCAGCCCACCCGGGGTTCACCTCTCCCTCTGTTTCTCACCCACACGAGCACACCCCTCTCGCTGACGCCTCGGACCCACCTACCCCGTCATCATCGTCCCCAAATCACCGCGCGACGACCCGCTCCACCGTTTCCTCCTCGCAGTGACGCCGCGTTGATTCCTCGCTTAATTCCCATTGATGCAACGCGTAATTGCCGCCCTCGCTCTGGCTACATAACCACATCCCCACGCCGCTCCTTTCCCCTCACTCACCAACCACAGATGCCGCTAGGATGTCCATAATCGAGCTCGCACCGCCGCGGTACTGAGCATCTCCGGCAGCAAATTCCGGTGAGTCCTGACTGCCCCTGTGCCTCTGTTTCAAACGAGTGTGACCAGCATGTCCTAGTGAACCTTCTGACACCTCTGGTTTGCCCGCGCATGACCCAGGTCGTCGCCCCCGTCCACCTCTGCGAACGACAGAACCGCCGCTCAACTCCGGCGAGCGATTTAGGTAAAGTCCGACCACCCCTTGTCTTCTCCCTGACCCTGCCATGTTCTCCTAATCGCTGTGCACGCGCTGATTCCCTTTCCTTGTGTTAGGGTGGTCCAGAATGTCGCCGACATCGTCGTCCACCCGAGCCCGACGCTGTCCTCGACTCCGACGAGCTCCCACGGCCACAGTAGCTCGCCCCTGTCCATGCCAGCAACATCTTGAGCTTCCTCGTAGGCTTGTGACGCCGGTAAGCATCGCCACTGCCCCATCCCTCGCTAGAATCGCCGGACCGTCACCGGTAGACGCGTCGCCGCCGCTCCATTTGCACCGCCGGTTTAGGGTCAAGTCGATTAGATCCATTGGATCTAGATCCAGTGGTCTAGATTAGACACTAGCCCGAAGAATGCGGGCGAATCTGAGCATTGGATCTCATTTAGATCTGACGGTCTTGGCGTGTGATCGTGATCAAAGGCGGTGCCGTCCAATCAGGAAGCGCCACGTGGCCAGGTTTTAGATTTAAAATCTGGGATTGCATCTATTAGATATTCAAATTTGTAAATTCAATAACTTTTGTTCTTTTTATCAAAGTACAAATAATATACCATTGGAATCAAAAAAAACAAATCCTACACATCTATGGGCTTAGTTTTGTATTTTGTTTCTGTTAAAATAGAATTTTATGCAGAGACATTTGTAGGCCTATTTTGTGTATAAAAATTATTTGAAAAATGTTTTAAAGGCCAAATTAAGTCTAGTGTATAAATGTTTATTTTATTGCTCAGTACTATTTTACTTGTCTTGGTTGGTCTAGAAAAATCATCACATGGCATTTTCATGCATTCATATATTTTTGTTTGATTATTTGGAATGTGAATTTGGTGTTATCATTTTATGTGTAGATTTTGGTGCTAGTGGTGATTGTGACTGTGAGGATTGTTGTTACTCCCCCAACTACCAAGGCAAGTGGTGCTTCATACTTTTATCCCAATATTTTGACTATGCATTAGAAATATTTTGTATAGGGCTTGCATGATAATTTTTTCTAAAGTATCTATATGCTATGCTTGGGAAATCCTAGTAGTTGTAGAATTGTTAGAATTTTCTCTAAGTTAAGATACTTGCTATTGCCATGCTTAGCCTAGATAGTAGCAACCAAGGGTGGATTATATACATACTATGGAAAAATATTTCTAAGTCTTTGACTTATGTTTTTTCTTAATAAAACAACTAAGTGAATGAAACACCTGGGTGGAATGGTAATTGCTTGGTGGATTTTTGTTGAGTGGTTACCAGGGCCCATTTTCCAATGGTTTACCCTGTGTATCTCACTTGTGGAATGCCACCCAGGTACAAAGGTATTTGAGATGCCATATGTTAAGAAGCTTCTAGTGCAGCCACATGGCATAATGGGCTCTGCCTGGATCATATAGGTTGCAATAACTTAGCCAAATGGACAGTTGGTGGTATAGGGTGATAGGTTTGGAACGCGTCCATTTTGGTCTAAGGGGAGGCTTCTGAAAGGTCCTGTCTTGGTGAAAATCAAGTCTTGTGGGGAAAGTGCACCACCTCTGCAGAAAGAAGAATCTAAGTACTTAGCCGTGTCCCCGGAAACGGACAATTTGAGCATCAAGACATGGAAGCTATCAAGAATATCCTCATCCCAATTTCTAAGTTAAAAACTTGGGGTTGAACAAGGGTAAAGGTTCACCAATGTCTATTGGTGGTTCCTTGGGAGTTTTTGCCAAACAAAAACTTAGTGTTTTCAACTGATAGGTAAAACCTATTTTTGAGCAAAGCAAGCCTAAGCTACACTTAGCTAAATTCATGTAGAAGCTAGATAATATTATTCTACTAAGGTATCACTTGCCAATACTATTCCAATGTATTGACCCACTGTGGCTGTAACTTGTGATGTTGAAGGTTACTCTGATGAGGATTAGGGTTATGAGTCTACACTCAACATGCTTGCCTGTGGCACATGAAGATGAAGACTTTTATTTATATTGTTAACTTAAACTCTTGTACTAGCCTATGGCCATGGAGTTTGTAAAAGACTATGTTTGTCTCTGGAATGATATGTAATAATGACCTTTGTTTCTGTGTACTTCATCTTAAATTGTGGATGCTAGCAATTGATCCAGGGACTAGCATTGCAATCACAGGGACCTTTACCTTTATAAAGGTGGGGTCTTACGGATGGTATCAGAGCACTGGGTTGCATGTAGGATTATGACCCTAGGATTGGATTAGAAACCACTAAGGAAAAAATTTGAACACTTTGAAAAATTTCCACACTTGTCTTTTTCTTCTCATAGACTTTTCTAATCTTCTTTATCATCTCTATTTGTAGATGAACTCCATCAAAAAATCCGTGAGGAAGGGACCACTCATTACCATGTCTTTGGAGTGTGAGACTGAATTTCCCAAGGCACTCAAGAACCTTATGTTTACCATGGGGATACATGGTGTAGCTGTGTACAAGGGATTCCCTGTGATGGATGAAGGATAAGAATATTGGTTCACTTGTACAAAAACAAGGAAGACAACCACAAGGAGTCAGGATTCTCCATGGTCACCAACTCTGAAATGCACACAACATTCTTTGACTCTGCAAGAAATGCAGCTTGGAATGCCATCAAGGAGCTTGGTGATAGACTCAAGTGCAGAATGCTCAACACCCAAAATGACCTTAGAGAATAAAAGAAGCATACCCAAGAATTAGAGACTACCAACCAACAACTAAGGGGAGACATCATAGATTTAATATGGGAGTCTTGTGAACAAGATAGACAGATGGCTACTAAGGATGCCCCGATAGCTATTCTGTCTAGTGAGTGAGAGTTGTAACGTACTTCGTTAGTTGGACCACCACACTTATCGTTTTTACTTCCAAAAATTTGTCTAAGTTATGTTGAACCTTTGATGTTTGTAATGGATTTGTGTATGCCATGACTTGTGTGTTTGATGCTAAAAGAGGTGCTTGTGATATTATGTATTGTGATTTTTCTCTACTTGTGTTGATTCTAACCTTTATCTATCTTATAAAATAGATGCCTAATGTTGTTATCAACACGGCCGAGGAGTTCAAGGGAACTCGTTTTGGTACTCCTCTCATTCAGCTCACTAGTGTGCTCAACCTTCCACTTCCTAGCATCATGACACTTCCACTCGCCAAGTTTGAGAGGAAGGACCTATGGGGCTTCAGAGTCACACAGCCGGGACGCCAGGCAGAGCCAGCCATGGAGGCCATCACTTTCAAGCTGATGCATGACGACAAAGAGAAAGGCTTAGATGTAGTCATGCAGGAATTACTTGGGCGCCTGGTAGGGAGAAACTCCACCGATCTTAGAGGTCTTTACTTTCACCCCTTGAGAGGCATAGCGAGGAGGTAAGGCTATAGAAATGCAGTATGCTGCTAGAGAGACGATGGAGCCGATTCGTTTGTACCTTCAGGACCTAGAGGGTCTTATTAGACACCTATATACTGATAGGACCAACGTCATGCTTAGCAATGACGAGATCCAGGTTCAGCTTCAATAGAAGGACAAGCTCTTTGCGGAGCAAGACGAGATAGTCAAGGAAATGGAGGCCAAGTTTGAAAGCCTGGACAAGAAGTTCAAGACCCAGGAGAAAAGAGTCCATGACATGAACAAGAAGATCCAGGAGATGAAGGAAGAGCTAGAGTCCAAGGACTTCGAGCTTGAGCATCAGCAAGGAGTGATCGAGAGGCTTCACTCACAGAAGAGGGCTCTTAGGGCCAAGATTGAGGCCTTGACTGCTAGTGTTGATGAGTACAAGACCGCCATGGAGAATGTAGGTCTTACCCTCGTTGATGTGGAGATTTATGCGGAGGAGTAGTGTAGACTACTCGTCTATGTTTCATCTACTGTACTTTGATTATTGAGTCGAAATGACCATCCAACATGTGGATGGATTGCTATGGTGTGTTTTATTTTTCCAAAACTTGTTGTTTATGTCATTTAAACTCTATGTTATTTTGATGCTTGGTTATTGTGATTGTCTATGTGATGTATTGTGCATGTTAAGCATATATGGGTATCTCATTCTTATCCTTATTAAAACCACAGATGCCTCCTCGACGTGCCAACCCCAACAAAACAACAAGAACAACCAGAATAATCCGCCAGGATTTGACATGCTCACCAGATTTCTAAGACTGAGGCCTGCAAAGTTCTCGGGAACACTGATCCAATGGTAGCCAATGACTGGTTACGTTCAGTGAACAAGGACTTAGTGACTGTCAGCTGCACCGACAAAGAGAAGGTCAGGTTTGCAACACATCTGCTAGAAGGGCCAGTAGCAACCTGGTGGGACAACTTTCAGATCACCACTCCCATTGAGGATGTGACTTGGGCTATCTTTGAGGATGGATTCCATACAGCTCACATCTCATCCGGAGTGATGAATTTGAAGAACAAGGAGTTCCGCAATCTGAAGCAGCGTCACCGCAGCGTGGCTGAATACATTGAGGAATTCAACAATCTGGCGCGTTATGCACCGGATGAAGTTGATACAAGTGCCAAGAGGAAGGAGAAATTCCTCGAAGGACTGAATGATGAATTGAATCTGTAGTTATCTGTTGCCTATGTACCAACCTACCAATCATTTTGTGGCAAGGCTACCATCTTGGAGAACAAGATGAAACAGGTTGAGAGCAGGAAAAGGAAGCACAGCTTTGATAAGCACAGCTCGGGATCATCTCACAATCGTTCCCATCATGATGATAGTGGGAGTTCTGGATCCCACAAACATGGAAAGTACAACAACCACCACACCCACAACCACCATCATGACAACAAGCATCACCGCAGTCATGATAATGACAAGTATAAGAACCACAAGAGTGGACACAAAAGCCACCACAGTGGAGGTGGAAATGGCAGTGGAAGTCAGCTTTCAAAGAGGGATATCAGTCAGGTTGAGTGCTTCAAGTGTAAGAAGATGGGGCACTATGCTAATGAGTGCCCAGAAAAGAAAGTTGAAGGTGCAAAAAAGCCCAATCCCTTCCAAAAGGGACAAGTGAACCACATCAATGTGGAAGAAATATATGAGGAACCTGATGCGGTGGCTAGTAAGTTCAAACTCAATTCTATTCCAGCACTTGTTCTTTTTGATACTGGTGCATCGCATTCATTCATATCAAGATCATTTGTTGATAGAAATGGACTTCCAGTTGAAACTATTGGGTGTCCTATAAAAGTAAGTTCTCCTGGTGGAGAAATGATAGTGAACTCGGGATGTCATGACCTAGTGATAGAATTTGGGAAGTATAAGTTTCCCGTTAATTTGATAATCCTAAATTCCCAAGGATTGGATGTCATTGTGGGAATGGATTGGATGACTAAGTACAAGGGAGTTCTAGATTGTGCCAATCATATTGTCACACTCACAACCCCGGATAATAAAAGGATTAGATTCAAGACTAACTTTGAATCAAAAGGGAGTAAGCTAAATTCTCTTAAGGGGTTATCATAGACAGTGTGCTAATTGTGAGAGAATATCCGGATGTGTTTCCGGAGGAATTGCCAGGAATGCCACCAGATAGAGATGTGGAGTTCTTAATTGATTTGCTTCCAGGATCTGGACCAATAGCAAGGAGACCTTACAAGATGTCGGTTGATGAGTTGAAGGAACTCAAGAAACAACTTGGAGAACAGTTGCAGAAAGGATTTATTCAACCAAGTTCTTCAGGGAGCACTAGTTTTGTTTGTTGAAAAGAAAGATAGAAGTCAAAGGTTATGCATAGATTATCATTCACTCAATGAGGTGACTATCAAGAACAAATATCCTTTGCCCAGAATCAATGACTTGTTTGATCAGTTAGAAGGAGCCCGTGTGTTCTCAAAGATTAATCTTCGATCAGGCTATTTTCAACTAAAGATAAGGGGACAAGACATACCTAAGACTGCTTTCACTACTAGGTATGGATTGTATGAGTATACCGTGATGCCATTTGGTTTGACCAATGCACCAGCTTACTTCATGAATATGATGAACAAGGTGTTCATGGAGTTTCTTGACAAGTTTGTTGTCGTTTTCGTTGATGACATTTTAATCTACTCCAAGAGCAATGAAGAGCATGAAGGACATTTGTGATTGATACTTGAGAAGCTTAGAGAGCATAAACTGTATGCCAAATTCAGAAAGTGTGAATTCTGGTTGAATGAAGTCGGATTTCTTGGACACATTGTGTCAGGAGATGGTGTAGCGGTTGATCCCGCAAAAGTGTCAGTTGTAACTGGATGGGAATCTCCTAAGTCAGTGAAAGAAGTTCGTAGTTTCCTTGGCTTGGCAGGATACTATAGAAGGTTCACTGAGAATTTCTCAAAGGTAGCTAAGCCAATGACGGAGTTACTTAAGAAAGACAATAAATTTGATTGGACTGAAGGCTATGAACTCAGTTTCCAAGAGTTGAAGAAGAGACTAGTGACAACACCAGTCATATGTCTGCCAGATTTGGATAAGGATTTCCAAGTTTATTGTGATGCATCTCACCAAGGATTGGGTGCAGTTCTGATGCAAGAAGGGAAAGTTGTGCATTATGCCTCGAGACAACTCAAAACTCATGAAGTGAATTATCCTACTCATGATTTAGAGTTAGCCTCTGTTGTCCATGCACTCAAAACATGGAGACATTATCTTTTGGGAAAGCGATGTGAAGTGTTCACAGATCACAAAAGTTTGAAGTATATCTTCACCCAGAAAGAAATCAACAGGAGACAAATAAGATGGCTAGAACTCATCAAGGACTACGACTTGAGTTTGCAATACCACCCCGGTAAAGCAAATGTTGTAGCGGATGCATTAAGCCGTAAGGTTTATGTGAATGGCCTTACTAAAGGAGAATTGCAAGATGATCTGTGTGCCCAGTTCAAAGATCTCAGATTGGAGATTGTGCCTAAAGGACATCTCATGTCATTGGATGTTCAACCCACCTTTTTGGACAAAATCAAAGAAGCCCAAAATATAGACAAGGAAATTGAAGAGATTAAGGAAAATATTGGCAAGGGAAAAGCCAAAGGATTTTGTGAAGACGAACATGGTACTTTATGGTATGGAAAATGTATCTGCATTCCGCAAGATCCGGAGCTCCGGAAACTGATTTTACAAGAAGCACACAACTCACCATATTCCATTCATCCGGGTAACACCAAAACATACATGGATATGAAGGAAAGATTTTGGTGGAATAATCTCAAGAAGGACATCGCCGAACATATTGCTTTGTGTGATGTATGTAGCAGAGTGAAAGCAGAACATCAGAAACCAAAAGGATTGTTACAACCACTACCTATTCCTGATTGGAAGTGGGACAAGATTGGCATGGATTTCATCACTGGACTGCCAAGGACTAGATCGGGATATGATTCTATTTGGGTCGTAGTGGATCGCCTAACTAAAGTGGCTCATTTCATACTCGTTAAGACAACCTATACAAGTGCTAAGTTAGCCAAGATCTATACGAATAGGATTGTGTGTCTGCATGGAGTACCCAAGAGTATTATGTCTGATAGGGGAACTCAATTCACTTCCCATTTTTGGAGGCAACTGCATGAGTCATTGGGAACGAGATTGGAATTTAGCACTGCTTTTCATCCCCAGAGTGATGGAAAGATAGAAAGGACCAACTAGATTCTAGAGGATATGTTGAGGGCATGTGCCCTAGATTATGGTGCTCGTTGGGATGAAAGTTTGCCTTACGCAGAATTCTCTTACAACAACAGCTATCAAGCCAGTATTGAGATGGCACCGTTTGAATTTCTCTATGGGAGAAAGTGTACTACACCATTACTATGGAATGGTGTTGGAGAAAGAAACTTGTTCGGGCCAGAACTAATCAAGGAAGCTGAAGAGAAAGTCAAGTTAGTAAAGGACAGATTGAAGATAGAACAGTCCCAACAAAAGAGCTACGCAGATCCCAAGCGCATGGAAGTCACCTATGAAGTGGGTGATAGAGCTTATCTTAGAGTATCACCACTTCGTGGAGTGAAGAGGTTTGGAGTCAAAGGAAAATTGGCCCCAAGATATGTTGGACCATTCAAGATTCTGAGCCATAAAGGAGAAGTAGCATATGAGATTGAATTGCCTGAATCATTGTCTGCTGTTCACAATGTGTTCCATGTGAGTCAGCTAAAGAAATTCCATTCGGAGATGGAGGAGACTTCTTTGAAGGATACTATACCTTTGGAAGAGGTCCAATTGGAAAGTGATCTCACTTATGATGAAAAACCTATCGAGATTCTTGAGACTGCATAAAGAGTTACACGGACAAAGACTATCAAATTCTGCAAAGTTCAGTGGAACCATCATTCCGAAGAAGAAGCAACATGGGAAAGATAAGATGATCTTCGGAAAGACCACCCTCACCTATTTGCTAGCCAACCCGAATCTCGAGGGTGAGATTCACCTTAAGGGGGTTAGATTTGTAACATCCCAAAAATCCCGATTTATAAAGTTTACATATCATTCATGCATTCATAAGCATTTAGGATCATTTTCAAATAAGATTTCAAAACAGAAGCAAATGTAGGTAATGACTTATTCCTCACTCTCTAATATGAGAATACTTTGTTTCAACCAGTAAGGTTTGAATATAGGTTTGAATGTTGATTCCAAAGATTGTTCAAAATTTCGAAACAAAAATCTAAATTCAAAACCATTCTTATGTCTTTTATAAATAAATAATTAAGGCAAGGTTTATTTTAAATTTCAATGGGTCAATGTAATTTTGAGTGAACAGCAATGTTTTATATTCCAATATGTGCATGGTTCACTCTATAAAAATCTAGAGAAAATTTGAATTCAAATTCATTTGAAAAGAATTTTAAAATGATTTTAGAAAATCAAAACAGAAATAGAAAAGGATAAAAGAAAAGGAAAAGGGCTAGCGTTGCCAAACCGGCCCAGTACTGGATCCATCCCAACAACCAGCCCACCCGGGGTTCCCCTCTCCCTCTGTTTCTCACCCACACGAGCACACCCCTCTCGCTGACGCCTCGGACCCACCTGCCCCGTCATCATCGTCCCCAAATCACCGCGCGACGACCCGCTCCGCCGTTTCCTCCTTGCAGTGACGCCACGTTGATTCCGCGTTGATGCAGCGCGTAATTGCCGCCCTCGCTCTGGCTACATAACCACCTCCCCACCCTGCTCCTTTCCCCTCACTCACCAACCACAGAGCGCCGCTAGTCTGTCCACAATCGAGCTCGCACCTCCACGGTACTGAGCATCTCCGGCAGCAAATTTCGGTGAGTCCTGACCGCCCTTGTGCCTCTGTTTCAAACGAGTGTGACCAGCATGTCCTAGTGCACCTTCTGACACCTTTGGTTTGCCCGCACATGACCCAGGTCGTCGCCCACGTCCACCTCTACGAACGACAGAACCGCCGCTCAACTCCGGCGAGCGATTTAGGTAAAGTCCGATCGCCCCTTGTCTTATCCCTGACCCTGCCATTTTCGCCTGATCGTTGTGCACGCGCTGATGCCGTTGCCTTGTGTTAGGGTGGTCCAGAACGTCGCCAACTTCGCCGTCCCCCCGAGCCCGACGCTGCCCTCGACTCCGAGAGCTCCCACGGCCACAGCAGCTCGCCCCTGTCCACGCCAGCAACATCTTGAGCTTCCTCGCAGGCTTGCGATGCCGGTAAGCATCGCCACTGCCCCTAGCCCTCGCTAGAATCGCCGGACCATCACCGGCAGACGCGTCTCCGCCGCTCTGGCCATTTGCGCCGCCGGTTTAGGGTCAAGTCGATTAGATCCAGTGGTCTAGATTAGACGCCAGCCCGAAAGGGTACGGGCAGATCTGAGCCGTTGGATCTCATTTAGATCTGACGGTCTTGCGTGATGATCCATGAAGTGGTAATCAATCAGGAAGTGCCGCGTGGCTAGGTTTTAGATTTAAAATCTGGGATTTCATCTATTAGATATTCAAATTTGTAAATTCAATAACTTTTGTTCTGTTTATCCAAAAAATACAAATAATATACCATTGGAATCACAAAAAGAAATCCTACACATCTATGGGCTTAGTTTTGTATTTTGTTTCTGTTAAAATAGAATTTTATGCAGAGACATTTGTAGGCCTATTTTGTGTATAAAAATTATTTGAAAAATGTTTAAAGGCCAAATTAAGTCTATTTGGTGTATAAATGTTTATTTTATTGCTCAGTACTGTTTTACTTGTCTTGGTTGGTCTAGAAAAATCATCACATGGCATTTTCATGCATTCATATATTTTTGTTTGATTATTTGGAATGTGAATTTGGTGCTATCATGTCATTTTCATGCATGGCATTTTCATGCATTTTCACATAGCTTTTTTTCACTCAATGGCCACTATTCGTTATAGAAAAAATCCGATTGCTACCCTAACTAGATAGGATGGCTCAATTGCTTCAGAACATCATCAAAAAGCTGGGATCCTCTCGGAATCATTCAGACAACGCCTGGGCATCTCCATTCCTATTAATGCTTCTATTGATTTCTCTCAGTACTTCTCACCTGTGGAAGATCTGCATAGCCTCGTTGCTCCTTTCACGCATGATGAAATTGACAAGGTGGTCTCTCATATGCCAAATGACAAGTCACCCGGGCCAGATGGCTTCTCGGGTTTATTTCTGAAAGTTTGCTGGCCGGTGGTGAAATATGACTTTTATAGATTATGTCTTGAATTTTGGGAAGGCAAGGTGAATCTACAAAGTATCAATGATTCATTTATCACCTTAATTCCCAAAACTCTCGCCCCCGAAGGACCAAATGATTATTGTCCTATTTCCTTGCTTAATATCTGTATGAAACTACTCACCAAACTACTTGCTAACCGTCTACAGCACAAAATTCTTGAGCTAGTGCATATTAATCAGTATGGGTTTTTGAAATCTAGAAACATTCAAGATTGTGTGGGCTGGGCTTATGAGTACATTCACCAATGCAAACAAGGTAACATGCAAACGGTTATTCTCAAAATTGATTTTGCTAAAGCCTTTGACACTGTGGAGCATGAAGCCATTTTGAAAAAATTCAATGCCTGGGTTTTCACCCGAGATGGCTGAAGTGGATGCATATGATCATGTCTATGGGTACCTCTGTTATTCTTCTGAATGGAGTGATGGGCAAAAAATTTGTCGACGTGGGGTTCGTCAGGTAGACCCTTTCTCCCCTCTCCTCTTTGTGAGTGCTGCTGAGTTATTGCAGGTCATGGTAAATCAGCTGTTTCATGATGGGATCCTCTCAGCGCCCCTCAACATTCCAAATACCGACTTTCCCATTGTGCAGTATGCTGACGACACTTTGCTAATCCTTAAAGCTTGCCCCACTCAACTGTCTTCCCTCAAGAACCTTTTAGAAAATTTTGCTCAAGCTACTGGTCTTCGGGTCAATTATTCCAAGTCTGCTCTTATGCCCATCAATGTGTCTCTGGAACGTCTAGAGGAGCTCGCAGGTGTTTTTGGCTGCTCAATTGGTGTCTTACCTTTCACCTATCTTGGACTTCCGCTGGGAACTTCTAAACCCACAATTCAAGATATGATGCCTCTTGTTGGCTTGGTGGAAAGAAGACTAAACTCTAGTGCTAGATTCCTGGGATATGGTGGCAGGTTAGAATTTGTCAGATCTGTCTTGTCCTCTCTGCCCAACTTATATATGTGTTCCCTTAAAATTCAGAAGATGATACTTAATATTTGCAATAGATCTCAAAGACACTGCTTATGGGCTAAGGATGAAGATTCCTCCTCTGTTAATGCTCTTGTAGCCTGGAATTTGGTTTGTCGCCCCCGAAAACATGGTGGGCTAGGTGTGCTGCACTTAGAACTTCAGAATAAATCTCTGCTTATGAAACAGTTGCACAAATTTTATTCTAAAGAGAATGTACCTTGGGTTCAGCTTGTTTGGCGCTTATATGCGGATGGGGCTCCCCATGCACAATCTAGGCGTGGATCCTTCTGGTGGAGGGACATATTTAGCCTGGTAGGGGAATATCGCTCCATTACTCAATGCCAAGTGGTTGATGGCTCTTCGGTCCTGGTTTGGAAAGATTTTTGGAATGAGGGTGGGCTACTATGCGATTGTTTCCCTCGCTTATTATCCTTTGTGATCAATGAAGACTTGACTGTAGCTAATCTTAAGCAAGTTAATGACCTGAACATATGCTTCGCTTTGCCTCTTTCGTTCCAGGATTAACAGGAATGGGAACAGGTCTCCCAGATTTTGGCCAATATCAATATTTCTGAAGGAGGAGTGGACAGGCGTGTCTTTGTTTGGGGTGCAAAGTATGTGCCCTCCAAATATTATAATTTTCTATTTAACAGGATCCCCAAGTATTTAGCTCTTAATGCGATCTGGTCTTCGAGTGCTTTTCCTAAGCTTAAAGTGTTTTGCTGGTTACTTATGATGGATCGTCTGAACACAAAAGACCTCATGCAACGTAAACACTGGCAGGTGGATTCTGGTCCGAATTGTGTCCTCTGTGAGCTGGATATGCTGGAGACTAAAGATCACCTATTTTTTGAGTGTGGCTTCGCCAGAACCTGCTGGGACTTCCTTCACATCCCCTGGATTGACAGTGGGTCTTTTGCTGAAGTATTTGCTGCAGCCAAGAATGCCTTCGATGGCCCGTGCTTCACTAAAGTGTTTGCTTGTGCTGCTTGGAATATTTGGAGAATGCGCAATGACCTTATTTTCAAGAATACTCCATCCTCTTTCTCAAGATGGAAAATAGGATTTCAGAGTGACTTAGCTTTGCATAGACATAGATTAAAACCGATCCTGGTTCAACCCTTGGTTGAATGGATGGTTTCTTCATTTGTAGCCTGAGTGTAATGACTTATAGACCCTTCTACCCCCTGAACTTTCCTCTACCCTTTGTTTCCACCTGTTTCTCCTATTTGGTTCTTGATTATATATAAAATTACACCGTAGGGGCTTCCCCTACGGTGAAGGTGTCAAAAAAATTTGGTGCTATCATTTTATGTGTAGATTTTGGTGCTAGTGGTGATTGTGACTGTGAGGATTGTTGTTACTCCCCCAACTACGAAGGCAAGTGGTGCTTCATACTTTTGTCCTAATATTTTGACTATGCATTAGAAATATTTTGTATAGGGCTTGCATGATCATTTTTGATAAAGTATCTATATGCTATGCTTGGGAAATCCTAGTAGTTGTAGAATTGTTAGAATTTTCTCTAAGTTAAGATACTTGCTATTGCCATGCTTAGCCTAGCTAGTAGCAACCAAGGGTGGATTATATACATACTATGAAAAAATATTTCTAAGTATTTGACTTATGTTTTTGCTTAATAAAACAACTAAGTGGATGAAACACCTGGGTGGAATGGTAATTGCTTGGTGGATTTTTGTTGAGTGGTTACCAGGGCCCATTTTCCAATGGTTTACCCTATGTATCTCACTTGTGGAATGCCACTCAGGAACAAAGGGATTTGAGATGCCATATGTTAAGAAGCTTCTAGTGCAGCCACATGGCATTATGGGCTCTGCCTGGATCATATAGGTTGCAATAACTTAGCCAAATGACAGTTGGTGGTAGAGGATGATAGGTTTGGAATGTGTCCATTTTGGTCTAAGGGAAGGCTTCTGAAAGGTCCTGTCTTGGTGAAAATCAAGTCTTGTGGGGAAAGTGCACCACCTCTACAGAAGGAAGAACCTAAGTACTTAGCCGTGTCCCTGGAAACGGACAATTTGAGCATCAAGACATGGAAGCTATCAAGAATCTCCTCATCCCAATTTCTAAGTTCAAAATTTGGGGTTGAACAGGGGTAAAGGTTCACCAATGTCTATTGGTGGTTCCTTGGGAGTTTTTGCCAAACAAAAACTTAGTGTTTTCAACTGATAGGTAAAACCTATTTTTGAGCAAAGCAAGCCTAAGCTACACTTAGCCAAATTTATGTAGAAGCTAGATTATATTATTCTACTAAGGTATCACTTGCCAATACTATTCCAATGTATTGACCCACTGTGGCTGTAACTTGTGATGTTGAAGGTTACTCTGATGAGGATTAGGGTTATGAGTCTACACTCAACATGCTTGCCTGTGGCACATGAAGATGAAGACTTTTATTTATATTGTTAAGTTAAACTCTTGTACTAGCCTATGGCTATGGAGTTGTAAAAGACTATGTTCTCTCTGGAATGACGATGTAATAATGACCTTTGTTTCTGTGTGCTTCATCTTAAATTGTGGATGATAGCAATTGATCCAGGGACTAGCATTGCAATCACAGGGACCTTTACCTTTATAAAGGTGGGGTATTACATCCACCCAGGTGATTCATTAACAAAGTTGTTTTATTAATCAAAACATAGTCATAGTCTTTTCATAATATCATAACATGAATAATCCACCCTTGCTAGGTAGGCTAAGCATACTATCATAACATGTCTCTTAACTTAGGGATAAACTACTAAGACAACATCTATAGGATTTACCATAGCATAGCATATACTTAGAAAAATCACCATGCAAATCCTACTCAAAATAGTGCTAATGCAATAAGGAAAATAGTAGGACATGGGATGAAATATCATTTGCCTTGGTAGCTAGGAGAATAGGTACAATCCTCACAATCACACTCTCCACAATCCACAAAATCTACACATAAATTCATACAACAAATATTCATAATCAATATACAAACAAAATAATTATGAATGCATGAAAAATGCAATGAGATGATTTGTCACACTTTTAAAATCAAATTTTTCAGTACTTAAGACAAAGTAAACATTCTAAAGACTAAATAAAACAAAAACTACTTTAAAACAACATTCTAAATAATTTTTATAGTCAAAATAGGCCTACAAATGCTTCTGCATAAAATCCTAATTTTTCAGAAGCAAATGGCCAATTTTAATCAAGTCCATAGTTACAAATAACTCATTTTTATGAATGCATAGATATAAAATTTGCAATTTTTGGATTTACAGAACAAAAGTTATGGATTTTACAAGTTTAAACATCTAATAGATAAATTCCTGGATTTTAAATCTAAAACCTAGCCACGCGACAACATCCTATTGGACGGTACCGCTTCGGGAGGATCACTCTTGAGATCCATAGGATCTAAGTGGCGATGCATGGCTTAGATCTAATTGTACTTGTTCGCTACTGAATCTAATCTATACCACTAGATTCAGATCCAATGGATCAGATCTGCCCAACCAAACTCTAGCGACGCCAATGGACCTAGCGGCGGAGACGCCACTGACGGTGACACGCCGGCGAGGTCAGGGGGTAGGAAGGGTGTGTTGGCGCTTACCGAGATCGCGAGGGCGTGGGGAAGATCAACATGGACACGGTTGGGGTGGGGTCATACGAACACGGTAGCTAATCCTCGTCAGAGTTCGTCCGTGCGTCGGGTGCTCACGATCGAAGACGAAGACGATGAACTAGGATCCAAGAGGGAAAACGGATGGCATTAGAAGGCGCGCAAGGACATGGCGAACATAGTCGCGAGAATCATAGGTTAAGGGGAGCATGGGGTTTACTGAATTGGCTTACCGGAGTTGAGCTGGGCCTCGGGCGTTTGTAGACAATGACAGGGGCAATGACCTGGGGCACAAATGGACAAGCCACCGGCATTAGCAGATGCGCAAGATCAAGGGGAACACGCCCACGTGAACCAGAGGCCGAGGGGCGCACGAGGCTTATCGGAATAGCTCGTCGGAGCTGCTCGGTACTGCGGCGGTGCAAAGTAAAATTAGGGGAGCCTGGCGGCACTTAGTGCTGGCTGTGTGAGGGGAAATGACACAGAGAGGGAGGGGTTGCTGATTCAATGGCAATAACTCATGACATCAACGGCAGTGACAGAGGGGGAAGACACGGTAGGCGGCGCGGGTCTGGCGCGGGGTTGTCGATGATGGGTGAGCTGGCAGTGGGGTCCACACGTCAGCGAGTGGGTGCGCGCGCGGGCGGTGAGAACAGAGGGGAGAGGGGGTTTCCCGGGTGGGCTTAGTGGGCTGCCAGGGGAGTTGGGCTGAAAGGGTTGCTGCCTCTTATTTTTTTCTCTCTTTGCCTTTTTGTTTTCAGTTTTGATTTTTGAAATGAGATTTGAATAGGCATTTCAAATCCAAATTAATTCAAATCTTCACCAAAATTTTGTGAGGTGACCCTAGTGTTAAATAGTGTATCAAACACATCTATACACTCCAAAACATTTTTGGGTCACAAAATAAAACAAAACCATGCCCCATACATATAATATAAAAAGGGGTTTAAATATGGTTTTATTAGGGTTTTAGCTTTGAAAAAAATTTATGCCAAGTAAACATGCCATGATGATATGAATGCAACAACATGGTTTTGAATTTGATGAAATTTGGGATGTTACAAGTACGAGGGCCGTTCCTCATGCTACTCAACTTTAGTCACAAGCAATTTGTTGTCATTGTAAGTATATGTGTATCATAGAGAACCGCCAACGGGGTACCCCTTGCCCCATGACACATGAGCTATCCCATATCAAAATGACAAGGCAACAGACAATGAGCATCTTAGAGATCTTTTTATTTACCATGAGCATGGTGATCTTTTTTCTTTTCTTTTTTTCTATATTGTTTTCTAAAGATGCTTCATATATTGCTCACTATAGTTATGCTGCAAGTTTCCACCATGATTAGGCATGGCTTAGGCTAGCCGCCTAGGTGTTTCTCTAACACATATACAATACTCCATGGACTTACAAGCTCCCCTTTTATTTCACACCGCCGACATCCATAAAAAAAAGATCATGATATCAACTGGAGAGATATGTACAAGTGTTGAAAGCGTTTCCCATGACAACATGGTTCTGCTAACTCCCAACTTATAATTTATAAGCATATAAGCAACATAGATGGGCACAATGGTTCAAGTTTATTAAAAGAAAGTAAAGTGTGCCATCAAGTTTGTGAGAGCTTTAATCACTAATTTTCACATAACAAGTTAAGATAAATAAACACATGAATATACTTGGAATGGTGTAACACACCATGCATAGAAAGTTATAGTGTACTCTTTGGAAAAACTTGGTTTCTTGGGAGTTGGATGCACGAGTAGAGCTCATACTCAGTACAAGTGGAGGCTAGCAAAAGACTGGGAGCGACCAACTAAGAGAGCAATAATGGCTGTAATCATGCAAAGCGAAAAAAAACATTATTAATTAAAGCATAAAGTGATATCACAAGTCAAAAACTAAATTATCATAGAGGCTAAGGTGACTAGTTCATAGTCTTAACATGGTGTAAGCATGTGCCAAGTTAACCCAAGTAAAGCATCAAAGGAGAATACCACAATATTATGCTTTTGTATGCTAAAACAACGCATGATTCTTTCATGGCACATTAAGCAATCTCAATTGTTTGGAACAAGTCATGCTACAACAATAATCACTAAGCATATGGTCAAAGCAACATCTAACATGACATGATAAAGTTTAAGTCACAGTCAAAACAAGCTTCATTTTGTACCACTATAAGCATGAAACTTTCTACTCTTTTCAAACACCAATCAACTTATTTGAAACAACTCACAAAGATAATAATCAATAAAGATCAGTGATCTTGTCTCACAAATCTAAAAATAAGAACTAAAAATTTCTAAGCAAAAAGCATAAGAAAACTAAAGCTAAACATAGTGCTAGAAAAAGTGAACACTTGCAGAACAACAAGAGCGCAAACTAGAGTGTTCTAAACAATGAAAACGGAGCATGTCTCTCTCCAAAACAAACATGATGGGATCCAACCAACTTATTGCAGCAAACAAAACAAAAGAAATATAAAGACAAAAAAAGACGCTCCAAGAACAACACATAGTGCATGAAGCAATAGAAATATAGTATCTTGAAAGAAGACCTGAGATTTTTGTTGATGAAGAAGGGGATGCCTTGAGAATCCCCAAGCTATAATGCTTGTACATCTTCAATATTTCTTGGGGTGACATGGGTCGCATCCCCAATCTTGACCTTTTGTCCATACTTCATCTCATCACATCATTCTCTCCCAACACTTGAAAATTTCCTTCATACAAAACTTCACACAATCTTCATTAGCAACATTAGTGTATTCAAGATAATAAGACTTTGGGTTTAGTTTTAACACAAGTAAAACTTCCATTAAAACACAAGCTACTGTAGAAACTCCTTTTAAAAGCTCAAGTGATCAAACAGAACTCAAAAATAAACCAATTAAGAGGCAAATGCAAATATTGGTAGAAATCTGTCAAAACAGACCAGCAGGTAAAGACCGATTTTTAGAAAATCTAATGTTGCTTAAATCGAAAAGTGCAGAACTAACGAAAGTTGGGTAAATATCAGGGGCATGCACACAAAAAATTACAAATTAGTAAGAAGTTCTAGGATTTTTGACGATTTTTTACAGTGAAGCACAAAAATCTGTTTCGGGGCAGCAACTTCCTCAAATCTTACCTCCCTCTCATTAGAGGATATTCTAGGCACAAAACCCACACAAAAAGGATAAGGAGAGGTTATTACAGAGGAAATAACTTCCAAGACTCAACAAAACAAAAATAAACTGAAAGCAAAAATATAATGGGTTGTCTCCCAAAAGCTCTTTCTTTATAGCCATTAAGATAGACATGATAATTTCGATGATGCTCACATAAGAAATATGAATTAAAGTAAAAGAGAGCATCAAGAAGCAAATATAAAACAAATTTAAGTCTAAACCACTTCCTATGAAAAATAATCTTTTAAATAAACAAGTCATGAAAGCACAAAGCAACAAACATAGGAAAGCAAAACAAGTGCAACTTCAAAATTTTCAACATGAAGAGGGGAAACTTAATATTGTTGAGATACATAAAACCATGTTTTTTCCTCTCTCATAATACCTTGCAGTAGCATTATGAATAAAATTAACAACATAACTATCACATAAAACAATCTTATCATGAGCCACATGCATAAAATAATTATTACTCTCCATATAAGCATAGTCATTCTTATTAATCATAGTGGGAGCAAATTCAACAAAATAGCTATCATTATTATTCTCATCACCATAGTCATCAAATATAGGAGGAATATTGTAATCATAATTAATTTTCTCCTCAATAGTAGGTGGACCGAAAATATCATATTCATCATTGTAATCATCATATATTGGAGGTATAGTATCATCATAGCAAATTTCCTCCTCTAAAGCAAGTGGACTGAAAATATCATAATCATCATATATTAGAGGTATAGTATCATCATAACAAATTTTCTCCTCTAAAGCTAGGGAACTAAAAAGATCATTTTCATAAAAACTAGCTTCCTCAAGCTTAGGCATTTCCATAGCATTAGCAATAATGGTGTTCAAAGAATTCATACTAATAACATTGGTATTAGCATGCAAATAAAGTTCCATAGATTTTTTAATTTTCTCTTCATACACTTCATGTCTAACTCAAGATAAATACTATAAAGCTCTCTAATTTTGTTGTTGTTTTCCATTAAGCCTAACTACTGAAAATAAAAACAAGAAACAAAAAGATATAATTGCAGAATCTAAAGGAAATAACTTTGAGCACTCACACACCAGCAACAGCACTAGAAGATAGCTTAGTAGCCAGAGGATGAGAGTACCTTTTACCTTACCTCCCCGGCAATGGCTGCAGAAAAGAGCTTGATGTATACACACGCTTCTATTCTTGTAGACAGTGTTGGGCCTCCAAGTGTAGAGGTTTGTAGAATAGCAGCAAGTTTCCCTTAAGTGGATCACCCAAGGTTTATCGAACTCAGGGAGGAAGAGGTCAAATGTATCCCTCTCAAGCAACCCTGCAATCAAGATACAAGAAGTCTCTTGTGTCCCCAACACACCCAATACACTTGTCAGGTGTATAGGTGCACTAGTTCGGCGAAAAGATAGTGAAATACAAGTAATATGAATGATTATAAGTGGTAATTGCAATCTAAAATAAATATGGCAGCAAGCAAACATGTAACAGGACTGATTGTAGATGGTGTTTCAATGCTGAGAAACAAGGGCTAGGGATCATACTTTCACTAGTGGACACTCATATAAATATCTTCTCTTCATTATGCTACTCTGAACTACTCTCCGGTTGGATAACTCCAATCCATGTTAGGGCTACAAAAGCTCTCCTTAATGTTCGCATTCCCCATCTAGGTAACCCCACACTATCAACTTGAGCGCTAGATGGTTCCAACAAACATCACAATTTCCTAGAGACATCCAACTCAAAATATAACTCATGATAAGTATTTTTGCAATCTTTAGCCCAAGTTCCACACAGTGTGCACACTGTCAACTTCACACATGTGGGGATAAGCGAAGATTAATTAAAACACTTGAGTAGCAGAGTAGATCTACTTATTCAATAAGATCACACATAGATCAATAAGATCACACATAGAGAGAGAGATGAACACATAGCTATCGGTAGAGCCCTCAGCCCTGAGAGAGAACTACTCCCTCCTCATCATGGGAGTCAGCAACGGCGATGGAGAGGGTGATGGAGTCGATGGAGATGGCTCCGGGGGAAATTCCCCGTCCCGGCAAGGTGCCGGAACAGAGACTTCTGTCCCCCCGAATCTCCTCTTCGATGGCGGCGGCGCTGCAGAACTTTTCATGGATTTATGATATTGTTCGGGTTTTTGTCTCGGGGATACGTATATATAGGCAAAAGGGCAAGGTCCATGGACGCATGAGGGGCCCACACCATAGGGCGACGCGGACTAGGGTGGACCCACGCCAGCCCTAGGTGTGGCCACCTTGTGGCTCCACTTCATCTCTCCTTCGGGCTCCATGTTGCATCTGGAAAAATAGGAACTTCGACTTTTGTTTCGTCCAATTCTGAGAATATTTCTTTACTAGATTTTCTAAAACCAAAAATAGAAAGTAAAAAGGGAAATGGCACTGCGGCATCTTGTCAATAGGTTAGTTCCAGAAAATGTATAAAAATGCCTCAAAGTGTAGACAAAACATAAGATAGTTGATACAAAACAAGCATGGAGCGTCAAAACTTATGGATACATTTACGACGTATCAAGGCGCGAGGAAATTATTGAAAAACTTTTGAGATCAAATAGAGTTGAAGTTGACAACCTAAGTGACTTCATCGAAATAATGTCCATTCATAGGACAACACCCAATAAACCTGAGAAGACTCTTAAAGAATATAGTGATCCAAACTCTGCATTCCTTAAACAACCAATAGAATTTCCTAATCCTGGAGTTAGGGAATGTTGATTTGATGGTGAAATTATTAAAATTTTGCAGGAAAATCTTTCAGTGGAAGGGAAGATGAAGACCCAGGGAGGCATATTAGAGAGTTCGACATTGTGATAACATCACTTGGACCAAAAGGTTTGCCAAGAGAATTCTCTCGTCTAAAATTATTTCGTTAGTCTCTCAAAGGTAAAGCTCTAGACTGGTTATATTCTCTCCCTCGCCATTATATTAAATGTTGGGAAAACTACATTGTCAAATTCATAAACAGATTTAATCCTTTTGCAAAGGTAACAGAACTTAGAAACAATATAGGCAATTTTATTCATAACATGGGAGAAAACTATCCACAAGCTTGGGAAAGATTTTTTTGGATTAACAATAGTATCCCTAATCATGGCTATTCTGAGTCAACTGTCTGCCACTTATTTTACCATGGTCTTAGTACCTAATGCAGAGAGTTGCTAGATTCATCAGCAGGAGGATCGATAAATACTTTAACTATTAAAGAATGCTTGGAATTAATGGCTACTAGGGATAAGAATGATTCTTTATATAATCCTGATTTTGGTACTAAGATAGAAAAGGGAATACTTCGTATAAATCCTAATCTTATGCCTGAAGTGCGTAAATCCATGAAAGAAAAAGGTATACCTTCAGAGCTTTTCAAGGAAAACAGAGTAGATTTGTTACAAGTTTTAACTAAAGAAGATGAAACTAGAAAAGTTTTTCAAGAATTGAATCATAGACATGCAAAGTCTTATAATAACTTGCATAAGCAATTTCAAAGACATAAAAAGAATTTGGCTGAACTTACAAAAAATTATGAGGAGATTGGCCAAGAAATCAGATTATTTAACAAGTACCTCGGTATAACTGAAACCCAATGTGAACAAATAGCATATGGTTATCAATTTTTTCTTCATTATGATATAAATATTCCTGTTTCTACTAATGTTGTTTCTAGAAGAGGTGCAGTTGTTAAAGGACCATTAGGACCACCGGAATATGAAGCTGAGAAAGATCAAAAGGAAAAAATCCTTACTTAAAGCAAGTCAAGAAGATGATACATTGGTGGATCCTCAAGATGAGACTGCTCAAGACACACAAGATCAAACGTTGGAGGAGAAAATTGATGCACATGATGACAGTTATAATTCTGACACAGAAACTGTTGATCCAGAAGAAGAAAAAGACATAAGGAAAGAAGATGAAGTTATTGCAATAGAAAAGAAGAAAAATGATAAGCGACAACCAAAGAAAGCTAGTAAAGATCTTGATCCTCCACAAAAGGTAAAATACAAAGGTAAGAAACTTCCATTTCCAGATCGCAAAAAGAAAGCGTTGGATCCAGTAATTTATGATTCTTTCGCAAAGGCACTTAATAAACTTCGTCTAGAAATTCCATTTGCGGATGCAATAAAAGTGCCTGAATATTCTAAATTTCTTCGTGATATTATTAATAGAAATTTAAGAGATTACTGAAACTATTGCCATGATAACTAGTTACCATGCTAATGGGAGACTATTGTCTAAGTCAGAAGATTCCGGTATACCAACTATTTCATGTTCAATAGGCAAAACTGATATTCATAATACTTTATGTGTTTTAGGTGCAGGAGTTAGTGTAATGCCATACTCCCTCTATAAAAAGCTAGGATTAGGGGAATACTCCCCCACTTCTATCACTTTACAGATGGCTGACAAATCCACTAAACAACATGTTGGTATGATTGAGGATGTCCTACTTAGAATAGATGAGCATGTTATTCACACTGACTTTATTATTCTTGAAATGCCGAAAGATGAAAGATTATCTATAATACTTGGAAGTCCTTTTCTTAGTACTGCAGGAGACTCAGTTGATTGTGCTGTAGGGAAAATAATCTTCAACATTTATGATGCTAAAATAATCAGGTATTTTCCAAAGAAACTAGAAGAAGGAGAGAGGATGTTCGACCGGCAAAGTGAGTTCATGTGGTAAGTGCCTTTGATAAAGGGCAACCGAAGGTGAGAATTTGGGAACAGAAAATAGGTTGAAATATTCAACCATTATATCAATAAAATAAATGAATAAAGTAATAAAGTTGTTCATCGCATTCCTGCAACTTTTTCAGAGACATTTTGGCAAAAGCGCATCCGTAAAGATGCAGCTGTCAAAAAGTAGCAGAAATACCAACTGAACAAGCATATATTTAGAGTAGAAAATAAAGTTTTAGTTTTATCTATAGAAACTAGCTCAACATTATTGTCCAAATAAAAAAATGCATCTCTAAAATTTTTGGTAAAAAAGCTTGTTACAGAAGGTCTAACGACCAACTATGTATGCTCCGGGCGGAGCTCGAAAACAAGTATGCCATGGTTTTGGCAAGGAAGGTGCTGCCCACATGATGGGCCGGTAACAGCTTCCTCAACTCAGCAGAGTTGAAGGGGGAATTTGACTACCTGTGTGCAAATGCGGGGCTCACCGGCCTCTCCAACGACAGCCACCACACCTATGAAGGGCTCACCCATGAGTTCCTCACCCCCTTCTATGACGACTACATGGAGAAATGTAACGCATACATGATAAATGTCACCGTTAACCAAGGGCCATATCATATTACCTATCAAAATTTTTGCAATGCTTATGGATTCCCTCAAAAAGGAGAACCAACGGTTACAAACATGTATAGTGTCTCGAGTGCAAATGCTTGGGAGGTTGTTTCTGCTAATGGTGGTAGGGACTTCTATCAGAAGAAGATGTCCACCATTTAGAACCCAACCATCCGTTACTTTTCTATGTTTCTTGCTAACATCTTGTTAGGAAGAGGAGATACCGGCTTGATGGTCAATGCAGACATGGCCATGATCACTAAGGCGCTCTTCCCTAATGCGTCACAGAGTCCTTCTCATGCAGCTCTATTTGTCCAGCAACAAAAAGAAAGGTGATATTCATATCGGTGGAATGGTAACCCACCTAATCCAATCCCTTGAAATTGCAATTCCTATTGCTCAACCTGTTGATGGCTCCATACTTATGGATGCCAGATATATAACTGCTTGTGGCTTCGTCGGTGTTTACTGAGCTAACAGGAGGCTCCGAGCCTATCAATTTGGTTATCTTAATGATGTGTAGGAGGGTCAGATGCCACTACCTTGCCCGCAAGCCTTCGAGTTTTAGGAAAGGGACAAGTGGATCCTCACAAAGGATCAAGTGGCTGAAATCATGGCAGAACTCTATCCTGACTCTAATGAAGAGGAAGAAGGAGGGCAGCAGGATGAGCAGAAGCAGCAGCAGGAGCAGGAGTACAATCCCGCTTGGGAGGGACAACAACAGTAGCAGCGGGAGCAGTAGCCTTGGGACCAATGGCCCAATCAGCCTCAGCAGCAACATGGGTTCAACAATGTCCCCTATCAGGATTTTATGCAGCTCAACCAGCACATTGGGGAGATCTACCAAACACTTCATGGAGTTAGTGATGATGTGAGTGTTTTAACTCACACCTTTGGTAACTTCATGACCTACTTCCCCGACTACTACCAGCAGCACCACCAGCCGCCGCCAAACAACGGCAACAACTGAGCACGACAACAACCTAAGCTTGGGGGAGGTTTTGAAAACCTCCAAACTTGCATTCATATTTTTATTTCTTCTTTTGATTTTTTTATTTTCCAAGAATAGCATGTTTACTTTCAATTTGCATTATCAAAACCGAAAACACAACAAAATTAGTGTAATTTTCAATTGCAAATTGTTTTTTTGTTTTTCTCGGACATTGCTCAATTTCAGGTGACTTGGCAATAGCGAAATATAGAGAGCATTCGACTCAAGTACGAGAACGAAGCAAGCAAGAAGAGGTATCACATTCTTTCCATCACCTCCCTTGCAATTTTAAATTGATCCTACAATTATTTACTCGCTTGCACTTGAGTCACTCCCCACTTAGCTTGTTATCCTATAAATTATATTCCCTAGCCAGTGTCCATCTTTATCTTTGAAACATTGAGCAATGAACTTGGTTAAAATATTTCCGATATTTTTACAACAAGAAAAAGCATCCAAGAGATGACTTGAGTCCATGTTTAGCCCAAAAGATTTGATTTTAGAAACTATTAAACCCCATCGAGCTTAATGTAAATAGACTCGATAGCACCCTTGAATGGAATTGTCTGATAAAATGGATACTTCGAAGTAGTAGAGATTATGCCACTGATTATTCTAATAATTATAGTAGGATATTGCTTTACGCATGTCACTACAAATACTGTCGTACTTCATGGGGAACTATTAACTCCACTGGCCAACGAACGATCTAAATGTGGGAAACCACATGATTTCGGTTATTGAGTTATGTAAACTTCTGTAGCTGCAATGCTATGACGTGTAAAAATTTTAGTCTCCTTGTGGTTTCACGTTCCAAGTGAAGTTGTAGTACTCCTCTAACCCACTATTGCTCAACAACTATATATTGGCATGGTCACGAGTGCACAACATAGCCCCAATTAACATGTTAAAAATAGTGGCATGATTTTTCTATGAAAGAGTTAAAGTTTTTGAAAAACAAGGAAAGGAAAAAGGTGCTTTGAGAGTCTTAAAATTTTGATATGGGAGTAGATGAGTTGTTCATAAATTAAATGTTCTTGGTGCAAACTTGAGTACTCTTAACTTATTAAAGGAACAAGAGCAAACAATTTTCATCTCTCAATAAGAGAGAGACCAAAAATATTTGTTTCACTTTCCTAGATAAACTTCAACATTCGCTCGTGCTATGATTTATTTTCTAGGAAGATACACGTGGTTAGGGAGTGAACTCAGTGCAATCTTGTGAATATTTGTATGATCATGTTTAAGATTGCAGGAAGTGTGAAGGGAAGAATTCGACACCAATTCAAGCTTGTAAGTTCTGCTATTTTAGTTTTGAATCTCCGCTATCCTTTCTTATTTCCTTGTCACTCGAGGACGAGCAACATCTAAGCTTGGGGGAGTTGATAGCTGTGAGATTCTACACATTTTTTATGGCTTCTATCAATGGTTTTCGTTTGGATTTGATGGTTTTCCTACTTTTACCTAACACTAATACTTCGGTACCGAAGAAGACTTGGTTTTTAATGTGTGTTTCAGATTTTGAACATCACCAGAGGGGTTTAATAGGAAAAACACAATATTCAAGCAAAAACAAGCAAGTCCCTTTTTGGAAGCAATCGAGGGGCATTTACTGCAAGCTTAACGACCAACTGTATGGGCCGCCGCCGTATATTTGCCATCTCCTTTGTCCTATTAAAAGGGACAACTTTCGTGAAGAGGCCAAGGTCAAAAACAGAACACACAAGCCGCCATACCATCCAGAAGGGAGAAAGAAGGGATCCGGAGAGGAAGGGGAAGACGTTCTTCATCTCGCTCCACATTCTTCGATCTCCTAGCCACCACACCTCCATAGCCATTACTTGTACTTGAGAGAGAGAGATCCACCTTGCAAGATTAGGGTTTGAGATTGTTCTTCCTATATTGAATTGTGTTGGATTTGTTTCTATTTCTTATTATGGATCTCCACGGTAATATCGAGAAGAACTCCCTTTATTTAATTATATCGATGATGCTTTCTTCTCTCATGTGTGAGTAAGTTCCCTTGGACGTGGGAGATGTAGGGGATTGGTGAGATGTGATGTGCCTACACAATTTCCATCAAGTTTGTGGTTAATTCTAATTACTATATTATGTGTGCTTGACTATCTATGGGATGCTTAATGCATGTTGTCCAATTAAGGGGCCAAACAACATGATGCTTTATTCTACATAGATAGAATCTTGTTTGCTAGCAGACCAGCGATTCTCGAGTGACACGGGGATATCAATGGGAAAATAGTTTGACTCGAGGATAACGAGGAACCACCGACCTTATTGCATTAGTCCGATCCAAGGAGTTTAATTTTTAAGCAACCTAAAGGATCTTAATCATCTAGTGACTAACCATGGTTGTGGTAAACAACTAGTAGGATTATTGAAGTTGGGATAAAACCTACCAAGAGGAGTTCCGGCTAATTATCGGTTGCTCGCCTACACACATACTTATAAGATTATAATTGTTACACTTACCACTCATTCACTCGGCACATTCACTATCACCATGAACAGAAACTCCCCGCGCCTACTTCGTCATCTGCAGAAAACAACAAACAAATCATCCTTTACTTTTTATGATTTTTACTTCTGAAGTTTATATTTTAGTTTTATTTAAGTACTTCCGTTTACACCCAAATTCCATTCTTATTCTCAACACTTGCAGTTAATTTACTCGCAGACCTGTGACAACTTCGGGTGCGACAGAGACTTTACCAATAAACATTTACCTTTATGTTTTTTGTGGCATCGATATCTGAACTTCAAAACTAGCTACAAACGATCTGTGCACTTGCGGTCATCGTATTACTCCACGCCAACGACAACACGCGGATCGCATGAGCCTCCGTTGCTCTTCTTTATCTTCCAGCGGAGCAGCAGTGCAGCCTCAACCACCCGCTCCTCCTTTTCCTTTCTCTTTCCCCACACAAAGTGCTTTCCTTTTTTGCCATGTCCGCCGCAGGCAGGTGAAGCTCACCTAGGTTGTCGACCACCCGGAGCTGTGTCGTGGGAATGGCTACGGAAGATGCTGCGATCGGCAGCGAGTAGTAGAACGAGGGGAAAGGGCGGCTAGCCATCTACAGTGCGAGATGAGGGCGGAGACTCAAGGGTTTACCTAGGTTCGGCCCCCCCGGAGGGTAAAGACCTACTCCTGCAAGATTGTATTGATGGGAGAATACAAAGGGCAAGCTCGAAGACTAGGAGGCGAGTCGCAGGGGGTGTATGATGGAACGTGTCTTCTATGCGTACCCTAGGGAGGTTTATATAGGCTTACCTCGTTAGGGTTTATAGATCTACAACCGAAATAGTTAAGGATTCAGAGGGTATTTGACCTAATCCGACTGGGCCTAGCTACGCTTCTGGGCCTCCAGCTTTCAGTCGCCTGGCTTCTTGTTAAATCTTGATCCAGTCGCCGTCCTGCGGGCCCACTCGCTGGCAGCTTGGGCCAGTAGGAAACGTCCTGCTGGGTATACCCCATGCGGCATATCCCTATCAGTAGTCCCCGAGGCCATCGTGGATTCGTCGCAGGTGTTTTGTTGGTAGTCGGAGTATGCGGGTCCAAACTAGACGCCCAGTCGAATCGGCGGTGGACTCCCTGAATGAAAGAGGGAACTTGTTATCTTAGTCGCAATAACGGTGACTAGTTGAATCGCATCACGGAGAATGGGTCGGCGAGTAGTCGAATCGCAGCTAGGGCGATCTGGTCGGCGAATCGTCGAGTCGCTGAAACCAGTGAGTCGAATAGGCGAAGTTGGACCGTCAGCACTGGTGAAACTAGCCTTTGGGTAAACCAATGGTAATATCGGCGTAATCACTGCGCGGTAACGGTCCTCCGAGAATGGCGGGTAACAACTGCTATATAAGGAGAGTGACGGGTGAAGAACGATCATTCCACACACTTCGTCCGATCTCGTGCACTTCCAGTCTTCCGTTCCTTCGCAGCGACCAGAGCGACCCATAGCCCTAGATCCTCCAACCGTTGGCGCCTTCGATGGAGCCATGGGGCAGATCCAAGTGCATGAAAGTGCTATTAAAATCATTCGAGGAGGCGGGGATCCTCCGTGCCGGGAGATGGCGCATCCCCGCGGCCGGAGAGGTGGTGCCAGATCCACGCGAGGGGGAGTTCATCTGCTTCACCAGCCACCTGGAGAGGGGGCTCGGATTCCGCACCTCCCTCTTCTTTCGCCGCTTCTACGCCTACTACAGCATCCAGCCGTCAGACCTAGGTCCGCACAGTGTCGAGAAACTCGCCATTTTTGTGGCATTTTTTGAGTGCTACCTGGGCTGCCGGTCGTATTTCCCCCTGTGGCAAGATCTATTCCACGGGAGGATCGGATGTGAAGAAGCAGGCGGCCCGATGCTGGCCGTGGGCTGCCTCACGTTTCAGTTGAAGTCGAAGGCCTCCTTCTTCGACCTGATGCTGCCAAAGAAGGCAGCGAACGAGTGGAAGAAGAGTTGGTTCTACGTCACCGAGTCGCCGCCGGACGATGAGCTGGCGCTTCCGATGTACTCCGCCGACCGTCCCGAGCCGCGTCAGCTCCAAGTTACCAAGCTCCCCTGGACCAGCGAATGGTCATCGACGAGATGCTGCAGAAGATCCGCAACCTAAAGAAGAAGGGCCTCCAGACCATCAATCTATACAATTGCTGGTTTGGGCGGCGGTTGGTGCCCCTGGACAGTCGCGCCCACTATATGTACGAGTACATGGGCATGGACGACCCGACGAAGTCCTGCCATGCCGAGTGGAGGCTCAACGACTACACCTTGGCCTTGAAGAAAATCACCAAAGCGGAGTACCTCGACATGAAGGCCAGTGTCGCTCCTTACACCACGACGCGCAAGGCTCCGACAGTAAGTCCTTTCTTTCCTATACACTTCGTAGTCGCAGATTTGCAGTCGCGGTTCGTGCTAATTGTATCTTGTTGTTGCAGTTGTTCCAAGTGGTGGAAGGTTGGCTTCCACCCGTAGAAGACGAGAACTCGAGCGAGTACGCCGAGAATGATAGTGAGTCTTCACCCAACAAGGGCGGTGTCAGAAGTGACGGGGGAGGTGACGACGACGGTGGTGATGAGGCCATGGAAGTCGCCGCACCCACGGTCCACAAGACCCGCGGGCAGCATCAACGCGAGCTCGAGGCCAGCAAGAGCCTCGAGGCTCATGAAGAGGATGATGACGAGCTCCCCGAGCATACCTCGCAGCGCGAGGTTACGCCATCAAAGAAGAAACCACCGCCACCGAAGAAGAAGAAGTGGTCGGCTAAGCCGGTGTCACCGCCTCGGTCCGTGAGTATCTTCGATGCTACCAGTGCGGCCGAGGAAGCTAGGGCTGACGCACCGGCCGTTGTACAAGGCGAGGTGCCATTAGCGTCGCTGCCGCCACCCTTCGTCCCAGTCACTGGGCTCGGGGCTGCTCCAGCCGCGGGGACCTCGCCACCGAGGGGAGCACCCGCGGCGATTGCTGCTGATCCTCCTACCACGGCCTCATCCGCTAAGAAGCCGTTGGTGTCTTGGGAATAAAGCGTGTTCGAGACGGGCCTCAGTCGGAAACTGAGGCCGGAGTTGGAAAAGCCAGCCAACATTCGTACTGGCCTGCGTTTTATCCCAGTCACCAAGTGAGTATTCCTGAGTTTTTTGTTTGTCCAATCAATTCATATCCGACTGGCGATTTTGCTGATAGCATTGTTTTGCAGGACTGGGTGAAGAAAATAGGTCATCCTTCAGTGGCCAAGGTCCCGTTGGGTGCCGCGGAGGCGCTAGTCGACCCTTCGAAGAAGAGGAAGGGCGACGAGGTCGAGGCGCCTGTTGAAGGCACAAAGAAGGCAAAGGTCGATAAGGTCATCACGATTTCGGACGAACCGGCGGTCGCCCCGAGCGAAGCTCCGATTGGAGAAGATGCATGCGCGAAGGCCACGATGGATGCGGAGTCGCAGCGGGTGGAGCCTGTGGCATCAGTCGGGGCAACTGGCCCGACCTCGAGTGGCGCAGGGGCTGCAGTAGCGACGTTCCCTCGCTTTGTAGCGAAGGCCTCCACAGCGAGTGCATGAGCACCATCGAGCCAGGTGCTTGAGGTCGTTGGCGTGGTGGTCGAGCAACATCGCGGGCGCACTCCGTTTGTGCTCCCGTCATTGGATGCAATGGAGCTTCACGGCATGCTAGGTGCCGCCATCCAGGTATGTCCAGTCCCTGAGGATCTGATCGCTGAATTTCAGCAGTCGGATCCTTATTGATTTTGATGTCCAGTCCCCGAGTGGCTAGTCGCTGAATTTCAGCGGCTAGGCACTTAGGAATTTTTTTGTTGTCCAGTCCCCGAGTGGCTAGTCGCTGAATTTCAGCAGCTAGGCACTTAGGAATTTCTTTGCTAACCCCTTCATGGTTGCGCAGGGTTTGCAGCGCAAATCGGCTAAGCGACTTGCCACCCGGGAGCGTCTGGAGAAAGAGTTCCTCGTTGTCCAAGGAACGAACGAGCAACTTCGGGCGACTGCCGGCAAATGGTCGTTGTGCTTGTTTATTGGTCACAAAGCTTGCTCTCCTTGTGTTCATTGTTTTGTTGATGCAGAGGGTCATGCAACCGTGGTGGAGAAGGCTCGTCAGGGCATGGTCCTGGCGAGTGAATTGACTGTTGCGCAATCATCCTTGAGCGCCGTGGAGAGGAGAGTCGCTGACTTGGAGCGGGAGCTCAAGGAGGCAAAGGCGGAGATGACCTCGGCGGATGAGAGGGCCAAGGCAGCCGTTGTTGCTGCTGCTGAGGAGCGGAAGATGTCAGATGCACTCGTCGCCGGGTTGCAAGATGACCTCTCTGGCCTTCAAGATTTTATCACGGAGCGTTGTCGCTCGTTGATTGGTGAGTTCTTTTTATTTGGCGAGTCCCCGAGCGTGCGGGTCGCTTTGTTTTTGCTGGATCCTTCCTTACTATTTGCTTGTGTGTTTTAGGCAGGATTACTGATGATACCGACGAAGCGCAGTCGTATGACGCGTGGCAATGCGTCACCACGCTGGTTGACTCTATCGCTCTATCAGCGACCTGCATTCGGGCATATCTTTAGGAGATCTCGCCCACGGAGGTGATCCCCAGTGACCTTGTCGAGGTCTGGCGCTACCTGGAGAAGGCCTCGGATGTGGTTGACTTCATGTCGCGGTCAGCCTTTCGTCGTGGTGCTGCGACTGTGCTGAGCCTTGGGATCACGCACTTCCCTGATGACTTTGACCTCGACGACCTCACGAGCGGGTACCCTTTGTCAACGGGCGCGGTCGAGATCTCCGAAGTGTTGAAGCTGACGAAGCGGGCTGCAGTGTACGCCGACCGGGTGTGAGCGATGGGTGACCTTATTCCATACCAGGAGACGGTCTTCGCCCCGAACGACCCCAAGCCGGCGCACCATGACTTCAAGGTGGAGCAGCCGTTCCGAGTGGCGATGGCGGGTGCTCTCATGACGTACCCTTCAAACCCGTGGGTTCCTTTTATCCGCCGTCGCAGAAGTGGTGGAGCCTCGTCGTTGAAGCCTGCGGAATAGACTAGTTTGCCAACTGGCGTTAGTTAGAATAGACATGTAACTGCCCTTGTAAGCGAACAAATTTTGCTACTTTAAGGAATGCGAGGATGCTTTTGTCAATGTTTTTGATTTGATTGTTGGTTCTGCGAGTCCCCGAGCGCGTTCGCCCTTTTATGGGGTTTACCTTGTTTTTATGTGTATGTATGTTGTTTAAACTGTTAGTAAGTAACGGCCGACTCGCCATGGCTTGAAAGCTAGTCGCATGGCGACTCCAAGGGGTGCTCTATACTTAGCAGTTTTCCCGGGCGCAAACAGGGTCAGGTGGCCGAGTCCCTGAGCGTGGTACTTGGTGGTTCTAGTCGCATGCCCGAGGTAGGTGAGGACGGGGCGCGTTGTTTTTGGCGCGTCGCTCCACCTGATCCGTAGGACCAGTCGCACGGGGAGTCCGGGGCGCGCTCTCATACTTGGCGTTTTTCCTAGTCGCTCGAGTTTGGACTGGTGTCAGTCCCCGAGCGTGATTCTTAGCCGTTCGAGTCGCTGCGCCAAGGATGTGGAGGACTGGGTCGCTGTGGGAAGCGAATGCAGTTGTCTTGGCTCGGAAAGCCAGTCAGGCGAGGCGACTCCGATGGGGCTCCGGGTTGGATTTTTTCTTGGACAATGCGAGGCCCGAAATTTTCGGTGCCCTCATACCGCACTACTTAGCCGTGCCGGTCGCGTAACCAAGGGTTGACTTCCGCGAGTAGCATAGCGCTTTTATTACGAGTGCAAGTGGCACAAGGTACGAAGAGTTAACACAATTTGTGAGAATCGATCTTCTTCATTTCATAGCGGGTAGGAGGTACATGTCTGGAGTTCTAGGAGTAGAAGTTCCGTAGGAGGTTTACATTCCATGGCCTCTTGACGTCGAGTTTTCCGTCGCCTCGGACGTCGATGAGGTAGTAGGCGTCATTGCCCAGGACTCGCCCGATGGCGAATGGTCCCTCCCAAGGGGGAGAGAGCTTGTGCATGCCCTTCTTTTCCTGGATCAGACGCAGTACCAGGTCACCTTCCTGGAAGGTGCGAGTCCGTACTCGCCGGCTGTGGTAGCGACGGAGCCCTTGCTGTTAGATGGCGGTGCGGGAGCAAGATAGGTCGCGTGCTTCGTCGAGCTGGTCGACTCCATCCTGGCGTGCGAGCTCGTTTGGCCTCTGCGTAGTTGACCACCCGAGGCGAGTCGTGCTCGAGGCCGGTTGGCATGACGGCCTTGGCACCGTACACCATGAAGAAGGGGGTGAATCCTGTCGACCTGTTTACGAAGGTGCGGATGCCTCAGATGACGAAGGGGAGCTCTTCGACCCAACACCCAGGAGTTCGCTCAAGTGGAACTTGCAGTCACGGCTTCAGGCCGTGGAAGATGCTCTGGTTGGTGCGTTCCGCCTGGCCATTGGACTTCGGGTGGGCGACTGAGGCGAGGTCGAGTCGTATGTGGTGCTCCTCGCAAAATTCAGCCATGTCTCCTTTGGCGAAGTTGGTGCCATTGTCCATGATGATGCTGTGCGGGAACCCGTAGCGATGGATGAGCTCGAGTAGGAACTTGGTGGCGGTCTTCCTGTCGCACTTGCGGACTGGCTTGGCCCACTTTGTGAATTTATCGACTGCGACTAGGAGGTGGGTGAAGCCAGAGGGGGCCTTCTTGAAGGGGCCTACCATTCCCATGCCCCACACGGCGAATGGCCAGGTGATGGGAATGGTCTTGAGTGCCGAGCTAGGGACGTGGCTCTGGTTGGCGTACTTCTAGAATCTGACACAGCGTTGGATGATGTCGACCGCGGCGACGTGCACAGTGAGCCAGTGGAAGCCGTGTCGCATGGCCTTGGTGACCAGGGAGCGAGCGCCAACATGGTGGCAGCAGTCACTAGCATGGATGTCCTGGAGGATCTTGCGACCTTCTGTTGGTTGGACGCAGCGTTGGAACACGCCGGTCATGTTGCGCTTGTGGAGCTCGCCGTTGATAATGACGAAGGATTTGCAGTGGCGTACTATCATCCGGGCATCCGTCTCATCAGTGGGTACGGTCCCTCCCTCTAAGTAGGCGACATATGGTGCGGTCCAGTTGCTTGGCTCGGCAAGCATGGCGACTAGGGCCGCTTCTGGTTGCAGCGTAATTCCGATGTCGATCTCCCGCGGGGGAGAGACGGAAGGCTTGGTGATGGTGTCGAGGAAGACATCGGCGGGTGGCGCGAGGTGAGTCAACCCGATGCGGGAGAGGGCATCAGCTTCCTCGTTCTTGCGCCGATCGATCCACTCAACGGAGTAGCCAACAAAGTGGCCTCCCAGCTGGTCCACTGCTTGGCGGTATGCCGCCATGGTGGGGGAAGCGCCATGAAGTGCGGCGACTTGCCCGGCGACAAGGTCGAATCGCTGGCCTTGAGCGATTGATGTTCATTTCCTTGGCTGCTCGCATGCCGTGGAGGAGCGCCTCGTACTCGGCCATGTTGTTGGTGCCAGGGGTGAAGTCGAGATACATGACGTAGCGTAGCTTGTCGCCCTTTGGAGATGTGAGGATGATCCCTGCCCCTGCACCATCTGCATTCTTGGAGCCGTCAAAGTGAAAGGACCAGTAGTGGAGGTACGACAGTTTCTCTGGCTGCTGCGCCTCCTCCCAGTCGGCCAGAAAGTCTGCTAAAGCCTGTGACTTGATCACCTTGCGCGGCTCGTACCTGATATTGTGGACTCCGATCTTGACGGCCCACTTGGCGACTCTCCTGGTCACCTCACGGTTGCAGATGATGTCCTGCAACGGTGCTGAGGAGACAACCGTGATTGGGTGCTCTTAGAAGTAGTGCGGCAGTCGCCGCTGGGCTCTGAAGACCGCATATACCAATTTCTGGTACTACGGGTAGCGCTGGCGCGACTCGGTGAGGACTTCGCTGATGTAGTATAGAGGGCATTGCACCGGGCGCTCCTTGCCCTCTTCTGGTCATTCGACGACCATGACGGCACTGACGACTCGCTCGGAATCCGCGACGTAGACGATCATGGGCTCCTTGTCGATGGGGGCGGCAAGTAGCGGGTCCGCGAGTAGCACCTCCTTGAGAGCGTGGAGCGTGTCGTCTGCCTCCTTGTCCCACTGGAACGTGGGGTTCTTTTGCATTAGGCGGTAGAGGGGCATCGCCTTCTCACCTAGCCGGGGGATGAAGCGACTGAGAGCCGCGACTCGCCCGGCCAATTTCTGGACGTCGTGCAGGCACATGGGTTTGCCGAGCCGGGAGATCGTGTTGACCTTGGTGGGGTTCGCCTCGATCCCTCTTTTGGAGACGACGTACCCCAGCAACTGTCCAGTAGGTACACCGAAGGTGCACTTTCCTGGGTTTAGCTTTATCTTGTACCTCCACAGGTTTGCGAAGGTTTCCGCCAGGTCGGCGAGTAGATCACCCTGGCGAGTGGACTTTACCACCATCTCGTCGATGTAGATGTGGATGTTGCGGCCAATTTGGCTCGCAAGGCACTCCTGCTTGCACCTCTGGTAGGTCGCCCTGGCGTTCTTGATACCAAAGGTCATGGCGGTGTAGCAGAAGGCTCCGAATGTCGTGATGAACGTCGTCTTCTCCTCGTCCTCGACTACCATTTTGATCTGGTTGTAACCAGAGTAGGCATCAAGGAAACACATCGACTCCGAGCCTGCGGTCGAGTCGATGATTTGATCGATCCGCGGGAGGACGAATTGTTCCTTTGGGCAGGCGCTGTTTAGGTTTGTGTAGTCGATACACATTCTCTAGGTCCCATTTTCTTCTCGACCAGGACTGGGTTTGCCAGCCACTTGGACTATTTGATTGTCCGAATGAAGCCTGCAACGAGTAGACGCTACACCTTCTCAGCGATTGCTCGACGGAGCTCTTCATTGAAGGGCTGCAGCGACTGCTTGACGGGTCGTGCTTTGGGGTCGGCGTTGAGTTTGTGCTCAGCGAGTTCCCTCGGGACACCAGGCTTGTCGGATGGCTTCCATGCGAAGATGTCGCGATTCTCACGTAGGAACTCGATGAGCGCGCCTCCTCCACATAACGTTTGGTGATCTCGAGGAGGTTTGGTATGTTGTCGAGTGTTTTGTACACCCGCTTGAGATTGGCGACCAAGGGCTCGTAGCGGCACAAGGTCTTGAAGTAGTGAATCACGGTGTCCGGGTGGATGCCGGCCGCGTTGTACCACAGATCCTGCCACCGCTGGACCCAGCTGCGGGTCGACTCGCGGGGTCCCTGGACGCATCGCTCCAGGTCTTTGATGGTGGTGGCGCGGGTGTAGGATCCCTCGAAGTGCCAAACGAAGGCGTCGCGCATTTCCTCCCAGGAGTCGATGCTGTCTGCGGTGAGGGTGTTGATCCATTGCTGGCATGCTCCCTCCATCATCAGGGGGAGGTAGCGGCGGCGAGTAGGTCGGTGTGGACGGCGATTCCCATCGCCATGAGGTACATGTCCAGCCACACGGAGGGGTCGTACGAGGGGTCATACTTCTCGATCTCCTTCGGTGCTTTGAAGTTCGCCGAGTACTTTTCGCCTCGGATCATTGGTCCAAAGCACTAGGGGCCGACTCGGCTGAGCGACCCTCTTGGCTCGCCATCGCGGCGATTGGTGAGGGCGTGCCTCCGGTCGTCAGGCTGGCGTGCGCGCCAGCTCTGGTTGTTGATGATGTGGGTCCGCGCGTCGACTGGCTGCCCGTTGGCAGCGACCATGTTGTTCGTCGGGCGCGGGTCGTTTGAAAGGGCATGTTGCCCCATGTGTGGTTTTGGTAATTAATGACAATCTTTATGGACTAATGTGTAAATTGAGTTTCACTTGTAGGTTTGTCCATTGGCATCGCTTGGGCCATGTTTTGGTCTCAAGGTTGGAAGATGAAGAATTGTCCAAGGGCTTTGTGCCCATTGGAATCATGAAGAAAGGAGCTTGAAGGTAGATCAAGGCATGTGCAAAGAGTTGCATCAAGATGGATCAACCTCAAGTAGGGATGAAGAAGGGCGAGCTCAAGATGCGCCATCTCTATAAGATCTCATGCTTGAAGCTTGCCATCCTCGTTCTCATGGAATGATGAAGATAAGTTCAAAGAAGAGGTTTCCCCATGGAGTATGGGGGAGCAATTTGCAAGTCTTCATCTTCATCAAGCAAGAGCATCCAAGAAAGGTGTTCCCACTATAGAAGAACAAGACGGTCTACATCAAGTTCAAGTGGGATGCTCAAGGCAAAGGTATGTTCTTGATAGGGCTTTTCTTTTGCCGGTCTCGTATTGTTAGTTGGGAGACCCGGTTTAGGATAGATAGCCGTACTATCAAGAGGGGCTCTCAAGCGGGTGTCTCGTTTGCATCGTTCGGAGAGAACTCAAACCTTTGCATTCATAGCCTCATCTTTCTTGGTTGTTATTTGGTTCTTGTCCATGAGAGGATCTAGAGCTTGTGGTCATCATCATAACAAGCTCCAGTTTAATTTAAGGATTTCACTTGCATATCTTATTGCGGTTTTTGATCTTGCAAGTTTTCCGGCTCCACACCTTGGGGGATACTTCACATATATATTCATGGTATTTTCTCCCAAGGTGATACCCAATATTTCCAACAAAATTGGTTTCATCCCGTTTGGAGTTCGGATGCAAAAGTTATTGCGTTTCTGGTTTTCTGGTTTCTGTAATTTCCCTGACCGGAAGTTCCGACTTGCCATCGGAAGTTCCTCTAGGGCATTTTTGCCGCCGAAAGTTCCGGTGGAAGTTCCGGGTCTTCTTCCGCTCACGCTCAGTAACCTCCTGTTTTGGATGTGCTATTTGACGGAACTTCAGTCGGAATTTCCACCAGAAGTTCCGCTCCCACCGGAAGTTCTGGCCAGGGACCGGAAGTTCCGCTCAGGCCGAAAGTTCCGGTTGAATTTCCGGCTCTTGTTCCTCTCACGTTCAGTAACCTTCTGTTTTCGTTGTGTCTATTTGACGGAACTTCTGTCGGAACTTCCACCGGAAGTTTCGCTCCCACCAGAAGTTCCTGTGAACCGGCGGAAGTTCTGACCAAGATTCGCTTTTTTAGTTTTTCGCTCCGTAGTTTTTGACCGTTGGTTGTGTGCCATCGGAACTTCTGGCCTCCCATCGGAAGTTCCGGCCAGGACTCGCGAATGCCCATAACGGGCAAATCTGGGAGCCCTTTAAAAGGGGCTCCTCTTCCCCTTCGTGTGGACTAGCTTTTCTTCTTGGTTCTTGGCTTTCTCTCTCTCATCCATTGCTAACCTTGAAGAAGCTTTTCCTCTCCCTTTCCCTTCCTATGATTCTTGCATCTTATTGAGGGATTTGAGAGAGGAGATCTAGATCTACAACCCGCCCAAGCCAAATCCCTTCTTTGTGAAGGAATCATTGGGATCTAGATCTTGGAGAGTTTTGTATTCTCCTCTTGTGTTCTTCCTCCCTTATTCCCCTCAATAGCTTTTGTATCTTTGTTGGAATTTGGGAGAGAAGGACTTGCCCTTGCATTTAGTGCATAGGTTTGAGTTCTCCTTGGAGATTCGGCGAGTTCAAGCTTGTGAGCTTGTTTATCTTGGGTTCCTTGGAACCCTACACGGTTGTGTGGTTGGGTTGTTGACCTTTTATGGTCTTGTAGCCTTTTGTGGCATTGTTGGACTTTTGTGGCATTGTATCCTGTTGTGGCTTTGTTGTTGGGAGCCTCCAATTGAGTTGTGGAGTTAGCACCAATCTTGTACGGGTTCGGTGACCGCCCTCAAGCGTCCCATAGTGGAGCGAGTGTCCGCCTTTTGTGGTGCGCACTCGGGAGAATAGGGTGAGCCTTTTGTGGCGTCGGTGAGTTGCGTGCTTCCGCATCCGGGGTGAGGCCTTGTGTGGCGTTGGGTGAGCATCGAGACACCACACCTCGAGGTGAGACATTTGTGGCGTTTGGAGAGCATTGCGCCATCACACCTCTCCAACGGATACGTAGCTTCTTTGGAAGTGAACTTCGGGAAACAAATCTTCGTCTCCGCGTCCATCGGTTATCTCTCAACCGAGCCCTTTACTTATGCACTTTACATTGTGATAGTCATCGTGCTTGAAGTATTTATACCTTGCTATCACCTTGTTGCTTGTATTGCTTAGCATAGGTTGTTGGTGCACCTAGATGAACTTAGTGGCTAGGTTTTGTGCTCAATAAATTAAACGTTAGTTTTATTCCGCATTTACTTGAGCCTAAGCCGTAATAATTTTAAAAGTCTATTCACCCCCCTCTAGGCGACTTCCTTTGTACTTTCATCGTTGGTGGAGAGTGCCACGTTCGCAGGTCGCGGTTGGAGCTGCAGGGGCTCGGGGGCGGGCAATTTAGGGTGTTTGCCATCGACGGGCGGTCGCTGGAGGCTGCCCTGCTTCCTGATGAGCGAGAGTACACGCGTCCCCGCGAGTCTCCTCCCGCGGATTGTTGCTCGACGGCCTTGGCGAGTAGGGCCCTGACGTACTGGATCTGCAGGGCGCCTTCCCCGGTCATGTTGATGTTGTCGACCGCAGCTCGACTCGCGATGACGTTGTCCATTGGAGTGGAAAACAGTGGGAGGCCGTTTGCGTCCCGCTCCTGTGTGGAGATCATGATCCGCGGCTGGTTGGGAGGCAGCGTGCGGTCGGGCGGTGGTGGGGAAGCGTCGTTCGCTGACGCGCTAGGTGGTGGTCGGGTGCTTCGTCCTGGCGGCACGTCCTCGCAAATTACGCGGTCGGCCGCGCGGGTCGGGTCGTTCTCGTTGTCGAACTTCATGACGCGACCCTGAACGGTGGGGTTTAGGCGCGACCTGATGCGGCGTTGGTGGTAGCGCGAGAGTTCTCGCGTCGTTGCCTGCTCGAGGCGGAAATTTTCGCGCTCGACCTGCTCTTTGCGGACCGTGTCCGCTAGTCGCAGGCGAAGTTCTTCGACCTCCGTTGCCGTCGCAGTCGGCGGGATCGGCGTGGAGAAGGGATCCGGCGGGGCGTCCGTGCCGCTTGCCATGTAGGTCGCGGCGTAGCGACCGGATCCGGTGTGGAAGTCGCCGGAGTTCTCCGACCCGGAGTCGGAGTCGAAGATCCCAAGGATGGAGGGGTCCTCGAAGTCCCCCACACTGGAGACCTGGGTGATGGAGCCAGCGGGTGATGCGGCGACGATGGATCCGGCGACTGACACCGGGGTCGCCGAGTCGACGTCGTCGTTGAGGGCCACGTCGTCTGCGACCATGCTGGTTTCGGCCACGTTGCTGTTGGCCGAGTCGTACTCGGAGGCGAGACGGTGGATGGTGCGGACCTGACTCTCGAAGAGCCGATTGCGCGGTGGCGACTCACGGATGCGAGCCAAGTCCTCCGAGACGATGACGTCAGTGAAGCCGACGAAGAGGATGATTGTGCCAACTGGCATGACCATCTTTGTCGTGGCCAGGCGCCATTGACGAGTCGCCGGCAAGATCCGGAGGATCTCGCCGATCGCGATCATGCGGCCGGTGGCGATCTGTCTCGTTGATGGGCAGATTGGATCTCGCCGCAAAACATCGGCCTGACCAGCCAGGCCCCACGGTGGGATTCACTGTCGTGAGAATGACCATGGCAGATGCTGCGATCGGCAGCGAGTAGTAGAACGAGGGGCAAAGGTGGTCAGCCATTTGCGGTGCGAGATGGGAGCGAAGACTCAACGGTTTATCCAGGTTCAGCCTCCGGAAGATAAAAACCTACTCCTGCTAGATTGTATTGATGGGAGGATACAAAAGGCGAGCTCGACGACTAAGCGGCGAGTCGCAAAGGGTGTATGATGGAACGTGTCTTCTATGCGTACCGTAGAAAGGTTTATATAGGCTTACTTTTACAGATCTACAACCGAATTAGTTAAAGATTCGGAGGATATTTGACATAATCTGACTGGGCCTAGCTACGCTTTTGGACCTCCAGCTTCCAGTCGTCTGGCTTCTTATTAAATCTCAATCCAGTCGCCGTCCTGCAGGCCCACTTACTCTGACAGCTTGGGCCATTAAAAAACGTCGTGCTGAATATACGGCATGCGGCATATCCCATCAAGCTGCATCAAGAGCACGGGAAGGAGTGCCGCGACTTCCTCGGCAGTTGACGTCACGGAGCGAGGAGGAGAGGGTCTGTAGCCGCCGACATCGTTCTCGTAAATCGCTGCAGGTGTCTGCCGCCGTCCACCGTCGTCCTTCCTTCTGTCTCCGCCCCACGCCCCGGCCTTCTCGGCAGGCTGCTGAGAGCCTCGGGAGCTCCACCTTCCTCCCTGCCGACTCCCTTTTATATCCGCCTCCCTAGCATCCCGCTTCGCCGGCCGCCTCTCCGTGCATACTGCGCTCGCATGTCGTGGGCGCACCGCAACAACAGTAGTCCCCCCGTAACCGAAGTTTCCAAAGCTATGTCGGCCGCCTCGGTTTCTCCCGGCCTCGCCCAGCATCCCAATGCGTAGAGGGGACAACCAGATTTATCCAGGAACAAACCCCAACCAGAGTCGTGCTCTGAATCGCAGACGAGCTTCCTCGCAAGATCGGGTCGCCACGCCGTGCACGCCGTCGGTCCCTGAAGAAACTCAGTTGCGCGCTAACACAACACGCGAAGTTCGTGGCTCCTCTGTTTGTCGCCATATTCCGGCCGGTGCAGTGCTCTTTCAGACTAAATCTTTGAACCAAAGTTATAGCCCTAGATCCCCTCTACAATCCTTGTCTTTTCGGCACCGCGATATTCTCAGAAGTTTAGTTGCCATCTTCGTCGCAAGATCACGGTAGCTAGCTGAAATCGCGTGATCCAGATTCAGATTCGATCGTTCAACCCGATGTGATCTATCTGCTTTGCACAAAACCCCCTGCTTGCTCTTTCTCCTCAACCGGTGTCCCTCCGTCGCACTCCTTGTCAGGCCGGCCCATCTCTCTATTTTTTATCTGCGTGACAGTTAACCCCACTACGGCCCAGTTTCCTCCTCTAGCAGTTGGGTTTCTTTGTTTTTTTCTCTCATTCAAATTCTTTTATAAATTCAAATTCACAAATAATTTCATAAATACAAATCTGATAAGAGTTGACTCTAACTAGTCAAATTTTTATAATTGACCATATTTCAGTTAGTTGTATTTAAATATTACTTTAAATTCATAATTCCAAATAATACATATAATATATGTTTTTGAATCAGAAAATGTGACGAATATGAATATGCTACTTAAAATATTATTTGAGGAATTTAAAATTTCGAAATGAATACAATGCCAATAAATTCCTATTTATTGAATAATTTATAACTTTATTTTCGTAACTCTGAATTCGACAAATGATATGTCTAAAACGATCAGAGCGATGAGACCGTTCTAACTATGCATTTCATGATATGATTTGAAGCATGCATCATATAAATATAATTGAGGCAACATGTATTATGCAACTAAAAGGTGACTAATTAAATACTAAAAATATTATTTCTTGTTCTCATACCTCATCCATGCCATGCTATGTTATACCATGTAATTTTTTGCATCATATCATCATGACATACCTTGTTTGCTTGTTGCATATTATTTATATGATTGTGTAATGTATTTATTTTGGCCCCTTATGTGTTTGGTTTTTATCCGGATAGACGCTGAATAAGGAGAATATCATGAGCCTCAGGAGTATTACCCGGCTCCCAACTATTTTGCAACTGATCCATTAGGCAAGAATTTCCCATGCTTGCACTACATATAATACCTATTGCATCTATCTTATTCTTGCATCATAATCGTGTCATGAATAAAATTGAATCCCACGTATTATATAGCCTTTACTTTCAAACCCCACCGAAGCTTGTTCCCTCAATCCTATGAGCCATTACTACAGGAGTTGATTGAGCCATGTGAGTCATAGAATTGCATGTATAGAGTTTGTGAGTGTCTTTGAATAATAAGGTACCTAAACAACTGGATTGAGTAGTAATGGAATAACTAAAGAAAGAGGCACCGGTGGGCAATAGTTGAGATCTAGTTTCTATCCGTCCACTTGTGTCCCATAGGACCCTGAGTACTTGATTCTTGTTCCTTCACTATCGCACTATCCGCATGTGGGACCATGAATCCCCTTAGTCCTAGTTTGAGTCATATTTAATTTCTTGGGGCCACAAGTAGTTTGGGGTGTTATTACTATATTGTACTTATGCCATGCTTTACTACATTATTTACTAGTGTTGCTCATGGAGAGTGTTTACTACTGTCTAATTTGGAACAAATGCGGAATGTTTACTGTTGGGGATATGCTAAATGGGTGTCACCATTGCATGTCCTTAATCCGGATAACCCGTGTGGCCCATAGTCGGTAGCGAGGCCTATGGCCTGCTGGACGGCCCAGTTAGATGGATCCAGAAGGGAGTCCCATGCCGGATGAAGGAAGGCTACGGAGGAGTCACCAGCATACCCGGAGCCTTGGAGTGCAAAACACGTTAGACTAGTTGTGTACCATGTAGGACTCTATAACCTGTCCGTCTAGGACTTTGCTTGTAACCCTAGGATCTGGAGACTATATAAGCCGGACCTAGAGGAGCCTTTAGGGCATGATACAACTCATACCTCGCACAACGAACCAATCCCTGTAACTCGGTGTATTGCCATTATAGTGATTTATAGCAGGAGTAGGATTCTGCCACCGTCGTGGGATCTAAACCTGGGTAAGCTGTGTTACCTCGTACCCGCCAACCTTCCGACTTACCCCACGTCTCTAAACACACATTGTGAGGACCCTTCCATGGCATACTCGTCGGCAATACCACGACAGTTGGCACCCACCGTGGGGCAAGAGGCGCTCCAGGCTCTACAACGGGCGAGGTCAAAGCTCTTCGCAGGAATCGGCGAAACCGTAGCCATCGGCCGCGTTCTATTCTCCGGCAACGTTCCGATCATCCCTCCCGACGAGTTTTGGATCCCGGTGAAGACGGACCCCACCCGCTGCTCGATCATCCCAATTAGGGGCATCCACCTATTCATCGGCGAAACCGACGCGAGCACTAGTTCCCTGGAAGTTGGAGGATCGTCAAGGCTCGCACGGACCGCCTACGGGCAGGATATGTTCACGAAAGGATCGAAGTCGGATCTATCTTCAAACTTTGTCGGCTTAGATCAGATAAATTCAAGGCCCACCCAAACCTCCCATGTGCAAGATATAATGGTGGAAGATTGCTGCAAGTCCGCCGGCTTCGCCCATGCGTCTGGAAAGCAGAGATCACAGTTCGTCGGCGTGGTGACTATCTTCAATCTGGCCTATTGCGTCAGAGAGAGGGTGAAAACCCCCGCGTTTACCTAGCCAGGTGGCTCTGTATACGGGCCGATCTGGAACATTACCCCAATGATGATGCTATTTATCACTTTGTGGAAGGGCTGGACCGCGGTACACTGATCCGGCATACACTACGGTGGCAACAGGCCTCGGGGCGCCTCACTTTCAAAGGCATGGTTGACACTGTCAATAACTACGCGGCTGCTGAAGTAGAATCTTAGGCAGTACTCGCAGCCGTACCCGGCACCCCGCCGCATCAGCCACCGCCACCACCGCCTCCAATCAACGTCCTTGTAGCCTCAACATATTCTTCCATCGTCGAGGAAGCCCCCGCACCCTCTGACTCCGTTTTGGATGCACTCTATGCCGATATCAGCGTAGACTCGGAGGAGATGTACATCAACCTGGAGGAACTCAACTGTGTTATGCAGGAGATGGAGGAGGACATCAAGCGCGAGGAGCAAGCCGACAAGGCCATCACATCCCGAGTGGTATTCGTTGCCATTGGGACCATGATGGAAGAAGACCAACCCGGACAAGCTCTGCCTAATGCGCTGGAAAAGGGGAAGGGATCAGCTGATGCTGCCGACAATTATCGCGCAAATGCCATGCCCCCTCCGCCTAACCCGGTGCAGCAGCCACAGGAACTTAACATCGGTCCGAGTAACCACAACACCGCAAAGTCGCCGCCTCCGGCATCTACGTCTGCGACTGCCCAAATCACTCTAGCTGATAGAGTGATGTACGGAAATTTGCTCATCGAGCCCATGACTGTGGCTCATATACGGAACATAGTCTAGCTTGACGAGAAGCGCTAACAACTACTGGAGGAAGCGTATGCCATCGCGGAGCAAGGTGCAAATCTAGATCAAGATTTGTCCAAGGCGCAAAAGTCAATCGAGAAAGCTAGAGCCATGGAGGCCGAGTACAAGACTTTGCTCAAGCAGCAGAAGGCTAGGAAAGCTCCGGCTCGCGTCATCAACGATCCTGGTATATGGCTAAATCTAGGATGGGATCCCCCGAAGCCGCCACAGGCCGAGCCATACATTTACAGCGAGGGCAGGCAGGTCATGCTCACTCCCATTCTCAACTTAGCCGTCGCCAAGACCCTCCTGGAGCAGGATAGATCACCCGCAGTTGTGGAGAAGGTCTATGACCTTGTAGCAAAGGCGGTCAAATAGCAGGAAAAATCCACCTCTTAGAGGCTTGAGTCTGACCCAACATATTGCCATTCTAGCAATCCTAAGCCACCAAGGGAGCGATCTCCTCATGATGTCGGGTCCCAGAAGGGTTCATCAGAGCGAAGACGGAGGGATGCGCGCAACAGGAAGCACGCTAACCCCATAGCCTCCAACCACGAAGGCAAGGCTCATCCTCGTCAGCCATCTCCACCGCCCCGATCTCCCCGACATTGCAAAGACCCAAAGGCTCACCATCGTACAAGCATGCCTCCGCCAAGACGCCCTCAGGGTGGCATCGTCATGCTCGACAACGCGGAGCAGCCCTGTCACGATGGAGAGTGCAACCAAGGACACAAGAGCAGGTCACGCCATGACCCTCCACGTTCGACAAGCAACCGCAATAGATGCGAGGCATCACAGGAGGGTTACAGCAAGAAGGCTAACCCACCGCCACCTCCGCCTCCGTCGCCACCTAGCAGCCACCATGGCGGAAGGGGCCCGCGTTGTTCACGCAGCCCATCCCTGGTGGCAAGAAGAAAAAAACAAGCCCGGAGACATACGATGCACGCTCACGCCTGGACAAGATTCATGAGCCCGGGAAGGACAGTACCTGGGACCACATTACTTTGGACCTATAATACGGACGACAACTTACCCCAAGGGTTTCCGAATTAACAAGACGATCAAGCCCTATGACGACACCGCCAAACCAGCTACGTGGTTGTAGGATTACGACAACGCGGTGGAGATCGCCAGGGAAAACCCCAACGTTGCCGTCAAGTACCTCCCACTGATGTTGACGGGCATGGCCCACCAATGGATTGATGACTTGCCGGAAAAGTCCATCTGCAACTAGTTGGACATGCAAGAAGCGTTCACCAAAAACTTCAAGGGTACGTATAAGCGTCCCTGCACTGTTGGCGATCTACAGCGGTGCGTGCAAGAGAAAGACGAGACATCTCACACCTACCTCTCCTGCTGCCTGGATATGAAAAATTCCTGCGCAGGAGTGCACGATCAGACCGCTATGGCAGCCTACATTGACAATTTGGAGAAGGGTACATTGCTCCGATATAAGCTGAAGCGCCTGCAGGATAATCACATGTTAGATCTCAATCAGATGATCTCTCTCGCTAGTGAGTTCACGGCTGCTGACGATGATGCTCGTGGCTCTTTGCTGGCAATGGCCATCCCAACCCAAGCTAAGAGGAATAACAACACCAAGCGAGGTAGTGAAACTACCCCGACAGCTCCCCGTGTTCCCCAAACATATGAGTAGTACCATGATATGCCATGCCTTGTACACCTCGATTCCAATGGCAAAGCTACTCACACCAATCGCCATTGTAAGTTCGTCAACAACCTTAAGGAGGACCCGGATTCTGTCTACAAACAAAGCCAGAAGAACAGACCACGAGGCAAGGGCAAAGGAAAGAAGAAGGAAGAGGAGTCCAAGGATTCAAGTGACATGGACGAGGATGTTGACCCCAAGCACGCGAACAAGAGCGATGGAAAAGGCAAGAACCCCTTCGAGAAGAAGGCCCCCGTCTACCACACGTTCCTTGGCACCCAACTGCCTAGGCACAGAAAACCTCGCTGATGATACTGATGGCCACCCTACCCCCCAGTCCCCCAGTACCTGCGCTGGTCGGAAGTTTCCATTACTTGCGAAATGAAGGATCACCCAGACCTCATCCCAACGAAGAACTAGTACGACATGGTCATCAACCCTTTGATTGACGGTAATGAGTTCACCAAATGCATTGTGGACAGTGGAAGCAGCATCAACATCATGTACCTGGATACACTGCACAAGATGAACTTGAGGGAGACCAACCTAAGGCAGACCAGCACCGTGTTCCATGGCGTAGTTCCTGGCCGGGAGGCTCGGTCCCTTGGGTGCATCACGCTTCCGGTCGCTTTTGGTGATGTTAACAATTACAGCCAAGAACGCATGACCTTTGAAGTGGTCCCCTTCAAGAGCGTGTACCATGTCATATTCGGACGCGGCATCCTCCACCACTTCATGGCCAAGCCATGATTTATCTACAACAAGCTCAAGATACCCGGACCAAACGGCGTCATCACCGTATCCAGAAGCTTTACAAAAGCAAGGGACTACGAGATTGGAGAAGCAGCCTTTGGAGAAGCTGTCCTCTACAGTGAAGAGTTCAAGGAGATCTAGAGCAAGGTTGATGCCTCGGAGATGCCGGCATCGAAGAAGCAGATTTCTAACTCTGATCCCGCCTTCAAGGCCGCCATCGAGACTAAGTCGATGGAACTTGTGGTAGGCGATGCCTCCAAGACCACCACCATTGGGACGAACCTGGACCCAAAATAGGAAAGCGCACTCGTCGAGTTCCTCCGTGAGAATAGGGACATCTTTAACTAGCAGCCTGCTGACATGAAAGGTGTACCTAGGGAACTTACCGAGCACAGCTTGAATATTGATCAAAAATTCAAACTGGTGAAACGACCTCTACGACGCTTCGGAGACAAGAAGAGAGGCGCCATAGGCAAAGAGATATCTAGGTTACTTAAGGCTAGTTTTATCTGAGAAGTCCTTCACACCCAATGGGTGGAAAATCCTGTACTTGTCCCCGAAAAGGGAACCAAAGAATTAAGAATGTGCATTGATTACACCGGCTTGAACAAAGCGTGTCTGAAAGATCCGTTTGCTTTGCCTCGCATTGACCAAGTCATTGACTCGACGGCTGACTCAGAACTTCTGTGTTTTCTAGATGCATACTCAGGATACGACTAGATAAAAATGAGGAAGTCAGACCAATTGGCCACTTCGTTCACCACACCTTACGACACGTTTTGCTATGTCACGATGCCCTTTGGGCTGAAAAACACAGGTGCTACATACCAGCGGACTATGCAGCATTGCCTACACGATCAAATTTCCTATGTGGATGATATAGCGGTGATGTCTAAAAAGTCAAACGACTTAATCTTCGACTTAAAAGAAACCTTTAATAATCTTCGGAAATACAACATGATGCTTAACTCAAAGAAGTGCGTCTTTGGGGTTCCAGCCGGCAAATTGTTGGGCTTCATTGTTTCCCAGCGCAGAATCGAGGTCAACCCGGAGAAGATCAAGGACATCCTAAACATCAATCTTCTGACATGCCTGAAGGACATTCAACGGCTCACAGGCTGCATTGCAGCTGTCAGCCGGTTCGTCAGCCGACTTGGAGAGAAGGCCCTGCCACTGTACAAGTTACTGAAGAAGGTGGACAAATTCATATGGACGAACGAAGCAGATGCTGCGCTTAAGGAGCTAAAAAGGATACTTTCTTCAGCACTTATACTCGCAGCACCCGAGCCAATGGAGCCTATGTTAATTTACATGACGGCCACCAACCGGGTTATCAGCATTGTCGTTGTGGTAGAGTGGAAAGAACCAACACATGAGTACGGAGTGCAACGACCAGTTTACTATGTAAGCGAGGTCTTGATGGAGTCCAAACAGCAGTACCCGCACTACCAAAAGCTAGCTTATGGAGTGTTCCTTGCTTCTCGAAAGCTAAGGCACTACTTCCAGGAGCACCCTATCACAGTAGTGAGCAAGGCTCCACTGTCCGACATCGTCAATAACAGCGACGCTACGGGAAGAGTCGTGAAGTGGGGCATTAAGCTTACCACCTTCGAGATCGCCTACAAGAGATGCGACGCTACCAAATCACAAGTCTTGGCGGATTTTATTGCAGATTGGATGGAGATGCCAGATGCTACCCCTGTACCAGATCTAGAATATTGGTTGATGCACTTTGATGGATCAAAGCTACTCAATGGCTCGGGGGCTGGTGTGCTACTGCAATCACCAATGGGGCAAAAACTGCATTATGTTTTGCAGATCCACTTTGAGGCTACAAATAACATGGCGGAATATGAAGCACTCATTCACAAACTTCGCGTAGCCAAGGATATTGGCCTCAAACGCATAGTTTACTGTGGAGATTCCGACTTGGTTTCCTAGCAGGTGGCTGGTACCTAGAACACGCGGAACCCTATGATGGCGGCATATCAAGACGAAGTAGACGAGATATCCAAGTGCTTCGATGGCAACGAAGTCAAGTATGTCAAGAGGGAGGAAAATGAGGCGTTTGATCTACTATCAAAGCTTGGATCAAGGCGCAAACCAATTCTGCCTACCATTTTTATGGAGCATATACAGACACCATCCGTGAAGGGAGCGGACCCCAAGAAACCGGATAGAGTTGACTCTTTTGTTCATACAGTAACAAAGGTCCCTCTGGCTTGGACAAAATTGTTCATGGAATATCTCATACACGGAACTTTGCCATCGATGAAGTCGAAAGTCGGCAAATAGTACGTCGAGCAAAGGGCTATACCATAATCAATGAACAGCTCTATAAATAAGCACCACTGGTGTATACCTAAAGTGTGTTTCCCAGCAAGAAGGTATTGAAATCCTTCATGAGATCCATCTCGGAGATTGCGGGCATCACGCCGCTCCTCGATCGTTGGTCTCCAAATCCTTCCGGCAAGGATTCTACTGGCTGACCGCAAAGGCGGACGCCGACAATCTGGTTGAGACATGCATGGGATGCCAATATCATGCCCGACAACCACATATACCAGCTCAAAAATTGTGAACAATACCAATAACTTGGCCGTTTGAAGTCTGGGGGCTAGACATGGTTGGTCCATTACAGATGGCACCTTTTGGGTTTACGCATCTACTAGTAGTAGTTGATAAATTCACCAAATGTATAGAAGCTAAACCCATTAAAAAGCTTGATGGGGCAACTGCCCTTAGGTTTGTCCGGGATCTAGTGGTGAGATTTGGTCTCCCACATAGAATTATCACCGACAACGGCAGCAACTTGTCACTCAGATAACTGTAAGCCTATTGTTGGAAGAAGGGCATACGACTTGACTTGGCATCTGTGCCACAACCACAGTCCATGGGCAAGTTGAGCGAGCCAATGGATAAATTCTGCAGGGAATCAAGCCACGTCTAGAGGCACCGCTACATAGAGCAGCTGGAGCCAAGCCGGAGTACTTACCATCTGTTCTGTGGAGTTTACGAACTACACCCAATAGATCCACTGACTACACCCGTTATTTCATGGTATATGGAGCAGAAGCCATCCTTCCTTTCGACATACTTCACGATTCACCAAGAGTTGCCACCTACGACAAAGATGACGCTGAAGAATCCAGACACCTAGATGTGTACCTTCTCGAGGAAGAGCGCGTATTGGCATGCCAAAGATCCTCCATCTACCAGCAGAAGCTATGCAAATACCATAGTCGTGGCGTTCGACATCGCTCGTTTAAAGAGGGGATATGGTGCTCCGACTTAAGCAGAAGAAGTCACACAAATTATCCCCGCTATGGGAAGGACCGTTCATCATTAGCAAGGCGCTACTCAATGGGTCTTACTACCTTGTTGACAATCGTGAACTAGAGGATAGACCAAATGAGGATCATAAGCATAAGTGACGTGACCCGGATGATGATTACCTGAAGCTTGATCGGCCATCTAACATAGCATAGCTACGTCGTTTTTACACTTAGCATATTCTTTATGTACTGTGTACCTCTTATATGATCAATGAAATAAAGCTCTTTGGTTCACTCATATGCTTGAGTCTTTTACCTCCTTTAGTGTTCATTTTTGGATCGTATAAAACCTTTATGCGCAAGTTTTGAATTTGCACTTGTGAAAATTCCGCCTACGGGCGTTAGCTTAAGTTTTCTGGTTTACACGTTCTTTGTTGTTTCTATGTGGATTCTGGAGTAGTGACTTTTGGCACTCGAAGTTGGCGATTTCGTGTTTAGGTTCTTGACGGTGCCATTGGGCATCATCGCCTGAGCACATATTTCTGACTACGGGTCTCCCGACTCACAAAAATTCAAGCATAAAAACCAGAGTAATGGATAAGCCAGCACTTTTTAAAAAAATATATACATGCTGGAACTAGTACTTAAGTAGCAGGAAGCATATAGCTATTGTTTTCTGCCTTAAGGTTAAGCCCATAATTTTTCCGCATACATACACCCAGAGGAAACAAATATCACATAAGTATTTTCATTCCTCTGGCGCAGGAGATTTCGAAGTAACGTCATCAGCAGCAGGAGAGTCATCCTTATCATCAATGAAGTCGGTGTTCTTGAGGGACTCGTAGGAGCTGGACTGGTCGGTGTCAATGACCTCAAGAGGTACAAAGGTGTTTGCGTCCACCAACTTGGCGACCCTGGTGTTGTAGCCAGCGAGCGATGACCAAATAGCTCCGTGATCGATCTTCTGGCCGTCATCATCTATGTCGGGCAGACCAGAGGTCACCGTGTCAATGTCGGCATTTTCATAGTGAGCCTTGACCATTGCTAGCGACATCCTTGCACCATCCCGGGTACATGAAGCTTTCCAGCTTACGATCCGCTCGGGGGCTTGGCGCAGGATCTTCGAGTACTTCATGATGGAGTCCACCGCTTTGATGTTGATGTTCAAGGGCTTGACAATTTATTTTGCCTAGGAGATGGAGGTGCTGATGAAGTTGCCGATAAGAGCCATGCATTCCTTTGGCGGAGGAGGGTTATTGGTCAAACCAATAGGAGCTGCATTTTTGGCCAAGCACGGGAGTGCATGAGTTTAACACAACAAAAAGTATAGAGTATATGATTTACAGAAGTACAAAACGGAGATTGCTTACCAAAAATGCTAGCCTCAACTTGCTGGAGTGTCTCCGCCATGGAGTCTCGTTCTTGTCGAAGGGCCTTGTAAGCGTCAAGTGAAGGGAATATGCTCTGAGTGGCAATAATAAAGTGGTTATTATGTATATTCCAAGTATATGATAGATGTTTATTTTACATGCTATAATTGTACTAATAAGGAAACGTTAATACATGTGTGTTTAATAAACAAACAGAAAGTTCCTAGTTATGCCTCTCTTATAAACTATCTCATTGATTAACAAGATGATCAAGGTTTCCTGATCATGGACATTAGATGTTGTTAATAACGAGGTCACAACATTATTGGAATGGTGTGATGAAGATTCATCCAAAGTATAGCATTATGATCAAAGTCATTGAGTTTATATTGCTATAACATCATACGAAGTAATTCTAATCCTTAGACTATGAGATCATGTCAATCACTAACATTGGAAGAGTATGTTGATAACATCAAACGTCACACCATAACAGGGTGATTATAAAGATGGGTTCAGTGCTACTAAAGTGTTATGTTGAGACCCATGGATCAAGAGTGGAATTTGTTCATCCCGATGACGGATAGATATACTCTAGGCCCTCTCGGTGATATCACATTGGTTAGCTTACAAGCAAGTGATTTGATCACTAGAATGTTATATCACGGGAACAAGAAAAGAGTACATGTTAGTAACGAGATCAACCTAGGTATGAGGATACCGATGATCAAATCTCGAACATGTAATATATCGCGAGACAAAGGGATTAAGATTATAGCGTAAAAGGTTCTCACGATCACAAGAAAGTCATCGTTGAATGTGTGGGAGTCAGTATGGATCTCCAGGTCCCGCTTCTGATTATTGATCCGAGAGGGGTAACGATCATGTCCGCATTATTCGCGAACCATAGGGTGACACACTTAAGAGACACCGACACCATTTGGAACAAATAGTTTCATGCTGAAAATATTAACAAAGCGCAGGAATTTATTTCACTAGACACCGAAACTATTTTCGGGTGAAATTGCTGAAAGTGTTTCTGCATGTGAATTGAAATACTAGCAAGGGGTTATATGAATGTTTGTCCATTATGGTAATTGAAAAAATTCTAAATAAATAAAAGGATTTTATTTAAAGAGAGATTGTATTAAATTTGGTGCAAATTTAATGGGAATTTTGAGTGGGATTTTGAGTGGAGAAGTGAAGGGCCATTTTTGTGAGCGGAGCTTCCACCCACATGACTGGAGGGAGGGCAAGGGGAACCTCATGCGCAGGCCACCACCTTGGGATCCCCCTCCTGTTGGGCCACACGGAGATAAAATAAAATTTTCCTCTAACGTGGTGATCCCAAGATCTAGCTGAGGTAGAAGGCCACGAGGTTTACCACTAGACGCGCAGTTGCGGATTACTGATGAAGCGCGTCAGTTGATGCAGCGCAATCCTAACGATCCGATCGTCCTGGTGCTGATCGCACACCACCTCTGCTGGTATCCACACGTACAAGGATGAGCGCCGGCGGCGAACTGCTAGGTTTGTTACGGCGGCTGGACTGCTGTGGAGCTAGGGTTTCCAACACATGGAATGACCTAACCGAACAACAATTAACCTTTCTGGGTTACGGTGCTCCACTATATATAGGGAGTGAACGTGGGCTCTGCTCTCGCGACCCATTCACTAAAGCCCATATAACACTAGTCACCGTGAGTCCAACTCACTAACTCAGTCCTAATCTGGTTTAGGTCCAACCCAACCAGATTACAGATTCGGATCCAATCCGAACTTGCTCCCGCTCTTAAGTGTCTAACCCCGCAGGCTCATGGCTACTTGGACACGATTGGAGTCCGACTCACAATCAATCAGTCGGTAGCGGCTCCTAGCGAGCGTCTGAGCTCCCAAGTACCAAAGAGTCATGACGACTTGCCTTTCCAATGCGACTTACGTCCGAGTCCCTTTTGCCTCACGATATACCTTGTCAGACTATAGGCGAATATATGTCATCCCTTAAATAGTCCGACTCTCTTCTCGATCCGAGATAAGTGATTCATCGTGCATGGCCATGCTTTCCGAATCATATCTCAAGAGAGGGCCCAGAGAATATCTCTCCGAGTGGAGGGGCAAAATCCCATCTTGGTTATTCACATCACGCAGCTTGATTCTCAGTCAACCCGAACCCTGCCTTTATAACGCCCGATTCACGGATCATCGTTGAGTAACCTAAGTCGGTGATCCTCAACTCTGACTATGCAACAACCTAAGGTATAATGATTAAATTCATTTAGATATACAAATGATGACTAGTTCGTTGCACCTCAATATGGGTCAATCCGACTCGCTAAACTCTTTAGCCGAATCTTTGTAAGTTGGAATAGCATCTCCATGCCCATGACAAGTGGAACCGAGTCATCAAGCCAACTTTCACATTGGTCTAAGTTGTGTGTCCAGCACAACCTCAATGACCAAGGATATTTAGTACAAACAACATGAATGCATAGTTCCACAACCGAATCACATATTCAATGATACACATCAGATGTTCGTACAAGGACTACTTAATAACTTTATGAATACAATGGGAAATATCATCATACATGATTGCCTCTAGGGCATATTCCCCACAGTCTCCCACTTGAACTAGAGTCAATCTTTTGACATCATATGTCTAAGCATCTAATGCCCATGGCTCTCAGGTGCGCCCCATGCTTCGGCTGGGGTAACGGCTTTGTCAACGGATCTGCAATATTTGGATCCGTGTGTACCTTGCATAACTTGATATCACCCTGATCCACGAACTAGCGAATTAGGTGGTACCGCATGAGTATGTGCTTGTTCTTCTGGTGTTGTCTAGGTTCCTTGGCTTGTGCAATAGCACCATTGTCGTCACAATACACGTCCAACGGATTGGACGAGCCCTGAACCACACCAAGATCCATGAGGAAATTCCTCATCCAAACAGCTTCCTTTCTTTGCTTCCGGCGGCAATATACTCAGCTCTGTTGTGAGAACCACAGTCTCTTGCTTGGAACTCTTCCAGCTCGCAGCACCTCCGTTTATAATAAACACGTATCCAGATTGCGAGCGAGAATCATCAGAGTCGGTGAGATAACTCGCATCCGTGTAACCCTTTACACCGAGTTCATCTTCACCACCATAAACCAAGAACATATCCTTAGTCCTTCTCAAGTACTTTAGGATATTTTTAGCCGATGTCCAGTGGATCTCTCCAGGATCAACCTGGTATCTGCTCACAACACTTAGAGCATAGGAAACATCCGACCTAGTACAAATCATGGCGTACATGATGGATCCGACTGCAGAAGCATATGTAATCGCACTCATCTGACTTCGCTCATCAGTTGTCGAAGGACCTTTGAGTCTTGCTAAGTTTTACACCATGGGACATCTGTAAAACCCCTTCTTAGACGATTCCATGTTGAACTTCTTCAACACTTTGTCCAAATAAGTACTCTGACTCAATCCAATGAGCCTCCTTGATCTATCTCTATAGATCCGGATTCCGAGGATGTATGTTGCCTCACCCAAGTCTTTCATTGAGAAACTCCTTTCCAATGATTCCTTGGTCTCTTGCAACATCTGGACATCATTTCCAATCAGTAATATGTCATCCACATATAAGATTAGAAAATTTACTTTGTTCCCACTAAACTTCTTGTACAAACAAGAATCATGATCACTCTTGATGAAGCCAAACGATTTGACTACCTCATCAAAGCGAATATTCCAACTCCGAGATGCTTGCTTCAACCCATAAATGGATTTCTGAAGTTTGCATACCTTGTCAGCATTAGCCAGATCGACAAAACCCTCGGGCTGTATCATATACACGTCCTCGGTTAAATTTCCGTTAAGGAAAGCCGTTTTGACATCCATCTGCCATATCTCATAGTCGAAATAGGCTGGTATAGCTAACATGATCCGAACTGATTTAAGCATCGCTACGGGCGAGAAAGTCTCGTCGTAATCAACTCCTTGAACTGGTCGGAACCCCTTCGCAACAAGGCGTGCTTTATAGACGGAAACATTTCCATCCATATCAGTTTTCTTCTTAAAGACCCATTTGCACTCGACGGGTCTTGCACCGTCTGGCAGATCAACCAAGTTCCAAACTTGATTTTCATCCATGGACTTTAACTCGGATCTCATGGCTCCAAGCCATGACTCGAAATCAGATCCGACCATCGCTTCCGAATAATTTGCCGGCTCATCACTGTCTAACAGTAACACATCACGAACACTTCGTAATCTTGCCGATCTTCGCAAAGATGCAGTCTGCTTGGCTCATTTGCCACGACCGCTCAACCTCCAAGGTTTTTGCCGATCGCTACTAGCGGTTCCTCTCGAATTTCTTTGAGTTGCACCGTGCTCCCACTTACTCCCGGTGAGAAACTCTTTATCAAGGAAGACACCGTTCAGCGACAAACACTTTGCCCTCTTCTCGGTTGTAGAAGTAGTAACCCAAGGTTTCTCGGATACCCTAAAATACACTTATCCGAATTGGCTGTAAGCTTGTCCGACTGGAGTCGCTTGACAAAAGCTTCACAACCCCAAATCTTAAGAAAAGACAAACTTGGTTTTTTGCCTGTCCACATCTCATGCGGTGTCTTCTCTACCGACTTTGATGGTACTTTGTTTAGTGTGAACGCCGCTGTTTCTAGACAATAACCCCAAAATGATAAAGGCAAATCTGTCCGACTCATCATTGATCGTACCATGTCCAACAAGGTCCGATTTCGTCTTTCCGAAACACCATTCCTTTGTGGCGTTCCTGGCGGAGTAAGTTGAGGAACTATTCCACAACTTTTCAGATGGTCATCAAACTCATGGCTCATGTACTCGCCTCCTCGGTCCGACCGAAGAAACTTTATTTTCTTGCCGAGTTGATTCTGTGATTCATTCTGGAATTCTTTGAACTTTTCAAAGACTTCCGACTTATGTTTAATCAAGTAGATATATCCATACCTACTCAAATCATCAGTGAAGGTAATGAAGTACTCATAACCACCCCTGGCTGTCGTGCTCATTGGTCCACATACATCACTATGTACTAGTCCCAACAAGTCGACGCCCTTTCTCAACTCTTTGCAAAAGGTGTCTTGGTCATTTTGCCGAGTAGGCAAGATTCGCATGTCTCGAACGACTCCAAGTCGAACGAAGTTAGGAGTCCATCATCATGGAGCTTCTTCATGCGTTTCCAACTTATATGACCAAGCCGACAGTGCCAAAAGTAAGTCATATTCAGATCATTTGGTTTCAACCTTTTAACATTTATGTTATAAACCGACTCACCATCAAGATTCAAAATAAATAACCCGTCCTGGACGGGTGCAAAGCCGTGAAACATATCATTCAAATACAAAGAACAACCATTATTCTTGATATTCGACTCATAGCCTTGCCTCATCAAACATGAAGCAGAAATAATGTTTCGACTGAGCACTGGAACATAATAACAATTATTTAGTTCCATAATGAATCCGGAAGGTAAATGAAGTTGCATCGTGCCAACTTCCAACGCAGAAACTCTTGCTTTGTTGCTGACTCGAATATCAACCTCGCCTCTTGCTACGCTCCTAGTTCTTACCAGTCCCTACAACGAGTTGCAGATGTGAATAACTGATCCAGTATCATATACCCAAGAACTATTAGGTGCATCAGCAAGATATATGTCTATAACATTGCAAACAAGTGTACCTGAGTCGGAAGTCATACCTACACTCTTGGCTTTGTCGGCCAAGTACTTGCTGCAGTTCCTCTTCCAGTGGCCATCCGCCTTGCAGTAGAAGCAAGTGGATCCGGCTGAAGGAGATGGTTTAGTCCCTGAGGAAGCACTTGGGACCGGGTCCTGAGCCTGCTTTCCTCCTGACTTAGCCTTCTTCTTAGTCCAAGAACTCTTCTTGAACTTAGCCTTATTCTGCACCATCAACACTTGACTGGTGCCCTTCTTGAGATCCGCCTCTGCCTGCTTGAGCATCCCATGCAATTCAGTGAGCTTCTTATCCATACCATGCATGTGGTAGTTCGAAATGAACTGCCCATATGCACTAGGAAGAGAGTTCAGAATTATATACGTAGCGAACTCTTCGCTAATGGGGTAGCCAAGCCTCTCCAGACCGCGTAACCAACCATTTTGATCACATGCGGACTCGGTGGATCACCATCCTTAAGCTTGCAACTCAGCAAAGCACGAGAGACTTGATACCTCTCGGTCTTCGCCGAGCACAGAACATACTTTTGAGGCTTTCGATCATATCGTAGGCCTCAACATGCTCGAACTGCTTTTGCAAGTCCAGTTCCATGTGAGCAAGCATAAGACAGCTAATATCCGTGGACTCATCCTTAGCCCGACGGTAGGCATTGGTGGCTGCGACAGTCGCATTCTCATTCGGCTCATCTGGAAGTGGGTTGTCTAGGACATGGTCCTTCTTTTCTTGTTTGAGAACAATTCTCAGATTTCGATACCAGTGGGTAAAATTAGTGTCGTTCAGTTTATCTTTCTCAAGAATGGTTCTCAACGCAAAACCGGATATCCGAGTGAGCGCTACTTGGTGCCATGATCTACAACAGAAAATATGCAAAACACTTAAGATATGTATTCATAAAAGAGCAAGCATATTAAACATTTTAATATTTTATGCTCCCACTAGAACCAACACCCCTCCGATGGTTGCTTAGTGATTCAGGATCCTAAATAAGCAAGTCGGCTAGTGAGCTTTAGCATCACCGCTAGCCGCCAAGTGATCTAGGTAGACAACTCCTTGTCAATCGCATCTCATGCGACTCCTGTTGGACGGGTGGCATCACATGCCCCGGCTCCCATCCGAATTTTCCCCGAGTCCCACAACCGTTGTGATAGACCCGTCTAGCTTACCGAGTGTTTGCGATGAAGTCCGACTCGAACCCACCTAGTCGGAAAGAATTGGAAGCACCTCAATTTTATGAGCCCAGTACCAAAAATGTCCGACTTGTGATGGTGCAAACACTGGCGGGAAAACCGACTAGACCTTCTTTGAGGGATTAAATTTTACCGACTATCTAATAGAGGTAAAACAGAGACATAACAATAACACAAAATAAAGCAATTATAATGTGAAATGGTATGGCTCTCTTCATGGCGATCTCCATCTCCACAAAGCCTGTAATCCGACTCATGCCAACTCTTGTCACTTGCCGTCTTACTCCATGTCGCCGACATGTACAACGCCTTGCATGCCTTCCGGGTTCTCCAAACAGCTACACTAGCTTAGTAAAGTAAATTACAAAGAGAATCTGACACGTAGGTCGTTATACAATAAAATGACAGCACCTAGGCTCCAGCCGGCTGACATAAACCGTGATTCGCAGATCACGTATGGATTACACACATACATCACATGCACATGAACCATACCATTCACAACTTCCTGCAAAAACAAGTTATGCATAGATACAATATCTACCGGCGATGTGAAACTCGCAACGACATCTAAGGCGCTACGACAGGGCGAAGCCGACGGTCATCTACGATCCGAACATGGATTCCGACCATCGTTCTGATTCGATCAAACTCTTTGATCTTCAATCACTGTTTCTGGATTTACGCGTCACAGTCTACCCTGATGGCGGAAGCCGACCGGTAGGGGTATGTCGTTCCACAACCTCAGCAGTATGATCACGGAAATCAGATCTACCATTCCCCGAGTACAGTTGATCCAATCAACTTCATACAAAACCGATCTATCTCATAGATCGACCACCAAAACAGCACATAGATCTCATCTATAGCCTACCGCATATCACATATGCGAGATCTCGAGCCTAAAACTAGAAGCTATCGCTCTGATACCACTGTTGGGCCACGCGGAGATAAAATAAAATTTTCCTCTAACGTGGTGATCCCAAGATCTAGCTGAGGTAGAAGGCCACGAGGTTTACCACTAGACGCCAGCTATGGATTCTGATGAAGCGGCGTCGATTGATGCAAGGTGATCCTAACGATCCGATCGTCTGGTGCTGATCGCACAACACCTCTGCTGGTATCCACACGCATTACAAGGAGGCGCGCGGCGAACTGCTAGGTTCACATTCTGGTATTTACTTAATGGAGCTAGGGTTTCCAACACATGGAATGACCTAACCGAACAACGATTAACCTTTACGGGTTACGTGCTCCACTATATATAGGGAGTGAACGTGGGCTCTGCTCTCGCGACCCATTCACTAAAGCCCATATAACACTAGTCACCGTGAGTCCAACTCACTAACTCAGTCCTAATCTGGTTTAGGTCCAACCCAACCAGATTACAGATTCGGATCCAATCCGAACTTGCTCCCGCTCTTAAGTGTGTAACCCCGCAGGCTCATGGCTACTTGGACACGATTGGAGTCCGACTCACAATCAATCAGTCGGTAGCGGCTCCTAGCAGAACGTGCCGACTCCCAAGTACCAAAGAGTCATGACGACTTGCCTTTCCAATGCGACTTACGTCCGAGTCCCTTTTGCCTCACGATATACCTTGTCAGACTATAGGCGAATATATGTCATCCCTTAAATAGTCCGACTCTCTTCTCGATCTGAGATAAGTGATTCACCCGACTAACTCTTAGTCGATCGCCTCGGTTAACACTTAACCGAGTCGTGCATGGCCATGCTTTCGGAATCATATCTCACGAGAGGGCCCAGAGAATATATCTCCGAGTGGAAGGGCAAAATCCCATCTTGGTTATTCACATCACGCAGCTTGATTCTCAGTCGACCCGAACCCTGCCTTTATAAGCGCCCGATTCACGGATCAGCGTTTGACAGAACCTAAGTCGGTGATCCTCAACTCGGACTATGCAACAACCTCAGGTCTAAGGATTACATTGATTGAGATATACAAATGACAGCTAGTTCGTTGCACCTCAATATGGGTCAATCCGACTCGCTAAACTCTTTAGCCGAATCTGTGTAAGTTGGAATAGCATCTCCATGCCCATGACAAGTGGAACCGAGTCATCAAGCCAACTTTCACATTGGTCTAAGTTGTGTGTCCAGCACAACCTCAATGACCAAGGATATTTAGTACAAACAACATGAATGCATAGTTCCACAACCGAATCACATATTCAATGATACACATCAGATGTTCGTACAAGGACTACTTAATAACTTTATGAATACAATGGGAAATATCATCATACATGATTGCCTATAGGGCATATTCCCAACACCTCCTCCTATAAAAGAATCCCCTCTGCTTCTCTCTCACTCACACCTCCTCATGAAGGATCTCTCTCCCCCTCTAGTTTTTATCCCCCATGGTCTCGGACTAGCGAGATACATGTTCCCGGTGGATTTTCGGCAAGAAAGAGTTGTTGCTTACGATGCATCGCTGGAGCGAGGAGGCGGAGGTTGCTCTGTGGCTCGGACATGTGTGCGAGCACGGATGCGCTTCTGATTTGCGGCGCTAGGACTTCCTCTCGATCTTGAGATCGGCAAGCGTTCAGCTACATCATCCATGAGTACAACCTCGTTAAGCTTTGTCGGTCTTCAAGAGTATGTTCTCTACGGATGTATATCCGCCCGTTGCTTGTATCTAGTATATAGATCTTGGTACATAGTTGTTCCCATCGTAGGAATTTTTTTGTTTTCTATGCTGCGAATCCTACAGTGGTATCATAGCCGGATCTATGAGTAGATGCTTTGCACGGGTAGTACACATATGTATATGTGGGCGATGATGATCATGTTATTGCTTCTTAGTTGTACTTTATATATTGGTGGCATAGTGGGATGAAGCGGCTCGGATAAACTTTACATGTCCTCGCACATGAGACCTGTTCCAGGCTTGACATGCAACTAGTTTTGCATAAGTGGCTAACGGGTGTCTATCTCTCCTACTATAGTCAATATATAATTTGCAACGAGTTGTGAATAATTTGGTTATCCTCGTTGTGGTTCATGTTCATAGGTAAGAACGGTTCTATCTTTGAAAGACCTAAGCAACGTAAAACTTGCAATGGATAAATTAGAAGCGTCTAGTTTAGATTGTTGCCGGGCTAGTGTCATGATATGGTGATGTTGTAAGTAAAAGTATAAGTCGATACTCTTACAACACACATAACGTGTAAGTTCCATAGACCTTGGCCTTACACATAAAGGAATGATGAGGATCATACCACGATGCACATGATGGAGATCAAGTGCAAGAACCATATCATTTCACTTTTTCACATGTGATCTTTGTTGCATCTTATATTGCTTGTTTGGCATTTTATTAGCATAATAAGATGATCCCTCATTTAGATATCAAGATAAAAATGTGTTCTCCCTTAAGTATGCACCGATTATGTTTCGCCGCTCCAAGACATCATGTTATGATCGGGTGCTCTTGGATCCACGATCATATTTTAGGTGTAAGATAGTTTACACACGCGAATACTAAGGTTCTTAATTGGCGAGCCTAGCATGTGCAGACATGGCCTCAGGACACGGACCGAAAGGTTAAGCATGAGACATATGAAAGATATGATTCCCATATGGATGCTCGCCTTTGAAGCTACACCGACTCACGTGATGATCAGACTTGGTGTAGTGGATTTTGTTCATGTAATCACCAAAAAGGCATGAGGGATGTCATTTTTGAGTGGGCGTTCATTCTTAATTTGGATTAGTTGAACTCGATCTATCATAAACTTAGTATAAACTTTACAAATTCTGTTGTAGATGGCACCACCTGGTTTTAATTTCAATGTGTTCATGGAGAAAGATAAACTTGCAACAAACGGTAGTAACTTTACCGACTGGGCTATGAATTTGAGGATTCTCCTCTCTGCTGCACAAAAGAAATATGTGCTAGAAGCGCCGCTAGGCCCCCACCACTTGATGATGCCTCTGACGAAGAAAAGAACGTCTATCAGACTTGTCAGGAGGACCACAACTTAGTTCATTGCGGCATATTTTATGGGCTAGAGCCAGAACTTCAAAAGCGTTTCGAAAACAGCAATGCCTTTGATACAATGGGATAGTTGAGAAGGATTTTTGACACCCATGCTGCTCTAGGGAGTTATAATGCTTTAGAAAAGTTCTTTAGCTGCATGATGGAAGAGAACAACTCCGTTAGTGAGCACGTACTCAAGATTTCGGGGTACGCCGATAAGCTTGTGTCCTTGGGAATGTAGATTCCCATTAACTTAGGCATACATCATGTTCTCCAGTCTCTGCCACCTAGCTACAAGAGCTTCATGATGAACTATAACATGCAGGGCATGAAGAACTCTCTCCCCGAGTTTCAGTCAATGCTTAAGACTGCAGAGGTGGAAATCAAGAAGGAACATCAAGTGTTGATGATCAATAAGACCACTAGTTTCAAGAAAGACATGAAGGGTAAACAGAAGGGAAAGAAGGGCGGCAAACCGGTTACCGTACCTGAAAATAAATCCTGAGTTGGCCCTAAGTCTGATATCGAGTGCTATTATTGCAAGGGGACTGGCCACTGGAAGCGCAACTGCCCCAAGTATTTGGCAGGCAAGAAGGCCGGCAAGGCAAAAAAAGGTATATACGATATACATGTTATTGATGTGTACTTGACTAGTACTCGCAGTAGCACTTGGGTATTTGATACCGGATTGATTGCTAATATTTGTAACTCGAATCAGGTGCTACGGAACAAGTGACCGCTAGCAAGGGGTGAGGTCAAGATGCGTGTCGGCAACGGATCAAGCGTTGATGTGATCACCGTCGGAATGCTACCTCTCCACTTACCATCGAGATTAGTTATAAACTTAAATAATTGTTATCAGGTGCCAGCACTGAGCATGAACATTGTATCCGGATCGTGTTTCATGCGTAGTGGTTATTCATTTAAATCTGAAAACAATGATTGTTCGATTTATAGGAATGATATCTTTTATGGTCATGCACCGATGATGAATGGTTTATTTCTGTTGGATCTCGATAATAGTTTTACACATATTCATAATGTTGATGCTAAAAGGGTTAAACTTAATGATGATATATTCGCATATATGTGGCACTGCCATCTAGGTCATATTGGTGTTAAACGCATGAAGAAGCTCCATTCGGATGGACTTTTGGAATCACTTGATTTCGAATCATTTGATACATGTGAGCCATGCCTTATGGGCAAGCTGACTAGAACGCCATTTTCCGGTTCAATGGAACGGGCGATAGATTTATTGGAAATCATACACTCTGATGTATGTGGTCTAATGAGTGTGTCGGCGCAAGGTGGATATCGTTATTTTGTTACTTCCACAGATGATTTGAGTAGATACGGTTATATCTACTTGATGAAACACAAGTCTGAAACATTTGAGAAACTCAAGGAATTTTAGAATGAAGTGGAAAATCATCGTAATAGTAAGATCAAATTTCTACGGCCCGACCATGGAGGTGAGTATCTAAGTTACGAGTTTGGCACACATATGAAAGTGTGTGGAATAGTTTCACAACTCACACCTACCGGAACACCACAACGAAAAGGTGTGTCGGAACGTCGTAATCATACTCTACTAGATATGGTTCGATCTATGATGTCTCAGACGAACTTGCCACTGTTATTTTTGGGTTATGCACTAGAAACTGCTGCATTCACTTTAAATCGGGCACCATCTAAATCTGTTGAAAAGACACCATATGAATTGTGGTTTGGAAACAAACCTAAGCTTTGATTTCTTAAAGTTTGGGGATGCGATGTTTATGTGAAGAAACTTCAACGGGATAAACTCGAACGCAAAGCTAAAAAATGCGTCTTCATAGGATACCGTAAGGAAACTATTGGGTATTCCTTCTATCACAGATCTGAGGGCAAGGTTTTCGTTGCCAAGAATGGATCCTTTCTAGAGAAAGAGTTTCTCCCGAAAGGTGTGTGTAGTCGGAAGGTATAACTCGAAGAGGTTGTAGAACCTTCTCTTCATAATATGGCGAGTAGCGCAGTGCCGGAAGTCATTCCCGAGTTGACTTCACCAAATGAAGAGGGAACTAATGATAACGATCAAGAAGCTCCAAAAGAGAATACTACCAAACCTCGCAGGTCTAGCAGGACGCGTGCAACTTTCGAGCTGTACGGAAATCCTGTTATGAATTTCATGGTCGATGAAATTGATGACCCTGCGATGCATGAAGAAGCGATGATGAACCCGGATTCCAACAAATGGTTAGAAGCCATAAAATCCGAGATGGAATCTATGTATGAAAACCAGGTTTGGACCTTGGTGACTTACCTCACGACCGAAAGGCCATGGAGAATAAATGGATTTTCAAAAGGAAAACTAATGCTGATGGTAATATAACCGTCTATAAATCTCGACTTGTCACAAAAGGGTTTCGACAAATTCAAGGAGTTGACTACGATGAGACATTCTCTCCCGTAGCGATGCTAAAGTCAGTTAGGATTATGTTAGCAATTGCTGCATATTTCGACTATGAGATATGACAGATGGATGTCAAAACTGCATTCCTCAATGGCAACATTGAAGAAGAGTTGTATATGGTACAACCAAAGGGTTTTATCGATCCTAATGATGCTGACAAGGTATACAAGCTTCAGCGATCCATATATGAACTAAAGCAAGCATCCCGGAGTTAGAATCTCCGCTTTGGTGAGGTGATCAAAGAGTTTGGATTTATCCAAACTTATGGAGAGGCTTGTATTTACAAGAAATTGAGTGGGAGCAATGTGGCATTTCTGATATTATATGTGGATGACATATTATTGATCGGAAATGATATAGATCTTTTAAACAGTGTTAAAAGTTATCTAAACAACAAATTTTCAATGAACGACCTAGGTGAAGCGTCATACATATTGGCCATAAAGATCTATAGGGATAGATCTAGGCGCCTAATAGGGCTATCACAAAGTACATACCTTGATAAGATTTTAAAGAAATTTAAAATGTACGGAAGGAAGAAAGGGTTCTTACCTGTGTTGCAAGGCAAGACTTAGAGTAAGACTCAAAGTCTGGCTATGGCAAAAGAAAGAGAGATAATGGACAAAGTCCACTATGCTTCAGCCATAAGCTCTATAATGTACGCCATGTTATGTACACGACCGGATGTGGCACATGCTATTAGTTTAACTAGTAGATACCAATCTGATCCAGGATCGGAAGACTGGATAGCGGTCAAGAATATCTTTAAGTACTTGAGAAGAACTAAGGATATGTTTCTCGTATACGGAGGTGAAGAAGAGCTCGTCGCTAAGTGTTATGTCGATGCTAGCTTCGACACCGATCGGGATGACTAAGTCTCAATCCGGATACGTATTTCTTATGAATGGTGGAGCAGTTAGTTGTAGGAGTTCCAAACAACCTGTGGTGGCGGGATCAACAATGAAGGCCGAATATGTTGCTGCTTTGGAAGTGGCTCAGGAAGCAGTTTGGATGAAGGAATTCATAACCGAACTAGGTGTGGTTGCAAGCGCGTTGGACCCAATGGTGATCTATTGTGACAAAAATGGAGCCAGAGATGATGCCAAAGAACCAAGGTCTCACAAGAATTCCAAGCATATTAAGCGCCGGTTTCACTCCATCTGCGAGCATGTCAAGGATGGAGATACAAAGATTTTTAAAGTACACACGGATCTCAATGTAGCAGACTCGTTGGCTAAAACTCTCCCTAGAGCAAAACATGATCAACACCTGAACTCCATGGGTGTTAGATTTATCACTATGTAACTAGATTATTGTCTCTAGTGCAAGTGGGAGACTAAAGGGAATATGCCCTGAGTGGCAATAATAAAGTGGTTATTATGTATATTCCAAGTATATGATAGACGTTTATTTTACATGCTATAATTGTATTATATGGAAACGTTAATACATGTGTGTTTAATAAACAAAGAGAAAGTTCCTAGTTATGCCTCTCTTATAAACTAGCTTGTTGATTAACAAGATGATCAAGGTTTCCTGGTCATGGACATTGGATGTTGTTAATAACGAGGTCACGACATTATTGGAATGGTGTGATGAACATTCATCCGAAGTATATCATTACAATCAAAGTAATTGAGTTTATATTGCTATCACATCATACAAAGTAATCCTAATCCTTAGACCATGAGATCATGTCAATCACTAACATTGGAAAAGTATCTTGATAACATCAAATGTCACACTGTAACAGGGTGATTATAAAGATGGGTTCAGTGTTACTAAAGTGTTATGTTGAGTCCCATGGATCAATAGTGGAATTTGTTCATCTCGATGACGGATAGATATACTCTAGTCCCTCTCGGTGATATCACATTGGTTAGCTTGCAAGCAAGTGATTTGATCACTAGAATGTTATATCACAGGAACGAGAAGAGAGTACATGTTGGTAACGAGATCAAACTAGGTATGAGGATACCGATGATAAAATCTCGGACATGTAATATATCGCGAGACAAAGGGATTAAGATTATAGCATAAAAGGTTCTGACGATCACAAGAAATTCATCGTTGAATGTGTGGAAGTCAGTATGGATCTCTAGGTCCCGCTTCTAATTATTGATCCGAGAGGGGTCTCGATCATGTGGCATTATTCGCGAACCATAGGGAGACACACTTATGAGACACTGACACCATTTGGAACAAATAGTTTCATGCTGAAAAGATTAACAAAGCGCATGAATTTATTTCACTAGACACCGAAACTGTTTTTGGGTGAAATTCCTGAAAGTGTTTCTACATGTGAAATAAAATACTAGCAAGGGGTTATATGTGAATGTTTTTCCATTATGGTAATTGACAAAATTCTTAATAAATAAAAGGAGTTTTATTGAAACAGAGATTGCATTAAATTTGGTGGAAATTTAATGGGAATTTTGAGTGGAGAAGTGAAGGGACATTTTTGTGAGTGGAGCTTCCACCCACATGAATGGAGGGAGGGCAAGGGGCAACCCCATGCGCTGGACACCCCCTTTGGGCCCCCCTCCTCCTATAAAAGGAGCCCCTCTCCCTCTCTCTCACTCACACCTCCTCGTGAAGGATCTCTCTCCCCCTCTAGTTTTTATCCCCCATGGTCTCGGACTAGCGAGATACATGTTCCCGGTGGATTTTCGGCAAGAAAGAATTGTTGCTTCCGCTGCATCACTATAGCGAGGAGGCAGAGGTTGCTCGGTGGTCGGACGTGTGTGCGAGCACGGATGCGCTGCTGATTTGCGGCGCTAGAACTTCCTCTCGATCTTGAGATCGGCAAGCGTTCGTCTACATCATCCACGAGTACAACCTCATTAAGCTTTGTTGGTCTTCAAGGGTATGTTCTCTATGAATGTATATCCGCCCGTTGCTTGTATCTAGTATATAGATCTTGGGACATAGTTGTTCCCATCGTAGGAATTTTTTTGTTTTCTATGCTGCGAACCCTACATCAAGGTTGCACGTATTCCTCTTGGCGGTAACTTTGTTCTGCTCCTTGAGGATTGCAATTTCCTTCTTTAGGCGGTTGATCTCTGTGTTGGCGGACTCCTACACGGCCTTCATAGCATCCTTGTGCATCTTCAAAGATTCAACCCTCTCCTGCTTAAGGATTTTGTTCTCGCTATCTAGCAGCTATATGTGCTTGGATTGCTCGACAATGTCCTTTGCCTTGGCAATAGCTTCTATATATTGGAGAAATGATAGAGCATAATGAGTAGTCGGAAGTTAATGGCGCAAGACAAAGATTGAGTGCGGAGTTGAAAAGAAAAACAGACGCTTGCTCATGGTGATTTGATCCTTCAAGAAGGCAATTTTACCCTTTTCAGCTTCGAGATCAGCACGCATCTTGTGGAACTTGTCGTTGGCGACACCCCTCCAAGCATTCTCATTCCGCAAAAAGATTAAAGTTACTTAGTCTACTTGGAGCATCTAGCCAGATAACTATCCACATAGAGGCTTGGGGGATATAGTACGAGTTTTTAACTTGGGAATATGCTTAGTGATGGGGATAGGCCTACCGGGGTATACCCAGCAGGACGTTTCCTACTGGCCCAAGCGTCAACGAGTGGGCCTGCAGGACGGTGACTTTATCAAGACTTGGCGTGGACTCAAGCGACTGGAAGCTGAAGGCCCAGAAGCGTAGCTAGGCCCAGTTGGACTAGGTCATAGAATCTCCGAATCCTTAACTAATTCGGTTGTGATCTGTAAACCCTAGCGAGGTGAGTCTATATAAACCTCCCTAGAGGACGCATAGAGGACACGTTCCATCATACACCCTAGCAACTCGCCGCCCAGCCGCCGAGCTTGCCCCATTGTACTCTCACCATAATACAATCTAGCAGGAGTAGGTATTTACCCTCCGGGGGGCCGAACCTGGGTAAACCCTTGTGTCTCAGCCCTCATCTCGCACCGCAGATGGCTGGCCGCCCTTGCCCCATGTTCTACTACTCGCTGCCGATTGCAGCATCTGCCGTGGTCATTCCCACGACAGTGGCGCCCACCGTGGGGCCTGGCTGGCCAGGCCGGTGTTCTGCGGCGAGATCCAATCTGCCCATCAACGAGTCGATCGCCACCAGCGAGATGCTCCAGATCTTGCCGAGCAGCTACATCCCGGCGGCGCGACCCGTCACGCATAGCGTGATCCTACTGGTCGGCACGATCAGCCTCTTCGTCGGCCTCACCAACGTCATCATCTTGGAGGACTCGGCTCGCATCCGCGAGTCGCCGCCACGCGACCGGCTCTCTGAGAGCCAGGTCCACACGATCCACCTCCTTGCCTCCGAGTACGACTCAGCCCACAACAACGTGGCCGAAACCACCGCGGCTGCGGACGACGCGGCCCTCAACGACGACGCCGATTCGGCGACCCCGGCGTCACTCGCCGGATCCATTGTCGCCGCGTCACCCGCGGGCTCCATCACCCAGGTCTACAACATCGGAGACTTTGAGGATCCCTCCATCCTCGGGATCTTCGACTTCGATTCCGGGTCGGAGAAATCCGTCGACCTCCGCGACGGAACCGGTCGCCACGCCGCGAACTACATGGCAACTGGCGCCGACCCACCGGAAGATCCATTCTCCACGCCGATCCGTCCAAACGCGACGGCGACGGAGGTCGAGGAACTCCGCCTAAAGCTGGCGGAGGCAGTCCACAAGGAACAAGCCGAGCTCGAAAAATTTCGCCTCGAGCATGTGACAACGCAGGAGCTGTCGCGCTACCACCAACTCCGAATCAGGTCGCGCCTAAACCCCGTCTGGCGCACCCTGAATTTCGGCAGCGAACGACCGGCCCGCGCGGCCGGCGCGATCTGCGAACACGCGCCAGAGGAAGCACTCGCCCCACCGAGCAACGGCCAATGGCGCCCGCCACCACCCAACGCGCACCCCGAGGACCAGCCAAGGATCGTGGTCTCCTCACGAGGCGAGGCAGCGACCTCCTGTTCTCCACCCCAATGGACAACCTTGTCGCGGGCGAGCAGCGATCGACAACATTGCAGCCATCGGAAGGCGCCCTGCAGATTCAACGCTAAGGCTCGCCGCCAGCGGTCGAGCAACAAAACGCAGGCGTCGACTCACAAGGTCGGATGTACTCGTGTTCATCGGGCAGCAGAGCAGCCTCAAGCGGCCGACCCATGGCGGCGAACACTCTCAACTGCCCACCACCCGAACCCCTACAGCTCCAACACCGACCCGCGAACGCGACACTCTCCACCAACGACCCTAGGCCGGCGACCAACTTCGTCGCTGCCAACGGACAACCCGTCGATGCTCGCACCCACATCATCAACAACCAGAGCTGGCGCGCACGCCAGCCTGACGACCTGCGGCACACCCTCACCAACCGCCGCGACGGTGAACCAAGGGGGTCGCTGAGCCGCATCGGGCCCCAGTGCTTCTGACCGATGATCCGAGGCGAAAGATACCCGGCGAACTTCAAAGCGCCGAAGGAAATAGAGAAGTACGACCCCTCGTACGATCCCTCCGTATGGCTGGATACCTACCTCATGGAGATGGGGATCGCAGGCCACACCGACCTACTAGCCGCCCGCTACCTCCCCCTGATGATGGAGGGGGCGTGCAGGAAGTGTATTAACACCCTTCCCGTGGATAGCATCGACTCCTGGGAGGAGATGCGCGAGGCCTTCGTCAGGCACTTCGAGGGTTCATACACCCGCGTCACCACCATCGAGGACGTGGAACGGTGCATCCAGGGACCCCGCGAGTCGACCCACAGCTGGGTCCAACGGTGGCAAGATCTGTGGTACAACGCTGTCGAAATCCACCCAGACACCGCGATCCACTGCTTCAAGACCTTGTGCCGCTACGATCCCCTGGTCGCCAAGCTCAAACGAGCGTACCGCACACTCGACAACATACCGGACCTCCTGGAGATCGCAAAAAGGTACGCAGAGGAGGACCCAAACCAAGAAACCGACGACGAGTCGGGAGGACACCGCCGCACGAGCGGCCATGACAACGGGAGACGACCCGACTTACGCTATAGCAACACTCGCCTCACCGACAAGCGCCGCAGTGACGGGCGAGTCGACTTCGTCGCTAACGCTGGATACGCCTAGCGCGAGCCCAAGAGCTTCCGCCGCGACGGGGGAAAACGCCGCGACGATGGCAACTACAAGGCGAAGCCGAGGTTCGACCCCGCGGCCCTTCTTAACCAACCTTGTGTATTTCATAGCAGGGAAGGAAAACCTGCCACGCACACGACCGCTGACTGCCACTCTCTCAAGGAGATCGAGAAGGCACGGCGCGCGCGGGAAGACCCCGACAACAACCCGCCAAACCGCGGAAAATTCGGCAGCATCGCCGGCTCGCTCCACACCTTCACAGGCTTCAACACGAAGCGCGAGAAGAAGGTCATCGCCCGCGCCATCGCCGTCAACGCGGTGGCCCAGATAGATATCCCCTAGTTCCTCAACTGGTCTGAGCAACAAATCACTTGGATCCGCGCGGACCACTCGCCACGGATCGAGTATCCGGGCCGAGTCGCCCTGGTGGTCAAGCCCAAGGTGGGAGACTACTGGCTCCCCAAAACATTGATGGACGGCGGCAGCTCCATCAACATCTTGTACCTGGACACCTTCAGACGACTACGGCTCCCGCAGTCGATGATCGAGACGACCTACACCACGTTCCACGGCATCGTCCCCGGTCGGAAGGCATACCCGATCGGCAACGTGACGCTGCCAGTCACCTTCGGCACACCGGCAAACTTCCGCACTGAGCGGATCGTCTTCGAGCTGGTGCCCTTCGACAGCCCCTACCACTGCGTCCTGGGGCGCCAGGCGTTCGCCAAGTTCATCGCAGCACCCCACTATGCGTACAACGCGATGAAGCTACCCGGGCCGTGCGGCGTCATCACCATCCACGGCGACCCCGACATGGCCACCGAGTGCGAGGCCAAAGGAGCCGAACTCGCCGATGTCTTCATTGCGGCAGAGTCCAACCATGCCGATGAGCTCGCCAAGTACGCGAGCGGGATCAACAACGATGACCCCACCATACTCAAGAAGCCCAACTCGGAGGGCGGCAACTCCACCGCCTTCGAGGAAACGACGCATACCCGCACCGTCGAGCTGGTCCCAGGCGACTCCAGCCAGACGGTGACGATCGGGACGGGCATGAGCCCAGCATAGGAAGGCGCGCTCATCGAGTTCCTCTGTGAGAACAGGGACATCTTCGCGTGGAAGCCCTCTGACATGCCTGGTGTCCCGAGGGAACCCGCTGAGCACAAACTCAACGCCGACCCCAAAGTGCGATTTGTTAAGCAGTCGCTGCGGCCCTTCAATGAAGAGCGCCACCGAGCCATCGCCGAGGAGGTGCAGCGTCTACTCGCTGCAGGCTTCATCGGGCCAATCAAGTACTCCAAGTGGCTGGCAAACCCAGTCCTGGTCGAGAAGAAAAACGGGACCTGGAGGATGTGTATCGATTACACAAACTTAAACAGCGCCTGCCCAAAGGAGCAATTCTTCCTCCCGCGGATCGACCAAATCATCGATTCCACCGCGGGCTCGGAGTCGCTATGCTTCCTCGATGCCTACTCTGGGTACAACCAGATCAAAATGGCCGTCGAGGACGAAGAGAAGACGGCGTTCATCATGCCATTCAGAGCCTTCTACTACACTGCCACGACCTTCGGCCTCAAGAACGCCGGGGCGACCTACCAGCGGTGCATGCAGGAGTGCCCTGCGAGCCAAATTGGTCGCAATATCCACGTCTACATCGACTACGTGGTGGTAAAGTCCGCTCGCCAGAACGACCTACTCACCGACCTGGCGGAAACATTCGCCAACCTGCGGAAATACAAGATAAAGCTAAACCCAGGGAAGTGCACCTTCGGTGTTCCAACTGGACACTACTGGGATATGTCGTCTCCAAGTGCGGGATAAAAGCGAACCCTGCCAAGATCAACACGATCGCTCGCCTCGGCAGACCCGAGTGCCTGCGCGACGTCCAGAAGCTGGCCGAGTGAGTCGCGGCTCTCAGACGCTTCATCCCCCGGCTAGGCGAAAAGGCGATGCCCCTCTACCGCCTAATGCGCAAGAACCCCACCTTCCAGTGGGACAAGGAGGCACGACGCGCTCCACGATCTCAAGGAGGTGCTACTCGCAGCACCGCTACTCGCCGCCCCCGTCAATAAGGAACCCATGCTAGTCTATGTCGCGGCTTCCGAACGCGTCGTCAGCGCCGTCATGGTCGTCGAACGGCCAGAGTAAGGAAATGAGCGCCCGGTGCAGCGGCCAGTGTACTACATCAGCGAAGTCCTCACCGAGTCGCGCCAGCGCTACCCGCAATACCAGAAATTGGTATACGCGATCTTCAGAGCATAGCGGCGACTACAACACTACTTCCTGGAGCACCCAATAACGGTCGTCTCCTCAGCACCGTTGCAGGATATCATCCGCAACCGCGAGGCGACCGGGCGAGTTGCCAAGTGGCCCGTCGAGATTGTCGTGCACAACATCAAGTACGAGCCGTGCAAGGCGATCAAGTCGCAGGCTCTCGCAGACTTCCTCGCCGACTAGGAGGAGGCCCAGCAGCCAGAGAAGCTGCCATACCTCCATTACTGGAACCTACACTTGGACGGCTCCAAGAACACGGACGGCGCAGGAGCAGGGATCGTGCTAGCATCTCCGAAGGGCGACAAGCTCCGCTACGTCCTCTACCTCGACTTCACCCCCTGCACCAACAACATGGCCGAGTACGAGGCGCTACTCCACGCCATGCAAGCTACCAAGGAGATGAACATCCACCGCCTGCGCTGCTACGGAGACTCCGACCTAGTCGCTGGGCAAGTAGCCGGCACCTGCGACGCCGTCTCCCCCACCATGGCAGCATACCGCCAAGCAGTGGACCAGCTGGGTGGACACTTCGCAGGCTACTCCGTCAAGTGGATCGACAGGTGGAAGAACGAGGAGGCCGACGCACTCTCTCGCATCGGCTCGACTCATCTAGCACCACCCGCCGGCGTCTTCCTCGACACCATCACCAATCCCTCCGTCTCTCTCCCAAGGGAGATCGACATCAAAATCCCGCTGCAGCCAGAAGCAGCCCTGGTCGCACTAATCGCCGACCCAAACGACTGGACCGCGCCATACGTCGCCTACCTGGAGGGAGGCACCCTGCCCGCGGAAGAAGCGGACGCCCGGATGATAGAACGTCGCTGCAAGTCCTTCGTCATCATCAACGGCGAGCTCCACAAGCGTAGCGTGACCGGCGTGTTCCAACGCTGCGTTCAATCCGCCGAAGGACGCAAAATTCTCCAAGACATTCACTCTAGCAACTGCGGCCACCACGCTGGCGCCCGCTCCCTGGTCGCAAAGGCTATGCGACACGGCTTGTACTGGCTCACCGCATATGCAGACGCGGTTGACATCGTCCAGAGGTGCGCCAGATGCTAGAAATATGCCAACCAGACCCATGTGCCGAGTTCGGCTCTCAAGACAATCCCCGTCACCTGGCCATTCACCGTATGGGGCATGGACATGGTAGGCCCCTTCAAGAAGGCCCCCTCCGGCTTCACCCACCTCCTAGTCGCAGTCGACAAATTCACAAAATGGGTGGAGGCCAAGCCAGTCTGCAAATGCGACGGGAAGACTGCCACCAAGTTCCTCCGTGAGCTCATCTACCGCTACGGCTTCCCCAACAGCATCATCACGGACAACGGAACCAACTTCGCCAAAGGAGCCATGGCCGAGTTCTGCGAGGAACACCACATCCGACTCGACCTCGCCTCAGTCACGCACCCGGAGTCCAATGGCCAGGTGGAACGCGCCAATCAGAGCATCCTCCACGGCCTGAAGCCACGGCTCCAAGTCCCACTAGAGCGCACCGCCGGGTGCTGGGTCGAGGAGCTACCCTCCGTCATCTAGGGCATCCGCACCTCCGTCAACAGGTCGACAGGATTCACCCCCTTCTTCATGGTGTACGGTGCCGAGGCAGTCATGCCCACCGACCTCGAGCACGATTCACCAAGGGTGGTCAACTACACGGAGGCGGCAAACGAACTTGCACGCCAAGACGGAGTCGACCAGCTCGACGAGGCACGCGACCTAGCTCGCTCCCGCACTGCCATCTACCAGCAAGGGCTCCGCCGCTACCATAGCCTGCGAGTAAGGACTCGCACTTTCCAGGAAGGCGACCTAGTACTGCACCTAATCCAAGACAAGAAGGGCATGCACAAGCTCTCCCCCCCTTAGGAGGGACCATTCGCCATCGGGCGAGTCCTAGGCAACGACGCGTACTACCTTACCGACGTCTGAGGGGACGGGAACCTCGACGTGAAGCGGCCATGGAATGTAAACCTCCTACGGAAGTTCTACTCCTAGATCTCCATACATGTACTCTCCACCCGCTATGAAATAAAGCTGATCGGTCACCGAAAATTGTGTTTACTCTCCGTGTCTTGTGCCACTCGCACTCGTAATAACAGCATTATGCTACTCGCAGAAGTCAACCTCTGGTAAAGCGACCGGCGCGGCCAAGTAGTGCGGTACGAGGGCACTGGGAAACTCCAGGCCTCGTAACGTCCACGAAAAACGCCAACCCGGAGCCCCATTGGAGTCGCCTAGCCCGACTGTCTCAACGAGCCAAGACAACTGCACTCGCTCCTCACAGCGATCAAGGTCCTCCGCATCCTCGGCACAGCGAACCGAACGGCCAAGTACCATGCTCGGGGACTGACACCCAGCCAAATACGAGTGACTAGGGAAAAACGCCAAGTATGAGAGCGCGCCCAGGACTTGCCACGCGACTGATCCTCCGGATCAGGCAGGAGAGACGCGTTAACAAAAACGCGCTTAGTCCTCGCCTACCTCGGAGTTGCGACTAGAACCACCAAGTACCACGCTTGGGGACTCGGCAACCCGACCCCGTTAGCGCCTGGGAAAGCGGTCAAGTAAAGAGCACCCATAGGAGTCGCCTTGCGACTGGCTTTCTGAGCCATGGCGAGTCGACCTCAACTCATTAAAAGTTAACAAAGATATAACAACGAGATAAACCCCATAAAAGGGCGGACGCGCTCGGGGACTCGTTCAATCAAAATCCAAAATCACAAAACAAATGACAAAACAACACGATTTTCCTTTATAGCAGCACAAAGTTGTTCCAAAATACAAGGAAAGTTCAATAGTTATCTTTTACTAACGCCCAAGGGCACAACGCTTCTACTCCGCAGTTTTGACGCAGACTCACCGCCACCTCTGCAGTTACGGATGAAGGGCATGTACGGGTTCGACGGGTACGTCGTTAGCTCGCCCGCCATTGCCGCACGGAATGGCTGCTCAACCTTGAAGTCCCGATGCTTCGGCTCAGGATCGTTGGGGGTGACAACCGTCTCCTGATAGGGGATGAGGTCGCCCATCGCCCAAACGCGGTCGGAGTGCACCGCGGCCCGGTCCGTCAGCTTCACCACCTCGGCAATCTCCACCGAGCCCGTTGACGAGGGGTAGCCGCTCGTGACATCGTCGAGGTCGAAGTCCTCCGGGAAATGGGCAAGCCCAAGGCTGAGCACCGTCGCTGCCCCACGCCGGAAGGTCGACCGCGTCATGAACTCGACCACCGACGGAGCCTTCTCCAGATAGCGCCATACCTCGACAAGGTCACTGGGGATCACCTCCGTGGGCGATATCTCCTGAAGATATGCTCGAAGGCAAGTCGCCGACAATGCAACCGAGTCGACCAGAGTGGCCACGCACTGCCGCGCGTCATACGACTGCGCTTCTTCCATGTTGTCAGTAATCCGGCCTGCAGCACATCAATAAACAGTAAGCGACTCGTCGACATCACAATAAAGTTAGTGCCACCGAGAATTGGGTGGAGGAGAATTTACCAATCAGCGGGCGGCAGAGGTCCGTGATGAAACGTTGAAGAGAAGAAAGGTCATCCTGCAGCCCAGCAACGAGCGTGTCAGATAATTTCCGTTCTTCAGCGGCAGAAGTGACAGCAGCTTTCGCACGCCCCTCCGCTGAACTTGCTTCCGCCCTCGCTTCCTTGAGCTCACGCTCCAGGTCAGCAACCCGCTTTTTGGCCACGCTCAAAGCGGACTGAGCCACTGTCAAGTCACCCACCGGGACAAGGCCCCGACGGACCTCCTCCGCCTCGGCTGCAATTGCTTGAAGCCCCTTGTTCGTCTCCTGGACGGCAACGAGTTCCTTCTCCAAGCGACACTTGGTAGCAAGCCAATCGGCCGATTCGCGCTGCAGGCCCTGCGCACAAACTGCAACGTCAACAACAACGAAATTCCTAAGTGCCCACTCGCTGAAATTCAACGACTAGGCACTCGGGGACTGGTTAATGAAATTCCTAAGTGCCCACTCGCCGAAATTCAGCGACTAGGCACTCGGGGACTAGTTAATGAAATTCTTAAGTGCCCACCCGCTGATATTCAGCGACTAGGCACTCGGGGACTGGATAATGAAATTCCTAAGTGCCCACCCGCTGAAATTCAGCGACTAGGCACTCGGGGACTGGATGGCATAAAAACATTAAGAATCCGACCACTGAATTCAGTGGCCCGATCCTCGGGGACTGGACTTACCTGGATGGCAGCGCCTAGCATGCCATGAAGCTCCAACGCATCCACAGACGCAAGCACAACCGGAGTATGGCCGCGACGCTGCTCAACCTCCACTTCGGTGACCCCAGGCATCCGACTCGTCGGCACCGAGCCACTCGCTGCGGCCGCTTTCGCCATGAAACGAGGGAAGGTCGCCGCAGACGCCGCTGCGCCACTCGGAGCCGGCTCGGCCACATCGGGTGAGCCAACACCCTCCTTGCTCTTCGAGGCCATGTTCGCGGTAGTCGGATGATTGCTCGGAGCAACTGTCGGGTCGTCAGAGACCATGACGACGTCGTCGCCCTTCGTCCTCTTGACGCCTTCGGCGGGAGCAGCGACTTCATCGGCTTTCCTCTTCCGCGAGGAGTCCGCCTTGGCGGTGACTGGCGGAACCTTGGCCATGGAGGGATGGCCGATATTTTTAACACCAGTTCTGTGAAACAACGATATGAATAAGACTGTCCGACTACAACGAAAAACAAGCAGATGAACAACACTCACTTGGCGACTGGTATGAACCGCAGACCGGTGCGGATGCTAGCCGGCTTTTCCAACTCAGGCCCCAACCTCCGAGTGAGGCCCGTCTCGAACACTGACGGCTTCTTCGAAGATGAAGCCGCGGCAGGAGCCTTCGCGATTGCCGCGGGAGCCTCCCTTGGAGGCGAGGCCCCTGCGGCTGGAGCATCGCTCAAACTAGCAATCGGGACGAATGGAGGTGGTAACGACGCCAGCGGCGCCTCGTCCCTAGGGGCGGCAGCGTCCGACGCCACGGTCGTGTGTGCCGCTGCGTCCCTGGCCGAGCTGGTGGCGTTGGAACTGGTCGCAGATCGGGGCGGAGATATCCGCTTTGCCGGCTTCGCCTTCCTCTTCGGTGGGGCCGTCTTCTTCTTATTCTTTGACGGCGTGGCCTCACGATGTGAGGTGTGATCCGGAAGCTCGTCGTCGTCGTCGTCGTTGTCGTGAGGCTCGAGGCTTTTACTCGCTTCGAGCTCGCGCTGGTGTTGCCCGCGGGGCTTGCGAACTGTGGGGGCAGCGACTTCCACAGGCTCGTCTTCGTCATCGTCGTCGTTGTTATCCCCATCGCTGCTGGCGTCATCTTTGGTGGGAGATGACTCGCTTCCGTCCTGGACGGACGAGCTCGAGTTCTCATCATCCGCGGGTGGAAGCCACCCTTCCACCACTTGGAACAACTGCAACAAAAACAAACAGACTTAGCACGACCGCGAGTGCACAAGCTGCGACTACGAGTGTTAACAGGATAACGACGTACCGTTGGAGCTGGGCGCCTGGCAGTATAAGGGGCGACCCCGACCTTCGCATCAAGGTACACCGCCTAAGTGATCTTCTTCAGGGCCAGGGTGTAGTCGTTGAGTCTCCACTCAACGAGGCAGGATTTCGTCGGATCGTCCTTACCTGTGTACTCGTACATATAGTGCTCGCAGCTGGCCAAGGGCACGATCCGCCGCCCGAGCCAGTAGTTGTAGAGGTTGATGGTCTGGAGGCCCTTCTTCTTCAGGCCGCGGATGGTTTGCAGCATCTCATCAACAACCATCCGCTGGTCCAGCGGGAGCTTGGCGACTTGGAGCCGACGCGGCTCGGGCCGATCGACGGAGTATCTTGGAAGCGCCACTTCATCGTCTGGAGTCGACTCGGTGACGTAGAACCAGAAATTTTTCCAATCGTTCGCCGCCTTGGCGGGCAGCATCAGATCGAAGAACCACGCCTTCGCCTTCAGCTGGAATATCAGGCCGCCCGCGGCTAGCATCGGGCCGCTTGACTCCTCGCGGCTGATCCTCCCATGGAACAAGTCTTTCCAAAAGGGAAAATAGGGCCTGCAGCCCAGATAGCACTCGCAGAACGCCACAAAGATGGCGAGCTGCTCGATACTATGCGGACCCAGATCCGATGTCTGGATTCCGTAGTAGGCGCAGAAACGCCGGAAGAGGGAAGTTGGGAAGCCCATCCCCCGCTCCAGGTGGCTGGTGAAGCAGATGAATTCTCCCTCGCGTGGATCCGGAGTCACCTCCCCGGACGCGGGGATGCGCCATCTGCCGGCGTGGAGGATCCCGGCCTCCTTGAAGGATGCCAGTAGCGCCTTGGTGCATTTGGATCTGCCCCATGGCTCGGTGGAGGGGCCATCAGTTGGAGATTCGTGGGGGTCGGAGCTCTCTGGATTATTCAGATCGCTGTGCGGAATGGGGAAACGGAGACGAGCGAGATCGGAGGAATAAAGAAGAACCGTTTCCCTGTCCGCCTATCATTCTCCTTATATAGCGGTTGCTACCCGCTAGTTTTGAGAGCTATTACTACGCGGTAATTACACCGAAGTTACCGTTGGATTACCCAACAGCTAGTTTGACCCCAGTTGACGGTCCAACTTCATCCATTCGACTCGTCGCTCCTAGCGACTCGACGACTCACCGACCCAATCACTATGACAGTGACTAAGAGTCCGCCGCTGATTCGACTGGACGTCCGCATTGGACCCGCATACTCCGACTGCCAGCAAACGCCTGTGACAAATCAACGACGGACTTGGGGACTACTGATGGGGATATGCCTACCGGGGTATACCCAGCATGACGTTTCCTACTGGCCCAAGCATCAGCGAGTGGGCCTGCAGGACGGCGACTGGATCAAGACTTGGCGTGGACTCAAGCGACTGGAAGCTGAAGGCCCAGAAGCGTAGCTAGGCCCAGTCGGACTAGGTCATAGAATCTCCGAATCATTAACTAATTTGGTTGTGATCTGTAAACCCTAGCGAGGTGAGTCTATATAAACCTCCCTAGAGGACGCATAGAGGACACATTCCATCATACACCCTAGCGACTCGCCGCCCAGCCGCCGAGCTCGCCCCATTGTACTCTCACCATAATACAATCTAGCAGGAGTAGGTCTTTACCCTCCGAGGGGCCGAACCTGGGTAAACACTTGTGTCTTAGCCCTTATCTCGCACCGCAGATGGCTGGCCGCCCTTGCCCCATGTTCTACTACTCGCCGCCGATTGCAGCATCTGCCGTGGTCATTCCCACGACACTTAGTCTTTCTTTAAGCATCTTGTCGGAACTAATTCTGTTTCAACTAGAGGCTTGGGGGCTATAGTATTGAAAAATTACAAACACTGCGTATGCTACTCTAAAAGTATCTAGTTGGAATAATTCATTCAAACTACATACTTGGGGGCTATAGTGCGCCAAAGACCTATGGTTTTCCGTCTAAATCCTTGGGTGCTACAGTGGGATACTACATATGAAATGCAAAAGGCATATAAAACTTACAAGTGCAATGATCTTGAGGTTGCTGGCGCTCTCGGCAAAAATCTTGCTAAAAGCAAGGCCGTTTACGTGCAGAATCTCCGCCTGCTTGAGCAGCTCCTCAAGACCACACGTGGGAAAAGTCGGCGCTACCGCAGGAGCCAAAGCTGGGTGCAAGCACCAGGTAGATGATCTATGGGAGCTCTGATGACGTCTTGGGTGCAACGGCTCCGCCTACAGCAGAAGTCCCGCCTTCCACCATTGCCTTACTAGTGGCATCCTTAGCCGGAGTTTCAACCACTTTGGAGGATGTGCTTTCTTGTGTCGCCTGCTCACCGACAATAACAAGTTCCACGGCAACGTCGGGGATTCCCTGAGAAGGGGTTGGGTCCACTTCTATGGCGGAAGGTTCAGACGTTACCTTTGCTGGAGAGCTTATCGGTGCGGTAGTAGGCAGGACGCTTGGAGTCGGAAGGTAAATGGCAGGAGATGACTGACTAAACATTTCTTTGATGTTTTTAGAAGCCCCCGATGTTTTGGAGGTCTTCTTCAAACTCATACTGGCCTTCTTCCTTAAACGTGCAAAAAGTATAAGCACAAGAATATGACGAGCAGGAGACAATGTCGGATGTTAAGAAGCTTACACAACAGTTGGTGCTTTGGTCAACGGGATACCAATCATTCTTCTTTTCTCTGCCTCCAGGGAGGAGGTGGATCTCTTGGAGGCTCCACCCTCCGTCTTCTTTTTCTTTCCTCCGTCGGCAGCGTCAGAGGTGGAGCTCTTCCGCTTTCGCGCCAACAGGACATCGTCTTCAGACACGACGGTGACTGCCTTCATCTTGGGATCATAGATTTGGATAGCCATGTCTAGACTCTTTATCTGTTAAGTGAATCCCAAAGTGTTAGACGCAATGATTAAGGCAAGGCAGAATAACTGGAGTATATGTCATACACGGAAAGTAAAGAAGTACCTCTGGGCACGTGCCGCCCTCGAACATGTCATAGGTGATGGTGAATCCACGCTTCCTGTCCTTTACCTTGACAATGTCCTTTAGGCGAAGCTTGAAGGAGTCACTCGAAAAGTTGTCCTCGGAGATGCAGAGGCTATCCTTCCTATCTTTGGAATATCCGTGCATAAGCTTCACGTGGTGCTGCATAGGCTGAATCCGCCTGATGAACCAGCACATGGCTAGGTCCAACCCGGCCAGACCCGTCTCTACGAACCACTTGATCCGCCTTACGGCGCAGAAGGCTTCATCGTCATAGGGGAGGAGGGCTTGGGATCTGCATGTCGGGGCTTCAGCGGCGGCTCCATTGACAATATTCGGGTACGTTTTTTCTTGGCCAGCCAGAGGGATATCTGGGCCATAGAAATACGTCCTCTGCCAGTTCTTGCAGGAATCATGTCCTACGATGTCGGGGAACCTCCGGCCAATCCAGATCTTGCAGCTAATGGTTCCGCAGTTCCTAAGCTCCTCCTTGCTCACTCTGGCTTCCCTCTTGACAATGAAGAAGTAGATAAACAAATCTAACCTAGGCCTGATTCCTAGGTAATCCTCACAAAGCACCGCATAATTTCTAACCGCGAGGATGCTATTCAGAGACAGGTTTTGAGGTTGAACCCGGTAGTGGATAAGGACTTCTATGAAGAATTCGGAGATTGGGAGGGAGATGCCGCGCACCAGTTGGGCTTTCAGGTATACCTTTTCTCTAGCTAGGGGAGAATGGACGACCTCGTCGGCCGGCGCCACTCGCCAGACCAGACCCTCCGTCGCAGGGCTCGAGCATCTCCTTGAGATCGTTCTCGGCGATGTCCGAGCCACGCCATTCCCCCTTGTGGGAATCAACCTCTTCCTCTAGCAGTTCCAGCCCCACTAGAACATGGTCGCCACCGGTGGATTCCACCACCACGGTGCGCAGCACCACCACGCCCTCCGGTGGAACATGGATGGAGCTTGTTGCTAGTGACTCCTTGACGGCTTGTGGAGTCTATTGGGAACCCCAAGAGCAAGGTGTGAAGCGGCACAATAGCAAGTTTTCCCTCAGTAAGAACCCAAGGTTATTGAACCAGTAGGAGGAAGGAAACATCACACAGGTGTTGCAAGCAACGCAGAGACCTGCACAACACAAACTCAAGACTTTGCCCCCAATGAAACAGTGAGGTTGTCAAGCCCACCGGTTTGCTGTAACAAAGGATTAAACATATGGTGTGGAAGGTAATGGTTTGCAGCAAGTAAAGAAGTAACAGTGGATGATGGTGACATGTAAAGGTCCCATCCTTTAATAAGGTAGAGATCCCTGTGTTTACAATGCTAGTCCCTAGATCAATAGATAGCATCCACAGTTAAGATGTAATATCAAGAAACAAAGGTCATAATACAACTATATAACTAGGAATAAAATAATTTATTACATCTTACATAGCTCATTTGGCTATCTCATTACAATGCAGCAGAAATAACTATAGCATGGGGTCCTTCATCTTCAAATTGCCACAGGCAATCATGTTGGTTGTAGACTTGTAATCCTAATCAACACACTTCACTAATATCAAACAAACCTGCAACATAATAAGTTACAGCCACGGGTTTAAATGTATTGGCCCTTGTGGAACTTTATTAAAGGTTGGGACCTCTACATATAAGCTCAAAGGGAGTAATGCAATAGATAGGATACTCTATCTATCGATAAAACATCCAAGCCAATCACTGCCCCTCTTCGTGACCTCATATGTCTGCATGATCCTTCGGGGCCGGCTCACCTTCGTTAATCCCCCTTTCGGGCAGGCTAAAACCCTGATGAGTTCCTGAGGACTCTATGACCTGGTGATGCCCGGACGAGTACCATTTAAATGGACTATATCCCTAAACACCATTCAAAGATAATCTAGACACCGAAAGTGTGGGGCGTAAGGGTGCCCACCCATATGTTGGATCCGCACAAGGAATGACAACATCACGTTAAAGTCGTCTTTCCTGCATACATGAGGAAAAGGATACAGCTGACTTCTCCGTCCCATTCCAAATCTCATGGTTAACGCGTTATAGACGGCGCAAGAATCACTGGCGACATTGGTTGTTAAGTCCTAGATAATATGTTCTTTTACCACCGGAACTTTCATAGTAGGTTATTACCTCATGGTAAATAACCTATAATCATATTATTATGAAAATAGTGTTTTCTGACCTTTTTCAAATGCAGGTGATGTAAACACTAGATTTGTAAAATACTTTACAGAAAATAACCAAAGGACATGAGAAAGTGTGAACTTGCCTTTTGTGATTGCAAGATTATGCACTCATGGGCTTCAAGACAATATAAGATCCAATATCTGAAATCAGCATCATTGGTCCGGTAAGGACTAATGTTTAAAGAAGCAGGATGCTTTTATGCATAAGTAATGTAATGCATTTTATAAATGCAAATCCCGGGGATAAAGTTGTCCTAGGGTTTGAATACTGGAAATGGTTTCTTTGAAATGTGTTGCCCTTTTAGATTAAGTTTTACACTTGTGCTTCTTAATAAGTCTTGTGAGTGTGTATGAACAACACATATTCATATAACAATAAGATTGACACATATGAAATGCTTCTCAAGATTGTTTATATTATAATTGTTTATCTTCAAATTTTACTTTACAAGTAATTTCACTTTTAAAGAACTGAAGTGTTAAAAATCCTAAGTATATTACGATTAATTGTCATCCATTGACTTTAGTGGCAAAATGAATAACTTTTAAAGAAAAGATTTCTTTATTAAGGTTTAAACAATCCTGATAGTTTTTAGAATAGGATTAATAGAATGTGATTAACATTTCTTATGTGTGCTTGAATAGTCCAGACTTGAGATACTTATAACTTAATTATAACAGACCAAAGTTAACTATAAAATACATAACAAGGTCTTTAGCCTTATATTTAAAGTCTTGTAGACTAAAGTTAACTTTAAAAACATAGATGGTTTTACGGTGTATTGCTTATGTTAATCGTATGTTGTGTACTTTGTAATGTTTCATTAAAGTTACTTAAGAATAGCATTACTTCTATTTGAATAGTGGTTTCTTAATTTTATAATTGAATGGAAGTATTTATCTCCTTATAAAGGTGTGGTAATTATTTATATCTAAGGAATAACATTACTTATCTACTTATGAATTCATTATAGTGTTTTGGAATGTTGAAAAAAACTTGTGGTTAACGTTAAAGGAATAAGTTTTATTTCACTACAAGTTATTCTTGAAGATTTTATATTTGATAAGGATTCTTTTTAGAAAATATTCTACACTTATGGTGGAAAGATAATTTAATAAAATTGTATTCAAAATGTATTGAAGCATTTTGAATTCATATTATTAATATTTAGGATTAATACTATTTATTAGACTCAATTGGCTAATTTTTAGAATTTTTAGCAAATTTGATTTACTCTTATATGAATTATTAATTAAGGAAATAAGTTTAACTTCAAGTTATTAAAGTATTTAAGTTTTTATTTAACTCAATAGTGGAATATTATAATTTTAACATGTAGGTATTATTTTTTGATAATTTTGGTATATTACATTTATTTGTATGATTTAAAAATAATACGATATGATTTTTATAATATTTATTACTTTATAAATACTTAATAAATAATAAATATTTAATTAAGTGAAATAATAATGTATGATTATAGTTTTAATGTATTGTTTTTATTTTTGTAAGATTTTTGGGTATTTTACTTATATTTTTAACATTTACCAATATTAAAATATGGATTATCTAAGTTTTATTACTTATAAAACCTTTATTAAATAATATTTATTTAAATAATTATCGTAATAATATTCAATAATAGTTTTAAGTTGTTGATTTTATTTTTCTAAAAAATTTCATATATTAAACATGTTTTTTCTGAATTATAAAACAAAAGTTATTAAATTTGTAAGATTTAATCATTTTATTTTATTTCTAGAATATTTAAATTCGGGTTTATATCACTTATTTATTTCCTAAACAGAAAATAACTTTCTACACCACAGCCAAAGCTACCCTAGGTCACTGACCAGTGGGCCTATGGCCACATCATGAGCCACGTGTGCAAAGACTAAGTCAAACTGGCTGACTAGGCAGGGGATGATGTGAGCATGACGTCACCGGAGTTGATCCTCTCAGATCGATGGTTGATCTTGCGATCTGGTGCGCACGCGGTGTAGTGACTAGGCTCGTTGGAAAGAGGGCACGACGGGGAACCTAATAGTGGCGACGCTGCCAGTTAATGGTCGCCGGAAGTTGGGCAACGACGATGAACAATGGCGGCGGTATCGGGTGCTTGTGGGGGGAGCGAACTAAAGCGAAATACAGAGGATCAAATGTACTGGAAGAACCGCTGGCTCACCAAGATGCTTGTAGTGACAACGACAAAGAGAGGCGAGCTTAGACGGCGTCGCCATGGTCGACGGCGAGTGGCGGACGGACGCGTTCGATGCACATGATTATGGCCTCCCTGGCTCGTTTCCTCCTCTGAGCAGACGAAGTCCACAACGGTGGAGCTTATGGTATCACCGGTTGGTCTTGGGGTGGTGTCAAACGGCGACGACAAGTGACTCCGTCGAGCTAGGGTTTCGGGTCCTATGCGAGAGAGAGATAGAGAGAGCGAGAGGAGATGAGATAGGTATGAGAGGATAGAGGAGGACGCGGCGGTCTTATCTACACCCCTCAGGATCGGCGGCGAGCAGCACGGCGGTTGGATTTTGATGACGGCGGCAGACGGCATCGACGGTACGCATGCAGGTGCCTGTGTGCGTGAGGATGATGACGATGATCATTTTGCGGAAAACCCCCTGAGCTTCATCGAAACAAACACGCGGTCCCTGGCGATGTCCCACTTGTCAGTTACAGAGGGAGATAAGTCGGTCTGGTTACTGGGCCAAGGTGGGCTATGTTTGGGCTGCTCGTGAGCAGTAGATAAAGAGAAAGGAATTGGGCCATGGGCCAGATTTGACCTCCTTTAGTTTTTTCCAGGTTCTTTCCCTTTTCTATATTCTGTTTTGTTTTCAGATTTGAATTTGTATCTTTAATTTGAATTTTCTTTATGACTTTATTTGCTAAATAATTGTAACTATATTAAAATGTATTTACTATCATTTTGTGAGATTTTATTCAATAATGTTATATTTATTTATTTTCTGTCCAGAATAAACCATGGATTATAATATTTCTTTATTTTTAGTATTTGTAATAGCTTTTGTTATAAATTTTTAATTTACCTTATAATCATAAACTTATTAAGGAATGCATTATTTTTAACTGATGGAATTTATTTCTCATTGACTTATATTATTAAAGAAATTTTTATGTGGTGATCTTTCATTTTTTGTATAATCAATAGAGTTCTAGGGAATTAATATGGTTAATATTATTCCCATAATTTTAGGAAATAGCCATATATACATTTTATTATAACTAATATAGGAGTTTAAGGTTTGATTTGAAAATGCTTACCCTAGGGTTAGGGTTCTTACTATACTTATATTCTTTTGTTGATATGAGTAAATATTAATAGCTAAACATATTGTCTTTATGTTTGTGATCTTTAATGATATCACCCTCTAAAATAGAAGGTTATTATCTGGAATGTCTTATGGAAAAGAATTGATAAAAATATCTCCTAAATGCATATGGTTATGATAATTGGAAATGACAGAGATGTGCTTAAGTGATTTGCTATAGGAAATATTCATATAAAGAATTGTAAAAATAAAATGATTTATCCAACAGATAAGATGGATGTTAAGCTTGATTATGGATTTAGGGTTTAGTGTTTACCAAGAATTCCTATCTTCCATAATTTAGAATTCTTGACTTCTACTTAAAGAATTCCTTTCCTAGATATACTACTCCTTCATATCCATCACCATGTGCTAACCTGATGATCTTTACTTCACAATAATATTCTTATCCACCTTTAATTCTTCTGAATCTATACTTGGTTATCAAACTGTTCTACTACTAATAAACTCCAATCCAACAGATGGTTACAATTGCCTCTATTTATACCCTTCCTTTGTTATCCATCATTAACATTACTCTATGAATTCATTTATAATTATATATATATATATCAAATCCTACTTCATCACCAGTGTTTAATATTTATAAGAGGAAAATACTAATTTTATAATTCAAGGCAGCTCTAACATCATCCTAATCATACAGTCTTATCTTTACTTGACTCCGGTATCTTATATTAGAGTTCAATCATGTTTTATCCACCAATATCACTTATACATGATATAAGCAATCTATGTTGGTGACTTAAGCATGATCATTATAATCCTTTGATCCTTTATGATTTAGGTTCCCAATTAACTAATCAAGGCTCCATCAATACACCATTACAGTTACATACGATACCAATTTCCCTTTGTCTCACGATAGTTTACTTATCCGAGGTTATGATCGTCGGTATCTCTGCATACGTAGTTCAACCTCGTTACCGATAAGTACTCTTTTCTCGTTCCCGTGATATGTGATCCCTTGTGAGCCAGTCACATGCTTGCAAGATAATTGGATGACATTTCACCGAGAGGGCCCAGAGTATATCTATCCGTCATATGGATGGACAAATCCCACTCTTGATCCATGTGTCTCAACCAATACTTTCCGAACACTCAATGCCACCTTTATAGCCACCTAGTTATGGTGTGGTGTTTGATGTCATCAAAGCATCCATCCGGTAAAGGTGATATGCATGATCTCATGGTCGAAGGAATTAGTTTACTATGTATCAGAAAGCATATAGCAATTGAACTATTAAAATGACTTGATCTTTATGCTACACTTAGCTATAGGAGTATGTCCACCATATCATTCTCCTAACGATATGATCTTGTTGTTAATAACATCTCAATGTTCATGATAGGGAAACCACAATCATTTATTAACCAACAAGCTAGTATTATATAGAGGCTTTACTTGGGACTTCAATTTAAGTTTACAAATCACACAAGTATTAATGTTTCCTTGTTAATACTATTATAGCATGAATGTAAACATTTATCATAAACACAAAGATATAATAATAACTATATTTATTATTGCCTCTAGGGCATATCTCCAACAGTCTCCCACTTGCACTAGAGTCATCTAATCTAGATTACATGGTAATATACCGAACACCCATGGCAGTTTGGTGCTAGTCATGTTTTGCCCTCGGGAGAGGTTTAGTCAACGAATCCGCCACATTCAGATCTGTGTGTACTTTGCAAATCTTTATGTCCCCATATTGGACATGTTCTCGAATAGCGTGAAAACACAGCTTGATGTGCTTCAGCTTCTTGTGTGACCTTGGTTCTTGCGCATTGGCTATGGCGCCCATGTTATCACAGTAGATAGACATTGGGTCCAGCACACTAGGAACCACACCCAACTCTGTAATTAACTCTTTCATCCATATCGCTTCTTGTGAAGCCTCCGAAGCAGCCATGTATTCCGATTCAGTTGAAGATCTCGCCACAACGCTTTGCTTTGCACTCCTCCAGCTAACTGCTACACCATTCAAAGTAAATACGTATCCAGATTGTGATTTAGAATTATCCGGATCGGTGTTCCAACTAGCATCGGTGTAACCATTAACAACGAGCTGTTCATCACCTCCATAAGAAAGAACCATATCCTTAGTTCTTCTCAAGTACTTAAGGATGTTTTTGACCGCTGTCCAATGATCCACTCCTGGATCACTTTGATATCTGCTAGTTAAACTAACAGCATATGCAATGTCGGGTCTAGTACACAGCATGGCATACATTAGAGATCCTATGGCTGAGGCATAGGGAGTCTTACTCATCCTTTCTCTATCTTCTGCCGATGTTGGACTTTGAGTTTTACTCAAGGTCGTATTGGGAAACATGGGCAAGAACCCTTTCTTGCTATCTTCCATTCCAAACCTCTTTAGAACTTTGTCCAAATATGTACTTTGTGATAATGATATTAGGCGTCTCGATCTATCTCTATAAATCTTTATGCCCAATATGTAAGCTGCTTCGCCAAGATCCTTCATTGAAAAACTATTATTCAAATATTCCTTGACACTATTAAGAAGGTCTACATCATTCCCAATCAACAATATGTCATCTACATATAGTATTAAGAATGCTATAGAGCTCCCACTCACTTTCCTGTAAATACAAGCTTCTCCATAAGTTTGTATAAAACCAAAACTTTTGATCACCTTATCAAAACATTGATTCCAACTTCGGGATGCTTTCTTCAATCCATAGATGGACCGTTGAAGTTTTAATACCTTGTTAGCATCTTTAGGATCGACAAAACCTTTGGGTTGCATCATATACAACTCTTCATCAATGTCTCCATTGAGGAATGCTGTTTTGACATCCATCTGCCATATCTCATAATCATAATATGCAGCGATTGCTAACATAATCCTCACAGACTTTAGCTTCGCTACAGGTGAGAAAGTCTCATCGTAGTCAACTCCTTGAATTTGTCGAAACCCCTTTGCGACAAGTCGAGCTTTATAGACAGTAACATTACCATCAGCATCTGTTTTCTTCTTGAAAATCCATTTGTTCTCGACAGCCTTTCGGCCATCCGGTAAGTCCACCAAAGTCCATATTTGGTTTTCGTACATGGATCCAATCTCGGATTTCATGGCTTCTTGCCATTTGTTGGAATCTGGGCTCATCATGGCTTGCTCATATGTCGCAGGGCCATCGGTGTTGTCCACCAACATGATATTCATAACGGGATCATACCAATCAGGAGTGGTACGAGTTCTCATTGACATGCGAGGCTCTGTAGCAACTACAACCGAAGTTTCATGATCATCATCATTAGCTTCCTCTCTTATTGCTGCAGGCACCACAGGAACTTCTTCCGGTGCTGCGCTACTCGCAATTTCGAGAGAAGGTTCGACAACCTCGTCGAGTTCTACTTTCCTTCCTTCCAGTCACTTCTTTCGAGAGAAATTCCTTCTCTAGAAAGGATCCATTCTTGGCAACGAAGATTTTGCCCTCGGATCTATGATAGAAGGTATACCCAATAGTTTCCTTCGGGTATCCTATGAAGACGCATTTTTCCGCTTTGGGTTCAAGCTTGTCCGGCTGTAACTTCTTTACATAGGCTTCGCATCCCCAAACTTTAAGGAACGACAATCTAGGTTTCTTCCCAAACCATAATTCATACGGTGTCGTTTCAACGGATTTAGATGGTGCCCTATTTAAAGTGAATGCGGCTGTTTCTAATGCATAACCCCAAAATGATAGCGGTAAATCTGTAAGTGACATCATAGAACGAACCATATCTAAGAGAGTTCGATTACGATGTTCGGACACACCATTACGCTGTGGTGTTCCCGGCGGTGTCAATTGTGAAAGTATTCCGCATTTCTTCAAATGCTCGCCAAACTCGTAACTTAGATATTCACCTCCACGATCAGAACGTAGAAATTTAATCTTCTTGTTACGTTGATTCTCTACCTCACTTTGAAATTCCTTAAACTTCTCGAAAGTTTCGGACTTATGTTTCATGAAATAGATATACCCATATCTACTCAAGTCATCCGTGAAGGTAAGAACATAACGATAACCACCGCGCGATGCTACACTCATTGGACCACACACATCGGTATGTATGATTTCCAATAAGTCCGTAGCTCGCTCCATCATACCAGAAAATGGAGTCTTAGTCATTTTACCCATCAGACATGCTTCGCATCTATCAAGTGATTCGAAATCAAGTGATTCGAGAAGTCCATCGGAATGGAGTTTCTTCATACGCTTCACTCCAATGTGACCAAGACGACAGTGCCACATATAGGTCGAGTTATCGCTCGATTTCAAACGTTTAGCCTCAATGTTATTAATATGTGTATTTCCACTATCGAGATTCAATAAGAATAGACCATCTATCAAAGGTGCATGTGCATAAAACATATTACTCATATAAATCGAACAACCATTATTCTCGGACTCAAACAAGTAACTGTCTCGCAATAAACAAGATCCCGATATAATGTTCATGCTTAACGCAGGCACCAAATAACAATTATTTAAGTATAAAACTAATCCTGATGGTAGATGAAGAGGTAGCGTGACGACCGCGATCACATCAACCTTTGATCTGTTTCCCACGTGCATCGTCACCTCGTTCTTCGCTAGCTTCCGTTTATTCTGCAGCACCTGTTTCGAGTTACAAATATGAGCAACCGAATCAGTATCAAATACCCATGCACTACTACGAGTACTAGTGAGATACACATCAATAACATGTATATCGGACATGCCTTTCTTCTTGATGTTGCCGTTCTTCAAATCCGCCAAGTACTTTGGGCAATTCCGCTTCTGATGACCTTCTCCTTGCGTAAAGCACTCAGTATCAGGCTTAGGTCCAGCCCTGGTCTTCTTCGTCAGCGCGATAACTTTCTTACCACCCTTATTGAAGTGTCCCTTTTGCTTAGACTTGCCTTTCTTGAATTTGGGGGTCTTATTGACCATCAACACTTGGTGCTCTTTCTTGATCTCCACTTCTACAGATTTCAACATAGCAAAGAGTTCTGGCAACTGCTTGTTCATGTTTTGCATATTGTAGTTCATCACAAAGTTCTTGTAACTTGGTGGTAGTGATTGGAGGACACGGTAAATCCCCAAAGCATTAGGAATCACTATACCCAAGCTTTAAAGTTTGTTTGCGTGCCCAGACATCTTAAGCACATGCTCACTGACGGAGCTGCCCTCTTCCATCTTGCAGTTAAAGAACTTTTCAGAAGCCTCATAGCTCTCAATTGCCGCGTGAGTCTCAAAGATCAATTTGAGATCACGGACAATATCATGTGGGTATGAATTCTCAAACCTTTTCTGAAGCTCCGATTCTAAACCATACAAGATAGCACACTGAACTGTAGATCGAGTCTTAGAAGCGAGGTAAACATTCTTTACTTCATCGGCAAGATCACCGCAAAGGGTCACCCAAATACTGTTGCATCCAGCATATAGGTCAAATTACCAGCTGTGAGGACAATCCTCAAATTGCGGAACCAATCCACGAAGTTGCTTCCATTGTTTTTCAACTTTTCTTTCTCTAGGAACGCATTAAAATTGATGGTAGGGGCCGCCATTGATCTACAACATATTTGCAATAGTTTAGACTAAGTTTATGACAAATTGAGTTCTAATTAATAGTTAAATTAATCTAGGTGAACTCCCACTCAAAACAATATCCCTCACATTGTTTTAGTGATCACACGAACCAAATCCACCACATCAACACCGATCATCACGATAGTTGATATAGTTTCAATGGCGAACAATCGACATGTTCATCATATCTACTATATGATTCATGCTTTACCTTTCGGTGATCCGTGTTCCGAGACCATGTCTGTACATGCTAGGCTCGTCAAGATCAAACCTTAGCTTCCGCATGAGCAAATCTGGCTTGCTCACGTTGTATACACTTGTGGAATCTAACACACCCGATCATCACGTGGTGCTTCGAAACAACAAGCTTTAGCAACGGTGCTAACTAAGGGTGAACACTTTATGACTTGAAATTCATGTGCATGAGGGATCAGCTTATAATGCTACCGTCGTTAACTAAGCAATACAAGATGCATAAACGATTAACATCACATGCAATTCATAATATGTGATATGATATGGCCTTTTTTCTTTGTGCTTCCGATCTCCATCTTCAAGCACGAACATGATCTCCATCATCACTGACATTGCATCAAGGTCAATGACGCTTCTCCATGGTTGTCGTCCACCGGCTTCAACTATTACAACTACTTTGAATAGACACGCATGTCTTAACAAAATTAAAGACAACCATATAGCTCCTGTCGGTTGCCAACTTACAATAAGGAACATTGCATACATCAAATATAATCACAATCATGGCCATATCACATCACTGCACACCCCTACAAAACAAAGTTAGACGCCTCTACTTTCTTTGCATGTTTTACGTGGTTTGGGGCTTTGAATAAGTGTCGTTCTAACTTACGAACATGAACCACAACATTGATACTAGTATTGTTAATCACCCGTTGTAAATTGGATCTTAACTATGCTAGGAGAAACAGGCACCCGCAAAGACACTTATGCAATACAAGTTGCATGTCAAGCGTGGAGCAAGTCTCATGAACGATGTCATGTAAGGTTAGCCCGGGCCGCTTCATCCCAACATCCCGCAAGATGCAAAGTACACAAGAAGCAATCGACAATAAAAGCATCAACGCCCACAATGACCATTGTGTTCTACTCATGCAACAGATCTATATATAGACACGGCTCTGATACCACTGTAGCATTTCGTAGCATGGAAAACAAAATTTTTCTATCGCATACAAACAAACAAGCCAAGATCTATCTACTAGATTGTAGCAACGAGTCGATGGAATAACTCACCCTCGAAGATTCCAAAGTGTTTAACGAGAGCGGATTCTCGTGGGTGATGTAGTCGTACTCTTCCCTATCTCAAGATCGCGTAGACGATCCTTCCGGCGCTAAGGCAGCGCTCCAATCGGTCACACGCGTTCGATTGACGAAGACCTTCCTCTCCTTGTTCCAGGGCAGCGGAGGTTGTAGCACTCTCCTCGCGATTCCGGCAGCACAACGGCGTGGTACCGGAAGTAGAGGGGAGATCTCGCAGGGCTTCGCCTTAAGCCGGAGCGAGTATGGTGGACTATGAGAGATCCCTCGGTGATCTAGGGTTTAGACACACCGAGGAAGAGGTGCTAGGGCCGGAGGCTAGGGCTTGGAGGTGCCCAAGTCGGCGGCTAGGGGAGAAACCCTAGGGGGCGGCGGCTATGGAGGGCGGCGACTGCTAGGGTTTAGAGGTAGGGATCTTGTGTGCTAGGAGGGGCCCGCCTCCCTTTATAGGTGGAGGCGCCAAGGGAGGAGTCCTCCCCAACTCGGCTTCAAGGTGGGCGGCGGTGGAGGGGAGGAACTCCTCCCCAACTCGGATTCCACCTCCCCTCCACTTCCCAAAATAGCCGTTTGACTTTCAAATTGGCGTTTGACTTTTTCAAACTAGGATTTGATTAAACCCTTTATTTTGTTCAGCGATGACACCTAGTACATGATGCAATCATACCAACTTGATATAACACATTCATGTACCCTTCCCTTGAGTGCGGACATTAGAAGCTTCTAGAACATTCCTGATGAAAACACCGGAACCATTCTCCAACTCCGAAACAGGACTTTCCTTATATGAATCTTATTCTCTGGACCATTATGGATCTCCTCGTGATATCCCGGATCCCATCCGAGACTCCAAACAACATTGAGTCTCTTTCTCATCATTCCATAACTACTCAAACAACGTCGAATCCTTAAGTGTGTCTCCCTACGGTTCGTGAATTTTGCGGACATGATCGAGACACTTCTCCGAACAATAACCAATAGAGGAATCTGGAAATTCATATGGCTCCCACATATTTCTACGATTACTTTGCGATCGAATGAACCACTTACATACGATACCAATTTCCCTTTGTCTCACGATAGTTTACTTATCCGAGGTTATGATCGTCGGTATCTCTGCATACCTAGTTCAACCTCGTTACTGATAAGTACTCTTTTCTCGTTCCCGTGATATGTGATCCCTTGTGAGCCAGTCACATGCTTGCAAGCTCATTGGATGACATTTCACCGAGAGGGCCCAGAGTATATCTATCCGTCATATGGATGGACAAATCCCACTCTTGATCCATGTGTCTCAACCAATACTTTCCGAACACTCAATGCCACCTTTATAGCCACCCAGTTACGGTGTGGTGTTTGATGTCATCAAAGCATCCATCCGGTAAAGGTGATATGCATGATCTCATGGTCGAAGGAATTAGGTTACTATGTATCAGAAAGCATATAGCAATTGAACTATTAAAATGACTTAATCTTTATGCTATGCTTATCTATAGGAGTATGTCCACCATATCATTCTCCTAACGATATGATCTTGTTGTTAATAACATCTCAATGTTCATGATAGGGAAACCACAATCATTTATTAACCAACAAGCTAGTATTATATAGAGGCTTTACTAGGGACTTCAATTTAAGTTTACAAATCACACAAGTATTAATGTTTCCTTGTTAATAATATTATAGCATGAATGTAAACATTTATCATAAACACAAAGATATAATAATAACTATATTTATTATTGCCTCTAGGGCATATCTCCAACACTTGGTGGATATCAAAATATGATGATCAATACTTTGGAGATGTTTCTCTCTTATCCCCTTTAAAAATACTCTAACTAGACGAGCTTATTCTCCCTCTTGTTTTATAAACAAAAGTGGCTTTATGCAAAAAAAACTCCACCAGCCATAAGTCTTGCGGAGTACACCATGTACTCACCATTGCTTTGTTGATACTTTTGGCAGAGTAAGTCTTCCCCTAAAGACGAGTTATGTACTACATCAACGTCGATGAGTAGCTTGGGGTTCCCGGCCGGTAGCCTGGAATCTATGGGCTGGTACGTCATCGTTATGCTTTAGGCCTCTTAGGCCATTTGTTATGCTTCCGTTGTTTGATGTTTGTGGTCAGTGACCTCTGCTTGTAATAATTTGGTTCTTTGCTCAGTTATGAACTTGCTGTAATAATTTTGAGTCGTAGGGTCACTGCTGAGTTATTGATTCTTCACTGGATATCCTCGAGCTCAAGGTTAAGCTTATGTCAGACAGAGGTCTGGATTTGCTTAGCCCTAATCCCGGGGGTGTCACACTTGATCATAGACAACTATCACTAAAGTTTACTATTATAATTTGACTTGTATCTGATATGACTAGTAAGTTGGATAACCACCATGGAAAGAATGAATAAAATTGCTAACCGTGTGAGTTTCCTCGGCTTGACTTCCTCGTTTGGTCTCGAGGGGGAAATATCAGGATGGGTATGTTTGGTGGTAGTATCAGGTTGGATCCAAATAGGTTTTTCTCATCTTTCTTTGATAGCCGACAGTTGCTTTGAGTCTCTATAGGTTGTTTAGTACTTGTTGTGCTACCGCTTCAGTCCACCATACCTATGTAGGCGAGAGCCGTCGAATTCTAGACTCACCGTGTATTGGCCTCAGTACTGACTCCTCTCTTTTTCCTTTGCCCTATGCTGGCAACTGTTTTGTTTAGCAGGTTTGAGATCGACACCGTTAGCAGGGTTACCCTTCCATCTTGGCATGGGCAGGGTTATGGATGCCAATGTTTATTCTTCAGGGCTCTTAGCTCAATTTTCATCTTTTCCGTACTCGGATGTTGTATTGTTTGCAAGGGTTTTTGGATCTTTGTACTGTATATCTGTATTTTTGACTTAGGGAGTCATTGTTGTATATATTTGTTCTATGGGTTCCATCGTGGACTATTGTGTAATGATATTACTTCGTTTTCCAACCGCACGCCAGTGCGTGGTGGGCTCCTTTGAATCATTTCTATGCGGGTTTGGCGGGAATCACTAAAACTTGCATAGGTCCGATCCGAGGTTGTTACAGAGTGGTATCAGAGCTCAGCAGTTACGATACCACATTGGTCCCACCTATAGGATAACCTAGCTAACGGCCGATGTAGAGTGTTAAAACTATTTTGGAAAATTGGTTGGATACATCTCATTAGGTATGCTTTTACTCCTTACCACTATGCTATTCTCTTCTTATCTCTGCGTGTTTTCAATCTGCCCTCTTATCTTTTCTTTGAGTCCAGGATTTCTCGTGGTTGGGTTTCTGTCGTACCTTCAGGGTTTCAATTCTTCCTCTTGCAACGGTGTTTTGCATCCGATCTTAACGTTATATGATGAATCTTTCATCTGTTGTGCCTTTCAGTGGACCAAAATTCAGTAAATAATTACTTTCTATCTTCCAGCATTTTCAACGCGATGACTTCATGTGCATCAGATCCGATGAAGAGACTACATCACTCCTTTGTTTCTGAACATCGTTTGTGAAGATCTTCATTCTAAATTCCCAGAATGGGTTGCACGCTTTTCTACCAAATGTGCATAGTAATAGTTTGGGTACGTGATGGATTGGCCCCCATGCCGACTACTCATACTATTGGAAATTGTATATTGAAGTGGATTAGGTGGTACCTTTTTCTCTCCTTTTATCGAAGTTAGAGGTGGTCTTATCTTTTGATACCTTTATCTTCGTCCTTTGTTGAGCGTGGACAATGATCCCTTGTTGGTGGTGTCACCGACTTCAGGACGGAGTTAGGATCTTTGTTAGTGGTGTCGCGAAGATCTACATGAAGCAAGAAGATTCAGATCGTCGGCTTTCTTCCCCATACCATGAGGCGGATCTCGAGGGCGAGATCCATTGTTAGTGGTGTCAAATTGTAGTGCCCCGGGTAAAACCAGTACTAGAAAATCACTTGGTGTTTCCTTTGTGCATAATCATGACATCATCATGCATACCTTTGCCTAAAAACTTTTTGCTAAACCCCTGTTTTGTTCCCGAATAGTCCCCTCTTATTTCAAATTAACACCCAGTCTCTCTAGATATTTTGTATGTCTAAAACTATCTACAAAATCTTTTATTAGAACTAAAATCAACAAATATTAAATACAAATGCTTTTTTCGGGGAGACAACCCAACCGACTAGGCCCAAAGCCCAGCCGACCAAGTTACCTACAACCTGAGATAACCCTAAAACCCTACAATCCTTGTATAGCCCTAATCCCATCCCCACCACCACTCCCCACCGCCACCACTCTGTGCCATGCTCCATCCCCCCTCACGGTCAGCTCAGCCTCACCCTGCCCCGCGTGGACCCCACCACTCCCGCAGGCGCGCAATGCACGAACCGTGCATGCACCCCACGATCACACTCACACATCCCTTCCTGACCGAGGGCCACACCACGCCTGGCCCGCGCGCGGCTTCTTGTCCATCCCACCAACCCCCGTTCCCACCCCGACCCAGTGCGTCGCCCGCTCTCTCTCTTCCCTCGATTCCCCACCGTCCTCACCAACTGACCCCGCCGCCGTCTAGACAGCTCCCAACCAGCCACCGCCTTCCGCCTCTTCCTCCGCGTCTCATACCCTGCTGCACCACCCGTGCCCTCTCGCGAGCTTCCACGTGTCTCGCCCCGTTGTTCGGCCGTTGCTATAGCGCGTGCCTGCCACTAGTCACGCCGGCGCACCATAGCACAATCTTCCCTCCCCGCGGCGCCTCCTCCGGCTCTCTGCCCTCTCCAGCCACCCGAGCCATCCCCCTCTGCTGCGAGCCTCCTCGCCCTCATTGTCGGGCCACCTTCCTCTGCCAAGAGGTCACCGTCCCGTGTCTGGCCCAACCACCGCCGCCAACAGCCCGACCGTCCTCATCCCATCTCTGCGCCCTCTCGCCACCATCTGGCCTTCCTCGAGCTTCCTCTACATGTTGTCGCCCTCTGCTTCGCCCCTGTGACCGGCTATTGTCGACCCGCATGGCGCTGCCTAGCGATGCCTGCCGCCACCTTGCTCTGGCCCGTCCGCTGCCTTGCTCCGGCCCAGATACCTGCTACCGGTCTATCGCCCCGTGCATCCCTCCTGCATGTGTTGTCCCTATTTGTGTCCTTGTGCACCAGCTGCATGCTGAAGCACATCAAGCTGCGTTTTCACGCTATTCGAGAACATGTCCAAGATGGGGACATAAAGATTTGCAAAGTACACACAGATCTGAATGTGGCGGATCCGTTGACTAAACCTCTCCTGAGGGCAAAACATGACCAGCACCAAACTGCCATGGGTGTTCGGTATATTACCATGTAATCTAGATTAGATGACTCTAGTGCAAGTGGGAGACTATTGGAGATATGCCCTAGAGGCAATAATAAATATAGTTATTATTATATCTTTGTGTTTATGATAAATGTTTACATTCATGCTATAATAGTATTAACAAGGAAACATTAATACTTGTGTGATTTGTAAACTTAAATTGAAGTCCCTAGTAAAGCCTCTATATAATACTAGCTTGTTGGTTAATAAATGATTGTGGTTTCCCTATCATGAACATTGAGATGTTATTAACAACAAGATCATATCGTTAGGAGAATGATATGGTGGACATACTCCTATAGATAAGCGTAGCATAAAGATCAAGTCATTTTAATAGTTCAATTGCTATATGCTTTCTGATACATAGTAACCTAATTCCTTCGACCATGGGATCATGCATATCACCTTTACCGGATGGATGCTTTGATGACATCAAACACCACACCGTAACTGGGTGGCTATAAAGGTGGCATTGAGTGTTCGGAAAGTATTGGTTGAGACACATGGATCAAGAGTGGGATTTGTCCATCCATATGACGGATAGATATACTCTGGGCCCTCTCGGTGAAATGTCATCCAATTAGCTTGCAAGCATGTGACTCACTGAGGATCACATATCACGGAACGAGAAAAGAGTACTTATCGGTGAGGTTGAACTAGGTATGCAGAGATACCGACGATCATAACCTCGGATAAGTAAACTATCGTGAGACAAAGGGAAATTGGTATCGTATGTAAGTGGTTCATTCGATCGCAAAGTAATCGTAGAAACATGTGGGAGCCATATGAATTTCCAGATTCCTCTATTGGTTATTGTTCGGAGAAGTGTCTCGATCATGTTCGCATAATTCACGAACCGTAGGGAGACACACTTAAGGATTCGACGTTGTTTGAGTAGTTATGGAATGATGAGAAAGAGACCGAATGTTGTTTGGAGTATCAGATGGGATCCAGGATATCACGAGGAGATCCGGAATGGTCCGGAGAATAAGATTCATATAAGGAAAGTCCTGTTTCGGAGTTGGAGAATGGTTCCGGTGTTTTCATCAGGAATGTTCTAGAAGGTTCCGGAATGTCCGGCACTCCGAAGGGGAAGGGTACATGAATGTGTTATATCAAGTTGGTATGATTGCATCATGTACTAGGTGTCATCGCTGAACAAAATAAAGGGTTTAATCAAATCCTAGTTTGAAAAAGTCAAACGCCAATTTGAAAGTCAAACGGCTATTTTGGGAAGTGGAGAGGGAGGTGGAAACCGAGTTGGGGGAGGAGTTCCTCCCCTCCACCGCCGGCCCACCTTGAAGCCGAGTTGGGAAGGGACTCCCGTCCCCTTGGCCTCGCCTCCCACCTATAAAGGGAGGGGCAGGGCTGCCCCTCCTAGCACATAAGATCCCCACCTCTAAACCCTAGTAGCCGCCGCCCTCCATAGCCGCCGCCACCCCCTAGGGTTTCTCCCCTAGCCGCCGACTTGGGCACCTCCAAGCCCTAGCCGCCAGCCCTAGCACCTCTTCCTCGGTGTGTCTAAACCCTAGATCACCGAGGGCTCTCTCATAGTCCACCATACTCGCTCCGGCTTAAGGCGAAGCCCTGCGAGATCTCCCCTCTACTTCCGGTACCACGCCGTTGTCTCGGAATCATGAGGAGTGCTACAACCTCCGCCTGCTGGAACAAGGAGAGGAAGGTATTCGTCGAGTACGAACGTGTGACCGATTGCTTGGGAGCGCTTGAACGGAGCGCCGGAAGGATCGTCACGCGATCTTGAGATCGGAAAATACGACTACATCACCCACGAGAATCCGCTCTCGTTAAACACTTTGGAATCTTCGAGGGTGAGTTATTACATCGACTCGTTGCTACAATCTAGTAGATAGATCTTGGCTTGTTTGTTTGTATGTGATAGAAATTTTTTGTTTTCCATGCTACGAAACGCTACACCAAGTCATCTTCATCACTTGAACTAGTATCACCCCCTCGTACCCATGAGGAAGCATCCTTAAGAACAGGTTGAACTACCAAGTTTTATGAATAGGTTATAGTTCTCTATGATCTTAGAACCAGGTCACCAAGCGTTCATAACTGTGAACACGGATTTTCAAAAAGATTTAACCTTGCAGGGGTGTACAACTTTACCCACATCTACTAACCTTCTATTAATGCCACATGATTAGCCCTCTTCCTTGGAAGGCTGACAGAGGGTGGTTAGACACGACCTTTACCTTTCTTTCGTCGAGACCATGAGTCACGCCCTAAGGATGGTTCCGCCGTACCGGGTCAAGTCCTGAAGCCGGTCCATAGAGATGTGAGGTGAGGTTGGTTTACTGATAAGTTGGAAACATATCTATAATTTTTTATGCTCCATGCTTGTTTAGTATCTACTTTGCTTTACTTGTCTACACTTTGAGGTTCTTTTTACATGTTTTACAGTACTAACCTATTAACAAGTTGCAACGGTGCCAGATGCCTGTTTTCTACTGTTTTTGGTTTCAGAAAAGTTAGTAAAGAAATATTCTCGAAATTAGACGGGACGAACTCCAAAGTCAATAACTTTCCGTGGGGAACAAGAAGTCCAGAGGAGAGCCGGAGGGGTTGTCTAGGGGGGCCAGATATACCCCAGGCGCGGGGTCATGTGGACCAATGCCTGGGTAGGGTTTGATTACCCTGGTCGCCTCCCGGAATCCTCCCTGCGCCTATAAGAAGCCCCCGATGCAGAAACTCTCGGAACCCGATCAGAAATCCACGAAACCGTATGTAGCCGCTGCCACCATCGTCCCTAGATCGGGGGATCTAAATCTCTTCCCGACACCCTGCCAGAGGGGAGATCATCCCGGAGGCCTTCTCTCCGGTATGATTCGTGAGTAGTTCCACCTTGGACTATGGGTCCATGTAGTAGCTAGATGGTTATATCTCCTCCTTTGTGCTTTCATGTATAGATCTCGTGAGCTCCATTTATGATCAAGATCTAATCTATTTGTAATCATGCATGTTGTGTTTGCGGGGATCTGATGGATATTGAGATTATTATGTTGGTTTGATTAATGGTCCTATATTTATGATTCTATCATGTTTGTGTTGTTTGTGATCTTGCCGCTCTCCGTTGCTAGTGGTTATCTTGGCCAAGTAGTTGCTAATGACTCCAAGAGGGAGTACTTATGCTCGATAGTGGGTTCATGCCTCTAGTTTCCAAGGGAAGTGACAGAAATCTCTTCGGTTGTAGATGTGCTGTTGCTACTAGGGAGAAAACAACGGTCCCTTGTTCATGGAACATGTGGATTGTTTACCTTACACAGCTGTTGCTACTAGGGAGAAAACAACGGTCCCTTGTTCATGGAACATGTGGATTGTTTACCTTACACACTTTGATTAAAGTAGTTGTCTATTGCTTGCAACTTAATACTGGAGGGGGTTCGGATGATAACCTGAAGGTGGACTTCTAGTCACAGATGCAGTTGGATTACGGTCTATGTATACTGTTGTATTGCCCAATCAACTTCATAGGATCTTGCTAGCTAGTAATCACATTGTTATGCGTTGCTCAGTTCCTGTCAATTGCCCCGCTGTAATTTGTTTACCGTTCATGCCATGTTGTTTATCTAAGGAGAGCACCTCTAGTGAACTATGGACCCCGGTCCAATCTTTACCATTGATACATCTTCCACTATTACTTGTTTACTTGCTGCAAACCATTACCATCCACACCATATGTTTAATCCTTTGTTACAGCAAACCGGTGAGCTTGAAAACCTCACTGATTTGTTGAGGCAAAGTCTTGAGTTTGCGTCGTGAAGGTCTCCACGTTGCCAGCAACACCTGTGTGACGTTTCCTTCCTCCTTCTTGTTCGATAACCTCGGTCTCTACTGAGGGAAACTTGCTGCTGTGCTCCATCACACCTTTCTCTTGGGGTTCCAACGAAGTGCTCCACATCAACACTTGGTGCACGCATCAAAGATTTCTGGCGCCGTGACCGGGGACACAGCTTTGATCTTTTCCTCCCCGTCGAGCACCATCAAGATTTCTGGTGCCATTGCCGGGGAGGCTAAGGACGTCTTCACTAGGGGAGTCCTTCACTTCCTTTCTCTTTACTTTGTTTTTAGTTTTCTTATTTTCTCTGCTTTGTTTTGTTTGCCTCTTTTCAAAAACCCCCCCAAAAAATAGTCTAGTTTGGTTTGCTTGCTTTATTCAAAAAAAAAAAAAATTAGTTCTTTCTCTAGTTGCTACCATGTCAAGGTCTGCCTTTATTTCCCCTATGGTAGAAATCTCTACTTTTAAGCAAAAAAGTGAAGAAAGTTTTAAGGAAGCTTGGTCTAGAATCTACGCTTTCGGGCGAGGCGGGCACGAGGTAAGCCTCAGCTTGGTTATTGATAGTTTCTACCGCGTTATAGATATGCTTTCGATGCTGTGGCTGAAAAGGATTTTTTGCTTTGTACTGAGGATGAAGCTTATGATGCTATAAGAAAATTAATCATGATCTATGGTACACCTGGCAAGTCTGATTCCTCTTTCACAAGTATTTTTGCTAGGTTGAACCATCTTGAGACTAGTATTGCTGCCATGAATAGTTGCTATCACACTCTTAGGGCTTACCATGATTATGTCCCTATAAATTCTGAGCCTTAAAATTGGTTTCCCACAATTAAAGTTTCAATAAACACTACACTTTTTGATGCTCGTTGTGATTTCATGTCTGAATTTTGTCTCATGCCTAAAGATATTTTTGATTCCTTGAGTCTTTGGGGTCTTATTGAAGGAGGAGAGGAAATCTCTCTTACCAACAATGCCACTTTATTGCCCATTGGAATAGCTGAAGGTGTGTTTACAAAAATCTCAGGGAAAATGGTGTCTACTGATTATCTTGTTATTGAATGTGTAGGCAAAGGACAGATCACACTTGGAAGATCTCTACAGAAACACCTTGAGGCAGTAATAGACATGGGAGAAGGCATCATGCACTTTACTCCCCCAGTAAGCAATCATATCTTCCCTAAAAAGAAAAAGAAAGGTAAGAAAAGAAGAAACAAGAGAGGCAATTCTTCATTTGAAAATACTTGATTCTTCTTGCTTCTTGTGCCTAACTTAAAGGCGTTAAAGAAAAGTACTTGTTGGGAGATAACCCAAGAGTTTCCTTGAGTCTTGGAAGGTATTACTACTGTAATAAACTCTCCTATCCTTTTTGTTTTCTTTTTGTGCCAAGAATAACCTCTAATGAGAGGGAACTAAGATTTGGGGAGTTGCTGTCCCGAAACAGATTTCTGTTCTCCACAAAAAAATCATGAGGAGGCTCTGTAACTCGGATTGAGCTCAAAATTTATGAATAAATCCCCAGTATGTTGGCTAAATTCGTTATTTCAACACTTTTTAATTTGAGCAACAGAAGATGCTCGAAAAGATTTGTTTCTACCTGCTGGTCCGTTTCGACAGATTTCTGCCATTATTTGCATTTGCTTCTTATTGATTCCTGTTTGAGCTCTCTTTAGGTAAATTGAGTTTCTTTGAAGGAGTTACTATAGTAGCTTGTGTTTTTAGTGAAAAGCCTTGCTGTTACAAAGCTTTGCCCGTGGTCTAATATCTTTTGAATAAGCTAATGTTGCTAATGAAAATTGTGTGAAGTTTTGTATGAAGGAAAATTTCACGTGTAGAGAAAGAATGATGCAATGAGATGAAGAATGGACAAAAGCTCAAGCTTGGGGATGCCACCATGGTGTCAACCCAAGAAATATCCAAGAGGTACAAGCGTCAAAGCTTGGGGATGCCCAAGGCATCCCCTTCTTCATCAATAAAAATCTCAGGTCTGTCTAGACACTTCACTTTTATTGTTTCATGCACAGTTGTGTTGTTCTTGGAGCGTCTTAGTTTTCGTTTGCTTTGCTTAGTTTGTTTAGTTTGCTTTAGTAGTTTGGACCCCCGCTCTCGCTGTGTTGTTTTTCAAATAAGTTTGCTTGGTGTTTGGAAAGGAGTAGTAAGTTCTTGTCTGAAGTGCAAGAAGAGCTTGCATTGACTGTGACTAAGACTTTAGCATTACATGCTAGGTGTTGTTTTTGCATTATGCTTAGTGATTATTGCTGTAGCATGTCTTGTTCCAAACAATTGGGATTGCTTAGTGTGCCTTGAAGAAATTATGCGTTGTTTTAGCATGCAAAAACATAGTATTGTGGTATTCTCCTTTGATGTTTTGCTTGGGTTGACTTGGCATATGCTCGCACCATGTTATGACTATGACAAGTCACCATTATCCTCTATGATCATTTAGTCCTTGACTTGTAGTACCACTCTTTGCTTTGATTAGTTTGCTTTGTTGCATTGCATAATTATGGCCATTATTGCTCTCTTATTGGGTTGCTCCCACTCTTTTGCTAGCCTCCACTTGTATGAGTAAGTTCTACTCATCATTCCAACTCCCAAGAAACCAAGTTATTCAAAAGTGTCCACTATAAACTCCTATGCATGGTGTGATACACCATTCCAACTATATTCTTGCTTTCAACTATCTTCCAATTAAAAACTATTTTGTTATGTGAAAACCTAGTGATTAAATCCCTCAAAAACTTGATAGCACACTTTATATTCTTTGCCCCTAATAAACTTGAACCGTTGAGGCAACTTTGTTGTATATTCTTGCACTTATAAGTTGGGATTAGTAGAACCGTGCTGTCACGGGGAACGTTTTCAACATTGCACTTGTACTTTTTTGTACTTCGTTGATATCATGCACTTTTGTCTATGGATGTTACCGGTGTGAAATGAAGTGGGAACTTGTAAGTCCATGGAGTTTGTATTATGTGTTAGAGAAACGCCTGGGCCACTAGCCTAAGCCATGCCTAATCATGGTGGAAACTTGCAGCATCACCATAGTGACATCTATGAAGCATTCTTCTGATAAAAAAAGAGAGACACATTGAGAAAAGAGGAAAGAGAGAAAAAAGCACCATATTCCCATGGTACATAATAAGAATTGCTGAGATGCTCCTTGTCATTTTGGTTATGGGAAAGCTCCTCTGCCATGTGCAAGGGGTACCCCGTTGGCGGTTCTCAATGATATGCAAATTCTTACAGTGACAAGAACTTACCTGGGCCCTAAGTTGAGTATCCATGAGGTGTAGCCCTCATAGTCAAGGGACTTGAGATTGCCAACTTATACTTTGTCAAGCATATACTCCAGCTTTGCCACTTTAACCTTAACCACTTCAAGATGCTTATGATAGGGGCAACGAGGGCTGAAAGATAATAAGTACCATAATTTTTGGAAGCTCTTTTTGAAACTTGTAATCCCTGCTTCCTTTACAAAAAGTCCTTTCTTTCACCATTATTTGAGTCTCCACCTTCTACCTTTAGGCACCATTAAGAGATCATAGTTGGCATTCTATGTGTAGTGTTCCAAAGCTTATTAATTGATGCATATTGTGTTATTACTTGTTCTTGTGCTATTTGTTTCTAGTCACCCTTGTGAACTTTGCAGGTGTCCTATGCATTTATATTGCTATTCTATGAGGTACAAGCTGACTGCCACTATGCCATGTTTTCTGCATGTGAAACAAACAAATATTTTTCAATGCATGTTATTCATGATCTTTGTTTGTAGCTTGCCATGTTGCATGCATAGTTACTATGTCCTACTATTAGAACTTCATCTTTCATGTACATGTTTAGAGTTCATTGATCCAAACTTTCAATGTTTGCAAATGGTTGGATCTTTATTGTGAGGGTGCATGTCACCTAAAAAATTATTCCTTTATCACTTACCTACTCGAGGACGAGAAGGAGTTAAGCTTGGGGATGCTGATACGTTGGAAACTTATCTATAATTTTTGATGCTCCATGCTTGTTTAGTATCTACTTTCCTTTACTTCTCTACACTTTGAGGTGCTTTTTACATGTTTTCTGGTACTAACCTATTAACAAGTTGCAACAGTGCCAGATGCCCGTTTTCTGCTGTTTTTGGTTTCACAAAAGTTAGTAATGAAATATTCTCGGAATTGGACGGGACAGACGCCAAAGTAAATAAATTTTCGTGGGGAACAAGAAGTCCAGAGGAGAGCCGGAGGGGCTGGCCAGGGGGGCCAGACTCACCCAAGGCATGGGGTCAGGTGGACCCACGCCTGGGTAGGGTTTGCCTACACTGGTCGCCTCCCGGACTCCCCCTTTCGCCTATAAGAAGCCCCTGATGCAGAAACTCTCGGCACCCGATCAGAAATCCACGAAACCGTCTTTAGCCGCCACCACCATCATCCCTATATCAGGGGGGGTCTTAAGCTCTTCCCGGCACCCTGCCGGAGGGGAGATCATCCCGGAAGCCTTCTCTCCAGTATGATTCATGAGTAGTTCCACCTTGTACTATGGGTCCATGTAGTAGCTAGATGGTTGTATCTCCTCCTTTGTGCTTTCATGTATAGATCTCGTGAGCTCCATTCATGATCAAGATCTAATCTATTTGTAAGCATGCATGTTGTGTTTGCGAGGATCCGATGGATATTGAGATTATTATGTTGGTTTGATTAATGGTTCTATCTTTATGATTCTATCATGTCTGTGTTGTTTGTGATCTTGCATGCTCTCCGTTTCTAGTGGTTATCTTGGCCAAGTAGTTGCTAGTGATGCCAAGAGGGAGTATTTATGCTCCATAGTGGGTTCATGCCTCTAGTTTCCAAGGGAAGTGACAGAAATCTCTTCGGTTGTAGATGTATTTTTGCTGCTAGCGAGAAAACAACGGTCCCTTGTTCATGGAACATGTGGATTGTTTACCTTACACACTTTGCTTAAAGCAGTTGTCTGTTCCTTGCAATTTAATACTGGAGGGGGTTCGGATGATAACCTGAAGGTGGACTTCTAGTCATAGATTCAGTTGTATTACGGTCTATGTATAATGTTGTATTTCCCAATCAACTTCATAGGATCTTGCTAGCTAGTAATTGCATTGTTATGCCTTGCTCAGTTCCTGTCAATTGCCCCGCTGTAATTTTTTTACCCTTCATGCCATGTTGTTTATATAAGGAGAGCACCTCTAGTGAACTATGGACCCCGGTCCAATCTTTACCATTGATACATCTTCCACTGTTACTTGTTTACTTGCTGCAAACCATTACCTTCCACACCATATGTTTAATCCTTTGTTACAACAATTTTTTAACCGGTGAGCTTGACAACCTCACATATTCATTGGGGCAAAGTCTTGAGTTTGTGTTGTGCAGGTCTCCACGTTGCCAGCAACACCTGTGTGACGTTTCCTTCCTCCTTCTGGTTCGATAACCTCGATCTCTACTGAGGGAAACTTGCTGTTGTGCTCCATCACACCTTGCTCTTGGGGTTCCAACGAAGTGCTCCACATTAACACTTGGTGCACCCATCATGTACCGGGGGCTCCATCCACCCCAAGCAACCCGGTCCACACTTCCCTATCTGTTATGAATGCACCTCCTTCACCGCCTTCGAGAAGATCCAGAATGCATGTCGAATGGAACGCTTGAACTATGTGACTCATGGAATCTACTAGGAAAGTTAGTTGCTCGTGAGGTTTTCCAGGCCCCGTGTGGTTGTAAGCTCGTCTCGGTTCCAGCGGCGAGAACTCAGTTCCTAGTGGTGGCGAGCATGGGACTAGAAAAACCACATCCCACAGTGGCCTCCCATACAAGCATTAGCATGTTTAACTCATATCACCTCTGATCTCATCTTATCACATTCTTCTGTCATACTAGATTCTATGCATCGGATACATCATCTGGATGGACCAGACTCAACAACTATGCATGGCTAAGCAAGACACAATATAAGCTCTAGCAGTGCACACAAGCCAAACCTATTTATGCTAGGAGCAGTGGATCAGGTAATATAATGTCACATCCCAAAATTTTACAAATTTTATAATGTGAAAGGAAAAATAAATAAATACAATAAATAATTGTTGAAATTTAGGGTGAAAAGAAACTTTTTGTTTTAAAATGGAAACATCAAAACCCATCTTGAACAAACTTTGAATAAAATTTGAATCCAACTAAATTCAATTCAAGTGAAATGCATTCTTCATAAATGCATCTTGAAATTTAAACACTTGGAAAATAAACCAATAAAAAACCCTAATGGAGGAAATCATTTCCAAGATCTCTAAGACTATGGATTTCATCCATATAAAAATTAGTCAACAAACATTTATAAATGATCAAGAATGACAAATAGAAATATTATAAAACCATAGAAATTGGTTTCACTTAATTTGGAACCATAAATAAAAACTTATGAATTTAATATGGCAAAAGGAAATAATTTCTAAAGCTAATAAGGCTCTTATCCAAAATCCATACCAAATTGTGAGCAATTAATCCTAAAAGGATATAAAAGGATAAACAAATATTAAATAAAATTATAGAAATTGAAATCACCAATTTTGGGTCTAAAAATAAAAAAGATATGGATTTCATAAAAAGAAAGAAAGAAATGAATAAAGGATATTTAAAAGCCAAATTAAAACATGGCCAAATCCATAAGCAAATGGAATAAATATAATCCAAGTCCAAAATAAAATAGATGGGTAAAGAATATTCAAATAAAATGAAATGACATTAACCAAATTCTATTCTATTTGAATAAAGTCAAAATCCCTAATGAAAATGAATAATTAAATCATAGGAAAAATAATAATTGGAATTGCCCAAGTGAAACAAAAGTTATTTAATTAACTTAAATGAAATAAAAGAATCATTTAAATAAAATTTATATGGATTTAAAACCATATTGAATATTATTTGAATTAAGGGACATACCCAATTTAAATGATTAATAAAACATATTAAAATAATTTAGAAAGAATTATTTAACACCCTGTTGAATAAATAAAACTTACTAAAAAGGGTTTGATAAATATTTGAATTTAAAACAGAAAGTTAAATCATTTGAATAATTAATATGGATTAGAATCATATTTAAAATCCCATTTAATAAAGACAAATGTCTATTTAAAATAAATAACAAACCATGTGTAAATGAAATAATTACTCAAAATAGACTTTAAATACATGTTTAAAAACAGTATTAAAACATACTGATTATTTGAAAAAGATTTGAAAATGAAATATTAATTCAAAAGATAGTTTGAATTAAAAACAGAAAAAGAAAACAGAAAAAGAAAAATGAAAGAGAAGAAAAAAATGGAAAGGGTCCAGCCTAGCTAACCTAACCCAACTAATCAGACAAACTTGGCCTAGTAGCCACCCGGCAGCCCTCACGCGAAACGGTTTTCACTCACACACACACCCTCTGAGCTCACTGACCCGTGGACCCACGCCACATCAGCGCCTCGTCACCACCTTCTTCCCCACCCACGACCCATTCCTCCCCCTCTCTGCCGTTTTCTGCCACAAATTGCTCACATCAATTCGCGTTAATTGCCGCATTGAATCAGCTCCGTAACCTCGCACTCTTAATCTCCCCTCTTCCCTCCACCTTTCCTCTCACTTGCCCCTCCCCCTCCGCCACCAGGCTGTGCGAATTTCTCCTCACACCGCACTGTCTGCGCCGACCATTCCCGGTTGATTTCGACGATGCCAGACCGCCCCACTGCCCCTAGCCTCCACAAGCATGTTCCCCAACATCCCCCGCATCTGCCATTACCCATAGCTAGCCCGCGCGTTCACCACAGGCTCAGCAACTTAAACACCAGAGCGCCACTGCCTCCTGCTTTAACTCCGTCGAGCTCCCCGGTGAAGTCTGACCTCCCCTTCACCTCTCTGTGATGCACATATGATCGTGACTCTCTTACGCATCTAACGACACCATCTGTTTGTCTTAGCGTGCCGTAAAGCCTCGCCAACGTCGACTACCGTGCGTGCCCATCATCAGTAACGTCTCCGACGAGTAATCGCCGACCTGACCGTGCACCCCTTGCCCTGCGACGACTACCTTGAGCTTCTCCACACCTCAGCGAATCTGGTGAGCCATCTCTCCTCCTCCCTTGATTCCTGCTCCTCGAGAACCTCCGCAAGCAGTGCCGCGCTGCCGATCGTCGCTGGATTGCGCAGCCAGTCTTTGGTCAGGGCACTGCAGCCGTCAGATCACGATCGCATGGTTAGGATAGATTCACTTAAGCGAAGGGGTACGCTAGATCAGAGCCGCACGATCCTCTTTAGATCCAACATACCGTGTAGGCCTATCCGTGCGAACCGGTACCAATGAATCAGAACACACCACGTGGCCTGTAGTTTAATTTAAAAACAAAAAAATGTCTAATAGATGTTTGAATTTGTAAAATTCATAACTTTTGATCCACACGTCCAAATTTTGCAAATTTTATATCAATGGAATCAGAAAAAATAATTCTATCCAACCATGCACTTTGTTCAATGAATTGATTTTGGGAAATTAGTTGTTTTTGCAGAAACTTGTATAGACATATTTTTTGTATAAAATTTATTCTAGAAATGTTTTTAGGATAAAATCTTTGGAAAATGGTTTGTTTTGAACCCACTGACCATAGAAACCAACTTGTGGATTTAAAAACATATTTTGTGGTACTAAAGAATAAATCTTTGAATAAGAACATTTCTAGTTAAATAAAAATATTGTTTATGTGTTAAAAATGCTTTTTGAGTAAAACCTTTGGAAAATGATTTGATTTAAACTCTCTGACCCTAAACACCAAGTTTTAGGATTTAAAAATATATTTGGTGAACTCTAGAAAAATTATTACTTTGTTTAAAGGCATTTCTAATGAAATAAAACATTGTTTGAATTAAAAATGGCTTATAGGTAAAACCTTTTGCAAATGGTTTTAATAATAAACACTTGACCATAAAACACTAACATTTGTGTTTAAAAATGTATTTGTCAAACACTAGAAATTATTACTTTGATCTAAATCAATTCTAGCAAAACAAGAATGATTTAAATGACCATTTTCACTAACTTAATATCAAATGGTTTTGCCACTATTATAAATGACCAATAGATGTTTTAGAATGTTTATATACTAATAGAAACCACTTTTACAAATAAAACATTTTTTGGCATGCTTGCATGCATTGCTTTGTTTTTATTATTCTATCTGATAATTGCTTGAATGGTAGATTGAATATTTTCTTGCTTGATTGAATTGTAGTGGATTTTGAAGAGTGTGAATATTGCAAGATCAAGGAGTGAACTTATATTCTCTACCAAAACGGAAAGTGGTGCTTCATACTTTTGTCCCATTATTTTCACTATGCATTAGTGATATTTCAAGGTAAGACTTGCATAGAATTTTACTAAGTGTGCTATGCCATGGGAAATCCTAGTAGATGATGCCTTAGTAGAATTTCCTAAGTTAAGATTCCTACTACTATCAAGCTTATCCTAGCTAGTAGAAAACAAAGGTGGATTATATTCATGCTATGGAATATTTCTAAGTTAAGGACTTGTGTTTTGTTTAATAAAACAACTATGTGAATGAATCACCTGGGTGGAATGGTATTGCTTGGATGGATTTTTGTTGAGTGGTTACACAAGGCCAGGGGACTGGTGAACCTTGTGTATCTCACTTGTGGAATGCCACCCAGGAATAAAGAGATTTGAGATGTCAAATGTTGAGAAGCTTCAAGTGCAGCCACTTGGCATTATGGGCTCTGCCTAGATCATATAGGTTGCAGTAACTTAGCCAAATGGACAGTTGGTGGTAGGGGATGATAGGTTGGAACGCGTCCATTCTGGTCTAAGGGAAGGCTTCTGAAAGATCTTGTCTTGATGCATGTCGAGTCTTGTGGGGAAAGTGCACCACCTCTCGAGAGAGGAAAATCTAAGTACTTAGACGTGTCCCCGGCAATGGACAATTTGAGAATCAAGACATGGAAGCTATCAAGAATATCCTCATCCCAATTTCTAAGTTAAAAACTTGTGGTTGAACAAGGGTTAAAGGATCACCAATTTCTATTGGTAGATGCCTTGGGTGATTTTGACAAACAAAAACTTAGTGTTTTCAAATGGTAAGGAAAATTTATTTTGAGCAAAGCAAGCCTAAGCTCCACTTAGCCAAATGCATATAGATGATAGTTATCACTATACTACCATAGTGTCACTTGCCAATACAATTGAAATGTATTGACCCTTGTGGCTGTAACTTATTATGTTGCAGGTTTGTTTGATGTTAGTGAAGTGTGTTGATTAGGATTACAAGTCTACAACCAACATGATTGCCTGTGGAACTTTGAAGATGAAGGACTCCATGCTATAGTTATTTCTGCTGCATTGTAATGAGATAGCCAAATGAGCTATGTAAAATGTAATGAATTATTTTATTCCTGGTTATAAAGTTGTACTATGACCTTTGTTTCTTGATATTACATATTAACTGTCGATGCTAGCTATTGATCCAGGGACTAGCATTGTAAACACAGGGATCTCTACCTTATTAAAGGTTGGGACCTCTACATATAAGCTCAAAGGGAGTAATGCAATAGATAGGATACTCTATCTATCGATAAAATACCACAGTCGAATCGCATGCATCATGGCAGGAATTGAAATGCTTTCAAAATAATAGGATTATATCGTGGTGGGGCTATGCTTTCCTTTTCCTGTTGATAACCAATAAGCAGAGCTTCAGACATCTTGAACTTGACTTGGTTATAGTTGGTCAAGTATTGCTCGTCGATCTTCGATGGTCTTGATCTCAGTCTTCGATTTCGATCTCGATCTCGATATCATATTCTACCGAGAAGAACCAAACACCGGAAAGAGAAGGAAACAATCAATGCCTGGAATCGATGCAATTCTCAAGCAAGGATGATGATATGACAAGTTGAATTGTACTTTTACCCTATGGCATGCTCGAGAATTTAATCAGGGTTCCGAGGAGTGCAAACCCTAACTCAAGGAAACTCCGGAATCACCTGTGTGGGTTACTATGTTGTTCTAAATAAACTTGTCATGTAAGTTGTTGAATAATGCATGATGATAGCTTAAAGAGGTAGAGATAATTTTTCTGAACATTTTGATATATTATACATATTTTTTTGAGTTAATATGAATTACTTATTGAATTTACAAGTTTATATCAATTTCCGAAAATATTAAACCATTTTAAATTGGATTACTGCGTCATGCTTACATCAGCACACGCCATGGAACATTTTTACACCATAGATGGGTCTAGCCACTATGGCTGACTGTTGGGGCCGAGGACACGTCACGGCCACCTCCGCGCCACGTCAGCTCGCCAACAAACGAGGTAGACGGCAACAGGGACAACGGAGGAGAGCGAACTGGGGCGCATGCGGGTGTGGGTTCAAATCAGCAAAGTGAGGCAAGCATGATAGAGGCGGCGTCGCCCGGATTTGGTCACCGGAGCGACATCTGCGACGAGCGGCAACGGTGGTGCTCACAGGTCGATGGGGAGTGCGGTGCCCAGCATACCACTTCATGATGTAGTGTACTATAGTCGTTACCATAACACCAATGAAACACTGTTCACTAGTATTACATCCCTCTGAGTAGTACAACAGAAACATAGCAGGTCCAAGACATGACTATAGGTTACAACTCAACTCTTTACACAAGATCCAGAGAACACTCTAGGTTAAAGAGAGAGAAAGAAACTTCTTACAAAGAAGAATCAGAAGTAAACAACTCAAACACTATCAAACTATTAAGACTAGTATTTTAACTAATGGTCTGGCATTGCTACTATTGCAATACCCTACAGAAATAGGTTCTATGGATAGAGATAATATTCCTATCTAATCAGTAACTTCGTCTTCACTTGACTTGATGTATATGTTGACTTTCTTGACTTAATTGAAGAGCTTTAGCTTTTGATGATGATTCCTGGAGCATAACTTGATGTAACGTCGTCTTAATGGCTTCAGAATCTAGCAAGGATTAAGAAGATACTTTGAGGACGAGCGTACTCAGCAAGTTCACTAGAAAAGGAGTGTTTGATGCACTATATCTACAGCCACAAACCATAGGTCGTAGGCAATGCAGGTTTTCGTAAACAGTTCTTCAAAGGTTGCTTTTATTCTAAAAAGCTATGTCCGTCAGCCTTCACGAGTTTACCAGAACTTTCATGGAGTTCCTTTCTCGCCGCGTTCGCAACTCCTTCTCGGAACAGGGAGTAACAAGTTACAGTTCTTACACTCTGCAGAGGTGTGTCACTTTACCCATGAGAGACCTTAGGTTTTGTTTCACAGCCGGGAGTATGTCTCCGTTCAAACTTCCTTGGTTTGAGGCCCAACCTAAAATCCAAGCCAATCACTGCCTTCTCCACGACCCCGCATGTCTCCTTGGTGTACGCCAGCCCACCTATTGAATTACGGCAATTGGTAGTACAGACCGTTCAGATGACGGAACTATCGTGGTACGTTGAGGGCTCCCACCCATATACTGCATATCCTCTATGAATTACCAATTAATATGCACGCTACGAGTGATAACAGCCGCGACCCGCACATCCGGCTCCATGCGAGAGGGAAAATATACAGCCGACTTCTCCGTCCCATTCCAAATTTCATGGTCAACGCGTAATATACGGCGCAAGAATCACTGGCGACATTGGTTGTTAAGTCCTAGATAATATGTTCCTTTACCACTAGAACTCTTATAGTAGGTTATTACCTCATGGTAAATAACCTATAATCACATTATTATGAAAATAGTGTTTTCTGTGCTTTTTCAAATGCAGGTGATGACAACACTGGATTTTCAAAATACTTCACAGAAAATAATCAAAGGACATGAGCAAGTGTGAACTTGCCTTGTGTGATTGCAAGATTATGCACTCACGGTCTTCGAGACAATATAAAAGATCCAATATCTAAAATCAGCATCATTGGTCCGGTAAGGACTAATGTTTAAAGAAGCAAGATGCTTTTATGCATAAGTAATGTAATGCAAGTTGATAAACTCGAATCATGGGGGTAACATTGTTCTAGGTTTTCGATACTAAAAAGGGTTTCCTTGGAATGTGTTTCCCTTTTAGATTAAGTTTCACACATGTGCTTCTTATTAAGGCTTGTGAGTGTGTGTGAAACCATAATGGAATACTCAAGTGGGAAATGTATATGTAAACTATATATAAGGTTTGTTCATCATTTAAAGCTTTCATAAAAATGTTTATGTCTTGTTTTATAATGTTCCTTAAAAGAATAACTTTTGAAGAAACTAACTTAGCTAAGGAGAAGTATTTAAATTTTAAGTTAACCTTATTAGGTGTTCTTTCAAGTTATAGTCTTTAAGTAAAAAAGAAATGCTTTATTTGAATAATGATATTAGTAGTATTTGAGACTTATCTATCTTGGTTTTTAGCTTAGTTAGTTTGGTATTAAGATGCTTTATAACTTAATTATAATAGACCAAAGTTAACTATAAAACACGTAACAAAGTCTTTTAGAATATTATTTAAAGTATTATAGACTAAAGTTAACTTTAAAGACATAGATGGACTTAGAATATATTGCTTATGTTATTTGTATCTTGTGTACTTTATAATGTTTCCTTAAAGTCACTTAAGAATGGTTATACTTTTATTTGGTGTAGTGGTTATAGTTTGTAAACAAAGAAATAATATTAATTAAATACTTATGGATTCAATCTAGTGTTTTGGTTTGTTTATAACTTGTAGTTGAAGTATTGGAGTTGGTTTTATTTCACTACACAATTATTCTTGGAGATTTTATAATGGATAAGGATTCTTTTATAAAATAATCTACACTTGTGGTTGAAGGATAATTCAATAAAATTGTATTTAAAATGTGTTAAACCATTTTGACTTCACACTAACAATATTTAGGACTAATACTATTTATTAGACTCTATTGGCTAATTTTCAGAATTATTAGCAAATTTTATTTATCTTTAACACTTTATTTAACTCAAAAGTGGAATAATATATTTTAACATATAGGTATTATTTTTGTGATCATTTTGGTATATTACACTTATTTTTGTGATGAAAAAATAATAAGATATGATTTTTATAATACTTATTACATTATAAATAACAAATATTTAATTAAGTGGAATAATAATGCATGATTATAGTTTTAAATTATTGTTTTTATTGTTCCAAGATTTTTGGTGTTTTATTTATATTTTTTTACATTCACCAATATTAAAATATGAATTTTCAAAGTATTAATACTTATAAAATCTTTATTAAATATTAATTATTTAAATTGTTAACATAATAATGTTTGGTAATAGTTTTAAGTTATAGATTTTATTTTTCTACAAATTTTCATATATTATACACATTTTTCTGAATTATAAATCAAAAGTTATTAAATTTTCAAAATTAAATTATTTTCTAGTTAAATTTTAAATATTGTTACAAATAGGGAATTACTTTTCTTACCCAGACCTAATCTACCCATGTCACTGACATATGGGGCACTAGCCATGTTGGATGACATCTAGGCAGTAGACTAGTCAACCGTGGACCTGGTCAAGGATGATGTATGAGTGATGTCACGATGACCTCAGCACTAACCCAAAATCCTTTTTACACACTAATTAATCTAGCTAGAGAGACGAACAAGTGGGCCCGTGGCCATGTTGACTGCCACGCGGGCTCACCGGAGCCTCACCGGGATTGCGTCCAAAACGGTGACAGAGGGTATGGGAGTGATCGCGTGCGTGCTCGTTCGAATCAGTATAGTGAGGGGAGCAAGCTAGAGCCGGCGCCACTGGTTCTAGGTCACTGGCGAGTGGAGCACGACGGCGTCTGGCGGCTATGCACGGCGACGCACGATGGTGGCTCGGTACAGGAAGCGAGCAAAGCAAAGGAGGGCGGCGGCGTGTTCAGTAGCTCACCCGGAATGCAGAGGAGCGGTCGTAGAGGCGAAGTGCAGCTAGAGACGACGGCGATTGACGTCGGCGACGGTGTAGGTGTCAGGGAAGACGACCTAAATCCTACAGCTAGGGATCTCCCCGACCAGTGCGCTTTGGGTAAAATGACTAAGTCGAGCATCGTGGTCTCCGTGGTGGCCTCAGAATGGCGAGGGGAGGCCGGAAGCGAGCTCTAGCTCGAGCCATGTAATATTAGGTTTTCGGAAGAAGGAAAAAATGCTAAGGGAAACGAGATCGAGAGAGATTAGTATGGGTAGAGAGAGGATAGCGTCGGCCTTCTTATCCCCAGCTCCAAGGCGGCGAGGCGAGGATCTTAGCGCTGGGAAGATCGATGGCGAGAGCTCCGCCATGCAGCTGCTTGCTGCCAGACGTGAGGAGGAAGAAAAGAAAGAGACGGGAAGAGGTATGGGCTGGAGTTGGGCCATGCGGGCTGTTGTTGGGCTGGCGCAAAGTGAGCGTAGGAGGAAAGGTGCTGCTACTGGGCGGTAGATAGAGATAGAAAAGAATGGGTGGCTGCTACTCCTTTACTCTTTTCCTTTTATCCTTTCTATTTTTTTAGTAATTTCTTTTCCATTCAAATTTCTTCAAGATTTTTAAACACCATAATTTTTGTATAATATTTTAAATATTCCAGAGATAACTAAACTAATTGATTACTCTAATCATGTTGATATTTTTCAATGCTCACAATTATATAAAAAATTATTTATTGAATGGAATAAATAAAAATTAGGGTTTTAGGGTTTTGTTTCTAAATTTGTATTTTAATATTTGATTTGAACTTTTCTTTATGGATTTTATTTGCTGAATACTTGCAGCAACAATAAAGTTATTATGAATCAATTTGTGAACTTTTATTATATATTGTTATATTTTCTTCATTTTCTTTATCTATATACTTTTCCTATTATTATCTGTGAGGGCTTTTGATATAAATTTAATTGAGCTAATATCCACAAACTTATGATAGAATGCCTTACTATTAACTAATGAGATTTTATTCTCATTAACTCATAATATTAAGGAAATCTTTATATGGTGAATTCTATTCTTCAAAATCTAATAACAGGTGAATCCTAACCACCCTTCTTATTTTGAATATGCATAATTCTTTTCTTGGAACTAGTTATTCACTACTTGCTTAAATGTGATTAATATATGGATATAATATTGGGCATAATGGTTTATAGTAATTTCCAATTATGTGCTACACATGATTTAAAGGTTTGAAAGTGTCAAAGATATATTTGAGTGATTTGCTATAGGAAATTATTCCTATAAGACATTGTGGAAATAGGATGATAAATCACTCAGATGAAATGGATTTTATGTTTGATTAAAGATTTAGGGTTTAATGTTTACCAAGAATTCCTATCTTCCATAATTCACAATCCTGGACTGCTAATTAAGGAATTCCTTTCCTAGATATATTACTTCTTTATATCCATCATCATATGCTAACATGATGAGCTTTACTTTACAGAAATATTCTTATCCACCTATTATTGTTGTAAATCTATTTATAAACACAATAAGCTTGACACTAAAGCGTTTTATAATTTTCTCATATCTATACTTGGCTATATCAACTACTTTACTACTAATAACTTCCAATCCAACAAGTAGTTCCTTCTACTCCATTCATACACTTCCTTAATCACCCACCACTAATATTTCTCCAGTAGATGTCTATATCAAACTACTTCACCTCTTGTGTTTAGTATTTCCCAAAAGGAGAATACTAACTCAATAATTCAATGTTACTCTAGCATCATCTTGATCATACTATCTTGTCTCTACTTAACTCCAGTATCTCATACTCCAACCTCATATTATATTAATGTGACTTTTCATGGATATCTTAGGATAACATATCTATACTTGGGATCCAATCATGTTTTATCCACCAATGCCACTTATATATGGAGTGAGTTAAGCCCATCAATAATCCTAATGATTTCATTCTCTTCAAACTCTTCCATCCTATAGATGATATCTAATACTAGCATTATCATCTACCTTTTCTTACTTCATTCTCTAAAGGTTTTAGAATGGATGCTATGATAAGGATAAGAGTTGATAGATCAAGAATTGATAGTTTAAGAATTTGTGAAGCAATAGTTGATTACTTAACATTAACGAACAACAGATATTAAGATAAGGTTCATTAGAGATGATAAAGATTGATATGGAAAGAAGGATATATGGTGAATGATCTTGACTTGGTTTCCTTCCTACTCAATCTCACTACAGGGTTACAGTTAGGTATTACCATGATACTCATGGTATAAGTAGATGAAATTAAGATAGATCAATATTTAGTTGTTACATTCTTATTACTTAAGTTATATTTATAACTTGGTATTCGGGAGTTATGTAACGAATACTGGAATATGACTACTTAAGGATCAAATATAAATCATTAAGTAATGTATTAGGGTTTAACTTTTATTACATTTGAGCTACCCTTAGATCAAATCTCCCTTACCCAAAATAAGGTTTTAGGAAAGGTCATATTGAAACTTATCGCAGTCAACTTGATGATCTACTTCAATTCCATCAAGTTAAGAGAAGCTTCAATCACTTTGACAAGTTTTATTCAAAAGCGCGAAAATTATTCGTATTTTCTATGCACGAATGCAATGCACATATCTGGGTTCAGCTTATTTCTAAGCTCTAATGCTGGGATGTTACAGGGAGCAACGGCTACAGAGTGAGAGGGGGTCGAGGGAGAGGTCCTAGGGGACTCAGCATTGACGTGATGGAGGGGTTGGGGAAGGCAGGCGAAGCCTGGAACGCCGGTAATGGCGACAGTGAGCGGCGTCGGGCTCGGGGAAGAAGGCTTCGATGCGGCCGATTAAGAGCATCCCTGGTAGATTCCTTACACGAGCTTGATCAAGATGGAGAGGCGGATCTTCCAGGCTTCACGACGAGCCTCGGGGCGGCCTGCAATGACGGCGAGCAACGGAGCCCGAGGCTAGGGTTTCGGGGAACTCGTGGGAAGAAAGGAAGAGAGTGCTGGGCAGAAGTAAGAGGATATGGGTGAGCGAGGGCGACGTGGTGGTCTTATCCTCTCACCCAGGGGTGGCGGCGAGCACGAATCACTGCGCGTCGGCCGACAGCGGCGCCGATGACACGCAGGTGTGTGTCTTCCTGAGGAAGACGACTAACAGGGAAAGGACGAAGAGGTACGGGCCGTGCTTGGGCCGCTGCTGAGCCGCGAGTGCTGCACTCCTGGGCGGCATGGAGAGGAGGAGGAAAGAGTTGGCCACGGCCTTGTTGGGCTTTGCTGCTATTTTTTTATTTCCAAAACCATTTCCCATTTTGTGTTTTCACTTTCTATTTTGTATTTTCATTTAAAACTCTATTTTGAATGATTCAAAAATGCCAGGGACTTTTATAAAGTGTATAAAATACTCAGGGGTCCTTTTATACAATTTGGGCTCCAATAATTTTGTACTTTTCCAATTCAAACCATTTTGAATGGATTTCAAGAGAGGGGAAAACTAGGGTTTTAGGGTTTTTAATTACTTTTTATTTTATTTAATGCACAATCAAAACCTAATTAGACATTAGCTAAAACTAGGATGTTACCGCTCTATCCCCCTTACGAGAATCTCGACCCGAGATTCCAAAGGTAGGAAAAGACAAAGAGAGAAAGAAACAAGGTCAATCTAAAGATAAGAGGAAAACACACTAAACAACAAACCGAGCATTTCATGGTCAACTCATGGATGGAGCGTTCAGAAACCACTCCGAGGTGACAAACATGAAACACGACAAGATAGACTTCTGATTCAATAGATCCGTCAAGGAAAGAAAGAAAAATTCAGGCGCGATCGAGGGCTGGATGGGCGGATACCCCTTCGCGCCTGGGGGTAGGATTTCCATAGGGAAAGGTTAGATCGTGCGCGTAGAGCCCGCCAAAGCCCATACGGGCCCGAAGCGGATCAGTACGCGTGTATTCTGCGACACGATGTGGATTCCTGTCGTCCAACTCAGCAGTCTGACGTGGAAACACATCTACGTGGTTTGCTGGGTCGCATTTCTGTTCCAACCGGCGGGCCGTTTGTGTTGCACGCACGGATAAGAGCGGGGTCTCGCGATGCATCGGGAAGGCGCACTCTCCCCATTCACCACCGCCCCTTCTTCTCCCGTCTCAGCGTTCACCGTTCCTCTACCGCCGACAGATCGACGACCACCGCAACGGCAGCACACGGCGGTACATAGAGGGCAAGCACAACACTTCTCCTCGACCTACCTGAAGCTCCCGACTTGCATCAATGGCGGCAAGGCCTCGAATCCCTCTCTCTATGCCTTAGCATCACAGATCTATATGTGTGCGTCTAGTATCGTACGTATCATTGACATGCACTCCCAATCTGCATTGGTATGTGGTTGTTTTCGTCGATTTGAAAGGTTGGGGTCTTTGCTTCTTTCGTACTGCATGTTGTGCCATTGTAAGCACTAGATCTACCGCATTCTTGGTTCAAACTTTGCTTGTAAGTGGCTAGATTTAGGCAGATGCTGTCTTTTCCCCATGGAAAAAATTGGTGATTTTCGCACTGTTCACATTCTTCTTCTATGCTGATGATTAGTTCGCGTTGTCTGGCCAAGATCCCAATGGGTTGCACCATAGCAGCAGCTATACCATTGGTGTGATAGTTATTCTGATGCTCAGAAGTTCTTAGATCAGGTTAGGTCATTGTGTTTTCCTTGCTTTGGACGATGATTACACTGTCACACAATGAAATGCAAAGGGATCCTCTTCATGCCCAAACTTGTGTGCTAACCAAATTTCTTGTTTAATTGGCTTGATCATGAGGAGAATACCTTTGCAACTGTGCCATTGCACATGAGGCCATGTTGATAGTTCATTTCTATTAGACGCCTTGCTTGTTCATTTGTGATCACCATAATGAATGTGCTGACATGTGTTGATTCTTTTTTCAATGCTCGAAGATGATTAAGATTGGGCATGTCCATGATCAGGGTAGCTCCAACCCATTTTGCCAGGGTCATGTTGGTAGATGTGTTCGACCTGCCGCCAATTCCTGAGGTATTCAGGCCTTTCCTCGACACTATGCCAAGGATGATTGTCCTCAAGACCAACACCGGATGCAGCTAGATGGTGAAGCTCAGGGATGTTGGCGGCAGGGTTTGCCTTGACCATGGGTGGCCTGGCTTCGCCATTGCCCACCAGATCATGATCGGGTACTTCCTGACCTTCGAGATGATGAAGGATGATTTGTTCACGGTAACCATCTATGACTATAGCATGTGCGAAGTGATCAAGAAATGCCACCAGCATGATCCATCCCTTGCGATGATGGATGAGTAGTGTAAGATCCCTCCCTTTATAAAGGTAAGGATCCCTGTGATTGCAATGCTAGTGTCTGGATCAATGCTAGCATCCACAGTTTAAGATGAAGTACACAGAAACAAAGGTCATTATTACATATCATTCCAGAGACAAAAATAGTCTGTTACAAACTCCATGGCCACATGCCTAATATAAGAGTTCAAATATATAATGAGATAAATAAGTCTTCATCTTCATGTGCCACAGGCAATCATGTTGATTGTAGACTCATAACCCTAATCATCATCAGAATAACCTGCAACATCACAAGTTACAGCCACAGTGGGTCAATACATTGGAATAGTATTGGCAAGTGACACCTTAGTAGAATATTGGTAGACTAGATACTATATGCATTTTGGCTAAGTGTAGCTTAGGCTTGCTTTGCTCAAAATAAGTTTTACCTATTAGTTGAAAACACTAAGTTTTTCTTTGTCAAAAACTTTCCCAAGGAACCACCAATAGACATTGGGGAACCTTCACCCTTGTTCACCTGCAAGTTTTTACTTAGAAATTGGGATGAGGAGATTCTTGATAGCTTCCATGTCTTGATGCTCAAGTTGTCCAATACCAGGGACATGGCCAAGTACTTAGATTCTTCCATCTGTAGAGGTTGTGCACTTTCCCCACAAGACTTGATTTTCACGAGGACATTGACCTTTCAGAAGCCTTCCCTTAGACCAAATGGATGCGTTCCAACCTATCATCCCACTACCACCAACTGTCCAAATGGCTAAGTTATTGCAACCTATGTGATCCAGGCAGAGCCCATATTGCCAAGTGGCTGCACTAGAAGCTTCTTAACATATGGCATCTCAAATCCCTTTGTCCCTGGGTGGCTTTCCACAAGTGAGATACACAAGGTAAACCATAGAAATGGGCCTTGTGTAACCACTCAACATAAACCATTCCTTCCATTCCACCCAGGTGTTTCGTTCACTTAGTTGTTTTATTAAACAAAATACAAGTCCAAAGACATAGAAATATTTTCTCATAGCATGAATATATAACCACCCTTGGTTGCTCCTAGCTAGGCTAAGCTTGGCATTGATAAGACTTAGAAATATTTCTAGCAATTCTACAACTACTAGGATTTCCCAAGCATAGCACATAGATCAAAAATATCCATGCAAGACTAGCAAAATATTTCTAATGCATAGTTGAAAAACATAGGAATAAATCATGAAGCACCACTTTCCTTGGTAGTTTGGAGAGTAGCTACAATCCTCACAATCACAATCACTATTTGCACCAAAATCTACACATAAAATAATGGCACAAAATCCAAAAATACATGAATGTATGCAATATGCCATGTGATGATTTTCTACACCAAACAAGACAAGTGCACTGTACTGAATCATAAACAAGTACAAAACAAGTTAAATAAACTTTATTTGAATAACAAGATATTTTCCAAATAATTACTATACTCAATTTGTGCCTACAAATGTTTCTGCAAAAACAACCATTTTAACAGAGGCAAAACTTTAAACACATTGCATAAACAGAAAGGTTTTTCTCTCCTGACTCCATAGATATAAAATTTGTCAAATTTGGACGTGGGAATCAAAAGTTATGAATTATTCAAGTTTAAACATCTAATAGATCTAATTTCTGGTTTTTATTAAACAGACATGCCACGTGGCTGCTTCCTATTGGTCCATACCGTTTCGGTTGGATCGGCTAACACAGACCACATGATCTCATTTAGATCTCACGGTGTAGGTGCTTCCATACCTCTTCGGTGATTGAATCTATCGCGTCCAGTGGATCAAGATCTAACGGCCCTAACTGATTGACTCAAAACGAGCGGCGCTAGCGGCGGTGGCTGGTGGCGGCGTGGTTAGACAGCAGCGGAGCCGGCGATACAGGAAGCAAAAAGGGTAGAGGCAAGGGTCACCGAGGTTGTCGCGACGTGCTGATGCTCAACGATGCCTCAGTTGACGAAGGGGCGCTCGGGGTCGTCGTGGATTGCTCGTCGAAGAAGTTCCTGGTGGCGGTGTGCTCGGGCGGACGACGTTGGCGATGCTACAGGGCTCGGAAAGGCAAGCGAAGTAGTCCATTAGACGCGTACGACAATCCTGATTAGGCGTGTGTCCACGAGGAGGAGAGGGGCGGTGGGTTTTTACCACAGATGGTCGTCGAAGAAGAGGCAGACGGCTACAGCGAGTAGGCGAGGTCGGAGTCGAGCTTCTGGAGCATGCGCGAGCAAGCGGAGGGTGTCAGTAGGTGCGTACGGGGATGTAGAATAAGTTAGTCTGGACCATAGGCAGAGGTGAATGCGGGGCTTACCGGAATTCGACGACGAGCTCGTCGGAGCAGAGGGTGTCCCGAGAAGATTCGGAGCAGCCTGGTGGCTCCGGTGGGGTGAGGTTTGGGGGAAAGGAGAAGGGAAGCATGGCGCTTAAGTAGGCATGGTCGTGGGTGGAATTTACTCGAGCATTCAACGGGAATTGAATCCGCGAATCAAACAGGAAATGGCAGGAGAAATTAGGGGAGGATCTGGTCGCTGAGGGTGGAGATGATGACTGACGCGTGGGCCGCTGTTGTCAGCGAGAGAAAAAGAGAGGAGGTGGGGTCCCTGCATCAGTGATTCCATGGGTGAGCGCGTGGGTGAAAAAGAACAGAGGCAAAGGATTTCCCGGGTGGGCTCTTGCTGGGCCAGAATGGTTTGCTGGGCTGGGTAGGGCTAGATTGGTTGATCTGTTTTATTTTTTTCTCCTTTAATCTTTTTCCTTTTTTGAATGGATTTCTGGTTTGATTTTTGAAAGCTCAATTCAAATCTGTTTTACATGAAACCTTCTCCAAACAAGAGCTTGTTGAACCTTGTCTCCTAGGAGATGTAACATAACTGTTCAAACTTGAGAAAAAAACAAAAAGCGTTTGGAAAAGGAATTTAGACAAGCTTTATTTAAGTATTTATAAATAGTAAAGGATTGGTTTATAAATCATAATTTGTTTTGAAACCTTGACTAAACTTTAGAAACCACTCCTAAGTTTGAACTTAAAAACATTACTGGTCAAATAAGTACCTTTCTCATTAGAAGGTAGCAATAAGGCTATAGCATACTTACATAAAATAATGAGCATCAGATGCTCCTTCTTTTGGAATGGTTTTGAAATGGAACCCTAAATGATCATGGTTGCATGGATGATATGCATGAGTTTTGAAACAAGATTTTAGGGATGTTACAAATCTAACCCCCTTAAGGTGAATCTCTCCCTCGAGATTCGGGTTGGCTAGCAAATAGGTGAGGGTGGTCTTTCGGAAGATCATCTTCTCTTTCCCATGTTGCTTCTTCTTTGGAATGATGGTTCCATTGAACTTTGCAGAATTTAATAGTCTTAGTCCGAGTAACTCTTTCTGCAGTCTCAAGAATCTTAATAGGTTTTTCCTCATAAGTGAGATCACTCTCCAATTGGACTTCCTCCAATGGTATGGTATCTTTCAAAGAAGTCTCTTCCATTTCTGGATGACATTTCTTAAGCTGACTCACATGAAACACATTATGAACAGTAGTTAGTGATTCTGGCAATTCAATATCATAAGCTACTTTTCCTTTATGACTCAGAATATTGAATGGTCCAACATATCTTGGGGCCAATTTACCTTTGACACCAAACCTCTTCACTCCACGAAGTGGTGACACTCTAAGATAAGCTCTATCACCCACTTCATAGGTGAATTCTCTACGCTTAGGATCTGCGTAGCTCTTCTGTCGGGACTGTGCTCTCTTCAACCTGTCCTTAACTAACTTGACTTTCTCTTCAGCCTCTTTGATTAGTTCTGGTCTGAACAAACTTCTTTCTCCCACACCATTTCATAACAATGGGGTGGTACGCTTTCTCCCATAGAAAAACTCAAATGGTGCCATCTCAATACGGGCTTGATAGCTGTTATTGTAAGAGAATTCTGCGTAAGGCAGACTTTCATCCCAACTGGTTCCATAGTCTAGGGCACATGCCCTCAACATATCTTCAAGTATCTGGTTGGTCCTTTCTGTCTGTCCATCAGTTTGAGGGTGAAAAGCAATGCTGAATTCCAACCTTGTTCCCAATGACTCATGTAGTTGCCTCAAAAAAATGAGAAGTGAATTGAGTTCCCCTATCAGACACAATAATCTTGGGTACTCCATGTAGACATACAATTCTACTCATATAGATCTTGGCTAACTTAGCACTTGTGTAAGTTGTCTTCACGGGTATGAAATGAGCCACTTTAGTTAGGCGATCCACTACTACCCAAATAGAATCATATCCTGACCGGGTCCTTGGCAATCTGGTAATGAAATCCATACCAATCTTGTCCCACTTCCAATCAAGAATAGGTAGTGGTTGTAACAATCCTGCTGGTTTCTGATGTTCCGCTTTCACTCTACTACATACATCACACAAAGCAATATGTTCGGCGATGTCCTTCTTGAGATTATTCCACCAAAATCTTTCCTTCATATCCAGGTACATTTTGGTGTTACCCGGATGGATGGAATATGGTGAGTTATGTGCTTCTTGTAATATCAGTTTCCGAAGCTCCGGATCTTGCGGAACACAGATACGTTTTCCATACCATAAGGTACCCTGTTCATCTTCATGGAATCCTTTGGCTTTTCCCTTGCCAATCTTTTCCTTAATCTCTTCAATTTCCTTGTCTGTCTTTTGGGCTTCTTTGATTTTGTCCAACAAAGTGGGTTGAACATCCAATGACATGAGATGTCCTTCAGGCACAATCTCCAATCTGAGATCTCTAAATTGGGTACACAGATCATCAGGCAATTCTCCCTTAGTAAGGCCATTTACAAAAACTTTACGGCTTAGAGCATCCGCTACAACATTCGCTTTACCAGGGTGGTATTGCAAACTCAAGTCATAGTCCTTGATGAGTTCTAGCCATCTTCTTTGTCTCATGTTAATTTCTTTCTGGGTGAAGATATACTTCAAACTTTTGTGATCTGTGAACACTTCACATCGCTTTCCCAAAAGATAGTGTCTCCATGTTTTGAGTGCATGGACAACAGATGCTAACTCTAAATCATGAGTAGGGTAGTTTACCTCATGAGTTTTGAGTTGTCTCGAGGCATAAGCCACAACTTTCCCTTCTTGCATAAGTACTGCACCTAATCCATGATGAGATGCATCATAATAAACTTGGAAATCTTTCTCCAAATCTGGCAAACATAAGACTGGTGCTGTCACTAGTCTCTTCTTCAATTCTTGGAAACTGAGTTCACATCCTTTAGATCAAGCAAATTTCTTGTCTTTCTTTAGCAATTCTGTCATTGGCTTAGCTACCTTGGAGAAATTCTCGATAAACCTTCTGTAGTATCCTGCCAAGCCAAGGAAACTACGAACCTCTTTCACTGACTTAGGAGATTCCCATTCAGTTACAACTGAAACTTTAGCAAGATCAACTGCTACACCATCTCCTGACACAATGTGTCCAAGAAAACCAACTTCATTTAACCAAAATTCACACTTGCTGAATTTGGCATATAGCTTATGCTCTCTAAGCTTCTCAAGTATCAAACGTAGATGTCCTTCATGCTCTTCTTTGCTCTTGGAGTAGATCAAAATGTCATCGATGAATACGACAACAAACTTGTCAAGGAACTCCATGAACACCTTATTCATCATATTCATGAAGTATGCTGGTGCATGGGTCAAACCAAATGGCATCACGGTATACTCATACAATCCATACCTTGTGGTGAAAGTTGTATTAGGTATGTCTTGTTCCCTTATCTTGAGCTAGAAATAACCTGATCGGAGATCAATCTTTGAGAACACACAAGATCCTTCTAACTGATCAAACAAGTCATTGATTCTTGGCAAAGGGTACTTGTTCTTGATAGTTACCTCATTGAGTGAACGGTAATCTATGCATAACCTTTGACTTCTATCCTTCTTTTCCACAAACAAGACTGGTGCTCCCCAAGATGAAGAACTTGGTTGAATAAATCCTTTCTGCAATTGTTCTCCAAGTTGTTTCTTGAGTTCTTTCAACTCATCAACTGACATCTTGTACGATCTTTTTGCTATTGGTCCAGATCCTGGTAGCAAATCAATAAGAAACTCCACATCTCTATCTGGTGGCATTCCCGACAATTCTTTCGGAAACACATCCGGATATTCACTCACAATTGGCACACTGTCCATGCTAACCCCCTTAAGAGAATTTATCTTACACCTTTTCGATTCAAAGTTGGTCTTGAATCTAATCCTTTTATTTTCTGGAGTTGTGAGTGAGACAGTATGGTTGGCACAATCTAGCACTCCCTTGTGCTTAGTCATCCAGTCCATTCCCAAAATGACATCCAATCCTTGGGAGTTTAAGATTATCAGATCAACGGGAAACTTATACTTCCCAAACTCTATGATTAGATCATGACATCCCGAGTTCACTATCATTTCTCCGCCAGGAGAACTTACTTTTATAGGACACCCAATAGTTTCTACCGGTAGTTCATTTCTTTCAACAAATGCTCTTGATATGAATGAATGAGATGCACCAGTATCAAAGAGAACAAATGCTGGAATAGAATTGAGTTTGAACTTACCAGCAACAGCATCAGGTTCCTCATAGATTTCCTCCACATTGATGTGGTTCACTTGCCCCTTCTGGAAAGGGTTGGGCTTGTTGGGTCCTTCAACTTTCTTTTCTGGGCATTCATTTGCATAATTCCCCATCTTCTTGCACTTGAAACATTCAACCTGACTAAGATCCTTCTTGACAGGCTGGCTTCCACTACCACTTCCACTTCCATTGTGGTGGTTCTTGTACCCACTCTTTTGATTTTTGTACTTGTCATTGTCATGACTACGGTGATGTTTGTTGTCATGATGACGGTTGTGGTTGTGGTGTTTGTTGTACTTCCCATGCTTGTGGGATCCAGAATTCTCACTATCATCATAATGGGAACGCTTGTGAGACGATCCCGAGCTGTGCTTGTCAGAGTGCTTTCTCTTCCTGCTTTCAACTTGTTTCATCTTGCTCTCCAAGATGGCAGCCTTGTCACCAAGAGACTGATATGTGGGGACATAGGCCACAGCTAACTGCAGGTTCAGTTCATCGTTCAATCCTTCAAGGAACTTCTCCTTCCTCTTAGCATCAGTGTCAACTTCATCCGGTGCATATCATGCCAGATTGTTGAACTCCTCAATATATTCAGCCACGCTGCGGTGGCGCTGCTTCAAGTTATGGAACTCTCTCTTCTTCAAACTCATCACTTCGGATGATATGTGAGCAGTACGGAAACCATCTTCAAAGAGAGCCCATGTCACATCCTCAATGGGAGTGGTGATCTGGAAGTTATCCCACCAAGTGGCTGCTGGTCCTTCCAACAAGTGTGCTGCAAATCTGACCTTTTCTTCATCAGTACAGCCAACAATTACCAAGTCCTTGTTCATAGAGCGTAGCCAATCATTGGCCACCATAGGATCAGTAGTTCCTGAGAACTTTGCTGGCCTCAGTCTCAAGAACCTAGTAAGCATGTCAAAACCCGGTGGGTTGTTCTGATTGTTGTTGTTGTTATTATTGTTGTTGTTGTTGTTGTTGTTCTGATTCTGGATGAACGTGGTCATCATTTGCATCAACTGAGTCTGAGTTGTCATCATCAGCTGCATCTCAGGGGTGATGTTGTTGTTGTTGGGGTTGGGATTGGCACGTCGAGGAGGCATCTGTGGTTTTCAATAAGGATGAGAATGAGATACCCATAGATGCTAACATGCACAATACATTACATAACAAACCACAATCATGCATCATAGTAGTAAAAAGTTCAACAACACAGACAACAAGTGTTTGAAAAAGTAAACACACCAATAGCAAGCCATCCACGTGTTGGATGGTCATTGCGACTCAATAATCAAAAGTATGGTAAATAAATGGTAAATGATTAGTCATCACTACTCCTCTACATCAACCTCCTCATCAACAAATGTAAGACCTGCATTCTCCATAGCGGTCTTGTACTCCTCGATATTGGTGGTCAACGTCTCTATCTTGGCTTTGAGAGCCCTCTTCTGTGCACGAAGCCTCTCAATCACACCTTGCTGATGCTCGAGCTCGAAGTCCTTGGCCTCTAGTTCTGCAGTCATGTCTCGAATCCTCTTGTTCCTATCTTGGACTCTCTTTTCTTGACTCTTGAACTTTCTATCCTGACTCTCAAACTTGGCCTCCATCTCCTTGACTATCTCATCTTGCTCCGCGAAGAGCTTGTCCTTCTCACGAAGTTGCACCTGGAGTTCGTCATTGCTGAGCATGACATTGGTCCTATCAGTATCTAGGTGCCTAAGAAGAACATCTAAGTCCTGGAGGTATAGAAAAATCGGCTCAGCCGTCTCTCTAGAAGTATCCTCGAAGTCAATGGCCTCACCATCCTCGTCACGTCTACCGAAGGTGTGGAAGTGAGTACCTCTAACCTCCCGAGAGTGTCTCCCTAACAAGCATCCAAGCAAACCCTGCATGACTACCTCTAGGCCTCTCTCCTTGTCATCATGCATGAGCTTGAAGATGATTTCCTCCGTGGTAGGCTCAGTCTGACATCCTGGCTGATTAACCTTGAAGCCCCAAAGGTCTTTCCTCTCAAACATGGTGAGGGGAAGCATCATGATGGTAGGAAGTGGGAGATTGAGTAGACTAGTGAGCTCAATAATACGAGTGCCAAAACGAGTTCCCTTGAACTCTTTAGCCGTGCTGATAGTAACATTAGGCATCTATTTTATAAGATAGAAAAAAGTTAGGATCAACACAATTAAAGTTAAATCACAAGACAAGGCATCACATGCATATCATTGGCAAGCAACACACAAATCATGACATACATAATACAAGCATCCTAGATTCAATATAACTTAGTCAAAATTCTGGAAATATAATGATGAGTGTGGTGGTCCAACTAATAAGGCTCAATTCCTCTTTCACTTTCTAGTCTAAAAGCTAACAATGCATCCTTCTATCAAAAGAGATGAGAAAAGAAGATTAGAAAAGTTTACTAGAAGAATAAGACAAGTGTGGAAGTTTGTTGAAAAACTTTTCCTTAGTGGTTTCCAATCCTAGGGTCATAATCCTATAGGCAACACAGTGCTCTGATACCATCTGTAAGATCCCTCCCTTTATAAAGGTAAGGATCTCTGTGATTGCAATGCTAGTCCATGGATCAATGCTAGCATCCACAGTTTAAGATGAAGTACACAGAAACAAAGGTCATTATTACATATCATTCCAGAGACAAACATAGTCTGTTACAAACTCCATGGCCACAGGCCTAATACAAGAGTTCAAATATATAATGAGATAAATAAGTCTTCATCTTCATGTGCCACAGGCAAGCATGTTGAGTGTATACTCATAACCCCTAATCATCATCAGAATAACCTGCAACATCACAAGTTACAGCCACAGTGGGTCAATACATTGGAATAGTATTGGCAAGTGATACCTTAGTAGAATATTGGTAGACTAGATACTATATGCATTTTGTCTAAGTGTAGCTTAGGCTTGCTTTGCTCAAAATAAGTTTTACCTATTAGTTGAAAACACTAAGTTTTTCTTTGTAAAAAACTTTCCCAAGGAACCACCAATAGACATTGGGGAACCTTCACCCTTGTTCACCTACAAGTTTTTACTTAGAAATTGGGATGAGGAGATTCTTGATAGCTTCCATGTCTTGATGCTCAAGTTGTCCAATACCAGGGGCATGGCTAAGTACTTAGATTCTTCCATCTGCAGAGGTTGTGCACTTTCCCCACAAGACTTGATTTTCACCAAGACATGACCTTTCAGAAGCCTTCCCTTAGACCAAATGGACGCGTTCCAACCTATCATCCCACTACCACCAACTGTCCAAATGGCTAAGTTATTGCAACCTATGTGATCCAGGCAGAGCCCATATTGCCAAGTGGCTGAACTAGAAGCTTCTTAAGATATGGCATCTCAATTCCCTTTGTCCCTGGGTGCCTTTCCACAAGTGAGATACACAACGTAAACCATAGAAATGGGCCTTGTGTAACCACTCAACATAAACCATTCCTTCCATTCCACTCAGGTGTTTCATTCACTTAGTTGTTTTATTAAACAAAATACAAGTCCAAAGACATAGAAATATTTTCTCATAGGATGAATATATAACCACCCTTGGTTGCTACTAGCTAGGCTAAGCATGGGATTGATAAGACTTAGAAATATTTCTAGCAATTCTACAACTACTAGGATTTCCCAAGCATAGCACATAGATCAAAAATATCCATGCAAGACTACCAAAATATTTCTAATGCATAGTTGAAAAACATAGGAATAAATCATGAAGCACCACTTGCCTTAGTAGTTTGGAGACTAGCTACAATCCTCACAATCGCAATCACTATTTGCACCAAAATCTACACATAAAATAATGGCACAAAATCCAAAAATACATGAATCTATGCAATATGCCATGTGATGATTTTCTACACCAAACAAGACAAGTGCACTATACTGAATCATAAACAAGTACAAAACAAGCTAAATAAACTTTATTTGAATAACAAAATATTTTCCAAATAATTACTATACCCAATTTATTCCTACAAATGTTTCTACAAAAACAACCATTTTAACAGAGGAAAAACTTTAAACACATTGCATAAACAGAAAGGTTTTTCTCTCCTGACTCCATAGATATAAAATTTGTCAAATTTGGACGTGGGAATCAAAAGTTATGAATTATTCAAGTTTAAACATCTAATAGATCTAATTTCTGGTTTTTATTAAACAGACAGGCCACGTGGCTGCTCCCTATTGGTCCATACCGTTTTGGTTGGATCGGCTAACACAGACCACAGGATCTCATTTAGATCTCACGGTATAGATGCTTCCATACCGCTTCGGTGATTGAATCTATCGCGTCCAGTTGATCAAGATCTAACGGCCCTAACTGATTGACTCGAAACGAGCGGCGCTAGCGGCGGTGCCTGGCGGTGGCGTGGTCAGACAGCGGCGGAGCCGGCGATACAGGAAGCAAAAAGGGTAGAGGCAAGGGTCACCAAGGTCGTCGCGACGTGCTGATGCTCAACAATGCCTCAGTTGACGAAGGGGCGCCCGGGGTCGTCGTGGATTGCTCGTCGGAGAAGTTCCTGGCGGTGGTGTGCTCGGGCGGACGACGTTGGCGACGCTGTAGGGCTCGGAAAGGAAAGCGAAGTAGTCCATTAGACGCATACGACGATCCTGATTATGCGTGTGTCCACGAGGAGGAGAGGGGCAGTGGGTTTTTACCACAGATGGTCGTCGGAGAAGAGGCAGACGGCTACAGCGAGTAGGCGAGGTCGGAGTCGAGCTTCTGGAGCATGCGCGAGCAATCGGAGGGTGTCAGTAGGTGCGTACGGGGATGTAGAATAAGTTAGTCTGTACCATAGGCAGAGGGGAATGCGGGGCTTACCGGAATTCGACGACGAGCTCGTCGGAGCAGAGGGGTGTCCCGAGAAGATTCAGAGCAGCCTGGTGGCTCCGGTGGGGTGAGGTTTGGGGGAAAAGGAGAAGGGAAGCATGGCGCTTAAGTAGGCATGGTCGTGGGTGGAATTTACTCGAGCATTCAACGGGAATTGAATCCGCGAATCAAACAGGAAATGGCAGGAGAAATTAGGGGAGGATCTGGTCGCTGAGGGTGGAGATGATGACTGACGCGTGGGCCGCTGTTGTCAGCGAGAGAAAAAGAGAGGAGGTGGGGTCCCTGCGTCAGTGATTCCATGGGTGAGCGTGTGGGTGAAAAAGAACAGAGGCAAAGGATTTCCCGGGTGGGCTCTTGCTGGGCCAGAATGGTTTGCTGGGCTGGGTAGGGCTAGATTGGTTGATCTGTTTTATTTTTTTCTCCTTTAATCTTTTTCCTTTTTTTGAATGGATTTCTGGTTTGATTTTTGAAAGCTCAATTCAAATCTGTTTTAAATGAAACCTTCTCCAAACAAGAGCTTGCTGAACCTTGTCTCCTAGGAGATGTAACATAACTGTTCAAACTTGAGAAAAAAACAAAAAGCGTTTGGAAAAGGAATTTAGACAAGCTTTATTTAAGTATTTATAAATAGTAAAGGATTGGTTTATAAATCATAATTTGTTTTGAAACCTTGACTAAACTTTAGAAACCACTCCTAAGTTTGAACTTAAAAACATTACTGGTCAAATAAGTACCTTTCTCATTAGAAGGTAGCAATAAGGCTATAGCATACTTACATAAAATAATGAGCATCAGATGCTCCTTCTTTTGGAATGGTTTTGAAATGGAACCCTAAATGATCATGGTTGCATGGATGATATGCATGAGTTTTGAAACAAGATTTTAGGGATGTTACAAATCTAACCCCCTTAAGGTGAATCTCTCCCTCGAGATTCGGGTTGGCTAGCAAATAGGTGAGGGTGGTCTTTCAGAAGATCATCTTCTCTTTCCCATGTTGCTTCTTCTTTGGAATGATGGTTCCATTGAACTTTGCAGAATTTAATAGTCTTAGTCCGAGTAACTCTTTCTGCAGTCTCAAGAATCTTAATAGGTTTTTCCTCATAAGTGAGATCACTCTCCAATTGGACTTCCTCCAATGGTATGGTATCTTTCAAAGAAGTCTCTTCCATTTCTCGATGGCATTTCTTAAGCTGACTCACATGCAACACATTATGAACAATAGTTAGTGATTCTGGCAATTCAATATCATAAGCTACTTTTCCTTTATGACTCAGAATATTGAATGGTCCAACATATCTTGGGGCCAATTTACCTTTGACACCAAACCTATTCACTCCACGAAGTGGTGACACTCTAAGATAAGCTCTATCACCCACTTCATAGGTGACTTCTCTACGCTTAGGATCTGCGTAGCTCTTCTGTCGGGACTGTGCTCTCTTCAACCTGTCCTTAACTAACTTTACTTTCTCTTCAACCTCTTTGATTAGTTCTGGTCTGAACAAACTTCTTTCTCCCACACCATTTCATAACAATGGGGTGGTACGCTTTCTCCCATAGAAAAACTCAAATGGTGCCATCTCAATACGGGCTTGATAGCTGTTATTGTAAGAGAATTCTGCGTAAGGCAGACTTTCATCCCAACTGGTTCCATAGTCTAGGGCACATGCCCTCAACATATCTTCAAGTATCTGGTTGGTCCTTTCTGTCTGTCCATCAGTTTGAGGGTGAAAAGCAATGCTGAATTCCAACCTTGTTCCCAATGACTCATGTAGTTGCCTCAAAAAAATGAGAAGTGAATTGAGTTCCCCTATCAGACACAATAATCTTGGGTACTCCATGTAGACATACAATTCTACTCATATAGATCTTGGCTAACTTAGCACTTGTGTAAGTTGTCTTCACGGGTATGAAATGAGCCAGTTTAGTTAGGCGATCCACTACTACCCAAATAGAATCATATCCTGACCGGGTCCTTGGCAATCCGGTAATGAAATCCATACCAATCTTGTCCCACTTCCAATCAAGAATAGGTAGTGGTTGTAACAACCCTGCTGGTTTCTGATGTTCCGCTTTCACTCTACTACATACATCACACAAAGCAATATGTTCGGCGATGTCCTTCTTGAGATTATTCCACCAAAATCTTTCCTTCATATCCATGTACATTTTGGTGTTACCCGGATGGATGGAATATGGTGAGTTATGTGCTTCTTGTAATATCAGTTTCCGAAGCTCCGGATCTTGCGGAACACAGATACGTTTTCCATACCATAAGGTACCCTGTTCATCTTCATGGAATCCTTTGGCTTTTCCCTTGCCAATCTTTTCCTTAATCTCTTCAATTTCCTTGTCTGTCTTTTGGGCTTCTTTGATTTTGTCCAACAAAGTGGGTTGAACATCCAATGACATGAGATGTCCTTCAGGCACAATCTCCAATCTGAGATCTCTAAATTGGGTACACAGATCATCAGGCAATTCTCCCTTAGTAAGGCCATTTACAAAAACTTTACGGCTTAGAGCATCCGCTACAACATTCGCTTTACCAGGGTGGTATTGCAAACTCAAGTCATAGTCCTTGATGAGTTCTAGCCATCTTCTTTGTCTCATGTTAATTTCTTTCTGGGTGAAGATATACTTCAAACTTTTGTGATCTGTGAACACTTCACATCGCTTTCCCAAAAGATAGTGTCTCCATGTTTTGAGTGCATGGACAACAGATGCTAACTCTAAATCATGAGTAGGGTAGTTTACCTCATGAGTTTTGAGTTGTCTCGAGGCATAAGCCACAACTTTCCCTTCTTGCATAAGTACTGCACCTAATCCATGATGAGATGCATCACAATAAACTTGGAAATCTTTCTCCAAATCTGGCAAACATAAGACTGGTGCTGTCACTAGTCTCTTCTTCAATTCTTGGAAACTGAGTTCACATCCTTCAGAACAAGCAAATTTCTTGTCTTTCTTTAGCAATTCTGTCATTGGCTTAGCTACCTTGGAGAAATTCTCGATAAACCTTCTGTAGTATCCTGCCAAGCCAAGGAAACTACGAACCTCTTTCACTGACTTAGGAGATTCCCATTCAGTTACAGCTGAAACTTTAGCAGGATCAACTGCTACACCATCTCCTGACACATTGTGTCCAAGAAGACCAACTTCATTTAACCAAAATTCACACTTGCTGAATTTGGCATATAGCTTATGCTCTCTAAGCTTCTCAAATATCAAACGTAGATGTCCTTCATGCTCCTCTTTGCTCTTGGAGTAGATCAAAATGTCATCGATGAATACGACAACAAACTTGTCAAGGAACTCCATGAACACCTTATTCATCATATTCATGAAGTATGCTGGTGCATGGGTCAAACCAAATGGCATCACAGTATACTCATACAATCCATACCTTGTGGTGAAAGTTGTCTTAGGTATGTCTTGTTCCCTTATCTTGAGCTGGAAATAACCTGATCGGAGATCAATCTTTGAGAACACACAAGCTCCTTCTAACCGATCAAACAAGTCATTGATTCTTGGCAAAGGGTACTTGTTCTTGTTACCTCATTGAGTGAACGGTAATCTATGCATAACCTTTGACTTCTATCCTTCTTTTCCACAAACAAGACTGGTGTTCCCCAAGATGAAGAACTTGGTTGAATAAATCCTTTCTGCAATTGTTCTCCAAGTTGTTTCTTGAGTTCTTTCAACTCATCAACTGACATCTTGTACGGTCTTTTTGCTATTGGTCCAGATCCTGGTAGCAAATCAATAAGAAACTCCACATCTCTATCTGGTGGCATTCCCGACAATTCTTCCAGAAACACATCCGGATATTCACTCACAATTGGCACACTGTCCATGCTAACCCCCTTAAGAGAATTTAGCTTACTCCTTTTCGATTCAAAGTTGGTCTTGAATCTAATCCTTTTATTTTCTAGAGTTGTGAGTGAGACAGTATGGTTGGCACAATCTAGCACTCCCTTGTGCTTAGTCATCCAGTCCATTCCCAAAATGACATCCAATCCTTGGGAGTTTAAGATTATCAGATTAACGGGAAACTTATACTTCCCAAACTCTATGATTAGATCATGACATCCTGAGTTCACTATCATTTCTCCGCCAGGAGAACTTACTTTTATAGGACACCCAATAGTTTCTACCGGTAGTTCATTTCTTTCAACAAATGCTCTTGATATGAATGAATGAGATGCACCAGTATCAAAGAGAACAAATGCTGGAATAGAATTGAGTTTGAACTTACCAGCAACAGCATCAGGTTCCTCATAGATTTCCTCCACATTGATGTGGTTCACTTGCCCCTTCTGGAAAGGGTTGGGCTTGTTGGGTCCTTCAACTTTCTTTTCTGGGCATTCATTTGCATAATTCCCCATCTTCTTGCACTTGAAACATTCAACCTGACTAAGATCCTTCTTGACAGGCTGGCTTCCACTACCACTTCCACTTCCATTGTGGTGGTTCTTGTACCCACTCTTTTGATTTTTGTACTTGTCATTGTCATGACTACGATGATGTTTGTTGTCATGATGACGGTTGTGGTTGTGGTGTTTGTTGTACTTCCCATGCTTGTGGGATCCAGAATTCTCACTATCATCATAATGGGAACGCTTGTGAGACGATCCCGAGCTGTGCTTGTCAGAGTGCTTTCTCTTCCTGCTTTCAACTTGTTTCATCTTGCTCTCCAAGATGGCAGCCTTGTCACAAAGAGACTGATATGTGGGGACATAGGCCACAGCTAACTGCAGGTTCAATTCATTGTTCAATCCTTCAAGGAACTTCTCCTTCCTCTTAGCATCAGTGTCAACTTCATCCGGTGCATATCATGCCAGATTGTTGAACTCCTCAATATATTCAGCCACGCTGCGGTGGCGCTTCTTCAAGTTATGGAACTCTCTCTTCTTCAAACTCATCACTCCGGATGAGATGTGAGAAGTACGGAAACCATCTTCAAAGATAGACCATGTCACATCCTCAATGGGAGTGGTGATCTGGAAGTTATCCCACCAAGTGGCTGCTGGTCCTTCCAACAAGTGTGCTGCAAATCTGACCTTTTCTTCATCAGTACAGCCAACAGTTACCAAGTCCTTGTTCACAGAGCGTAGCCAATTATTGGCCACCATAGGATCAGTAGTTCCTGAGAACTTTGCTGGCCTCAGTCTCAAGAACCTGGTAAGCATGTCAAAACCCGATGGGTTGTTCTAATTGTTGTTGTTGTTATTATTGTTGTTGTTGTTGTTCTGATTCTGGATGAACGTGGTCATCATTTGCATCAACTGAGTCTGAGTTGTCATCATCAGCTGCATCTCAGGGGTGATGTTGTTGTTGTTGGGGTTGGGATTGGCACGTCAAGGAGGCATCTGTGGTTTTCAATAAGGATGAGAATGAGATACCCATAGATGCTAACATGCACAATGCATTACATAACAAACCACAATCATGCATCATAGTAGTAAAAAGTTCAACAACACAGACAACAAGTCTTTGAAAAAGTAAACACACCAATAGCAAGCCATCCACATGTTGGATGGTCATTGCGACTCAATAATCAAAAGTATGGTAAATAAATGGTAAATGAGTAGTCATCACTACTCCTCTGCATCAACCTCCTCATCAACAAATGTAAGACCTTCATTCTCCATAGCGGTCTTGTACTCCTCGATATTGGTGGTCAAGGTCTCTATCTTGGCTTTGAGAGCCCTCTTCTGTGCACGAAGCCTCTCAATCACACCTTGCTGATGCTCGAGCTCGAAGTCCTTGGCCTCTAGTTCTACAGTCATGTCTTGAATCCTCTTGTTCCTATCTTGGACTCTCTTCTCTTGACTCTTGAACTTTCTATCCTGACTCTCAAACTTGGCCTCCATCTCCTTGACTATCTCATCTTGCTCCGCGAAGAGCTTGTCCTTCTCACGAATTTGCACCTGGAGTTCGTCATTGCTGAGCATGACATTGGTCCTATCAGTACCTAGGTGCCTAAGAAGAACCTCTAAGTCCTGGAGGTATAGACAAATCGGCTCAGCCGTCTCTCTAGAAGTATCCTCGAAGTCAATGGCCTCACTATCCTCGTCACGTCTACCGAAGGTGTGGAAGTGAGTACCTCTAACCTCCCGAGAGTGTCTCCCTAACAAGCATCCAAGCAAGTCCTCCATGACTACCTCTAGGCCTCTCTCCTTGTCATCATGCATGAGCTTGAAGATGATTGCCTCCATGGTAGGCTCAGTCTGACATCCTGGCTGATTAACCTTGAAGCCCCAAAGGTCTTTCCTCTCAAACTTGGTGAGGGGAAGCATCATGATGGTAGGAAGTGGGTGATTGAGTAGACTAGTGAGCTCAATAATACGAGTGCCAAAACGAGTTCCCTTGAACTCTTCAGCCGTGCTGATAGTAACATTAGGCATCTATTTTATAAGATAGAAAAAAGTTAGGATCAACACAATTAAAATTAAATCACAAGACAAGGCATCACATGCATATCATTGGCAAGCAACACACAAATCATGACATACATAATACAAGCATCCTAGATTCAATATAACTTAGTCAAAATTCTGGAAATATAATGATGAGTGTGGTGGTCCAACTAATAAGGCTCAATTCCTCTTTCACTTTCTAGTCTAAAGGCTAACAATGCATCCTTCTATCAAAAGAGATGAGAAAAGAAGATTAGAAAAGTTTACTAGAAGAATAAGACAAGTGTGGAAGTTTGTTGAAAAACTTTTCCTTAGTGGTTTCCAATCCTAGGGTCATAATCCTACAGGCAACACAGTGCTCTGATACCATCTGTAAGATCCCTCCCTTTATAAAGGTAAGGATCCCTGTGATTGCAATGCTAGTCCCTGGATCAATGCTAGCATCCATAGTTTAAGATGAAGTACACAGAAACAAAGGTCATTATTACATATCATTCCAGAGACAAACATAGTCTGTTACAAATTCCATGGCCACAGGCCTAATACAAGAGTTCAAATATATAATGAGATAAATAAGTCTTCATCTTCATGTGCCACAGGCAAGCATGTTGAGTGTATACTCATAACCCCTAATCATCATCAGAATAACCTGCAACATCACAAGTTACAGCCACAGTGGGTCAATACATTGGAATAGTATTGGCAAGTGATACCTTAGTAGAATATTGGTAGACTAGATACTATATGCATTTTGGCTAAGTGTAGCTTAGGCTTGCTTTGCTCAAAATAAGTTTTACCTATTAGTTGAAAACACTAAGTTTTTCTTTGTCAAAAACATTCCCAAGGAACCACCAATAGACATTGGGGAACCTTCACCCTTGTTCACCTGCAAGTTTTTACTTATAAATTGGGATGAGGAGATTCTTGATAGCTTCCATGTCTTGATGCTCAAGTTGTCCAGTACCAGGGACATGGCTAAGTACTTAGATTCTTCCATCTGCAGAGGTTGTGCACTTTCCCCACAAGACTTGATTTTCACCAAGACAGGAACTTTCAGAAGCCTTCCCTTAGACCAAATGGACGCGTTCCAACCTTTCATCCCACTACCACCAACTGTCCAAATGGCTAAGTTATTGCAACCTATGTGATCCAGGCAGAGCCCATATTGCCAAGTGGCTGCACTAGAAGCTTCTTAACATATGGCATCTCAAATCCCTTTGTCCCTGGGTGCCTTTCCACAAGTGAGATACACAAGGTAAACCATAGAAATGGGCCTTGTGTAACCACTAAACATAAACCATTCCTTCCATTCCACTTAGGTGTTTCATTCACTTAGTTGTTTTATTAAACAAAATACATGTCCAAAGACTTATAAATATTTTCTCATAGCATGAATATATAACCACCCTTGGTTTCTACTAGCTAGGCTAAGCATGGCATTGATAAGACTTAGAAATATTTCTAGCAATTCTACAACTACTAGGATTTCCCAAGCATAGCACATAGATCAAAAATATCCATGCAAGACTAACAAAATATTTCTAATGCATAGTTGAAAAACATAGGAATAAATCATGAAGCACCACTTGCCTTAGTAGTTTGGAGACTAGCTACAATCCTCACAATCACAATCACTATTTGTACCAAAATCTACACATAAAATAATGGCACAAAATCACATACACAATTAATACAAGCAAAAATACATGAATGTATGCAATATGCCATGTGATGATTTTCTACACCAAACAAGACAAGTGCACTGTACTGAATCATAAACAAGTACAAAACAAGCTAAATAAACTTTATTTGAATAACAAAATATTTTCCAAATAATTATTATACTCAATTTATGCCTACAAATGTTTCTGCAAAAACAACCATTTTAACAGATGCTGAACTTTAAACACATTGCATAAACAGGAAGGTTTTTCTCTCCTGATTCCATTGATATAAAATTTGTCAAATTTGGATGTGGGAATCAAAAGTTATGAATTATTCAAGTTTAAACATCTAATAGATCTAATTTCTGGTTTTTATTAAACAGACAGGCCATGTGGCTGCTCCCTATTGGTCCATACCGTTTCGGTTGGATCGGCTAACACAGACCATGGGATCTCATTTAGATCTCACGGTGCAGATGCTTCCATACCGCTTCGGTGATTGAATCTATCGCGTCCAGTGGATCAAGATCAAACGGCCCTAACTGATTGACTCAAAACGAGCGGCGCTAGCGGCGGTGGCTGGCGGCGGCGTGGTCAGACAGCGGCGGAGCCGGCGATACAGGAAGCAAAAAGGGTAGAGTCAAGGCTCACCAAGGTCGTCGCGACGTGCTGATGCTCAACGATGCCTCAGTTGACGAAGGGGCGCTCGGGGTCGTCGTGGATTGCTCGTCGGAGAAGTTCCTGGCGGCGGTGTGCTTGGGCGGATGACGTTGGTGACGCTGTAGGGCTCGGAAAGGCAAGAGAAGTAGTCCATTAGACGCGTACGACGATCCTGATTATGCTTGTGTCCACGAGGAGGAGAGGGGCGGTGGGTTTTTACCACAGATGGTCGTCGGAGAAGAGGCACACGGCTACGACGAGTAGGCGAGGTCGGAGTCGAGCTTCTGGAGCATGCGCGAGCAAGCGGAGGGTGTCAGTAGGTGCGTACGGGGATGTAGAATAAGTTAGTCTGGACAGTAGGCAGAGGGGAATGCGGGGCTTACCGGAATTCGACGACGAGCTCGTAGGAGCAGAGGGGTGTCCCGAGAAGATTCTGAGCAGCCTGGTGGCTTCGGTGGGGTGAGGTTTGGGGGAAAAGGAGAAGGGAAGCATGGCGCTTAAGTAGGAATGATCGTGGGCGGAATTTACTTGAGCATTCAAAGGGAATTGAATCCGCGAATCAAACAGGAAACGGCCGGAGGAATTAGGGGAGGAACTGGTCGCTGAGGGTGGAGACGATGACTGACGCGTGGGCCGCTGTTGTCAGCGAGAGAAAAAGAGAGGAGGTGGGGTCCCTGCGTCAGTGACTCCGTGGGTGAGCGCGTGGGTGAAAAAGAACAGAGGCAGAGGAGTTCCCGGGTGGGCTCTTGCTGGGCCAGAATGGTTTGCTGGGCTGGGTAGGGCTAGATTGGTTGATCTGTTTTATTTTTTTTTCTCCTTTAATCTTTTTCCTTTTTTGAATGGATTTCTGGTTTGATTTTTGAAAGCTCAATTCAAATCTGTTTTAAATGAAACCTTCTCCAAACAAGAGCTTGCTGATCCTTGTCTCCTAGGAGATGTAACACAACTGTTCAAACTTGATAAAAAAACAAAAAGGGTTTGGAAAAGGAATTTAGACAAGCTTTATTTAAGTATTTATAAATAGTAAAGGATTGGTTTATAAATCATAATTTGTTTTGAAACCTTGACCAAACTTTAGAAACCACTCCTAAGTTTGAACTTAAAAACATTACTGGTCAAATAAGTACCTTTCTCATTAGAAGGTAGCAATAAGGCTATAGCATACTTACATAAAATAATGAGCATCAGATGCTCCTGCTTTTGGAATGGTTTTGAAATGGAACCGGAATGATTATGGATGCATGGATGATATGCATGAGTTTTGAAACATAATTTTAGGGATGTTACAAGTAGACCGTCCATGCTACTAGTGTAATAAGTTTATGATGTCCTTGGTTGTGGATTATGTCTTCCGTTCGTGCTTAACTTGCTACAATATTCGGTCGTACTGCTATATATAGAGTAGTGTTGTTAACAACTGTGATATGGTTGTCAATGCTTATTCGGGTCCCTTCTTATATAGAGAAGTCCCGTGAAACCACTCCAATGCTATTTATCGCCCCACACGTGTGTTAATGGGCTCCGCTCATGCGGGCGCACACGTTTGACCGGCCCATATAACGTTATTTTTGTCTCATTTGTTTTTCTCTGTTTCTTTTATCTTTTTTTATTTTCTGTTTTCTGCTTTCTTTTCTTTCTTGTGAACAGTTTTCCAATTCGAACATTTTCAAATGTGAATAATTTTCGAATTTGAATATTTTCAATTTTATTTATATTTGATTTTTGTTGGGATTCGAAATTTGTTCAGATTTGAAATTTGTTCAAATTTGAAATTCTTTCATATCCGAAATTTGTACAGATTCCAAATTTGTTCAGATTCCAAATTTTTTCAAATTTGGTTTTTGTTCAGTTTCTTAGATTTGAATTTTCAAAAAAATGAAAAAAAATCAAAGCAAACTGAAAAGGAAATTAGGGAAGCACTAATGGGACGGCCCACCTGGCAAACACTTCAGGCGATGCGTATACATGCCCGCTGCAGGCGGGAAATAGCAGCACCCGTGAAACCACCTGTCACCTCCGACGCGGTGCACGTCTGACACCACCCGTGTTAAATTTGGACCCGGAAACAAACTAGACATAAATTGTAAATGTGATCGCGACAATGCAGGAATGTGTCATCATGACGCGTGTAGGCCGGACGCGTGCACCATTGTATCAGCGCCGAAGTGTCATTGAATTGTCAATCGACTTAACGGAGCATCCAATCGGTCGCATCGTTGCAGTTCTCTGCCTGCCACATGTTCACAAAACTTCTCTGAGAAGGCAGATCATAGAGTAGGGGAGAGGATGGTGGTGTGCAGAAGACTGGTCTGCCTAGCCTTTTTGACTATCTACCTCCACTCGTCCTAGTCCCTCCTCCCTTTCTTCTTCCTCCTGGTCACCCCGCTCCTGCTCCCTCCCACCTCGTAGGCATGGCTCCCTCACGGAAGCGTGCCGCGGCGATAAGGCGCGAGGAGATAAAAGAGAGAGCTCACCGTGATGCTTTACGCACTGAAGAGTCACAACATATGCTCATGGTTGTTCCCGCAGGCGAGGGATCCTCTGGTAGGTCATGTACTTCTTCTCCTTAATAGTGTTATCTAGCATTCTTCTTCTCCTTAATCATCAACTACTTCTCCTTCTTCAGAGCCATCGGTTCACCAGCAGACATGTTCGCCCAGATCCCCGGATCAGCGAAGTAAACACTGTACACTGGGGTTTTTGTGACTAGGATTTGGGATCTCCTGGATCTTTTCCACACCGCCCATTTTTTGCATAAAGATCGGTGCTATAATTTAAGTTACTGTTGTTCCCGTTCCATGATAGGACTGAAACCACGTATTCTTTGTGCCAGGAAAGGAAGACAAAACTCAACAATCAGGTGGATGCTTGGCTTAATGCACGAATAAGCAGCCACAGGGAGAAGATGCAAACACAAGAACTGGAATTAGAACGTCTCAAATTAGCTGTGAATACCCTTACTAAGGAGCGCGACGAGCTGAAAAGGGACAACGCAACATGGAAGAAACTTCATAAGAAGATCTAAGCCTCGAACTGACGGAATACATCCATCAACGAGGGGCACTCGAACGATAATGCAAGGCTAAAAGGTGATAATGCCGATCTCGTGTCGAGAACATGAACCTACTTCGAATGCTCGAGGCTTCACTCAATGAGCAGGTCAAGATTAGGTAGGACATGCTCGTACGTCTCCTATGAATTGAAGAGATTGAGGACCAAAACAAGTAGCTCCTCGCCAGGCTACGACTGTAATGTAGCAGACTTTCCTAGGTGCGGCTCTACTGAATTGAACTATGTGTTTCTATTTTGCAACTATAAACTGAACTATCTGAACAATGAGTTGCAACGGGAGACACCTTTTGTGCAGTCCAGAACTATCCGCTTTCCTGTTGTTTCTATCTATTTATTCAGAGTTACAGATGCTCAACAAAGGTTCAGAGTTACAGTGTGAAAATCTGCTCCGCACGACCAGATACTACCAGTGCCATCCCGCGAATCGAACGTGCAGGGTCTGGACTAGGTGCCCTTATTACATCCCGTTCGATCCAGTTCGTCATGTAAACTAAAAGAATGGATCAAACAACGACCTAAACAAGTGTTATATGAAACTAAACAAAATCTAGAAGTTGTCCACAAACTTATACATCAACTATGATTATAAGATTCAGTAGATGAACCATCACACTTTTGGAGTAGAGAATCAATCTAAGTTCAGGAAGTACCAACAACAGAAAAAACAAAGTAACAAACTAAACATAACAAAATCTACATCAACTTGCAGATGAGAATATGCTGATGCTCAACCAGGGAGTGCAGAGAAATAGAGTGGAATATCCTACATGACTTTTAGAACCAACAAGGTGGGATCATGTTGGTCATTGTTGGCATGGCCCCACATCTACCAGAGTTGTGTGTTTCATGGCTTGGCATAGCAAAACTGTAGTTATATCTATCAAGTAGGTAGGATCAAGTTGACCAGGTGATGAATCATACAAGTTGGTGAAGGTATTTCTATCCATCCCAGAGAGGCCTAAATCGCATGCAATGTTGGCATGGCCCCACAATTGCCACAAGTGTGTCTCATCATGTCTTGGCATACTAGTGCTATACTAAGATCTAACAACAGGGTGGCATCTTGTTGGCCAACTGCTGAGGCACACAACCACTAGGTTGAAGATGGTGTTTCTATCCAACCTATAGAGGTCTATAGACCATGCAATGTTGGCATGGACCCACATCTGCCACAAAGTGTCTCATGATGTATAGGCATAGAAAAATCATACTTAGACCTATCAAGTAGGTAGGATCATGTTAGCCAAGTGATGACTCATACACCAACAATTTGGTGAAGGTGTTTCTGTCCAGCCTAGAGAGGTCTAGATCCCATGCAATGTTGGCATGGCCCCACAATCTGCCACAAGTGTATGTCATGGCTTGGCATAACACTCTTATACTTAGATGTATCAACTGGGTGGGATCATGATGGTCAGGTGTAGTGACTCACACACCCACTAAGTTGATGATCGTGTTTCTATCCAGCCCACAGAGGTCTATAGCCCATGCAATGTTGGCATGGTCCCACATTTGCCACAGTTGTGTCTCATCATGTCTTGGCATAGTAGTGTTATACTAAGATCTATCAACAGGGTGGCATCATGTTGGCCAAGTGCTGAGGCACACAACCACTAGGTTGATTATGGTGTTTCTAGCCAACCCGGAGAGGTCTATAGACCATGCAATGTTGGCATGGGCCCACATCTGCCACAAAGTGTCTCATCATGTCTTGGCATAGAAAATTCATACTTAGATCTATCAAGTAGGTAGGATCATGTTGGCCAAGTGATGAATCATACAACAACAAGTTGGTGAAGGTGTTTCTATCCAGCCCAGAGAGGTCTAGATCCCATTCAATTTTGGCATGGCCCCACAATCTGCCACAAGTGTGTGTGATGCCTTGGCATAGCACTCTTATAGCTAGATCTATAAAGTGGGTGGGATCATGTTGGCCAGGTGTAGTGACTCACACAACCACTAAGTTGATGATGGTTGTTCTAGCTAGCTTAGAGAGGTCTAGACCCCATGCAATGTTGGCATGGGCTCACATTTTCCACAGTTGTGTCTCATCAGGTCTTGGCATAGTAGTGTTATACTAAGATCTATCAACAGGGTGGCATCATGTTGGCCAAGTGCTGAGGCACACAACCACTAGGTTGATTATGGTGTTTCTAGCCAACCCAAAGAGGTTTATAGACCATGCAATGTTGGCATGAGCCCACATCTGGCACAAAGTTTCTCATCATGTCTTGGCATAGAAAATTCATACTTAGATCTATCAAGTAGGTAGGATCATGTTGGCCAAGTGATGACTCATACAACAACAAGTTGGTGAAGGTGTTTCTATCCAGCCCAGAGAGGTCTAGATCCCAGGCAATGTTCGCATGGCCCCACAATCTACCACAAGTGTGTGTCATAGCTTGGCATAACACTCTTATACTTAGATGTATCAACTGGGTGGGATTATGATGGTCAGGTGTGGTGACTCACACAACACTTGGTCAACATGATCTCACCTAGTTGTTAGATCAAACTATACAACTTCTATGCCAAACCATGACATTGATTCTAAGTGTAAAAGTGGTATGCTATGGCATGACCGCCTTTTACTTAGATCTATCAACTAGGTACGCTCATGATGACAAAGTGATGACTCATATAAACATAAGTTTGTGTGAGGGCTTGGCATAGCACTCTCATACTTATTAGATGTATCAACTGGGTGGGACCATGTTGGACACGTGTCAATTTTTTGTAAGAAAACCTTAAACTTAGATATTACACACACTCAACCATGCATTAAAATTTAAATTGTGTATTCGAAACTCAATTTTGCAAAAGGAGGTAGCCACGATCAGAAAAGAGTGGGTGGGCTACTGGCGGGGGTCCACAGAGAGAGAGAGGGAGAGAGAGATAGAGAGAGAGAGTTAGTGATATTCGTCAAAAAAGAGAGAGAGATTGTTGGAGAATGGGGCCACGGTGTGCGTGAGAACCGTGCATGTACCATAGGCGTGTTCGAGGCGCACCGTGCGCGTGTGAACTATGTAGTACCGTACGCATGTCCGCGGTGCACTATGCGAGCAGGTGCGCGTGTGTATGCAGTTGAACCGTACACATGTGAATTGCGGAAGCACGAAACGTTGGCGTTTCACCATATAGAGCCCATCCCTCTGTCTCTCTCCGCCTCCCCTCATTCACTCTAGCACACCAATGCTTCCAAACCCCCCTACCCACTCCCCTTCCCCACCCTCTCTCTCTCCGCCGACCAGGAAAAAACCCTCTTCGCTTCCGCTTCCGCTCCACTTCCCATTCCGGCGATGGAGCACCCATCCAACGCTGTTGCCGCAGCGAAGGAGAAGGCCGCGATGCTGGCGTTAGCCGTGGAGGAGGCGGCTTGAGCCGCGGAGGAGGCGGCCAGAGCAGTGATGGAGGCACACAATGCCGCAAGGGTGGCAATCACAGCCGCAGCGGATGCGAAAGATGAAGCGGAGGCCATTGCTGAAGGGCGGCCCATCGGTTCCTCATCGGCTCCCGCCGCTATCAGTATATGTGCGTACAATCTTGGGAAGCAGCCGCAGGATGATGACGAGGAGGTCGAGCTCATCATCAGGCCGCCGCCGGCCTTCGACAAGAACATCGTCGACGAGGAGGAGGAGGTAAGTTCCAATTAATAACTATTAAGCTTGGGGCCTAGGGTTTTCACTTAGCGTCAGATTCGTTTGATATATGTTACGATTGATGTTTAATTAATGGATCTTTGGATTATTGCTAGCTAGGGTTCGATTATGAACAGAATCCATTAATATTTGTGGATCTGTGGATTGTTGTTTTCATATATATGGATTAATGCTAGCTTATTGACCGACGGAAGTGGATTATATGCTTGATCGCTTGATTACTTTCTGTTATTGCTAGCTAGAGACTGTTATCTGTTGCTTCCTTAGTTAAGAATCCAATTTTAGTTGCACTTTCTACATATTTGCTTCACATGTGTATTTTGCATATTTCAGGAGGCTACTAATGATGTTGATAGCGATGTTGACTCGTGTCAAAGGAGGACCAAGGCCACTCTCAACAAGCTTAAAGTGGGGAGGTTCGACGGGTTCTGGAGTGAACCCTGGACTGATGGCATGAACAGCTGCCCCTTCTACAAAAGGAGCATAAAGATGGACTTCCAAAGCATCCTGCAGCATGCTAAAGGCTGTGGATCTGGCCGTGTCAAAGTTGGGGAAACTGTCAATGTCCACGGCTTCATGGGAAATCACCTGGCCTATGGCCTCTTCCTCAGGAACAAACTAAACCGAGCTATCGAGCTCGGTCATGTGCCTGCTCCCAAGCCGAAGTCACTGAAGGTTCCGGGTATGGGCAGCAGGAAGCAGAGGAAGCGGGTCCGGGAGGAGGCGACGAGGAGGCAGTGATGTACTGATGTGCCTGTTTGTCTATGTTGCTGCTGCTTTAAGCATCATGCTTTGTTGAACTGTGTTTATGTTGGCTGCTTAGCAGCGTTTGTGTTGAACCTCTGCCTTATCAATTTTGTGTTGAACCTTGCTTAATTAGTTGCTTGTTATGTTTCTAAATTCTAGATGTTTACTATCTACATTTGTTTTTGTACATGCTGGTGTGTGTTGGGATTTCCTATTTCGAAAAGGTTCAAGGGAAATAGTTAAGCAATTGAGAAAGAGAAGCTGGTATAGATTTTCTACCAAATTGGGATAAAAGGAATGAATGAGGTGATCCTGGCAGAGATAGATAGAAAGTGGTGCATGGATTTGTTTCCAGAAAAGGGAGAGAGAGAGGGTTCTTTGATTTGTTGCCAAATTGGGATGTCTGGTTGCGTTGCCCTATTGTAGCCTTATTTTGCTCTTCTTTCCTTTTTCATATAGTTTTTGATTTACAAACAAGCCTGTTTTGTCTCACCTGAACCTCTTTTTCCAAAAAATGACAAATCTACAAATAGCCTGTTTTTTCTCACCCGAGCCTCTTTCCTTCACGAAATAACCTCAATATTTTTTACACATTATAATATACGCAGACTTAGCCCAGCCCAACTCGTGTTATGTGCTGCCGCAATGCTTGCTTATTTATTTAGGCCCATTCAAAGCCAGACGCTTGGTATGACGACATAGACGCGTTAGGTATTTAGTCACTCCATGGTCACCTCTGCCCACAACTCACCTCCTATCCTTCCTCACACGAGCGCGTCCACGACAACAACCTCAAAAATTCCATCGAGGACCGCCTCTAGTATTCAACGCCTGCGACGACACAGGTTCATGGATCAGAGATTCAAGGATCAGGTATGTTTTCGCCAACTCCTATACAAAAATCTAGAACGAGCGATGTACAAAAATTTCGTCAGATCTGGAGGAAATACAATCAAATTTTAAAAATGCATGACGATCATAATTGTGTAGATCAGATCTACATATGAACTAGTACAATAATACTCTATTATATGTTAGCACTGAAAGCATGTCTTGTCAGATCTATATGTACTATTAAGATAATTGTATTATCTAATGGACACTACTCGGTGCTTTGGAATATCATGCGTGTTTATGAATATGCAAACAGTGTTCAAGTATCTAAAATAAGAGGTGGTAGTATATAGATTTATTTATTCTAAAAAGTTTGTGTACATGGCACTTTCTGGTTAGGTCGATGAGTATGCTCAAGACTTTCGTCATGTTCGTGTCATCTTAAGTTGCATAAACCTCTGCATATAAGAGGTATGTAATGTAAAATAAAAAAATCAATGCAGTTATAATATTGCTGCTTATGTATGTATTTGTTACATACAGGTCCTAGAATAAAGTTCGAGAAAGAATTTGAATGTTTCTGCCATTATGGCAACCGTGTTGCGATGGATGATGCCGAAATTAATGTACTGAAGTATGGAGTTGATAAGAACCTCCCAAAAAGAAAATTTTATGTATGCACCATAAATAAATCAAACACATTAAAAGGCAAAGCAAAAATGGTAAATTTTTTGAACTAGTAAAAATTTGAAAAAAATTTACATTACTAATATTAGGTATTGACATTTGTATGTATATATTGGTGTAATCTATATGCAGTACTTTTCTAGGAGCTTCACCATGGAGCATATTGTTCCATATATTGAACTACCAACAGACATTCAAGTATTTTGGAACAATATGGAAGTTGCAAAAGTTAAAATGGTGATCACCAAGTCAAACACTAGAGCCAAACTGAAATGTGGTGCCATGATAACATGATGTGGATGATGGTTGTGAACAAGTTTGATATGAGAGCTAGTGACATCTATGTGTTTTAGTTCCGTGGTAGCTTGGCTGGCCTCAAGCTCCTTATTAATCGTCTGTGAAATCCACATGCAGACCATGCGTGTATATGGAATGAGACTTCATAATTAAGAGTTGATACATGACAAATCGACTTGTTTGGAGCCTCAAAGTGTTGAGTCACATAAGCAAAAGTTGATTGTATATGGTGTTTCTAGCCAACAGAGTGAGGTCTATAGCCCATGCAATGTTGGCATGGGTCCACAATTGCCACAAAGTGTTTCTAGCCAACTTAGTAAGCACTAAGTTGATGAATTCAAAGTCCTTCAAAGGAGTTTCTAGCCAAGGCTATAGACCTCTATAGGTTAGCTAGAAAATCCTTCATCAACTTAGTGCTTATGTGATGATAGAATAGTACTGTAATTTATAACTTAAGTCTTATCTCATTTTTATGACTTAATATTACATTAAAAAGTACTAGTGTTAGACCTGAATGATGCATACATTACCCCTCCCTAAATCATAACTAAGAATAGTGAAATATTCATATTGTTTAAATTACAAATTCATAAGCCATGTTTTGATGTATTGATGCTAGATAAATGGACTCAAATTTGGCACAAGGGTGTATCACCACATGCCTAATGATGCTAGCATTGTATCTAGCCTAATGATGCTAGCATTGTACCCAGAAAGGTCTATAGCCAATGCAATGTTAGCATGGGCCTACATCTGCCACAAAGTGGCTCATCATGTGTTTGCATAGAAGTGTTATATTTAGATCAATCAACTCTAGGTTGGATCAAGTTATCCATAGTGATGACTCGTGGAACCACAAGTTGATGAAGGTATTTCTAGACAGCTGAGATAGGTTTAGATCTGCTACAAGTGTGCTATGCCTTTGGATGATGCACCCTTGTAGCATGTATAGCCTCATGCCAACATTGCATTGGTTCTTGACCTATGGGAGCTTTGTGGTTGTATGAGTCAACACTTGGTCAACATGATCCCACCTAGTTGTTACATCAAACTATACAACTACTATGACAAATCATGACATTGATTCTAAGTATAAAAGTGGTATGCCCATGGCATGATGCACACTTGTGCCTCATATATCCAAACATTGCATTGGGCTCTAGACCCATTCCATGATGCATATTCCATATTTCTGGCTAACTTTCTCTCCTTTTATTATTTCTTACAGTGGGAAAATATGGCCATGATCCTTGTGTTTGTGCCATCCCACGAACGGATCGTTATCCGCGCGACTCGCTCTAGTTTGTAACAACAGAACCAGAGCTAGACCTGTGACTAAATCAACCAACTAAAACGGCTAAGTTCTAACCTGACGAAACTGAAACTCTGACAGACTAACACCTAAACTGAAGCCGAGCGCATCGAGCGTAGCGTCCAACTTCGCGTTCCAGGCTGTAGCCTCTAAGTGCCTGACGGAGGCCGTAGAGGGCCTTGTGCAGGCGCATCATCTAGCGCTCCTGGCCAGCCACGACGAACCCTAGACAGCAGACTTGACGTCCATATGGTGTAGAGCCCACCCGTGGTGCGCAGCGAGCGCTAGCAGGAGCCACACGGACTCCATCCGTGCAATAGGCGCAAATGCCTCCGTGATGTCGATGCCCTGCTACTGCACATATCCCTTATGAAGACGAGGCGAGGCGGGTGTTCGGCTGCACGATGCCGTCCATGGTGCGCGTGGTCGTCGGGTGCGCCTCGCGGCAAGGCAGATGTGATGGTGTCACGGCTTCATCTTCGGGTACCGAAGAGGCTAGCTCGGTGCGCGAGGATGACGCTGCCGGCAACGTGTGATCTGCGGGAGCTAGAGTCGATGGAGATGCCGGCGAGTCCTGACCTGCCACCTCAGGCGTAGCGGTACATAGTGGAGTCGAGTGCACGTAGCAGTCCACCTTGTACACCGTGCTCACAGGGTTGTCCTCGTGCGTGCTCTAGTCCCCAGCTTGCGTCCTCATCAAAGACTACGTTTCGTGTGCGTGCACACGCTTGGCGATAGGATCGTAGACAAAGTAGCCCTTGGTGCCGCTCTCGTAGCAGATGAAGACCATTGGCGTGCTCCGGTCGTCCAGCTTCTTTAGGTGAGGATGGACGTCATGCCGGTGACGCTGCGCGTGAACACCCGGTTCAGGTTCAACACGTAGACCGCTATCAGCACGGTCTCACCCCAGCGGTAATTTGGCATGCCCGTCACCTTTAGCATGCTTCTCGCCGCCGCTACGACCGTCTGGTTGCGCCGAGCGATCACCCCGTTCTGCTGGGGTGATTACGGCGCTGTGAGGTGGCACTTGACGCTGGTGTCGGCGCACTGTGCACAACGAACATGGCCGACACGTGAACTCGCCGAAGCGGTCCGTTCGTAGTACTCAGAGCTTGCGCTCGCTCTCCTTCTCCGCTGCAGCTTGGTCCTCGGTGGCCGACGTGAAGGTGCGGTGTGCACCCCCGTCGATGGTGAACAGAGCGGAGTCCGGGAACCAAGGAGAGGCCCTCGTGATCGACATCAAGCGCATGCTTCTCCACGACACACGCTCCTCGTTGCAAAGAAAGGCTTCACCGGCAAATTCAGAGAGAGTGTGATTGTGAGAGAACGAACAGAGACAAGTATTTTGTGCTGCTCAAACTTCCTAGTCTAGGGTGACATTATAGACCTATATCTGAGTTAGTTAGAAACACCTTGATCATCTTCTGGTTGAATGAGTCAACGATTGGTCAAAGTGATCCCAACTAGTTGTTAGATGTAACTATATCATTGCTACGCCTAGCCATGATGCTTGTGGCAAATATGGACCCACAACAACATTTCATTGGGATCTAAAATTAAACAATCTGAGTTGTCTAGAAACAACTGACCAACTTGTAGTAGTATGAGTCAACACTTGCCCAAACATGATCCCACCTAGTTATACTTAGATCTAGCAAGTAGGTAGGATCATGTTGGCCAAGTGATGACACATACAACAACAAGTTGGTGAAGGTTTTTCTATCCAGCCCAGAGGTGTCTAGACCCCATGCATGCGATGTTGGCATGGAACCACATTTTCCTCAAACTAATGTGTGTCATGCCGTGGAATAGCACTCTTATAGCTAGATCTATCAAGTGGGTGGGATCATGTTGGCCAGGTGTAGTGACTCACACAACCACTAAGTTAATGATGGTGGTTCTAGCCAGCCTAGAGGGGTCTAGACCCCAAACAATGTTGGCATGGCCCCACATCTGCCACAAGCTAGTGTGTGTCATGGCTTGGCATAGAAAAATTATAGCTAGATCTAGCAAGTAGGTAGGATCATGTTGGCCAGCTGTGATGACACATACAACAACAAGTTGGTGAATGTGTTTCTATCTACCTCAGAGAGGTGTCTAGACCCCATGAGTGCAATGTTGGCATGCCCCACATTTTCCACAAGCTAGTGAGTCATACCTTGGCATATCACTCTTATAGCTAGATCTATCAAGTGGGTCGGATCATGTTGGCCAGGTGTAGTGACTCACACAACCACTAAGTTGATGATGGTGGTTATAGCCAGCCTAGAGAGGTCTAGACCATATTCAATGTTGGCATGGCCCCACATTTGCCACAAGCTAGTGTGTTTCATGGCTTGGTATAGCAAAATTATAGCTAGATCTAGCAAGTAAGTAGGATGATGTTGGTCAGGTGTGATGACACATACAACAACAATTTGGTGAAGGTGTTTCTATCTAGCCCAGGGAGGTGTCTAGACCCCATGCATGAAATGTTGGCATGGCCCCACATTCTCCACAAGCTAGTGTGTGTCATTCCTTGGTATAGCACTCTTACAGCTAGATCTATCAAGTGGGTGGGATCATGTTGGCCAGGTGTAGTGACTCACACAACCACTAAGTTGATGATGGTAGTTCTAGCCAGCCTAGAGGGGTCTATACCCCATGCAATGCTGGCATGGCCCCACATGTGCCACAAGCTAGTGTGTGTCATGGCTTGGCATAGCAAAATTATAGCTAGATCTAGCAAGTACGTAGGATCATGTTGTCCAGGTGTGATGACACATACAACAACAAGTTGGTGAAGGTGTTTCTATCTAGCTCAGAGAGGTGTCTAGACCCCATGCATGAAATGTTTGCATGCCCCACATTTTCCACAAGCTAGTGTGTGTCATGCCTTGGCATAGCACTCTTATAGCTAGATCTATCAAGTGGGTGGGATCATGTTGGCCAGGTGTAGTGACTCACTCAACCACTAAGTTGATGATGGTGGTTCTAGCCAGCCCAGAGAGGTCTAGACCCCATGCAATGTTGGCATTGCCCCACATTTGCCGCAAGCTACTATGTGTCATGGCTTGGCATCGCCAAATTATAGCTAGATCTAGCAAGTAGGTAGGATCATGTTGGCCAGGTGTGATGACACATACAACAACAAGTTGGTGAAGGTGTTTCTATCTAGCCCAAAGCCGTGTCTAGACCCCATGCATGCAATGTTGGCATGGCCCCACATTTTCCACAAGCTAGTGTGTGTCGTGCCTTGGCATAGCTCCCTTATAGCTAGATCTATCAAGTGGGTGGGATCATGTTGGCGAGGTGTAGTGACTCACACATGCACTATGTTGATGATGGTGGTTATAGCCATCCCAGAGAGGCCTAGACCCCATGCAATGTTGGCAGGGCCCCACATTTGCCACAAGCTAGTGCGTGTCATGGCTTGGCATAGCAAAATTATAGCTAGATCTAGCAAGTAGGTAGGATCATGTTGGCCATGTGTGATGACACATACAACAAAAGTTGGTGAAGGTGATTCTATCCAGCCCAAAGAGGTGTCTAGACCCCATGCATACAATGTTGGCATGGCCCCACATTTTCCACAAGCTAGTGTGTGTCGTGCCTTGGCATAACTCTCTTATATCTAGATCTATCAAGTGGGTGGGATCATGTTGGCCAGGTGTAGTGACTCACCAACCACTAAATTGATGATGGTCGTTATAGCCAGCCAGAGAGGTCTAGACCCCATGCAATGTTCGCATGGCCCCACATTTGCCACAAGCTAGTGTGTGTCATGGCTTGGCGTAACAAAATTATAGCTAGATCTGGCAAGTAGGTACGATCATGTTGGCCAGGTGTGAGGACCGGAACTTAACTTCCAGACCCCCCCTGTGTTTATTTGTCAATCCCAAGATCAACGTTGATGACATAGCAAAATTTATATCATTGAAGACGTACAAACTAGTAATTTATTACAAAGTCTGAATAACACCATAATGAAATGTCTAGTGACATTTATTACATCCAGAAACATAGCAAGGCGTCTTATTTCTCTCCAAGCGGCATCCGGTACCATGCGCGTGTACGGGTCACATGGAAGAAGAAGTGTCAGCGTGCAATGAGGCGTCGTATTTCTATGCAAGCTATTGCACCGATGCTTGCACTTCCGGCGCCATCACCAGTAAAGTAGGAGCATGTTGATCAGTATCAGGGAGAAGAAACAAAGGCTGAACAAAGGATCCAGCAAGCTCGGATGAAGCGGAGTCTAGCTTCGCACCTGAACAGCAGAATGCAGGATCGCATGATTACCTAGACGAGTAGACTACATTGAACCATGAGAGAGACTTTATTTAATAATATGTGAGACGTTAGTTATTTTAAATATTTGCATGTGTGTCGAGTAGACTATACCGATCTATATGTGGTATAGCTACTACTCTATCTTGAACCTTTTTGTGTGTGAGTTTTTAAGACAAATTTGGTTCTCGTTTGAATTTTTTTGATGTTCCAATTGTTTGTCCGTGGATGCTTGGTTTTGGGGTAGTTTATTTCCCTCTTGTCTATTCTAATCTTGAGCGACAACAGGATGAACGCCAACCGAGGTCGTGGTCGCGTGGAGCGGACGCGGACATGGACACGGTCTTGGACTAGCGTTTGAGGAGAACTTCACTAAGGGTGAAGTCCATGACACTGATACCGATACTGAGGATGAGGGACAACATCCACCACCGCCGCCTCCACTTAACATGGAATAAATAATGTTGATGCAAACACAGTTACTGCAGCAGATGGCCGCCAACATGGCGAATCAGAACCGAAACCAAAACCTGAATCAGAATCAAGGTCATCATCCTTCACCACAGTCCAAGCTAGCAGAGTTCATGAGGACAAAACAACCTACTTTTGCAGGATCAGCGGACCCTATGGAAGCTAATGATTGGCTGAAGAACATTCATAGGAAGCTCAATTTGGTCAATGTTGATGCACAAGACCGTGTGAAGTTTGCGGCCCACCAACTCCAGGGTGTAGCTGCAGATTGGTGGAAGAGTTTTATGATGCACATGATGATGCTGAGGCAATCAACTGGAATGAATTTTCAGAAGCTTTTCGCAGTACACACATTCCTGATGGTCTCATGGAGCTGAAGAGGGATGAATTTCGAGCTCTTGTCCAAGGAAATATGTCAGTCTCTGAGTATTGGGACCGTTTCACTCAGTTATCATGCTATGGGAAAGCAGATATTCCAACTGAGGCCAACAAGACTGCAAGGTTTCTGAGGGAGTTGAACCCAGGTTTAAAGGATAGATTGGTATCCCAAGATTTTCCAAATTTCCAGAGTCTGGTAAACAAGGCTATTCTGCAAGAGAACTCAAAGAGAGAGTTAGAGGAACACCGCAACCGCAAGCTAAGTACTGACTCCACTTTAGATGGATCTACTGCTACTCCTTCGGCTGAAATAACATGACCAAGAAAATCCACTTCTTCAACCAAAACTCGCACTTGCTAAACTTGGCATAGAGTTGATGTTCTGTAAGCCTTTCTAGAACAATCCGTAGGAGTTTCTCGTGCTCATCCGCATTACGGGAATAAATCAGCACATCATCAATGAATACCACGACAAATTTATCCAAGCAATCCATGAAAACTTTATTCATGAGATTCATGAAATAAGCTGGTGCATTCGTGAGCCCAAATGACATCACTAGAAACTCATACAGGCCATAACGAGTGACAAAAGCTGTTTTGGGTATATCTTTAGGTCGAATCTTTAACTGATGGTATCCTGACCTGAGATCTATCTTTGAGAAAACATAAGCTCCTTTCAACTGATCAAACAAATCATCGATCCTTGGCAAAGGGTATTTGTTTTTGATGGTTAGTTCATTTAGAGCACGGTAATCCACGCACATGTGCATGGAACCATCCTTCTTCTTTACAAACAACACCGGTGCTCCCCAAGGCGAGGTGCTCGGTCTAATGTATCCCTTCTCTATAAGTTCCTGGATCTGCTTCTTCATCTTAGCTAGCTCATTTGCTGGCATTCTATATGGTCTCTTTGCAATAGTTGCAGTGCCTGGCACTAACTCAATGGAAAACTCTATCTCACGATCTGGTGTAAGACCTGGTAACTCCTCTAGGAACACATCCGGGTATTCCTTAACCACCCTAACATCTGACATAACCATCTCCTTAAAGCTATTCAACAAACTGGTTACTGCGGTTTCTGATGTTACCTCGGGCTTGTAATTCACCACAATTCCTTTAGTACTGGTTAATGATACGGCTCTAAGTCCACAATCTATCATAGCTTTGTGTTTCCCTCACCAGTTCATGCCAAGAATAACATCTAAACCTTTAGAGTCTAACACTATGAGGTTTGCTAGAAACTCTACTCCCTCGATCATTATGATCACTTTAGGGCATTTCAAACCTGACATAAAGGATTCCCCCAGGTGATTGTAGCTGCCATTGACTGACCCATACCCTCAATTTTCAAGTGGTGTTTTTTAGAAAATTGCTTGGAAACAAATGAATGAGAAGCTCCAGAATGAAAAAGTACTGATCCATAACATGAGTTGATTGGGAACATACCAAGAACAACATCTGAGGCTTCATTAGCTTGTTCGGCTGTGACATGGTTGACTTGACCATGACCCGGCTGTCCTGAGGCATTAGATGCGCCTCCTGGTCTAGGCAGTATGCCTCGCCCATGTCCCACTGTTGGTGTCTTGGTAGCAGACCCCAAATTGAACTTCACTGGTGTCAGCCCTGTGTTCTTCTTGTTCGGGCATGCAGCAGAAAAGTGTCCCTCTATGCCATAGTTGTAGCACGCCTTTCCAGTAGTGTTGGCATGGTTTCCTCCGACTTCAGCTCTCGGAGTACAGTATGTATTGTGCTGAAAGTTATGACTAGACTTTGTTGACTTGGCAGCTGATCCACGATAACCAGAGTGGTTATTATTCTTCTGGCGTGATCTTCCTGCTCCATGATGACCCTGTAGTGCTTTGCGCTTGCGGTGTTCCTCTAACTCTCTCTTTGAGTTCTCTTGCAGAATAGCCTTGTTTACCAGACTCTGGAAATTTGGAAAATCATGGGATACCAATCTATCCTTTAAACCTGGGTTCAACCCCCTTAGAAACCTAGCAGTCTTGTCGGCCTCAGTTGGAATACCTGCTTTCCCATAGCGTGATAACTGAGTGAAACGGTCCTAATACTCAGAGACTGACATCTTTCCTTGGACACGAGCTCGAAATTCATCCCTCTTCAGCTCCATGAGACCAGCAGGAATGTGTGTAGTGCGAAAAGCTTCTGAAAATTCATTCCAGGTGATTTCCTCGGCATCATCATGTGCATCATAAAAACTCTCCCACCAATCTGCAGCTACACCCTGGAGTTGGTGCGCCGGAAAGTTCACACGGTCTTGTGCATCAACATTGACCAAATTGAGCTTCCTGCGAATGTCCTTCAGCCAATCATCAACTTCTATAGGGTCCGCTGATCCTGCGAAAGTACGTGGTTTTGTCCTCATGAACTCTGCTAGCTTGGACTGTGGTGGAGGATGATGACCTTGATTCTGATTCGGGTTTTGGTTTTGGTTCTGATTCGCCATGTTGGCGGCCATCTGCTACAGTAACTGTGTTTGCATCAACATTATTTGTTCCATGTTAAGTAGAGGCGGCGGTGGTGGATGATGTCCCTTATCCTCAGTATTGGTATTAGTGTCATTGACTTCACCCTCAGCGAAGTTCTCCTCAAATGCCAGCCCGAGACCGCATCCACGTCCACGTCCACGTCCACCACGACCACGACCTCAGTTGGCGTTCATCCTGTTGTCGCTCAAGATTAGAATACACAAGAGGGAAATAAACTACCCCAAAACCAAACTTGCACGAACAAACAAATGGAACATCAAAAAAATCCAAACGAGAACCAAATTTGTCTTAAAAACTCACACACAAAAAGGTTCAAGATAGAGTAGTAGCTATACCACATATAGATCGGTATAGTCTAGTCGACACACATGCAAATATTTAAAATAACTAATGTCTCACATATTATTAAATAAAGTCTATCTCATGGTTCAATGTAGTCTACTCGTCCAGGTACCCATGCGATCCTGCATTCTGCTATTTAGCTGCGAAGCTAGACTCCGCTTCATCCGAGCATGCTGGAATCCTTTCTTCAGGCTCTGTTTTTTCTCCCTGAGTCTGATCAACATGCTCCTACTATACTAGTGATGGCTCCGGAAGTGCGAGCATCGGTGCAATGGCTTGGAGAGAAATACGACGCCTCGTTGCACGCTGACACTTCTTCTTCCTTGTGACCCGTACACGTGCATGGTACCGGATGCCGCGCACATTGTCATAAAATGTCATGCGACGCTGTGCATCGGGCCCGTGTTAAATTCGGACCCGGAAACAATACTAGACATAAATTGTAAATGTGATCATGACGATGCAGGACTATGTCATCATGATGCGTGCAGGCCGGACGCGTGCACCATTGTATTAGCACCGAAGTGTCATTGAATTGTCAATCGACTTAATGGAGCATCCAATCGGTCGCATCGTTGCAGTTCTCTGCCTGCCACATGTTCACAAAACTTCTCTGAGAAGGCAGATCGCAGAGTAGGGGAGAGGATGGTGGTGTGCATAAGACTGGTCTGCCTAGCCTTTTTGACTATCTACCTCCACTTGTCACTAGCACCCTCCTCCCTTTCTTCTTCCTCCTGCTCACCCCGCTCCTTCTCCCTCCCACTGCGAAGGCATGGATCCCTCACGGAAGCGTGCCACATCGACAATGCGCGAGGAGAGAAAAGAGAGAGCTCACCGCGATGCTTTACGCACTGAAGAGTCACAACATATGCTCATGGTTGTGCCTGCAGGCAAGGGATCCTCCGGTAGGTCATGTACTTCTTCTCCTTAATAGTGTTATCCAGCATTCTTCTTCTCCTTAATCATCACCTACTTCTCCTTCTTTAGAGCCATCGGTTCACCAGCAGACATGTTCGCCCAGATCCCCGGATCAGCGAGGTAAACATTGTACACTGGGGGTTTTGTGACTAGGATTTGGGATCTCCTGGATCTTTTCCATACCGCCCATTTTTCATAAAGCTCGGTGCTATAATTTCAGTTACTGTTGTTCCCGTACCATGATAGGACTGAAACCACGTATTCTTTGTCCCAGGAAAAGAAGACAAAACTCAACAATCAGGTGGATGCTTGGCTTAATGCACGAATAAGAAGCCACAGGGAGAAAATGCAAACACAAGAACTGGAATTAGAACGGCTCAAATTAGCTGTGAATACCCTTACTAAGGAGCGCGACAAGCTGAAAAGGGACAATGCTGCCTGGAAGAAACTGCATAAGAAGATCCAAGCCTCGAACCGATGTAATACATCCATCAACGAGGGGCACTCGAAGGATAATGCAAGGCTAAAAGATGATAATGCCAATCTCCGTGTCGAGAACATGAACCTACTTCAAAAGCTCAAGGCTTCGCTCAATGAGCATGTCAAGATTAGGCAGGACATGCTCGTATGTCTCCTATGACTTGAAGAGTTTGAGGACCAAAACAAGCAGCTCCTCGCCAGGCTACGACTGTAATGTAGCAGACTTTCCTCAGTGCGGCTCTACTGAATTGAACTATGTGTTTCTATTTTGCAACTATAAAATGAACTATCAGAACAATGAGTTGCAACCGGAGACACCTTTTGCGCAGTCCGAAAACTATCTACTTTCTTGTTGTTTCTATCTATTTATTCAGAGTTGCAGATGCTCAACAAAGGTTCAGAGTTACAGTGTGAAAATCTGCTCCGCACGACCAGATACTACCAGTGCCATCCCGCGAATCGAACGTGTAGGGTCTAGACTAGGTGCCCTTATTACATCCCGTTCGATCCAGTTCGTCATGTACACTGAAAGAATGTATCAAACAACGACCTAAACAAGTGTTATATGAAGCCGAACAAAATCTAGAAGTTGTCCACAAACTTATACATAAACTATCATTATAAGTTTCAGTAGATGAACCATCACACTTTTGGAACAGAGAATCAATCTAAGTTCAGGAAGTACCAACAATAGAAAAAACAAAGTAACAAACTAAACATAACAAAATCTACATCAACTTGCAGATGAGCATCTGCTGATGCTCAACCAGGGAGTGTAGAGAAATAGAGTGGGATCATGTTGGTCAATGTTGGCATGGGCCCACATCTACCAGAGTTGTGTGTGTCATGGCTTGGCATAGCAAAACTGCAGTTAGATCTATCAAGTAGGTAGGATCATGTTGACCATGTGATGACTTATACAAGTTAGTGAAGGTCAGAGAGGCCTAGATCCCATGCAATGTTGGCATGGGCCCACAATTGCCACAAGTGTGTCTCAACATGTCTTGGCATACTAGTGTTATATTAAGATCTAACAACAGGGTGGCATCTTGTTGGCCAACTACTGAGGCATAGAACCACTAGGTTGAAGATGGTGTTTCTATCCAACCTATAGAGGTCTATAGACCATGCAATGTTGGCATGGGCCCACATCTGCGACAAAGTGTCTCATCATGTCTTGGCATAGAAAAATCATACTTAGATGTATCAAGTAGGTAGGATCATGTTAGCTAAGTGATGACTCATACACCAACAATTTGGTGAAGGTGTTTCTATCCAGCCCAGAGAGGTCTAGATCCCATGCAATGTTGGCATGGCCCCACAATCTGCCACAAGTGTGTGTCATGGCTTAGCATAACACTCTTATATTTAGATGTATCAACTTGGTGGGATCATGATGGTCAGGTGTAGTGACTCACACACCCACTAAGTTGATGATGGTGTTTCTATCCAGCCCATAGAGGTCTATAGCCCATGCAATGTTGGCATGGTCCCACATTTGTCATAGTTGTGTCTCATCATGTCTTGGCATAGTAGTGTTATACTAAGATCTATGAACAGGGTGGCATCATGTTGGCCAAGTGCTGAGGCACACAACCACTACGTTGATTATGATGTTTCTAGCCAACCCAGAGATGTCTATAGACCATACAATGTTGGCATGGGCCCACATCTGCCACAAAGTGTCTCATCATGTCTTGGCATAGCAAATTCATACTTAGATCTATCAAGTAGGTATGATCATGTTAGCCAAGTGATGAATCATACAACAACAAGTTGGAGAAGGTGTTTCTATCTAGCCTAGAGAGGTCTAGATCCCATTCAATGTTGGCATGGCCCCAAAATCTGCGACAAGTGTGTGTCATGGCTTAGCATAACACTCTTATACTTAGATGTATCAACTGGGTGGGATTATGATGGTCAGGTGTAGTGACTCTCACAACCACTAAGTTGATGATGGTGTTTATACCCAGCCCATAGAGGTCTATAGCCCATGCAATGTTGGCATGGGCCCACATTTGCCACAGTTGTGTATCATCATGTCTTGGCATAGTAGTTTTATACTAAGATATATCAACAGGGTGGCATCATGGTGGCCAAGTGTTGAGGCACACAACCACTAGGTTGATGATGGTCTTTCTAGCCAACGCAGAGAGGTCTATAGACCATGCAATGTTGGCATGGTCCCACATCTGCCACAAAGTGTCTCATCATGTCTTGGCAAGAAAATTCATACTTAGATCTATCAAGTAGGTAGGATAATGTTGGCCAAGTGATGAATCATACAACAACAAGTTGGTGAAGGTGTTTCTATCGAGCGAGAGAGGTCTAGATCCTATTCAATGTTGGCATGGCCCCACAATCTGCCACAAGTGTGTGTCATACCTTGGCATAACACTCTTATAGCTAGATCTATCAAGTGGGTGGGATCATGTTGGCCAGGTGTAGTGACTCACACAACCACTAAGTTGATGATGGTTGTTCTAGCCAGCTCAGAGAGGTCTAGACCCCATGCAATGTTGGCATGGGCCACATTTGCCATAGTTGTGTCTCATCATGTCTTGGCATAGCAGTGTTATACTAATATCTATCAACAGGGTGGCATCATGTTGGCCAAGTGCTAAGGTACACAACCACTAGGTTGATTATGGTGTTTCTAGCCAACCAAGATAGGTCTATAGACCATGCAATGTTGGCATGAGCCCACATCTACCACAAAGTGTCTCATCATGTCTTGGCATAGAAAATTCATACTTAGATCTATCAAGTAGGTAGGATCATGTTGGCCAAGTGATGATTCATACAACAACAAGTTGGTGAAGGTGTTTCTATCCATCCTAGAGAGGTCTAGATCGCAGGAAATGTTGGCATGGCCCCACAATCTACCACAAGTGTGTGTCATGGCTTGGCATAGCACTCTTATACTTAGATGTATCAACTGGGTGGGATTATGATGGTCAGGTGTGGTGACTCACACAACACTTGATCAACATGATCTCACCTAGTTGTTAGATCAAACTATACATCTTCTATGCCAAACCATGACATTGATTCTAAGTGTAAAAGTGGTATGCTATGGCATGGCAGTCTTTTACTTAGATCTATCAACTAGGTACGATCATGATGACAAAGTGATGACTCATATAAACACATGTTTGTGTGAGGGCTTGGCATAGCAGTCTCGTACTTATTAGATGTATCAACTGGGTGGGAACATGTTTGACACGTGTCAATTTTTTGTAAGAAAACCATAAACTTAGATATTACACATACTCAACCGTGCATTAAAATTCAAATTGTGTATTCGAAACTCAACTTTGCAAAAGGAGGTAGCCACGATCAGAAAATAGTGGGTGGGCCACTAGCGGGGGTCCGCAGAGAGAGAGAGAGAGAGTGAGATTCGTCAAAAAAGAGAGATAGATTGTTGGCGAATGGGGCCACCTTGCGCGTGAGAACCGTGCATGTACCATAGGCGTGTCCGAGGTGCACCGTGCGCATGTGAACTGTGTAGTACCGTACGCATGTCCGCGGTGCACTGTGTGAGCAGGTGTGCGTGTGTATGTTGTTGAACCGTACACATGTGAACTGCGGGAGCACAAAACACCGGTGTCTCACCATATAGAGCCCATCCCTCTGTCTCTCTCCGCCTCCCCTCATTCACTCTAGCACGCCACTGCTTCCCAACTCCTCTACCCACTCCCCTTCCCCACTCCTCTCTCTCTCCGCCAACCAGGAAAAAACCATCTTCCCTTCCGCTTCCGCTCCACTTCCCATTCTGGCGATGGAGCACCCATCCAATGCTGTCGCCGCAGCGAAGGAGAAGGCCGCGACGCTGGCGTTAGCCGCGGAGGAGGTGGCGTTAGCCGCGGAGGAGGCGTCCAGAGCAGCGACGGAGGCACACAATGCCGCAAGGACGACAATCACAGCCACAACAGATACGAAAGTGTTGGGAATATGCCCTAGAGGCAATCATGTATGATGATATTTCCCATTGTATTCATAAAGATATTAGTCCTTGTATAAACATCTGATGTGTATCATTGAATATGTGATTCGGTTGTGGAACTATGCATTCATGTTGTTTGTACTAAATATCCTTGGTCATTGAGGTTGTGCTAGACACACAACTTAGACCAATGTGAAAGTTGGCTTGATGACTCGGTTCCACTTGTCATGGGCATGGAGATGCTATTCCAACTTACACAAACTCGGCTAAAGAGTTTAGCGAGTCGGATTGACCCATATTGAGGTACAACGAACTAGCTATCATTTGTATATCTCAATCAATGTAATCCTTAGACCTGAGGTTGTTGCATAGTCTGAGTTGAGGATCACCGACTTAGGTTCTGTCAAACGCTTATCCGTAACTGGGCAGTTATAAAGGCAGGGTTCGGGTCGACTGAGAATCAAGCTGCGTGATGTGAATAACCAAGATAGGATTTTGCCCCTCCACTCGGAGAGATATTCTCTGGGCCCTCTCGTGAGATATGATTCGGAAAGCATGGCCATGCACGACTCAGTTAAGTGTTAACCGAGGCGATCGACTAAGAGTTAGTCGGGTGAATCACTTATCTCGGATCGAGAAGAGAGTCAGACTATTTAAGGGATGACATATATTCGCCTATAGTCTGACAAGGTATATCGTGAGGCAAAAGGGACTTGGACGTAAGTCGCATTGGAAAGGCAAGTCGTCATGACTCTTTGGTACTTGGGAGTCGGCACGTTCTGCTAGGAGCCGCTACCGACTGATCGATTGTGAGTCGGACTCCAATCGTGTCCAAGTAGCCATGAGCCTGCGGGGTCACACACTTAAGAGCGGGAGCAAGTTCGGATTGGATCTGAACATGTAATCTGGTTGGGTTGGACCTTAACCTGATTAGGACTGAGTTAGTGAGTTGGACTCACGGTGACTAGTGTTATATGGGCTTTAGTGAATGGGTCGCGCGAGCAGAGCCCACGTTCACTCCCTATATATAGTGGAGCACCTTAACCCAAAAAGGTTAATCGTTGTTCGGTTAGGTCATTCCTTGTGTTGGAAACCCTAGCTCCACAGCAGTCCTGCCGCCGTAACGAACCTAGCAGTTCGCCGCCGGCGCTCCTCCTTGTATGTGTGGATACCAGCAGAGGTGCTGTGCGATCAGCACCGACGATCGGATCGTGAGGACTGCACTGCATCCACTGACACGCTTCATCAGTAATCCGCAACTGCGCGTCTAGTGGTAAACCTCGTAGCCTTTTACCTTAGCTAGATCTTGGGATCACCACGTTAGAGGAAAAAGTTTTGTTTTATCTCTGCGTGGCCCAACAGTGGTATCAGAGCGATAGCTTCTGGTCTTAGGCTCGAGATCTCGCATATGTGATATGCGGTAGGATGTAGATGAGATCTATATGCTGTTTGGTGGTCGATCTACGAGATAGATCGGTTTTGTACGAAGTTGATTGTATCAACTGTACTCGGGGAATGGTAGATCTGATTTCCGTGATCATACTGCTAAGGTCGTGGAACGACATACCCCTACAGGTCGGCTTCCGCCATCGGGGTAGACTGTGACACGTAAATCCAGAAGCGGTGATCAAAGATCAATGAGGTTGATCAATGAGTTTGATCGAATTGGAATAGCGGGACTGCCGGCTTCGCCCTGTCGTAGCGCCTTAACTTGTTTTTGCAGGAAGTTGTGAATGGTATGGTTCATGTGCATGTGATGTATGTGTGTAATCTATACGTGATCTGCGAATCACGGTTTTTCTCAGCCGGCTGGAGCCTAGGTGCTTTCATTTTATTGTATAACGACCTGCGTGTCGGATTCTCTATGTAATTTACTTTACTAAGCTAGTGTAGCTGTTTGGAGAACCCGGGAGGCATGCAAGGCATTGTACATGTCGGCGACATGGAGTAAGACGGCAAGTGACAAGAGTTGGCACGGGTCGGATTACAGGCTTTGTGGAGATGGAGATCGCCATGAAGAGAGCCATACCATTTCACATTATAATTGCTTTATTTTGTGTTATTATTATGTCTCAGTTTTACCTCTATTAGATAGTCATTAAGATTTAATCCCTCAAAGAAGGTCTAGTCAGTTTTCCCGCCAGTGTTTGCACCATCACAAGTCGAACATTTTTGGTAGTGGGCTCATAAAATTGAGGTGCTGCCAATTCTTTCCGACTAGGTGGGTTTGAGTCAGACTCTTACTGCGGAAACACTCGGTAAGCTAGACGGGTCTATCACAATGGTTGTGGGGCTCGGGGAAAAGTTGGATGGGAGCCGGGGCATGTGATGCCACCCTCCCAACAGGAGTCGCATGAGATGCGATTGACAAGGAGTTGTCTACCTAGATCACTTGGCGGCTAGCGGTGATGCTAAAGCTCACTAGCCGACTTGCTTATTTAGGATCCTGAATCACTAAGTAACCATCGGACGGGTGTTGGTTCTAAAGGGAGCATAAAATATTAAAATGTTTAATATGCTTGCTCTTTTATGAATACATGTCTTAAGTGTTTTGCATATTTTCTGTTGTAGATCATGGCACCAAGTAGCAGTCACTCTCAAATATCCGGTTTTGCATTGAGAACCATTCTTGAGAAAGATAAACTGAACGACACTAATTTTACCAATTGGTATCGAAATCTGAGAATTGTTCTCAAACAGTAAAAGACGGACCATGTCCTAGACAACCCACTTCCAGATGAGCCGAATGAGAATGCGACTGTCGCAGCCACCAATGCCTACCGTCGGGCTAAGGATGAGTCCACGGATATTAGCTGTCTTATGCTTGCTCACATGGAACCGGACTTGCAAAAGCAGTTCGAGCATGTTGAGGCCTACGATATGATCGAAAGCCTCAAAAGTATGTTCGTGCTCGGCGAAGACCGAGAGGTACCAAGTCTCTCGTGCTTTGCTGAGTTGCAAGCAGGATGGTGATCCGAGTCCGCATGTGATCAAAATGGTTGGTTACGTGCAGTCTTTGGAGAGGCTTGGCTACCCCATTAGCGAAGAGTTCGCTACGGATATAATTCTGAACTCTCTTCCTAGTGCATATGGGCAGTTCATTTCGAACTACCACATGCATGGTATGGATAAGAAGCTCACTGAATTGCATGGGATGCTCAAGCAGGCAGAGGCGGATCACAAGAAGGGCACCAGTCAAGTGTTGATGGTGCAGAATAAGGCTAATTTCAAGAAGAGTTCTTAGACTAAGAAGAAGGCTAAGTCAGGAGGAAAGCAGGCTCCGGACCCGGTCCCAAGCGCTTCCTCAGGGACTAAGCCATCTCCTTCAGCTAGATCCACTTGCTTCTCCGCAAAGGCGGATGCTTTGGAAGAGGAACTGCAGCAAGTACTTGGACGATAAAGCCAAGAGTGGAGGTATGACTTCCGACTCAGGTACACTTGTTTGCAATGTTATAGACATATATCTTGCTGATGCGCCTAATAGTTCTTGGGTATATGATACCGGATCATTTATTCACATCGCAACTCGTTGCGAGGGGTAAGAACTAGGAGCATAGCAAGAGGCGAGGTTGATATTAGTCGGCAACAAAGCAAGAGTTGCTGCGTTGGAAGTCGACGATGCAACTTCATTTACCTTCCGGATTCATTATGGAACTGAATAATTGTTATTATGTTCCAATTGCTCATCGAAACATTATTTCTGCTTCATGTTTGATGAGGCAAGGCTATGAGTCGAATATCAAGAATAATGGTTGTTCTTTGTATTTGAATGATATGTTTCACGGCTTTGCATCCGTCCAGGACGGGTTATTTATTTTAAATATTGATGGTGAGTCGGTTTATAACATAAATGTTAAAAGGTTCAAACCAAATGATCTGAATATGACTTACTTTTGGCACTGTCGGCTTGGTCATATAAGGTGGAAACGCATGAAGAAGCTCCATGATGATGGACTCCTAACTTCGTTCGACTTGGAGTCGTTTGAGACATGCGAATCTTGCCTACTCGGCAAAATGACCAAGACACCTTTTGCAAAGAGTTGCGAAAGGGCGTCCGACTTGTTGGGACTAGTACATAGTGATGTATGTGGACCAAAGAGCACGACGACGAGGGTGGTTATGAGTACTTCATTACCTTCACTGATGATTTGAGTAGGTATGGATATATCTACTTGATGAAACATAAGTCGGAAGCCTTTGAAAAGTTCAAAGAATTCCAGAATGAAGCACAGAATCAACTCGGCAAGAAAATAAAGTTTCTTCGGTCGGACCGAGGAGGCGAGTACATGAGCCATGAGTTTGATGACCATCTGAAAATTTGTGGAATAGTTCCTCAACTTACTCCGCCAGGAACGCCACAAAGGAATGGTGTTTTGGAAAGGAGGAATCGGACCTTGTTGGACATGGTACGATCAATGATGAGTCGGACAGATCTGCCTTTATCATTTTGGGGTTATTGTCTAGAAACAGCGGCGTTCACACTAAACAGAGTACCATCAAAATCGGTAGAGAAGACACCGCATGAGATGTGGACAGGCAAAAAGCCAAGTTTGTCTTTTCTTAAGATTTGGGGTTGTGAAGCTTTTGTCAAGCGACTCCAGTCGGACAAGCTTACAGCCAAGTCAGATAAGTGTATTTTCGTGGGGTATCCGAGGGAAACCTTGGGTTACTACTTCTACAACCGAGAAGAGGGCAAAGTGTTTATCGCTCGGAACGGTGTCTTCCTTGAGAAAGAGTTTCTCCGTCGGGGAGTAAGTGGGATCACGTTGCAACTCGAAGAAATTCGAGAGGTACCGGCTAGTAGCGAGTCGGCAAAAACCTTGGAGGTTGAGCCGGTCGTGGCAGCTGAGCCGGCAGCAGCACCTGTACTATGAAGATCGGCAAGATTACGAAGTGTTCGTGATGTGTTACTGTTAGACAGTGATGAGCCAGCAAATTATTCGGAAGCGATGGTGGGATCTGATTCTGAGTCATGGCTTGGATCCATGAGATCCGAGATAAAGTCCATGGATGAAAATCAAGTTTGGAACTTGGTTGATCTGCTAGACGGTGCAAGACCCGTCGAGTGCAAATGGGTCTTTAAGAAGAAAACTGATATGGATGGAAATGTTTCAATCTATAAAGCACGCCTTGTCGCGAAGGGGTTCCGACAAGTTCAAGGAGTTGATTACGACAAGACTTTCTCGCCCGTAGCGATGCTTAAATCAGTTCGGATCATGTTAGCTATAGCGGCCTATTTCGACTACGAGATATGGCAGATGGATGTCAAAACGGCTTTCCTTAATGGAAATTTAACCGAGGACATGTATATGATACAGCCCGAGGGTTTTTTTGATCCAGCTAATGCTGACAAGGTGTGCAAACTTCAGAAATCCATTTATGGGTTAAACGCTTTGATGAGGTAGTCAAATCGTTTGGCTTCATCAAGAGTGATCATGATTCTTGTTTGTACAAGAAGTTTAGTGGGAACAAAGTAAATTTTCTAATCTTATAGGTGGATGACATATTACTGATTGGAAATGATGTCCAGATGTTGCAAGAAACCAAGGAATCATTGGAAAGGAGTTTCTCAGTGAAAGACTTGGGTCAGGCAACATACATCCTCGGAATCCGGATCTATAGAGATAGATCAAGGAGGCTCATTGGATTGAGTCGGAGTAGTTATTTGGACAAAGTGTTGAAGAAATTCAACATGGAATCGTCTAAGAAGGGGTTCTTACCGATGTCCCATGGTGTAAAACTTAGCAAGACTCAGTGTCCTTCGACAACTGATGAGCGAAGTCGGATGAGTGCGATTCCATATGCTTCTGCAGTCGGATCCATCATGTATGCCATGATTTGTACTAGGCCGGATGTTTCCTATGCTCTAAGTGTTGTGAGCAGATACCATGCTGATCCTGGAGAGATCCACTGGACAACGGCTAAAAATATCCTAAAGTACTTGAGAAGGACTAAGGATATGTTCTTCGTTTATGGTGGTGAAGATGAACTCAGTATAAAGGGTTACACGGATGCGAGTTATCTTACCGACTCTGATGATTCTCGTTCGCAATATGGATATGTGTTTATTTTAAACGGAGGTGCTGTGAGATGGAAGAGTTCCAAGCAAGAGACTGTGTCAGCGTCTACAACAGAGGCTGAGTATATTGCCGCCTCGGAGGCAGCAAAGGAAGCTGTTTGGATGAGGAATTTCCTCATGGATCTTGGTGTGGTTCAGGGCTCGTCCAATCCGTTGGACGTGTATTGTGACAACAATGGTGCTATTGCACAAGCCAAAGAACATAGACATCACCAGAAGAACAAGCACATACTCATGCGGTACCACCTGATTCGCTAGTTCGTGGATCAGGGTGATATCAAGTTATGCAAGGTACACACGGATGCAAATATTGCGGATCCGTTGACAAAGCCGTTACCACAGCCGAAGCATGAGGCGCACCTGAGAGCCATGGGCATTAGATGCTTAGACATGTGATGTCGGAAGATTGACTCTAGTGCAAGTGGGAGACTGTTGGGAATATGCCCTAGAGGCAATCATGTATGATGATATTTCCCATTGTATTCATAAAGATATTAGTCCTTGTATAAACATCTGATGTGTATCATTGAATATGTGATTCGGTTGTGGAACTATGCATTCATGTTGTTTGTACTAAATATCCTTGGTCATTGAGGTTGTGCTGGACACACAACTTAGACCAATGTGAAAGTTCGCTTGATGACTCGGTTCCACTTGTCATGGGCATGGAGATGCTATTCCAACTTACACAGACTCGGCTAAAGAGTTTAGCGAGTCGGATTGACCCATATTGAGGTACAACGAACTAGCTGTCATTTGTATATCTCAATCAATGTAATCCTTAGACCTGAGGTTGTTGCATAGTCCGAGTTGAGGATCACCGACTTAGGTTCTGTCAAACGCTGATCCGTAATTCAGGCGCTTATAAAGGCAGGGTTGGTCGTCGAGAATCAAGCTGCGGGATGAGAATAACCAAGATGGGATTTTGCCCCTCCACTCGGAGAGATATTCTCTAGGCCCTCTCGTGAGATATGATTCGGAAAGCATGGCCATGCACGACTCGGTTAAGTGTTAACCGAGGCGATCGACTAAGAGTTAGTCGGGTGAATCACTTATCTCGGATCGAGAAGAGAGTCGGACTATTTAAGGGATGACATATATTCGCCTATAGTCTGACAAGGTATATCGTGAGGCAAAAGGGACTCGGACGTAAGTCGCATTGGAAAGGCAAGTCGTCATGACTCTTTGGTACTTGGGAGTCGGCACGTTCTGCTAGGATCCGCTACCGACTGATCGGTTGTGAGTCGGACTCCAATCGTTTCCAAGTAGCCATGAGCCTACGGGGTCACACACTTAAGAGCGGGAGCAAGTTCGGATTGGATCTGAACATGTAATCTGGTTGGGTTGGACCTTAACCTGATTAGGACTGAGTTAGTGAGTTGGAATTACGATGACTAGTGTTATATGGGCTTTAGTGAATGGGTCGCACGAGCAGAGCCCACGTTCACTCCCTATATATAGTGGAGCACCTTAACCCAAAAAGTTTAATTGTTGTTCGGTTAGGTCATTCCATGTGTTGGAAACCCTAGCTCCATAGCAGTCCTGCCGCCGTAACGAACCTAGCAGTTCGCCGCCGGCGCTCCTCCTTGTACATGTGGATACCAGCAGAGGTGCTGTGCGATCAGCACCAGGACGATCGGATCGTGAGGACTGCACTGCATCAACTGACACGCTTCATCAGTAATCCGCAACTACGCGTCTAGTGGTAAACCTCGTGGCCTTCTACCTTATCTATATCTTGGGATCACCATGTTAGAGGAAAAGGTTTTGTTTTATCTCTGCGTGGCCCAACAGAAAGATGAAGCGGAGGCCATTGTTGAAGGGTGGCCCATCGGTCCCTCATCGGCTCCCGCCGCTATCAGTAGATGTGCGTACAATCTTGGGAAGCAGTCGCAGGATGACGATGAGCAGGTCAAGCTCATCATTAGGCCACCGTCGCCGGCCTTCGACAAGAACATCGTCGACGAGGAGGAGGAGGTAAGTTCCAATTAATAAATGTTAAGCTTGGGGCCTAGGGTTTTCACTTAGTGTCAGATTCGTTTGATATCTGTTACGATTGGTGTGTAATTAATGGATCTGTGGATTATTGCTAGCTAGGGTTTGATTATGGACAGAATACATTAATATTTGTGGATATGTGGATTGTCGTTTTCATATCTATGGATTAATGCTACCTTATTGACCGATGGAAGTGGATTATATGCTTGATCCCTTGATTACTTTCTGTTATTGCTAGATGGAGACTGTTATCTGTTGCTTCCTTTGTTAAGCATTCAATTTTAGTTGCACTTTCTACATATTTGCTTCACATGTGTATTTTGCATATTTTAGGAGGCTACTAATGATGTTGACAGCGATATCGACTCGTGTCAAAGGAAGACCAGGGCCACTCTCAACAAGCTTAAAGCGGGGAGGTTCGACGGGTTCTGGAGTGAACCCTGGACTGATGGCATGAACAGCTGCCCCTTCTGCAAAAGGAGCATAAATATGGACTTCCAAAGCATCCTACAGCATGCCGAAGACTATGGATCTGGCCGTGTCAAATTTGGGGAAACTGTCAATGTCCACGGTTTCATGGCCAATCACATGGCCTATGTCCTCTTCCTCAGGAACAAACTGAATAGAGCTATCAAGCTCGATCGTGTGCCTGCTCCCAAGCCCAAGAGACTGAAGGTTCCGGGTATGGGCAACACGAAGCAGAGGAAGCGGGACCGAGAGGAGCGGGACCGGGAGGAGGCGGCGAGGATGCAGTGATGTACTGATGTGCATGTTTGTGTGTGCTGCTGCTTGTTTAAGCAGCATGCTTTGTTGAACTGTGTTTATGTTGGCTGCTTAGCAGCGTTTGTGTTGAACCTCTGCCTTATCAAGTTTGTGTTGAACCTTGCTTAATTAGATGCTTGTTATGTTTCTACATTCTAGATGTTTACTATCTACATTTGTTTTTGTACCTGCTGGTGTGTGGTGGGATTTCCTATTTCGAAAAGGTTCAAGGGAAATAGTTAAGCAATTGACAAAGAGAAGCTGGTATAGATTTGCTACCAAATTGGGAAAAAAGGAATGAATGAGGTGAGCCTAGCAGAGATAGATAGAAAGTGGTGCATGGATTTGTTTCCAGAAAAGGGAGAGAGAGAGAGAGAGGGGGTTCTTTGATTTGTTGCCAAATTGGGCGGGCTGGTTGCGTTGCCCTATTGTAGACTTATTTTGCTCTTCTTTCCTTTTCCATATAGTTTTTGATTTACAACAAGCCTGTTTTGTCTCACCTGAACCTCTTTTTCTAAAAAATGACAAATCTACAAATAGCCTGTTTTGTCTCACCTGAGCCTCTTTCCTTCACGAAATAACCTCAATATTTTTTACACTTTATAAAATACGCAGACTTAGCCCAGCCCAGCTCGTGTTCCTGTGCCCATGTTATCGCTGCAGCGGCTGCTTGCTTATTTGGGCCGGCCCAACCACACCCAGCAGACGTGCGCGGGTATGACGTCATAGACGCGTTAGGTATTTAGTAACTCCATGGTCGCCTCCGCCCATAACTCGCCTCCTATCCCTCCTCACATGAGCGCGTCCACAACAACAACCTCAAAAATTCCATCGAGGACCACCTCTAGTATTCAACGCCTGCGACAACACAGGTTCATGGATCAGAGATTCAAGGATTAGGTATGTTTTCGCCAACTCCTATATGAAAATCTAGAACAAGCGATGTACAGAAATTTCATCAGATCTAGAGGAATATGATCGAATTTGAAATATGCATGACAATCATAATTGTGTATATCAGATCTATATATAAACTAGTACAATAGCACTCTATTATATGTTAGCACTGAAAGCATGTCGTGTCAGATCTATATGTACTATTAAGAAAATTATATTATCTAATGGACACTACTCGGTGCTTTGGAATATCATGCGTGTTTATGAACATGCAAACCGTGTTTAAGTATCTAAAATAAGAGGTGGTAGTATATAGATTTCTTTATTCTAAAAAGTTTGTGTACATGGCAGTTTCTGGTTAGGTCGAGGAGTATGCTCGCACTCGTCATGTTCGTGCCGCTCTAAGTTGCATAAACCTTTGCATATAAGAGGTATGTAATGTAAAATAAAAAAATCAATGCAGTTATAATATTGCTGCTTATGTATGTATTTGTTACATGCAGGTCCCAGAATAAAGTTCGAGAAAGAATTTGAATGTTTCTGCCATTATGGCAACCGTGTAGCGATGGATGATGCCGAAATTAATGTACTGAAGTATGGAGTTGATAAGAACCTCCCAAAAAAACCATTTTATGCATGCACCATAAATAAATCAAACACCTTAAAAGGCAAAGCAAAAATGGTAAAACTTTTGAACTAGTAACAATTTGAAAAATTGTTACATTACTACTATTAGGTACTGACATTTGTATGTATACATTGGTGTAATATATATGCAGTACTTTTCGAGGAGCTTCACCATGGAGCATATTTTTCCATATATTGAACTACCAGCAGACATTCAAGTATTTTGGAACAATATGGAAGTTGCAAAAGTTAAAATGGTGATGACCAAGTCAAGCACTAGAGGCAAACTGAAATGTGGTGCCATGATAACATCAAAGTGGATGGAGGTTGTGAACAAGTTTGATATGAGAGCTGGTGACATCTATGTGTTTTGGTTCCGTGGTAGCTCGGCTGGCCTCAAGCTCCTTATTAATCGTCTGTGAAATCAACATGCAGACCATGCGTGTCTATGGGATGAGACTTGATAATTAAGAGTAGATACATGACAAATCGACTTGTTTGGAGCCTAAAAGTGTTGAGTCACACAAGCAAAAGTTGATTGAATATGGTGTTTCTAGACAAAAGAGTGAGGTCTATAGCCCATGCAATGTTGGCATGGGTCCACAATTGCCACAAAGTGTTTCTAGCCAACTTAGTAAGCACTAAGTTGATTAATTCAAAGTCCTTCAAAGGAGTTTATAGCCAAGGCTATAGACCTCTATAGGTTGTCTAGAAAGTCCTTCATCAACTTACTGCTTATTTGATGATAGAATAGTACTGTAATTTATAAGTTAAGTCTTATCTCATTTTTATGACTTAATATTACATTAAAAAGTACTAGTGTTAGACCTGAATGATGCATACATTACCCCTCCCTAAATCATAACTACGAATAGTGAAATATTCATATTATTTAAATACAAATTCATAAGACATGTTTTGATGTATTGATGCTAGCTAAATGGACTCAAATTTGGCACAAGGGTGTATCACCACGTGCCTAATGAAGCTAGCATTGTATCTAGCCTAATGATGCTAGCATTGTACCTAGAGAGGACTATAGCCAATGCAATGTTGGCATGGGCCTACATGTGCCACAAAGTGGCTCATCATGTCTTTGCATAGAAGTTTTATATTTTGATCAATCAACTATAGGTAGGATCATGTTGTCCATAGAAATGACTCATGCAACCACAAGTTGATGAAGGTATTTCTAGACAGCTGAGATAGGTCTAGATCTGCCACAAGTGTGCTATGCCTTTGGATGATGCACACTTGTAGCATGTATAGCCTCATTTCAACATTGCATGGGTTCTTGACCGATGTGAGCTTTGTGGTTGTATGAGTCAACACTTGGTCAATATGATCCCACCTAGTTGTTACATCAAACTATAAAACTACTATGCCAAATCATGACATTGATTCTAAGTATAAAAGTGGTATGCCCATGGCATGATGCACACTTGTGCCTCATATATCCAAACATTGCATTGGGCTCTAGACCCATGGCATGATGCATATTTCATATTTCTGGCTAACTTTATCTCCTTTTATTATTTCTTACAGTGGGAAAACGTGGCCATGATCCTTGTGTTTGTGCCATCTCACGAACGGATCGTTATCCGCGCGACTCGCTCCAGTTTGTAACAACAGAACCGGAGCTAGACCTGTGACTAAATCAACCAACTAAAACGGCTAAGTTCTAACCTGACGAAACTGAAACTCTCACCGACTAACACCTAAACCGAAGCCGAGCGTGTTGAGCATGGTGTCCAACTTCGTGTTCTAGGCTCTAGCCTCTAGGTGCCTGACGGAGGCCGTAGAGGGCCTTGTGCAGGCGCATCACCTAGCGCTCCTGGCTAACCACCACGAACCCTGGCTAGTAGACCTGACGTCCATATGGTGCAGAGCCCACCCGCGGTGCGCGGCGAGCGCCAGCAGGATCCGCATGGACTCCAGCCGTGAAACAGGCGCAAAGGCCTCCGTGTTGTCGATGCCCTACTGCCGCACATATCCGTTTTGGCGACGCGGCGAGGCGGGTGTTCGGCTGCATGATGTCGTCCATGGTGCGCGTGGTCACGGGGTGCGCCTCGCGGCGAGGCAGATGTGATGGCGGCCCGGCTTCAGCTTAGGTGTTAGAGAGGCTAGCTCGGTGCGCGAGGATGATGCTGCCGATGATGTGTGCTCTGCGGGAGCTGGAGTCGATGGAGATGCCAGCGAGTCCTGGCCTGCCACCTCAGGCGTAGCAGTACGTAGTGGAGTCGAGTGCACGTAGCAGTCCACCATGTACACCATGCTCACAGGGTTCTCCTCGTGCGTGCTCTAGTCCCCATCTGGCGTACTCATCAAAGACTACGTTCCGTCTGCGTGCACACGTTGGGCGACAGGATTGTAGACACAGTAGCCCTTGGTGCCGCTCTCGTAGCGGATGAAGACCATTGGCGTGCTCCGGTCGTCTAGCTTCTTCAGGTGAGGACGGGCGTCATGCCGGTGATGTTGCGCGTGAACACCCGGTTCAGGTTCAGCACGTAGACCGTTGTCAGCACGGTCTCGCCCCAGAAGTAATTTGGCATGCCCGTCACCTTCAGCATGCTTCTGGCCACCGCTACGACCGTCTGGTTGCGTCGCGCGATCACCCTGTTCTGCTGGGGTGATTACGGCGCCGTGAGGTGGCGCTTGACGCCGGTTTCGGCGCACTTTGCACAGCGAACGTGGCCTACACGTGAACTCGCCGACGCGGTCCATGCGTAGTACTCGGAGCTTGCTCCCGCTCTCCTTCTCCGCTGCAACTTGGTCCTCGGTGGCCGATGTGAAGGTGCGGTGCGCACCCCCGTCGATGGTGAACAGAACAGAGTCCAGGAACTAGGGAGAGTCCCTGGTGATCGATATCAAACGCATGCTTCGCCACAACACACGCTCCTCGTTGCAGAGAAAGTCTTCACTGGAAAATTTAGAGCGAGTGTGATTGTGAGAGAACAAACAGAGACAAGTATTTTGTGCTGCTCAAACTTCCTAGTCTAGGGTGACATTATAGACCTATGTCTGAGTTAGTTAGAAACACCTTGATCACCTTCTGGTTGAATGAGTCAACGATTGGTCAAAGTGATCCCAACTAGTTGTTAGATATTACTATATCATTGCTACGCCTAGCCATGATGCTTGTGGCAAATATGGACCCACAACAACATTTCATTGGGATCTAAAATTAAACAATCTGAGTTGTCTAGAAACAACTAACCAACTTGTAGTAGTATGAGCCAACACTTTCTCAAACATGATCCCACCTAGTTATACTTAGATCTAGTAAGTAGGTAGGATCATGTTGGCCAAGTGATGACACATACAACAACAAGTTGGTGAAGGTGTTTCTATCCAGCCCAGAGGTGTCTATACCCCATGCAGGCAATGTTTGCATGGCCCCACATTTTCCTCAAACTAGTGTGTGTCATGCCGTGGCATAGCACTCTTATAGCTAGATCTCTAAAGTGGGTGGGATCATGTTGGCCAGGTGTAGTGACTCACATAACCACTAAGTTGATGATGGTGGTCCTACCCAGCCTAGTGGGGTTTAGACCCCATGCAATGTTGGCATGGCCCCACATTTTCCACAAGCTAGTGTGTGTCATGGCTTGGCATAGCAAAATTATAGCTAGATCTAGCAAGTAGGTAGGATCATGTTGGCCAGGTGTGTTGACACATACAACAACAAGTTGGTGATGGTGTTTATATCCAGCCCAGAGAGGTGTCTAGACCTCATGCATGCAATGTTGGCATGACCCCAAATTTTCCACAAGCTAGTGTGTGTCATGCCTTGACATAGAAATCTTATAGCTAGATCTATCAAGTGGGTGGGATCATGTTGGCCAGGTGTAGTGACTCACACAACCACTAAGTTGATGATGGTGTTTCTAGCCAGCCCAGAGAGGTCTAGACCCCATGCAATGTTGGCATGGCCCCACATTTGCCACAAGCTACTATGTGTCATGGCTTGGCATAGCAAAATTATATCTAGATATAGCAAGTAGGTAGGATCATGTTGGGAAGGTGTGATGACACATACAACAAAAAGTTGGTGAAGGTGTTTCTATCCGGCCCAGAGAGGTGTCTAGACCCCATGCATGCAATGTTGGCATGGCCTCACATTTTCCACAAGCTAGTGTGTGTCATGCCTTGGCATAGCACTCTTATAGCTAGATCTATCAACTTGGTGGGATCATGTTGGACAGGTGTAGTGACTCACACAACCACTAAGTTGTTGATGCTGGTTATAGCCAGCCTAGAGAGGTTTAGACCCCATGCAATGTTGGCATGGCCCCACAATTGCCACAAGCTAGTGTGTGTCATGGCTTGGCATAGAAAAATTATAGCTAGATGTAGCAAGTAGGTAGGATTGTGTTGGCCAGGTGTGATGACACATACAAAAACAAGTGGTGAAGGTGTTTCTATCCAGCCTAGAGAGGTGTCTAGACCCCATGCATGCAATGTTGACATGCCCCACATTTTCCACAAGCTAGTGTGTGTCATGCCTTGGCATAGCTCTCTTATAGCTAGATCTATCAAGTGGGTGGGATCATGTTGGCCAGAGTGAAGTGACTCACACAACCACTAAGTTGATGATGGTAGTTATAGTCAGCCCAGAGAGGTCTAGAACCCATGCAATGTTGGCATGGCTCCACATTTGCCACAAGCTAGTGTGTGTCATTGCTTGTTATAGCAAAATTATAGCTAGATCTAGCGAGTAGGTAGGATCATGCTGGCCAGATGTGATAACACATACAACAACAAGTTGTTGAAGGAGTTTCTATCTAGCCAGAGAGGTGTCTAGACCCCATGCATGCAATGTTAGCATGGCCCCACATTTTCCAAAAGCTAGTGTGTGTCATGCCTTGACATAAAACTCTTATAGCTAGATCTATCAAGCGGGTGGGATCATGTTGGCCTGCGGTAGTGACTCACACAACCACTAAGTTGATGATGGTGGTTCTAGCCAGCCCAGAGAGGTCTAGACTACATGAAATGTTGGAATGGCTCCACATTTGCCACAAGCTACTATGTCATGGCTTGGCATAGCCAAATTATAGCTAGATCTAGAAAGTAGGTAGGATCATGTTGGCCAGGTGTGATGACACATACAACAACAAGTAGGTGAAGGTGTTTCTATCCAGCCTAGAGAGGTGTCTAGACCCCATGCATGCAATGTTGGCATGGCCCCACATTTTCCATAAGCTAGTCTGTGTCATGCCTTGGCATAACACTCTTATAGCTAGATCTATAAAGTGTGTGGGATCATGTTGGCCAGGTGTAGTGACTCACACAACCACTAAGTTGATGACGGTGTTTCTAGCCAGCCCAGAGAGGTCAATAGCCCATTTAATGTTGGCATGGCCCCACATTTTCCACAAGTTAGTGTGTGTCATGCCTTGGCATAGGACTCTTATAGCTAGATCTATCAAGTGGGTGGGATCATGTTGGCCAGGTGTAGTGACTCACAAAACCACTAAGTTGATGATGGTGGTTCAAGCTAGCCCAGAGAGGTCTTGACCCCATGCAATGTTGGCATGGCCCCACATTTGCCACAAGCTACTGTGTGTCATGGCTTGGCATAGCAAAATTATACATTGATCTAGCAAGTAGGTAGGATCATGTTGGCCAGGTGTGATGACACATACAACAACAAGTTAGTGAAGGTGTTTCTATCCAGCTCAGTGAGGTGTCTAGACCCCATGCATGCAATGTTGGCATGGCCGCACATTTTCCACAAGCTAGTGTGTGTCATGCCTTGGAATAGCACTCTTATAGCTGGATCTCTCAAGTGGGTGGGATCATGTTGGCCAGGTGTAGTGACTCACAAAACCACTAAGTTGATGATGGTGGTTCTAGCCAGCCGAGAGAGGCCTAGACCCCATGCAATGTTGGCATGGCCCCACATTTTGCCCCAAGCTAGTGTGTGTCATGGCTTGGCATAACAAAATTATAGCTAGATCTAGCAAGTAGGTATGATCATGTTGGCCAGGTTTGATGACACATACAACAATAAGTTGGTGAAGGTGTTTCTGTCCGGCCCAGAGAGGTGTCTAGACCTCATGCATGCAATGTTGGCATGGCCCCACATCTGCCACAAGCTAGTGTGTTTCATGCCTTGGCATAGCACTCTTATAGCTAGTTCATCAAGTGGGTGGGATCATGTTGGCCAGGTGTAGTTACTCACACAACCACTAAGTTGATGATGGTGGTTATAGCCAGCCCAGAGAGGTCTATACCCCATGTAATATTGGCATGGGCCAACATTTGCCACAAGCTAGTGTGTGTCATGGATTTGCATAACAAAATTATAGCTAGATCTACAAGTAGGTAGGATCATGTTGGCTAGGTGTGATGACACATACAACAACAAGTTGGTGAAGGGTATTCTATCCAGCCCAGAGAGGTGTAGAGACCCTATGCATGCAATGTTGGCATGGCCCCACATCTGCCACACGCTAGTGTGTGTCATGCCTTGGCATAGCACTCTTATAGCTAGATATATCAAGTGGGTGGGATCATGTTGGCCAGGTGTAGTTACTCACACAACCACTAAGTTGATGACGGTGTTTCTAGACATCCCAGAGAGGTCAATAGCCCATACAATGTTGCCATGGCCCCACATTTGCCACAGGGTAGTGGGTGTCATGGCTTGGCATAGCAAAATTATAGCTAGATCTAGCAGGTAGGTAGGATCATGTTGGCCAGGTGTGATGATACATACAACAAGTTATTGAAGGTGTTTCTATCCATCCCATAGAGGTGTCTAGACCCCATGCATGCAATGTTGGCATGGAACCACATTTTCCACAAGCTAGTGTGTGTCATGCCTTGGCATAGCACTCTTATAGCTAGATCTATCAAGTGTGTGGGATCATGTTGGCCAGGTGTAGTGACTCACACAAGCACTAAGTTGATGATGGTGGTTATAGCTAGCCTAGAGAGGTCTAGACCCCATACAATGTTGGCATGGCCCCACATTTGCCACAATCTAGTGTGTGTTATGGCTTGGCATAGCAAAATTATAGCTAGATCTAGCAAGTAGGTAGGATCATATTGGCCAGGTGTGATGACACATACAACAACAAGTTGGTGAAGGTGTTTCTATCCAGCCCAGAGAGGTGTAGAGACCCTATGCATGCAATGTTGGCATGGCCCGACATCTGCCACAAGCTAGTGTGTGTCATGCCTTGGTATAGTACACTTATAGCTAGATCTATCAAGTGGGTGGGATCATGTTGGCCAGGTCCAGTGACTCACACAACCACTAAGTTGATGGTGGTGTTTCTAGCCAACCTAGAGAGGTCTAGATCCCATGCAATGTTGGCATAGCAAAAGTTGTGTGTGTCATGGCTTGGCATAGCAAAAGTATAGTTAGATGTATCAAGTAGGTAGGATCATGTTGGTCAGGTGTGATGACTCATACAACAACAAGTTGGTGAAGGTGTTTCTATCCAGCCTAGAGAGGTCTAGACCCCATGCAATGTTGGCATGGCCAACCATCTGCCACAAGTGTGTGGCATGGCTTGGCATAGCACTCTTATAGCTAGATCTATTAAGTGGGTGGGATCATGTTGGTCAGATGCAGGGACTCACACAGCCACTAAGTTGATGATGGTGTTTCTAGCCAACCTAGAGAGGTCTAGATCCCTTGCAATGTTGGCATGGGCCCACAGCTACCATAGTTGTGTGTGTCATGGCTTGTCATAGCAAAATTGTTGTTAGATCTATCAAGTAGGTAGGATCATGTTGGCCAACTGCTGAGTCACATAACCACAAGTTGGCGAAGGTGTTTCTAGCCACCCAGAGAGGTCTAAATCCCATGCAAAAATTCAAAATTTGACAGGGCCACGAAAAATTCAAAAAAAAAATCAAAATTGTGTGAAACCTTGGACGCATTTAAAAATTGCTTCTAGGTAGAGGATGCCATGTTTCAGCATGGAGCATGTCTCACATCACAAAGGTCTATCCCCTAGGCATCCTTACTAGAAACCTTGATTTTTGGTCTAAATTTGACCCAGGCACCAAAAATTCAAAAACATTCAAATTTGTGTGAAACCTTTTACATGTTTCTTAGTTTGTATATGTTAGCATGTGTAAAAAAATCCAGGTTGTTTCACGAAAGTCGAAAAAACACATTGCTAGGAAAAGAGGCCTAGGTGAGACCAAAAGGGTTGTTCGTAAATTTCTCAATTTTTCAATGTTCATCAAATGATCCCAAAATTTTTGCACATGTTATACCAACGGTGCCTGTCAAGAATATGTAATTTATTTGAAAAAATTTGAAATTGTAAAATAGCTATTTTGTTCAAATTTTTAAGTAGAAAATAAAAAGGAATATAGGATAGAATAAAAAAGTAAGACTCGGCGTGCATGCAACAAGCCAGCCCAACTCCTACTCCCGCGCCCGCGTTATAGATGCGTCCAGGCATTAAGTATATTGGGGAGGGCCATCTTAATTCCGGGGATCAAACAGTAATTGGGCTCTTTTGGGCCCAACAGAAAACCTTAGCGGGAAGGACTGACACGGGTGGGAGTTTAGTCCCACATCGTCGAGCGAGAAACGATTCTACCAGCTTATATACTCTACATTCATGAAATTGGCATGATCTTATCTCAATAAATCAAACTGACACATACTGTTGCCACTTATCTGCCTGTTGGACTACACATGAAAAATTTGAGCTACGCGGGCCTGCATCTTGGGCCAACAATGGTCTTCTAGTCGTTGAGCATGAAATGTGTAGGTAGGCATATTTTTTCATCCCCTTTTGAAATACAATAATATTTTTCATTTTGAATAAGTCTGCATGAATTTAATTACTTACCATCTTATATATACAAGCCTATAGTTTGTTTGCTGAACATCTTTTCCAATTTGTTTTACATGAAAAAACTTACAAATTAATTTTGTTGTAGTTTTTTATTTTATATTCAAAATTCAACTAATTTTTATAGAAAATTCTCTAATATTTTTTGAATAGAATATATTTTACCAATCCCGTATGCAGGCCATGGTTAGCTTGAGAAATATCCTGCTAGTGGGCAGGCTTTTTCTTTTTTTTACCTTTTTCCCCTATATTTAAATATAAACTCAGACATTATGTATACAAGTTTGGCTGGCATAATGGATATAGAGCACTTACTCTACACTTCTATTCGTTTTGATGTTACAGGAGATAATACATCATTGCAAAATCTAGATAATTCTAAGTACTCAAACCATTTCAAATTTTCAAACAATACTAGAATATGCTGCAACTATTAAAACCATCCAATTTAGAAATGACACAATGAAAAATAGATTACTAAGTGACAACACTGTTATCATGCCACATCACATATAGGGAATAATAAAGAAGCAAATGACATCATATTACCATAATCATATATACATTACTAGTAGAATGATAACATAGTAGTCCTACGGGAACATCACCATCAGAAGGTTACCAGTTCACATCACACAACCAAAATAACCAAGTTCTCGACCTAGAGACTTACTTAAGAAGTTCAACATATTTACCCTACATAAACATCATCACTATAATGATGATGTACAATACAAACTACCAACTTCCATTCACTCCTCTTCATCCTCTAACTCACTGAAATCAAACTCATCTGGCTCGAGAACCCTTGGGAGAGCCTCATGCCTGCCACGATCACGCAGGTCACCCTAAAAGTCTTCACCAAGACGTCCTCGAGTGGCCATCTCATGGACATGTTGTACAAGCCCCACCCTCAGGCCCCTATGTGGCTTGAAGTGGTGGAATGGGCACCTGTAGTACTCTGTGGTGAATGGAAGGTAGGAAGAAATTCCCTGACGCCTCAGCTTATTCTCTTCTTTCTTCACAAAGGACTTGTAGGTCCATTGCTCCACATCAACATCTGAACCAGAAAAGTACTACAGAATCAAGAAAACAACAAAACAGTTAGTACTTCCTAGTTAATACAACAGCTACTACTTTTGTCCATGTCTAAATGCACCAGAACAGCTTTGAAGAACAAACCTCCTCATTAGGCCACGGGGACAGTACATCATAGACAACACCTGGGTTTGGTGCCTGCCAGAAATATTTAAAGCAGTAATTATTAAAAGGATTCAATATAAGTAAATGAACAACACTAGCAAAAATTTATAGCATAACAATTAAAGGTTCACAAATCTGATCATTAAACTAACAGTGGTTAAGTAGTACATCAATGCTATTTATGCAACATGCCATTAAATTACAAGTATTATGCAATTATGTTACATGTACATAATTGCACCATAATTATGGAACCTTTGTTCTATCATACATATGATCAAATTTTCCTATTACTACAACTTGCCAACATAACTGCTGCAATTCCACCATCTCACTATGGCAACATCACTAGTAGATGATCCATAAAAGAAAGATTTCACAAAGTGCAACATCATTCAATATGATTAACTAATATATCAAATATATTTATGCTAGATGACAATAAATAACAAGGATTATGCACTAATGTTACATAAAAATAAAATACAACAAATGCAAACTTTCTTCTATCAAATATATGACCCAATCTTCTACTACTTAAACATGGCAACAACACATCAACAATCCCAACATCACACCATGGAAAAATCACTACTACATGAGCCATGAAAGAAATATTCCAAAACAGGAGACATCATTTAATAAAGAAACATTTAACTGCTACAACATGTTCAAGGATTAGAATATTTTAATCTCTACAGACCTTTTCAGGATATAGCATGGCCTACATCAACTAAATCTGATGCCCATACATGTTATTGCCTTAGATAGTCAGGAAACAATGTTTAAAACTTGCAAAATTGAAGAGGCAGCTGACATAAGTCTACAAGTAGCAGCCACAGAAACAAGATAACCCAAAAGTCTAAGATTATTGTATTAATTGTCATAGAGTAGAGGTATAAACAACACAAACCACCAGGGTGTTCAATAAAGATCATGAAGACGATCTTTGTGGTTGTATGAGTTAACACTTGGTCAACATGTTCCCACCTAGTTGTTACATCAAACTATACAACTACTATGCCAAATCATGACATTCATTCTAAGGATAAAAGTGGTATGCCCATGGCATGATGCACACTTGTGCCTCATATAGGCTCATATATCCCAACATTGCATTGGGCTCTAGACCGATGTGTGTTGACTAGAAACACCATCATCAACTTTTTGTAGTATGAGTAAAAACTTGCTATGCCATGGTATGATGCACACTTGATGCTACACTTATATATATGTGTATGCCTATGCATAGTTTTTCATGTGTTTTCAGTGCTCAATTTTACTTTCATTAATTTACAATGTAAGATGCATCGATAATTGGAAGTATGAAAAACCCGTGATGCATATTCCATATGACAGTCCTATTTTTTGAATTTGAATTAAAGCAAATGAGACCTAAATGGTGGACTTATTGTAGTAAACTAATTTACTTCTGCTGAAGATTTCAGGTAATTTATATTTGAAGTATGTTCAATCCCATATATGAAAAATTTTGTGATAGAAATTGGAAGCGGGCGGTAGATAACGGGCCAGCCTAGTAACCCTGCTGCTCTGGTTATGCTATTTCACGTACCGTACGCGTACGCGACGTTTACGGTGTACGTGGTGGTGGAGGAGTGACGTGGGCAAAACCGAAATGGCACCACGTATAAAAGGGTTCGTCGGCTGATTCATCTCCTTTTCCCTACCCATTTCCCCCCAAATCGGGAAGAAGAAAACCCTCGCCTCACTCCATCGACTCCAGCCCCTCCCACTCAATTCTTATCCCTCTCCCCGCACATTCGTCGACTCCGCCAGCGATGAAGGCGGGGAGCTATAGGGTTCGTAGCATGGAAAACAAAAAATTTCTACCGCATACAAACAAACAAGCCAAGATCTATCTACTAGATTGTAGCAATGAGTCGATGGAATAACTCACCCTCGAAGATTCCAAAGTGTTTAACGAGAGCAGATTCTCGTGGGTGATGTAGTCGTACTCTTCCCGATCTCAAGATCGCGTAGACGATCCTTCCGGCGCTGCGTTCCGGCAGCGCTCCCGCAGTCGATCACACGTTCGGTACTCGACGAACACCTTCCTCTCCCTTGCTCCAGCAGGCAGCGGAGGTTGCAGCACTCTCCTCGCGATTCCGGCAGCACGACGGCGTGGTACCGGAAGTAGAGGGGCGATCTCGCAGGGCTTCGCCTTAAGCCGGAGGGAGTATGGTGGACTATGAGAGAGCCTCGATGATCTAGGGTTGAGACGCACCAAGTAGAAGGGCTAGGCCGGCGGCTAGGGCAAGTAGAAGGCCCCAACTCGGCGGCTTGGGTGAAACCCTAGGGTGGCGGCGATGGTTTGGTGGCCGGCGGCTAGGGTTAGGGTTTAGAGGGGTGGAGTTGTGTCTTGGAGGGGCAGCCCTGCCCCTCCTTATATAGGTGGAGGGGGCGCGCCAAGGGGAGGGGAGTCCCTCCCCAACTCAGCTTCCAAGGCCGGCGGTGGAGGGAGAGGGACTTCCTCCCCAAGTAGGTTTCCTACTCTCCCTCCACCAAACAAAATAGCCGTTTGACTTTTCAAATTGGCGTTTGACTTTTCAAACTAGGATTTGATTTAACCCTATTTTGTTCAGCGATGACACCTAGTACATGATGCAACCATTCCAACTTGTTATGACACATTCATGTACCCTTCCCCTCCGGAGTGCCGGACCTTCTGGAACCTTCTAGAACATTCCCGATGAAAACACCGGAACCATTCTCCAACCCCGAAACAGGACTTTCCTTATATGAATCTTATTCTCCGGACCATTCCGGATCTCCTCGTTATATCCCGGATCCCATTCGAGACTCCGAACAACATTCGGTCTCTTACTCATCATTCCATAACTACTCAAACAACGTCGAATCCTTAAGTGTGTCTCCCTACGGTTCGTGAATTATGCGGACATGATCGAGACACTTCTCCAAATAATAACCAATAGAGGAATCTGGAAATTCATATGGCTCCCACATATTTCTATGATTACATTGCGATCGAATGAACCACTTACATACGATACCAATTTCCCTTTGTCTCAGGATAGTTTACTTATCCGAGGTTTTGATCGTCGGTATCTCTGCATACCTAGTTCAACCTCGTTACTGATAAGTACTCTTTTCTCGTTCCCGTGATATGTGATCCCTTGTGAGCCAGTCACATGCTTGCAAGCCAATTGGATGACATTCCACCGAGAGGGCCCAGAGTATATCTATCCGTCATATGGATGGACAAATCCCACTCTTGATCCATGTGTCTCAACCAATACTTTCCGAACACTCAATGCCACCTTTATAGCCACCCAGTTACGGTGTGGTGTTTGATGTCATCAAAGCATCCTTCCGGTGATGGTGATATGCATGATCTCATGGTCGAAGGAATTAGGTTACTATGTATCAGAAAGCATATAGCAATTGAACTATTAAAATGACTTGATCTTTATGCTACGCTTATCTATAGGAGTATGTCCATCATATCATTATCCTATAGATATGATCTTGTTGTTAATAACATCTCAATGTTCATGATAGGGAAACCACAATCATTTATTAACCAACAAGCTAGTATTATAAAGAGGCTTTACTAGGGACTCTAATTTAGTTTACAAATCACACAAGTATTAATGTTTCCTTGTTAATACTATTATAGCATGAATGTAAACATTTATCATAAACACAAAGATATAATAATAACTACATTTATTATTGCCTCTAGGGCATATCTCCAACAGTCTCCCACTTGCACTAGAGTCAACTAATCTAGATTACATGGTAATATACTGAACACCCATGGCAGTTTGGTGTTGGTCATGTTTTCCCTCGGGAGAGGTTTAGTCAACGGATCCGCCACATTCAGATCTGTGTGTACTTTGCAAATCTTTATGTCACCATCTTGGACATGTTCTCGAATAGCGTGAAAACTTATCTTAATGTGCTTCAGCTTCTTGTGTGACCTTGGTTCTTGCACATTGGCTATGGCGCCCATGTTATCACAGTAGATAGACATTGGGTCCAGCGCACTTGGAACCACACCGAGCTCTGTAATGAACTCTTTCATCCATATCGCTTCTTGTGAAGCCTCCGAAGCAGCCATGTATTCCGATTCAGTTGAAGATCTCGCCACAACGCTTTGTTTTGCACTCCTCCAGCTAACTGCTGCACCATTCAAAGTAAATACGTATCCAGATTGTGATTTAGAATCATCCGGATCAGTGTTACAACTAGCATCGGTGTAACCATTAACAACGAGCTGTTCATCACCTCCATAAGAAGAACCATATCCTTAGTTCTTCTCAAGTACTTAAGGATGTTTTTGACTGCTGTCCAATGATCCACTCCTGGATCACTTTGATATCTGCTAGTCAAGCTAACAACATATGCAATGTTGGGTCTAGTACATAGCATGGCATACATTAGAGATCCTATGGCTGAGGCATAGGGAGTTTTACTCATCCTTTCTCTATCTTCTGCCGTTGTTGGACTTTGAGTTTTACTCAAGGTCGTATTGGGCAACATGGGAAAGAACCCTTTCTTGCTATCTTCCATTCCAAACCTCTTTAGAACTTTGTCCAAATATGTACTTTGTGACAATGATATTAGGTGTCTCGATCTATCTCTATAAATCTTTATGCCTAATATGTAAGCTGCTTCGCCAAGATCCTTCATTGAAAAACTATTATTCAAATATTCCTTGACACTATTAAGAAGGTCTACATCATTACCAATCAACAATATGTCATCTACATATAGTATTAAGAATGCTACAGAGCTCCCACTCACTTTCTTGTAAATACAAGCTTCTCCATAAGTTTGTATAAAACCAAAACTTTTGATTACCTTATCAAAACGTTGATTCCAACTTCGGGATGCTTGCTTCAATCCATATATGGACCATTGAAGTTTGCATACCTTGTTAGCATCTTTAGGATCGACAAAACCTTTGGGTTGCATCATATACAACTCTTCATCAATGTCTCCATTAAGGAACGCTGTTTTGACATTCATCTGCCATATCTCATAATCATAATATGCAGCGATTGCTAACATAATCCTCACAGACTTTAGCTTCGCTACAGGTGAGAAAGTCTCATCGTAGTCAACTCCTTGAATTTGTCAAAACCCTTTTGCGACAAGTCGAGCTTTATAGACAGTAACATTACCATCAGCATCTGTTTTCTTCTTGAAAAACCATTTATTCTCGATAGCCTTCCGGCCATCCGGTAAGTCCACCAAAGTCCATACTTGGTTTTCGTACATGGATCCAATCTCGGATTTCATGGATTCTTGCCATTTATTGGAATCTGGGCTCATCATCGCTTCCTCATATGTCGCAGGGTCATCGGTGTTGTCCACCAACATGACACTCATAACGGGATCATACCAATCAGGAGTGGTACGAGTTCTCGTTGACCTGCGAGGCTCTGTAGCAACTACAACCGATGTTTCATGATCATCATCATTAGATTCCTCTCTTATTGGTGCAGGCACCACCGGAACTTCTTCCGGTGTTGCGCTACTCGCAAGTTCGAGAGAAGGTTCGACAACCTCGTCGAGTTCTACTTTCCTTCCAGTCACTTCTTTTGAGAGAAATTCCTTCTCTAGAAAGGATCCATTCTTGGCAACGAAGATTTTGCCTTCGGATCTATGATAGAAGGTATACCCAATAGTTTCCTTTGGGTATCCTATGAAGACGCATTTTTCCGCTTTGGGTTCAAGCTTGTCCGGCTGTAACTTCTTTACATAGGCTTCGCAACCCCAAACTTTAAGGAACGACAATTTAGGTTTCTTCCCAAACCATAATTCATACGGTGTTGTTTGAATGGATTTAGATGGTGCCCTATTTAAAGTGAATGCGGCTGTTTCTAATGTATAACCCCAAAATGATAGCGGTAAGTCTGTAAGTGACATCATAGAACGAACCATATCTAAGAGAGTTTGATTATGACGTTCGGACACACCATTACGCTGTGGTGTTCCTGGCGGTGTCAATTGTGAAAGTATTTCGCATTTCATCAAATGCTCGCCAAACTCGTAACTTAGATATTCACCTCCACGATCAGAATGTAGAAATTTAATCTTCTTGTTACGTTGATTCTCAACCTCACTTTGAAATTCCTTAAACTTCTCTAAAGTTTCGGACTTATGTTTCATGAAATAGATATACCCATATCTACTCAAGTCATCTGTGAAGGTAAGAACATAATGATAACCACCGCGTGATGCTACACTCATTGGACCACACACATCGGTATGTATGATTTCCAATAAGTCCGTAGCTCACTCCATCATACCAGAAAATGGAGTCTTAGTCATTTTACCCATCAGACATGCTTCGCATCTTTCAAGTGATTCAAAATCAAGTGATTCAAGAAGTCCATCGGAATGGAGTTTCTTCATATGCTTCACTCCAATGTGACCAAGACGACAGTGCCACATATAGGTCGAGTTATCGCTCGATTCCAAACGTTTAGCTTCAATGTTATTAATATGTGTATTTCCACTATCAAGATTCAATAAGAATAAACCATCTATCAAAGGTGCATGTGCATAAAACATATTACTCATATAAATCGAACAACCATTATTCTCGGACTTAAACAAGTAACCGTCTCGCAATAAACAAGATCCCGAAATAATGTTCATGCTTAACGCAGGCACCAAATAACAATTATTTAAGTATAAAACAAATCTCGATAGTAGATGAAGAGGTAGCTTGCCGACCGCGATCACATCAACCTTTGATCAGTTTCCCACGCGCATCGTCACCTCGTTCTTCGCTAGCTTCCGTTTATTCTGCAGCACATGTTTCGAGTTACAAATATGAGTAACCGAACCAATATCAAATACCCAGGCACTACTACGAGTACTAGTGAGATACACATCAACAAGATGTATATCGGATATACCTTTCTTCTTGATGTTGCCGTTCTTCAAATCCGCCAAGTACTTTGGGCAATTCCGCTTCCAGTGACCTTCTCCCTTGCAGTAAAAGCACTTTGTATTAGGCTTGGGTCCAGCCTTGGTCTTCTTCGTCGGTGCAGTAACTTTCTTACCACCCTTCTTGAAGTGTCCCTTTTGCTTAGACTTGCCTTTCTTGAATTTGGTGGTCTTATTGACCATCAACACTTGGTGCTCTTTCTTGATCTCCACTTCTGCAGATTTTAACATGGAGAAGAGTTCTGGCAACTGCTTGTTCATGCTTTGCATATTGTAGTTCATCACAAAGTTCTTGTAACTTGGTGGTAGTGATTGGAGGACACGGTAAATCCCCAAAGCATTAGGAATCACTATACCTAAGCTTTGAAGTTTGTTTGCGTGCCCAGACATCTTAAGCACATGCTCACTGACGGAGCTACCCTCTTCTATCTTGCAGTTAAAGAACTTTTCAGAAGCCTCATAACTCTCAACTGCCGTGTGAGTCTCAAAGATCATTTTGAGTTCACGGACAATATCATGTGGGTCTGAATTCTCAAACCTTTTCTGAAGCTCCGATTCTAAACCATACAAGATAGCACACTGAACTGTGGAGTACTAATTCTTCCGAGCGAGGTAAACGTTCTTTACTTCATCGGTAGCATCAGCTGCAGGCGGGTCACCCAGCGGTGCATCCAGCACATAGGTCAAATTACCAGCATTGAGGACAATCCTCAAATTGCGGAACAAATCCGCGAAGTTGCTTCCATTGTTTTTCAAATTTTCTTTCTCTAGGAACGCATTAAAATTGATGGTAGGGGCCGCCATTGATCTACAACATATTTGCAATAGTTTAGACTAAGTTTATGACAAATTGAGTTCTAATTAATAGTTAAATTAATCTAGGTGAACTCCCACTCAAAACAATATCCCTCACATTGTTTTAGTGATCACACGAACCAAATCCACCACATCAACACCGATCATCACGAGAGTTGATGTAGCTTCAATGGCGAACAATCGACATGTTCATCATATCTACTATATGATTCATGCTTTAACTTTCGGTGATCCGTGTTCCGAGACCATGTCTATACATGCTAGGCTCGTCAAGATCAAACCTTAGTTTCCGCATGAGCAAATCTGGCTTGCTCACGTTGTATACACTTGCAGAATCTAACACACCCGATCATCACGTGGTGCTTCGAAATAACAAGCTTTAGCAACAGTGCTTACTAAGGATGAACACTTTAGAACTTGAAATTTATGTGCATGAGGGATCATCTTATAATGCTACTGTCGTTAACTAAGCAATACAAGATGCATAAAGGATTAACATCACATGCAATTCATAATATGTGATATGATATGGCCTTTCTTCTTTGTGCTTCCGATCTCCATCTTCAAGCACAAACATGATCTCCATCATCACCGGCATTGCATCAAGGTCAATGACGCTTCTCCATGATTGTCGTCCACCGGCTTCAACTATTACAACTACTTTGAATAGACACGCGGGTCTCAACGGAATTTAAAGACAACCATATGGCTCCTGCCGGTTGCCAACTTACAATAAGGAACATTGCATACATCAAATATAATCACAATCATGGCCATATCACATCACAGGACACCCCTGCAAAACAAAGTTAGACGCCTCTAATTTCTTTGCATATTTTACGTGGTTTGGGGCTTTCAATAAGTGTCGATCTAACTTATGAACAAGAACCACAACGTTGATGCTTGAACTATCAAGTGCCCATTGTAAATTGGATCTTTACTATAATGGGAGAGACAGACACCCGCAAAGCCACTTATGCAATACAAGTTGCATGTTGAGCGTGGAGCAAGTCTCATGAGCGATGTCATGTAAGGTTAGCCCAGGCCGCTTCATCCCATCATACCGCAAGATGCAAAGTACACAAGAAGTAATTGATAATAGAAGCACCACCGCCCACAATGACCATTCTGTTCTACTCGTGCAACAGATCTACATATAGACACAGCTCTGATACCACTGTAGGGGTTCGTAGCATGGAAAACAAAAAATTTCTACCGCATATAAACAAACAAGCCAAGATCTATCTACTAGATTGTAGCTCCTAGTCGATGGAATAACTCACCCTCGAAGATTCCAAAGTGTTTAACGAGAGCGGATTCTCATGGGTGATGTAGTCGTACTCTTCCCGATCTCAAGATCGCGTAGACGATCCTTCCCAAGGCTGCGTTAAAGCAGCGCTCCCGCAGTCGGTCACACGTTCGGTACTCGACGAAGACCTTCCTCTCCCTTGTTCCAGCAGGCAACGGAGGTTGTAGCACTCTCCTCGCAATTCCGGCAGCACGACGGCGTGGTACCGGAAGTAGAGGGGAGATCTCGCAGGGCTTCGCCTTAAGCCGGAGCGAGTATGGTGGACTATGAGAGAGCCTCGGTGATCTAGGGTGTACACGCACCAAGTAGAAGGGCTAGGCCGGTGGCTAGGGCAAGTAGAAGGCCCCAACTCGGCGGCTTGGGTGAAACCCTAGGGCGGCGGCGACGGTTTGGTGGCCGGCGGCTAGGGTTAGGGTTTAGAGGGGTGGAGTTATGTCTTGGAGGGGCAGCCCTGCCCCTCCTTATATAGGTGGAGGGGGCACGCCAAGGGGAGGGGAGTACCTCCCCAACTCGGCTTCCAAGGCTGACGGTGGAGGGAGAGGGACTTCCTCCCCAAGTAGGTTTCCTACTCTCCCTCCACCAAACAAAATAGCCGTTTGACTTTTCAAATTGGCGTTTGACTTTTCAAACTAGGATTTGATTTAACCCTTTATTTTGTTCAGCGATGACACCTAGTACATGATGCAACCATTCAAACTTGTTATGACACATTCATGTACCCTTCCCCTCCGGAGTGCCGGACCTTATGGAACCTTCTAGAACATTCCCAATGAAAACACTAGAACCATTCTCCAACCCCGAAACAAGACTTTCCTTATATGAATCTTATTCTCCGGACCATTCCGGATCTCCTCGTGATATCCCGGATCCCATTCGAGACTCCGAACAACATTCGGTCTCTTACTCATCATTCCATAACTACTCAAACAACGTCGAATCCTTAAGTGTGTCTCCCTACGGTTCGTGAATTATGCGGACATGATCGAGACACTTCTCCGAACAATAACCAATAGAGGAATCTGGAAATTCATATGGCTCCCACATATTTCTACAATTACATTGCAATCGAATGAACCACTTACATACGATACCAATTTCCCTTTGTCTCACGATAGTTTACTTATCCGAGGTTTTGATCGTCGGTATCTCTGCATACCTAGTTCAACCTCGTTACTGATAAGTACTCTTTTCTCGTTCTCGTGATATGTGATCCCTTGTGAGCCAGTCACATGCTTGCAAGCCAATTGGATGACATTCCACCGAGAGGGCCCAGAGTATATCTATCCGTCATATGGATGGACAAATCCCACTCTTGATCCATGTGTCTCAACCAATACTTTTCGAACACTCAATGCCACCTTTATAGCCACCCAGTTACGGTGTGGTGTTTGATGCCATCAAAGCATCCTTCCGGTGATGGTGATATGCATGATCTCATGGTCGAAGGAATTAGGTTACTATGTATCAGAAAGCATATATCAATTGAACTATTAAAATGACTTGATCTTTATGCTACGCTTATCTATAGGAGTATGTCCATCATATCATTCTCCTAACGATATGATCTTGTTGTTAATAACATCTCAATGTTCATGATAGGGAAACCACAATCATTTATTAACCAACAAGCTAGTATTATAAAGAGGCTTTACTAGGGACTCTAATTTAGTTTACAAATCACACAAGTATTAATGTTTCCTTGTTAATACTATTATAGCATGAATGTAAACATTTATCATAAACACAAAGATATAATAATAACTACATTTATTATTGCCTCTAAGGCATATCTCCAACAGGAGCAGCACAGCCGACGCGGCCGCTGCTACTGTGGACAAGAAGCGCATCGTCATCGACATAGATGCGGTGAAGGAGGTTGGCGGTTACCACGGAAGTGCGGTTGGTGGAACGTCCAAGTTGGCCGGTTTCGTCGCGGTGGCGCCGGATCAGGACGAGAAGGAGAATGTTGCGGTCGTTGAGGCGGACGTGCTGGATCTGGGCGCGAAGCACGACTCCGACGAGAATCTAGTGGTGAAGGCCTAGCAGCTTGCAATGGCGCATCTATGTGTTTTCTTTAACCTCCATTTCTCATTTTTTTTGTACCAATAACTAGGGTTTGATTTTTAGGGTTGATTCTTAGGATTTGAATGTTAGTACGAGGTTGGTGTAGTACTGCTCGATTGGTCGACACCTTTGGGGGCATTGAAGAGTAGATGGACACACTCTATGCATCGTTGATAGGACTTTGCAGAGTGTATCATAGATATTGAATGTTTATAGTTTGAAGAATTATGTGTATGATAAAATTTCTCTAGATTGAATGATGGAATTCATTAGTGCATAATGACAATATACATCTTCGGCAACTGACAAGTTATAATATTTATGTGCGGTATAAAAAATATAATTTATGATATCTAATCATTCATAAAAAGTGTACACATGTTAATAAATTATTCATCTCTGGACATTAGTAAAGATGTATATAAATGCATCATGTTCACACAGTCTAAGTGCACCACACAAAAGTATATATGTTAGGAGCTTTAAATTTGTTCCTTTTATCCAGAGCTTAAACGTTTGATTTTGCATGAAATGATACTACAAATTTATGTGTCTGAAATTAAGTAGGTGTGTTCTTTGACAACTTTTATATGTATGGAATTATTATTTTCAGTCTTGTACTATTTGCTGAGGGAGCATCTGTGTAGGGTTCCCAACCTTTAATAAGGTAGAGATCCCTGTGTTTACAATGCTAGTCCCTGGATCAATAGCTAGCATCCACAGTTAAGATGTAATATCAAGAAACAAAGGTCATAATACAACTTTATAACCAGGAATAAAATAATTCATTACATCTTACATAGCTCATTTGGCTATCTCATTACAATGCAGCAGAAATAACTATAGCATGGAGTCCTTCCTCTTCAAAGTGCCACATGCAATCATGTTGGTTGTAGACTTCTAATCCTATTCAACACACTTTACTAACATCAAACAAACCTGCAACATAATAAGTTGCAGCCACAAGGGTCAATACATTTGAATTGTATTGGCAAGTTTCACTACTATGTAGAAATAAGTGGATCCTATCATTTACATGCATATTTGGCTAAGTAGGGTTTAGGCTCTTTTGCAGAAAGAAATATAGTTTTATCCTATCTTTTCAAAATAGTTTTTGATCTTTTATCAAATCTTTCTGAACTTCTTGGAAAAATCCAAGTGCTTCAAATCCCTTGTTGTCACCATCAAGTTTTACTTTGAGAAATTGGAATGTCAAGATCATTCATACCTTAGTTGCTTAGTAGTTGTCCATAACCGGGGACACGGCTAAGTACTTAGAATTTGATCTTCTGCAGAAGTTGTACACTTTACCCACATGACACAATCTCGTCATGTTGCCACCAGTGGCCGCTGGATAAGTACTCACCAAAATGGAGTACTGGCAGATCGAGAATGTGACAAAGTCTTTCCATAGAAGTCCTCCCAATACACAATGCTAGCTTGTCAACCAGGAACCAATGTAGGGATAAATTTCCCTTACACAATTCTAGTTAACCTGAAGATGCCAATGCATGGGTCTTCCACTATGTAGTTGACTAAGCCAGAGCCCATTTAGCATGTGGCTGTACACGGAAGCCACTGTACGAGAAACATGTTCAATCTCTAAGTCCCTGGGTGGTTTTCTTCTAGTGCACATACAAAAAGATAGCCATATAAACATGGTTCCCTTTGTTGCCACCTTGTCTAAAAACTTGAGTATCCTTGTCCACCCAGGTGGTTCATTGAGTACTTGTTTTATTATATAAAACATATATCTTTTCAACACTTCATATAATCATATCATGTATCCCATCCCAAATATATAGCAGGGCTAAGCATACTACAACTACAATGTTTTCACTAAGGAATATATAAGGGTATCCTATTAGGATTTATCATAGCATAAAATATAGTAGTCATTTCCATGCATGTTACAAAAATCCACTAAGTGTAATGAAAATAGTAGGACTTGAATGATAGTGTCACTTGCCTTTTTAGTAGAGAATGTTGGTTCACTTCTTGATCTTGCAAATATCACACTCTTCTAACTTCACTACAATTCAATCAAGCAAACACAAATTCAACTAGCATTCAAACCATTTCACCACATAAAATAACAAAAACAAGGTCATGCATGCAAGCATGCAAAAGATAGTTTTATTTGGAAAAATGGTTTCTACTAGGCTCTAAGCATTTTCAAGCTCACATTGGTCATTTACAAAAGTGGTAAAACTATTTGCAAAAGGTTTCATCTCATAATCCAAATATTATGCTAAGGTGACATTTTATATAGTTGAAAATATATTTTAGCAAAGTATTAACTTTATATGGTTCATAAAATATGTTCTTAATCTCAAAACTTTGTTTTTAGGGTCATAGAGTTTAATTCAAATCATTTCCCAAAGATTTAACTCAAAATTCATTTCTAAACCATAAACAACATTTTTATTTGACCAGAAATGCTCTAATTCAAATATTTATTCCCTAACTTCACAAAATACCTTTTTTAAATCCATAAGTTGCTTCCTATGGTCAGTAGGTTCAAAACAATCCATTTAGCAAAGATTTCACCTTAAAATTAAATCTAGAACAATTTTTATATTCAAAATAAGCCTACACAAGTTTCTGGAAATTCAACCAACTTTCCAGAAGCAAAACATTAAACAAAGTGCATGGTTGGGTAGGATTTGTCTTGCTGATTCCATTGATATAAAATTTGCAAAATTTGGACGTGTAGAATTAAAGTTATGAATTTTACAAGTTTGCAATCTAATAGAACATTTTCTGGTTTTTATTCAAACAGACTGGCCACGTGTCTTATTCCTATTCGCTAGTACCGGTTCGTGCGGATTGCGCTCTGTGGACCTCAGGATTTAAGTGAGATCATGCGACACAGAAGCAACGATACCTCTTCGATTAAATCTTATCTCAGCCGCTAGATTCAGATCCAATGGGCTCAGCGTGTTTGACGAAAAACCGGCGGCGCTAGCGGCAGAAGACGGCGGCGCGTGCTCTGTCTGTGTCGTCGCTGACGAACCAGGAAGCAAGAGGGGGAATGGAGGTGCTCACCGTGCTCGCGCGGTTGTGGTGAAGCTCATAGTAGCAGTTGTTCGTCAAGGGGCGCACGGATTCCAGAGGGATTGCTCGCCGGAGTTGCTGCGGGCGGCAGTGCTCTCGGGTTGTCGTCGCTGGCGACGTTTAGAACCACGCTAAGACAAAGTGGAGGCACTGTTAAGTACGCACGAGGGTCGCGAGTCTGGGAGCATCAGTGAGAGGGAAAGGCTTGGTCGGAGTTTTACCTGGAGAGCTCGACGGAGACGAGACAGACGGCAGTGGCGCTCGGGTGATGACGAAGCCGAGGCTATGGTGCTCGCTCGGGCTAACGAGCAGCACTGGGAGATGCACCAGGAGGTGGGGAGAAAGTCTGCGTGCAGTGGGAGGCGAGGCGCGGCGAGGTGTGGCCGGAATCGGTTGGGGAAGCTCGTCAGAGCAGTGGCGTTGCCGGCAGAAATCCAGGCAGCCTGGTGGCTCCGGTCGTGTGAGGGTTGAGGGGAAAGAAGGAGGGAGCATGGGCAATTAAGTACGGCGTAGTCACAGGGGGAGTTATGGCTGCAATAACGCGAATTGATCGCCGCAATCAAGGGCAGCAACAGCGAGGGGGACGTGGTCGCGGGGTTGAAGACGATGTGCTGGCAGTGGGGTCATGTCGTCAGCGAGAGTGAGAGAGGGGGCGTGGGGTCCAGTCGTCAGTGACTTCGCGCGTGAGAAACTGAGTGAAAAACGGTTCACTGCGGGGTGAGAGCTAGTTGGGCTGGACTAGGCTTGCTGGGCCTGTTGGCTAGGTTGGGTTGATTCATTTTTTTATACCAAACCTTTTTATTTTTCTATTTTGAATTTCTTGATTTGATTTTCATTCAAACAATTCAAACAACAAATCAATTCCAACCACCACCAAACTTTATATTGATTTTAATTCTGTTTAACAACATAATCCAAGGTCCAAAATAAAATAATTCTTTTATTCTTTTAGGATCTATTAATAATTAAATAAATAGACCTTAGTCTTTAATTCAAATAGGATTTAATTTATTTAAAAACTCTATTTGAAATCTAATAATATCATAACCTTTTCAGTAGGTTTTACTTGAAAAACAAAACACTTGGAAATCTTATTTAAAATAATTTAACAAGTTTCAATGTTTATTTAAAAAGGAAAAGCCTTTACTCAAATAAAATTGGAAATTAATAAATCCTTATTATTTTATTTAAATAAACCTTTATTCTTTTTAACAAATAGAAATATTTTATTTCATCTGCTTGGCCAAGATTTAATTTGGCTCTTTAAAAATAGTCCTTAATTATAATTCTACCTTTGCTTATCAAAACCATATCTTTTTATTTAAAGACCCAAAAATAGTGATTCCAACTATTAAAACTTTATTTATTATTTGTTTATATTTTTATATCCCTTGAGGATTTTATTTGATCAAAATAGGCTTTGATGTTTCCATTTGGAATCAAAAAGTTTCTTCTCACCCTAAATTTCAACAATTATTTATTTTGTTTATTTATTTTTCACATTTCAAAATTTGGAAAATTTTGGGATGTGACAATCTGCTTCAGGGTGTATTTTTGTTCATGCATTGTTTATATTCTAGTTGCTGACCTACTATATAATTATTACTTGAGACCACCAACAAATAGACTATAAGAGACCCTGACCACAAACAAATAGACTTATTTTTTATAATATTGTGGCTGATCAACTATATAATGATTCTTTCCAACAATTATACATGCCAAGCTTTTATTTGTCATTTATTGAAACACTGGTATCTGTTGTGAACTATGCACTGGAATTTATCAAATTTCTCCCATTATTTATAGTATTGAGTTTGAACTTTGGCATCATGGAATAGGTTGGCAGTTGCATCTTATATGTTGTCATATATATTTTTCTCTCTTGGTCATTTGCCAAGTGGACCATAGTGAGTTCTTTTTAAGTTTTTGTGAACCTTAAACTCTGCATGAATACTAATTGAATGGTTATGAACCATCTAAGTTTGTCTCATTTAGATGGAAAGTTGGTGTTGCATTTGCAGAAGGATAGGGCCCTTTTTTGCTTGTTTTTGCAATAGACATATGCAAATCTAAGACATCTTGTAATCAGTACATAGACATGACAGTAGTATGTAATCTATGAAGATTGCTCTCCTCTTTTGGGTTTCTTTATGTTCTTGAAAGCGTTTTACAACCTTTTGTAATCTATCTGACATGTTAAAATTACAATACTGCGTTTTATTTGAATTACAAGGTTGTGTAGGTTTAAACTTGATAATCATACAGAGACAATTAGAAAACTTAATTTTGTTTTACAATACCCTATTATCCGGTAGAATCCTAATGATAACATCAGAACCTACTGTCATGTGCTATGGAATCTGAAGTCAAATTCCAATACCTCAGATCAGGTCTTTAAATTGAATTGTTGCTCGTCTAGTGGAACCTGAAAATGCATTGAGAAATGAGGATTTCATTTTCTTCCATTGCCTTAATCCATAATTTTAGATAGTATTTGAACGAAGTTTTTCTCCCATTATTCTTTATATTATAACCTGCCAATTATTTTGCTTTCCATAATTACCTATTTTCAAATTTGATCATGTGAGCTGAAGTGTTGTTTATTTATTCAAACTGGAAGGGGGCCAGCAGAAGATGCGCAAAAGACGAAGTTGCACCTTGGGTACTTCTCCGACAGAGACGAGTCAGTGAGTTTGTGACAGATGTATAGAGTAAAAGAGGCCTTGATCTAAGTATAATCTTTCCAGCAATTATACATGCCAAGCTTTTATTTTTCATTTATTGCCTAGCTTTACATAGTCATTTATTCAAACACTGGCATCTTTTGTGAAGAAGGCACTGGATTTTATCAAATTAATTGAATGGTTATCTACTAGGTGTGTCTCATGTAGATGGAAAGCTGGTGTTCCATTTACAAGAGGATAGGCCCTTTGTTTTGCTTGTTTTTGCAATAGACAATATGCAAATGAAAGACACCATGTCATCAGTACATAGATGTGACAGTAATAATATGTGAAGATTGCTCCCCTCTTTTGCGGTTCTTTATGTTCTTGAAAGTGTTTTACAACCTTTTATAATCTATCTGATGTGTTAACATTACAAAACTGAGTTTTATTTGAATTAAGATGTTGTGAAGGTCGAAACTTCATAAGCATACAAAGATGAGTAGTGCTTAGATATACATGACAGTTATAAATTGATAGTTCATTTTCATCATATATGATTTCATTTACTTCCATTGCCTTAATCCATAATCAGTTATTTCTGGATGGAGGGAGTACCTCTTTTCAAACTTTTTATACTCTTGCTCCTGTGAGATAAAGAGTTGTTTATTTATTCAAACAGGAAGGGGAGCCAGCGAAGGTGGGAACAAGAGGAAGGTGCACCTTGGGTACTCCTCTGACAGAGACGAGTCGGCAAGTTTTCTGACAGATGTATAGACTGAAAGAGACCCTCATCTAAGTAGAATCTTGCCAGCAATTATACATGTCAAGATTTTATTTTTATTTTTTGCCCAGCTTTTATTTGTCATTTATTCAAACGCTGGAATTTGTTATGAAGAACACACTGCAATTTATCAAATATTAGTTGAATGGTCATGTACCATCTAAGTGTGTCTGATTTAGATGGAAAGTTGGTGTTCCATTTGTAAGACGATAGGGCCCTTTGTTTTGCTTGTTTTTGCAATAGACAATATGCAAATCAAATACAACTTTTCATCAATACATAGATGTAATAGTAGTATATAATCTGTGAAGATTGCTCCCCTCTTTTGGGGTTCTTTGTGTTCTTGAAAGTGATTTACAACCTTTGGTAATCCGTCTGATGTGTTAAATTACAAAACTGAGTTCTATTTGAATTACAAGATTGTGTAGGTTTAAACTAGATAAGCATACAAAGACAATTAAAAAACTTAATTTTGTTTTACAATACCCTATTATCCGGTAGAATCTTAATCATAACATCAGAACATATTGTCATGTGCTATGAAATCTGTGAAACACTTTCAGATCAGGCTTTAAATTGAATTGTTGCTGGTCTAGTGGAAAATGACAATGCATTCAGAGATGAGTAGTGTTTAGATATCCATCATAAAGGATTTCATTTCCTTCCACTGCCTTAATCCATAATTTTAGAAAGTATTTGAACTTAGAAGTTTTACTTCCCATTAATCTTTCTATTATAACCTGCCAATTTTTTATTTCCATAATTACCTCTTTTCAAACTTGATCATGCCAGCTGAAGTGTTGTTTATTTATTCAAACAGGAAGGGGATCCAGCAGAACATGGGCACAAGAGGAAGGTGCACCTTGGGTACTCCTCGGACAGAGACGAGTTAGTGAGTTTTCTGACAGATGTATAATCTGAATGAGGCCCTGATCTAAGTATAATCTTGCCAGCAATTATACATGCCAAGCTTTTATTTTTCATTTGTTGCCTAGATTTTATTTGTAATTTATTCAAACATTGGTATTTTTTTGTGAATAAGGCACTGGAATTTATCAAATATTAATTGAATGTGAATGTACCACCTAAGTGGGACTCATTTAGATGGAAAGTTGATGTTCCAATTGCAAGAGGATAGGGCCCTTTGTTTTGACATTTTTTTGCAATAGAGGATATTATATAGATGTGACAGTAGTATGTAATATCTGTGATGATTGCTCCCCTCTTTGGGGTTCATTATCTTCTTGAAAGTGTTTTACAACCGTTTGTATTCTGTCTGATGTGTTAATATTAGAAGAACTGAATTTTATTTTAATTACATGATTTTGTAGATTGAAACTTGATAAGCATATAGGGATAATTGAACTTGTTTTCATTATGATATAACTGCATTGCCAGCCATTTTTTTACTAATATGTAGTACACTTGGTGTTTTTTTATTGATGAATTTGTTCTCCTCTGTTCAATGCATCTGGGTTGATTTTGTTAATGTATTATCCACTAGGGGTGAAGGAAACGGGATACATCTCCCAGAACAGGAAGCCACGGGTTACTCAGCATGTTCTGGCCCGTCTAGGAGAAAGGACAGGTCCAGTCAATGGCTTATTCCTTTTCAGGTTATTGGGCAGTATGGGCACAGAAGGAATTTTCACAGTTCTGCATATAGAAAAGACTCTTCTCAGAAGAGAGTTTGAGTTTGTGCTGGATGATGCCTATGAAGCACAACTGTTTGTGAGGGCCATTTCCACTGCTGATAATGATGTTCTTGAGAGTGTGTCTGCAAAGGAGAAAGCATTTAGTTTAGCTCACGCGGTTGTCAAGATTTACAAGATTGTTGAGCTCAATCTTGTGCCAAGGAAGGAGGACAAGCTATTGAACATGTCAGTGTTTACATATCCACAGGAATATGACCACCTGTCAGTTGATCGCATGCGTGAACGAAGTTACCCTACTGGATTTTCATGCCAGGTATACCCAATTGAGAAATGGAAGAATTCTCATCTGTCAGAAACAACCATGAACATTCTTGGTGTGCCTGAGGGTATTCCAGCAGGCCTAACTATAGTTGTTGTGAAGTACATGTTCCATACTAGTACTATTTGCTATCCACTCAGGGTTGTTCCATCAGAATTTAGGTTCAAACATGCTGTTGATCAAGATGGGAGCCTGTACATGAAATTTGTCAACCCTGTCAACGCTGAAGCAATGGCACAGAGGAATTACTTTGTTGATAGATTCATCATCAATTTTTATCTTGTCAACAGTGTTACGAAGTGTAGCAAGTACTTTGACAAGGAAAATACAAACAAGGTGCATTACAGGAATCATCCTGATGACTCTTTCGAACCCATCCATACCTCGAACTGAAGAACAAGGATCATTTTCATGTTATCAAGATGTTTTAGTTTAAGGACTTATCTATTATGTTTGTTTATGGCCGCGGAAGATTTCAAACCTCTATCATTATATTCCAGCACCCTAGATCTGTACAATATAACTTTGGGTGTCACCAGCTCTACAAAATATTTGTGTGTTCATTTGTGTTGGTCCTGGGAGAATACCTTTGGCATATGTGAGGCAATATGTGCTTAGCAGAATGTGATGTGCTAAAATTGTGTACTCCCTCTGGTCCATATTAATGGACTCAACTTTATCTAAATTCGTATGAATCTAGTTAAGTATTTAGACAAGATGCAATCGTATCTAGGCAAAGTTGATGCCATTAATATAAACCAGAGCGAGTATGTTTTTTCAGTCCTACAAGGTGATGATGAGAGGTGCTCTGCCCAGCCGATGATTAATTCGCATTTTGTGTCCAAGATCATAATTGGTTGCACGAAAGCATGCACTATTCTTGGTTGTACAGATTTGTATCCCTGGTTTTCGTGTGGGCATCACATATGAGGCTACAACATGGTGTTATTGGATGGAATTAGATGCATCTCTGGTTTCTGGTTGCACCGGCTCATGATGAATCACAGTACATGCTAATGGTAGAACCGATGCGATTGGAACCCGATGGTATATAGAACAGAATTGCAGCAGGTTCTCTATGTTCCAGCACTGTCACTAGTTTGCACACACGCACAACAAGTTAACATAATAGGTTCCAGCAGGTTCTACTAATAAGTACTTTCCGAAGGGTCTTTAGTTGTTGTCAGCCCACCATGATCAGATGCAGTCCACCATCACTATCTGGATTAAAGTCGAAGAGGATGATGTCTCCCTCTTCTATCTTGTACTCCAAGACAATAGAGTCCCACCCACTTGTCAGCATTGCACTGTTTTGAGAACTATCTCATCTTCATCCTCATGTCAATCTTCTTCTCAAATCCAATGGACTCAGCATAGACTTTCACAGGTTCTTCCAGGTACCCTTTTAGATTTTTTTGGGAATGGAGCTCCAAATTCCTGTGAAAGAAGACATATTTGGATAAATTTGAATTCAGAGGCAACAGGACGTGAAATTTTAGTACTCCCTCCGACTCATATTAGTTGACATGGATTTGTCTAAATTTGCATGAATCTAGACACTATTTAGTATACAGGTTCATCCAAATTTTGATAAATCCAAGTCAACTAATATGGGTCGGAGGGAGTATAATAATCATTTATATAGCAAGTACTGAAGGTACCGTTTTGCATCTTTTAGGAATGACATTGGAACTGGTCATCCTATGCACATAGTAATGCATCTTGCCTAAACGAGAACTTTCACAGAAATCATTGAGCAAATCTACTTGTTGCTCATTCAGGTTCATGTCATTGCCAGACATGCAGTGTTCATCAAACAACCTTATCCCAGTATGTCTAGGTCCTACAAGAAACAAGCACAATATGGGATACCGATGAAGCATAGTTTAATGGATTATTTCATACTAATATTATATATAATATTCAAACATCAAAGATTGTTCATAATAGTAGCAGCATATTATACCTCTGAACTTCAGCTTCTTTTTTGTAGAAGCATCTTTGTGAGTCCCCAGCTTCATCTTATTTTTTGAAGAAGAAGCCCGTTGTAGCTTCCTTTGTGAATCAAAAGCATCTTCGCAGGTCCCCAGCTTCATATTCTTCTTTGAAGCAGCAGCATCTTTGCAGGTCCCAGGTTTAGCTTCTTCTTTGAAGTAGCAGTATCTTTGTAGGTCCCCAGGTTCAGCTTCTTCTTTGAAGGAGCAACACCAGTCCCACTGGTAGCCAGCATAATCTTAACTACTGAAGCAGGATCATTAGAGTCATCTTTGTTATTCTTTTCTTTTCCTTTTAGTTTTTATTTATATAGTAAATAAAATTTTCTTTTATATAACTTAGAAATTTTTGAAAAATAACATATTCTTCACAAGTACCTGTCTGCTAGCCTATGCATAAAATTTGGGTTAATTTAGTGAAGTTCTAAAAAATGACAAATTTACAAACAACGCGTTTGGTCCAACCTGAACCCCTTTTTCTAACAATGTGACTTTTTCGACCTTCATGAAATAACCTCAATTTTTTTATACATACTAAAATACACAAACTTAGACACAAGGATTAGGTTTTTCTATTTTTCGATTTTTTTTGAATTTACGATGGCACAGTCAAGGTTATAACAAAATTGCGACGTACAACATGCGTGCCTATGGGATGAGTCTTCATTCTGTAAGACTAGATCCATGATAAACCAACATGTTGGGAGCCTAAAAGTTTTGAGTCACACAACCACAACTTAATGATGGTGTTTATATAGCCCATGCAATGTTGGCATGTGCCCATAGTTGCCAGAAAGTGCCTCATCATGTCTTGTCATAACACTCTTATACTTATATGTATCAACTGGGTAGGATCATGTTAGCCAAGTGTTGAGTCACATGACCACAAGTTGATGAGGGAGTTTTTCTAGCCAACCCACATCTGCACAAGTGTGTGTCATGGCTTGGCTTATATTTAGATGTATCAACTTAGTGGGATCATGTTGACCAAGTGTTAAGCCACACAATCACAAGTTGATGAAGGTGTCTCTAGCCAAGATACAGAGGTTTATAGCCAATGTGATGTTGCCATGGGCCCACATTTGCCACAAAGTGTCTCATCATGTCTTGCATAGCCGTCTTATACTTAGATCTGTTAACTAGGTAGGATCATGTTGTCCAAGTGATGACTCATTCAGCCACAAGTTGATGAAGGTGTTTTAGATAGCTAAGATATGTCTAGATCCCATGCAATGTTGGCATGGACCCACATCTATCACAAGTGTGTATCACGGCTTGGTATAACACTCTCATACTTAGATGTATCAACTAGGTGGGGTCATGTTGGCCAAGTGTTGATTCACACAACCACAAATTGATGAAGGAGTTTCTAGCCAACCTAGAGAGGTTTATAGCCCATGGAGAGAGCTGGCATGGGCCCACATTTGCCACAAAGTGTCTCATCATGTCTTGCCATAGCAATCTTATAGTTATATCTATCAAGTAGGTAGGATCATGTTGGCGAAGTGTTGACTCATACAATAAGTTGATGAAGGTGTTTCTAGACAACTAAGATATGTCTAGATCTCATGCAATGTTGGCATGGGCCCACAAAGTGTCTCATCATGCCTTGGCATAGAATTCTTATACTTAGATCTATCACATAGGTAAGATCATGTTGGGCAAGTGTTCACTCATATTAGAATAACAATTTGATGAAGGTTTTTCTAGACAACTAAGATAGGTCTAGATCCCATGTTGGCATGGTTCGGCATCTGCCACAAGTGTGTATCATGGCTTGGAAAGTTTCAACTTCTTTGACCAAAGGATACATGTGTTCCTGCAAGACTATATCAATGTCCATGGATATGCTCTCATTTAGGCTTCTAAGTCATGCATGATACGTACTAACTGTAATTATTTTGATCATAGAAAATTTAAAACATACTTCATATATGTGCATTTTGATGGAATATAGTCAGGTGGGGATCCCCTCTTGAAAGCTTCAAAAAAACTTTATATTGGTCAAATATGGTGTGTCATTTTGTATGCTATTATGGGAATGCATTTTGGTTATTATGTGCATTGAAGTATGTACACATTTTTGTGAAAGCAATATTTGTGTGTTGTCTGAGAGATGAAAATAGTGTATATTTTCGTCAAATTACCAGAATAAATTTAACAGAAATCATATAAATTCCGCAAAAATCATATAAATTCAGCAAAAATTATAGAGATCTAGGTAAGGTTATAACATGTCCCTTAGAAGGTTTCCGCATTGTATGAAACATTACATTAACATAATAAAATGACATTCAGTAGTTGCCACTGCAAGTGAAATAAGAGTATATAGGAATGCGAGATGCTGGCACTCTTTTTGCCCTTTTGGCTCTTCATGCTCGTCTTCCTCTGCTACCAGATGCTCCCCCCGGAGTAGCTAGAGATCTTGCACCTGCAAGAGCTGCAGTTCTTACAGCTGGTTGAGACCTTGCAATTGAGGGGGCAGCTGCAGTTCCATGTGACGCAGGGGCAGATGGAGGGGTAGTGGCAGTTGCATCTATACCAATCCATCTCATAGAGTCTGTCATATATTTCTTAAACTTTCTACCTTGCCTTCTTATCTCCACAACCTCTGAATCTTCCCCTTTTTTATTATTATGTGCAACGTATTCCACGTCACTCTATGAATCTGACAGTATAATATATTTCACTTCACCGTCTTGTCCTGGAGCTGCTGGATTTGGTTGCTGGTCATGGCCCAAAGCTGCTGGCATGTGATGATGATCTTGACCTAAAGATGAAAAATCTACACCTTGTGTACGATTCACCACTTGAGTTATACTGGTTCTGTCATTATCACATCATCTTCATCACTTTCTATTTGCACTGGTCTTTTATTGAATGATTTCTTCTGCCTCAATGGGCAACATCTGGTTCATACTCAGTGGGTTTAACTGCAGTTATGATAACATCTGGCTCTTCCTCTCCATCACTCAATTCCCACACTTAATCCTTGAAAGCACACATGATGCTACTATGCTTACTGTCTTCCTCACCGTGGTACTCAACATACACATCAGCCACCCTCCCAGGGCGAACATAATGAGCCATCGCGACACAACCACTGTCATCATAGAGCAACACCAACCCATCCATAAGATCTTTCCCCGGAATAAGAAAATATAATTTTATCGTTTCCTTTGATGACATATGATCTTTAACAAATCCTTTGACTTCCTACAGCAAAAGTTTTTTCCTCTCTATCTATGAAAGCGCATCATCTCCTCCAACGTAGTCCATATTTGGCCCAACTTTGATGAACTCCCCTCCGAAATGAAATCTCACCAACAAAATTTCCCTAGGGTCCATGAATTAGCTGAAATAAAAATACAATGTGATAGAATTTAGGAGACCATAGTTAAATTCAACACAAAAATCAGCAAAATCAGAAAAAATCCACCCCTTTCCGTCACCAAAACCATCCCAACAATAGTAGTGGCAAACCCTATCAGTACTTGCGCAACTACGTTGTGTAGAAGAGAGGGGGTCAATAACATAACCTTCATTTACCTCGAGTCGTCGCGTCGTGTTGATTGTCGCAACCGCCACGATGAACCGCCCATCGTGGTTGCCATCGCCAGAGAAGGAACCAGGGAATCGGGGGTCATGGAGTATATAATGTGAAGGCTGGCCCAATAGTGGCCCAAAACCTGACCTACACCGTAATTTGTGCATATAAAATCATTCACACGGGATATATCACAGATGCGTGATATCGGGCATAAAACCACATACTATCATCGCTCGTACCACTATGATGTGCTAGCGTCGGTGTACTTACTCAAACATCATCATTATATAATAGTATAATAAGTAATAAACATGGCTAAGGTACGGTTTTCATGTCCTACAAGGTTTGCACACCATGCTCAGGTCTATTCGAAGTGCAATTTTTAATGAATTCATTTCACACGTTCCACCTTTACTCATAGCACTTTTAGAATGATGTATGGTAGCTTTCAGATTTATGCAAAGAATGAGAACATTGCGTGGGCTCTAAACCTATCTGAGTTGGCTAGAAACAGCATCAACATGTGGTTGTATGATTTTCTAGCTAACTAAGAGAGGTCTATAGCCCATGCAATGTTTGCATGGGCCCACATTTGCTACAAAGTGTCTCATCATGTCTTGGCATAGCAGTCTTGTACTTAAATCTATCAAGTAGGTAGGATCATGTTGGCCAAGTATTGGCTTATATACAACAACAAGTTAATCAAGGGTTTTCTAGACACCTAAGATAAGTTTAGATTCCATTCAATGTTGGCATGGGCCCACATCTGCCACAAGTGTCTCATCATGTCTTGGCATAGCACTCTCATAATTAGATGTATCAACTAGATAGGATCATATTGGCCAAGTGGTGAGTCACACAACCAAAGGTTGATGAAGGAGTTTCTAGCCAACCCAGAGAGATCTATAGCCCATGCAATGTTGATATGGGACCACATTTGCCACAAAGTGTCTCATCATGTCTTGGCATAGTAGTGTTATACTTAGATCTATCAACTAGGTAGGATCATGCTATCCAAGTGATGTCTCATACAACCACAAGTTGATGAAGGAGTTTCTAGCCAACCTATAGAGGTTTATAGCCCATGCAATATTAGCTGGGGCCCACACCTGCCACATATGTTTGTCATGGCTTGACATAGCACTCTCATACTTAGATGTATCAACTGGGTGGGATCATGTTGGCCAAGTGCCGAGGCACACAACCACATGTTGATGAAAAAGTTTGTACCAACCGAGATAGGTCTATAGCACATGCAATGTTGGCATGGGCCTGCATTTCCTGCAAAGTGTCTGATCATGTCTTGGCATAGCAGTGTTATATATTGAGATCTATCAACTAGGAAAGATCATGTTATCCAAGTGATGACACATGCAACCACAAGTTGATGAAGGTGTTTCTAGAAAGCTTAGATAGGTCTACATTTCATGCAATGTTGGCATGAGCCCACATCCGCCACAAGTGTGTGTCATGTCTTGGCATAACATTCTCATTCTTAGATCTATCAAGTAGGTAGGATCATGTTGGCCAAGTGCTGAACCACACAACCACAAGTTGATGGAGTTTCTAGCCTACCAAGAGAGGTCTATAGCCTATGCAACCACATTTGCCACAAAGTATCTCATCATGTCTTAGCATAGCAGTGTTACACTTAGATCTATCAACTAGGTAGGATAATGCTATCCAAGTGATGACTCATTGTAAGGTTCCCAACCTTTAATAAGGTGGAGATCCGTGTGTTTACAATGCTAGTCCCTGGATCAATAGCTAGCATCGACAGTTAAGATGTAATATCAAGAACAAAGGTCATAATAAAACTTTATAACCAGGAATAACATAATTTATTACATCTTACATAGCTCATTTGGCTATCTCATTACAATAGAGCAGAATACAACAATAGCATGGGGTCCTTCATCTTCGAAGTGCCACAGGCAGACATGTTGGTTGTAGACTTGTAATCCTAATCATTAAACTTCACTAATATCAATCAAACCTACAACATAACAAGTTACAGCCACAAGGGTCAATACATTTGAATTGTATTGGCAAGTGATACTATGGTAGTATATTGGAGTCTATCATCTATATGCATTTGGCAAAGTGGAGTTGAGGCTTGCATTGCTCAAAATAGATTTTCCTTATCATTTGAAAACACTAAGTTTTGCTTTGACAAAATCTTTCCCAAGGCATCTCCCAATAGAAATTGGTGATCCTTCAATCCCTTGTTCACCCACAAGTTTTTAACTTAGAAATTTGGATGATGAGATTCTTGATAGCTTCCATGTCTTGATGCTCAAATTGTCCTTTACCAAGGACATGGCTAAGTACTTAGATTTTACACTCTGTAGAGGTGGTGCACTTTCCCCACAAGACTTGGTTTCACCAAGACAAGATCTTCGAAGCCTTCCTTAGACCAGAATGGACGCGCTCCAACCTATCAATCCCCTACCACCAACTGTCCATTTGGCTAAGTTATTGCAACCTATATGATCCAGGCAGAGCCCATAATGCCAAGTGGCTGCACTTGAAGCTTCTCAACATTTGACATCTCAAATCTCTTTGTTCCTGGGTGGCCATCCACAAGTGAGATACACAAGGTAAACCATAGAAATGGGCCTTGTGAACCACTCAACACAAACCATTCCTTCCATTCCACCCAGGTGATTCATTCACTTAGTTGTTTTATTAAACAAAACACAAGTCCTCAGACTTAGAAATTTTCCATAGCATGAATATATATTCCACCCTTGTTTTCTACTAGCTAAGCTAAGCATGATAGTAGTAGGAATCTTAACTTAGGAAATTTCTACTAAGGTTTCATCTACTAGGATTTCCCATGGCATAGTTTACACTTAGCAAAATTCCATGCAAGTCCTACTTAGAAATATCACTAATGCATAGTGAAAATAATGGGACAAAAGTATGAAGCATCACTTGCCTTTTTAGTAGAGGGTATAAGTTCACTCCTTGATCTTTGCAATGTTCACACACTTCAAGTCACTACAATTCAATCAAGCAAACAATATTTCAATCTACCATTCAAGCAACACATCACATAAAATGATAGAAACAAAACAATTGTAGAGGGAGTGTCCCAACCTTTATTAATATAAGGTGGTATCCCCTGTGTTTACAATGCTAGTCCCTGGATCAATAGCTAGCATCCACAGTTTAGATGTAATAACATATGTTTATTACATCTTTACATAGCTCATTTGACTATTACATTACATTGCAGCGGAATAACTATAGTCATGGGTCCTTCATCTTCAAAAGTGCCACAGGCAAATGTTGGTTGTAGACTTTGTAATCCTAATCAACATACTTCACTAAATCAATCAAACCTGCAACATACAAGTTACAGCCACAAGGGTCAATACATTTGAATTGTATTGGCAAGTTTCACTTCTTTGTTGAATATGAGTGGATCCTATTATTACATGCATATTTGGCTAAGTAGAGTTTTAGGCTCATTTGCACAAAGCAATAATTTATCCCATCTTTTCAAAATGGTTTTGGTCCTTTGTCAAATCTCTTTTTCCAAGTCCCTTGAACTCCTTGGTAGACACTCAAGTGTTCAAGTTCTTGTCAAAAATCCCTTGAGCTCCTTGGTAACCCCAAGTGCATCAAGTTTTATAAAATCTCATGAGTTCTTGGTAACCCCAAGCACATCAAGCTTAACAAAATCTCTTTGAATTCCTTGGTAGACACTCAAGTGCATCAAGTTTTTATTTTAGAAGTTAGAATGTCGAGATCTCCCATGGTTCAAACTTTAGTTGCTCAGTATTGTCCATAACCGGGGACACGGCTAAGTACTTAGATTTTATTATCTTCTGCAGAAGGAGTACACTTTACCCACATGTCACAATCCCATCCTTTTGCCACCAGTGGCCTACTGGATTAGTGCTCACCAAGATGGAGTACTGGAAGATTGAGAATGTGACGAAGTCTTTCCAAAGGGTCCTCCCATACACCATTGCTAGCTTGTCTTCAGCACCCATGAAGCATTCCAGATCCCCATGTCCAGTAAACTGAAGACAATGCATGGGTCTTCCCAATGCAGTTGACTAAGCCAGAGCCATAATAGCATGTGGTTGCACACGAAAGCCACAATTGGAGAAACATGTTCAATCTCTAAGTTTCCTAGGTGGTTTTCTTTTGGAGCACAACACAAAGTGATTCCCATAGACATGGTTCCTTTTGTTGCCACCTTCTCCAAAACTTAGAGTAGCCTCCACCTAGGTGGTTCATTGTGTCCTTGTTTTATTATGTAAAACACAAGTCCTTTTCTCAACCTTTGTAAAAATCTCACATGTGTCTCTTTTCAAAATATAGCATGGCTAAGCATGTGACAACTACATTGTTTTCTCTAAGGAATTTATAGGGTATCCTATTAGGATTTAGCATAGCATAAGTATAAAATTTGTTTTCATGCATGTTTCAAAATCCACTAAGTATAATGAAAATAGTAGGACTTTGGATGATAGTGTAACTTGCCTTTCTTTTGGTAGGGAATGATGGTTTACTCCTTGATCTTTCTAGTCTCACACTTTTCTAATTTCACTACAATCAATCAAGCAAGCATAGTATCAAGTATCATTCTAAACCAATAATCATTCAACAATTCACATACACAAAACAATGGGATCTAAGTCATGCATGTAAGCATGCAAGAGATGGTTCTATTTGCAAATATGGTCTCCACTAGGCTTCTAAAATTTGTAAGTTTCAAAATTGGTCATTTTCTAAAGTGGTAAAGTCAATTGCAAAAAGGGTTTTGTTCAAAATCCATTTTTAAATCCAATCATCATTTTATGTGGTGGAAAATATTTTTATCAAGGTGACACTTTTAAGTTGTTCACCAAATGAGTTGCTATTGCAAAACTTGGTGTTTATGGTCAGTAGGTTTGGTCCAAACATTTTCCCAAAGTTTTTACTCCAAAAACATTTTTTTATAATAAAACCATTATTTTCATTTGGCTAGGAATGGCTAAGTCAAATAATCCATCCCAAATTTTATCAAATATATTTCCAAGACCATGGGTTGGTTCCTAGGGTCAGTAAGTTCACAATAAATCATTTTGCAAAGGTTTTAAACTCAAAAACAATTTTGAATCATTTTTCTAGTCTTAACAAGCATTCAAAAGTTTCTGCAAAAACCAACAAGCTAACAGATACTATTTGATAAACCAAAGGCATGGTTGGCTAGGGTTTGTTCTACTGATTCCAACGGTACCAAATTTGCAATTTTTGGACGTGTGGATCGAAAGTTACAAAGGTTTGAAATTGCAACTTAAATCTGTTTTTCAAACTCTGTTTTAAACATACTGGCGACAACGGCGCTTTTTAACTGGTCGGTACCGGTTCGGCCGGATCAGCAACGCGGTGTGTTGGATCAAATCAAATCGTGTGGTCCAGAGGGCGTACCCTTTCGCGGTTAAGTGATTCTATCGTGCTCGCCCGATCTAGATCGAACGGCTCTAACTGCCTTGCCAAAAGCTGGCGGCGCTAAGACAACGGCGAGCGGCGGAGCGGCCAGATAGTGGCGGCGCTGGCGTTGCAGGAAGCGAAAAAGGGAGGGAGTAAGCTCACCAGATTCGCAGGAGGCTGGGGAAGTTCTTCGTGTGGTCGTCGGGGCAAGGGGCGCTCTGGTACAGCTGCGATTGCTCGCCGGAGTAGAGAACCACGTCGGGTGGTTCTGTCCGCGGTCAGAGTCGGTGTTGTGGTTCACGAGATGACAAACAGAGGACTTGGTTAGTTGCGCAAGACCAAGACAAAGATGTTTGCGTGATCGAGAAGGCGCGGGGCGGTCAGTGTTTACCGGGGAGGTCGTCGGAGAGGTTGCAGACGCGACGGCGTTCGGAAGCTTGTCATAGCCGACGCTCTGGGGCGCCCGCGGTCGAACGAATAGTACTGGGAGATGCGCTAAGGAGTGGTGAGTCTCCTAGTGTGTTCAGGGAGGCACAGGGCAGTGTCGAGTCACCGGAATCGGCACCGGACCTCGTCGGAACAGAGGGTGGTCTCTGGCGAAATTTGGCAGCCTGAGGGCGAGTCGAGGTGGGGCGACAGAGGGGAAAGGAGGAGGAGGCGCTGGCGATTAATAGCGTGCAGTCACGGCGAGGTTAAGGCGCGTCATTACTGCGAATTGAAGCCGCGACATCAACGGCAGAAACGGCCGGCGTGGTCGCCGCGAGGAAGAAGGAGGAGTGGAAAAGTGGGGTCCGCTGGTCAGTGGGAAAGGAGCGAGGGGAGGGTCCACTGGTCATTGGTTCTGCGGGTCAGATACTGGGTGCGAATCGTTTTTCTTCGGGGAGGAATAGCTGGGCTGGTTCTGGGCCTTAGTGGGCTGCTGGGTTGGGTCAGGTCCAAATCCATTTTTTTTTCTATCTGCTGGCTTTTCTTTTTCTATAACTTTTCCTGTTTTGAAATTCAAACAACCAAACATCATTCAAATTGGTTCAAACAATTTCCAAGCTTTGTGACTTTGAATTTGGTTCTGTTCAGTAGTATAAACCAAATTCCACAGCCAAAATTAATAATTTTATTTTAGGTCCATTATTAATTAATAAACAGACCATTGCTATTCAATCAAAATATAATTTGATGTTTATTTTAAAACTCCATTTTGAAATCTAATTATTTCCAAAACCAAATCAGTAGGTTTTATTTGGGAATAAAATACTTAGAAAACTTATCTTTAAATAAATAAGTTTTGTTATTTTGGAAATAGTAAAACCTTTATTAATAAAACTTGGATTATTAAATCCTTATTGATTTTATTAAATAAACTCTTACTATTTTATCAAAACAAAATGTTTTATTTCCAAAGCTTGGTTAAGTCTTAATTTGGCTTTGTGAAATAATTTCTTATTTTAAAATCCTTCCTTTTCTTTTGGAAGTTAAATCCTTTTATCTAAATGATTCAAAATAGTAATTCCAAATATTTTATTTTCCTTTTATATATGTTTAACCTTTTAAATCCCTTTAGGATTTTATTTAATCCAAATAGGTTTGAAGTTCCATTTAAATTCAAAAAGTTTCTTCTGGCCCTGAAAATCAAACAAAGTTTTATTTTATTCATTTATTTTCACATTACAAGATTTGGAAAATCTTGGGATGTGACAACAATGCATGCAAGCATGCCAAAGATTGTTTTATTTGAGAAAGTGGTTTCTAATGGTTCATAAACATTTGAAAGCACCTAATGGTGATTTTATATAGTGGCAAAGTCATTTGCAAAAGTCTTCACTTCATAAACCATTTTTAAACCAAGTCATTATTTTATATGGTGAAGAAATGCTTTTAATAAGGAAAAATTCTATAGGTTTCACAAAATATGTTTTCAAACCACAAAACCTTGTGGTTAGGGTCAGAGAGTTTATATCCAAAACATTTTCCAAAGGCTTTCCTCCAAAATCATTTTTAACAAATAAACCATTTTTTTATTTGACTAGAAATGGTTTAAATCCAAGATTCATTCTTTTGCTTCACCAAATACATTTTTGAAACCACAATTTGTTTCCTATGGTCAGTAGGTTCAAAACACATCATTTTCCAAAGATTTTATCCTCAAAATCATTTTGGAATAATTTTTATAACCTAAACAAGCATACATAAGTTTCTGCAAAAACAAACATTTTACCAGAAGCTTTTTACTAAACAAAGTGCATGGTTGGCTAGGGCTTGTTTTTCTGAATCCATTGATATAAAGTTTGCAAAATTTGGACTTGTAGATTAAAAGTTATGCAATTTACAAAATCACATATCTAATAGATCAAATCTGTTTTAATTCAAATCGACAGAGACACGTGGTGTGTTTTAATTCGCTGATACCGCTTCGCTCGGATCACGCTCTCTGGTGCGTTGGATCAAGTTAGATCGAGCGGCACAGGTTGCGTACCTCTTCGGCGTTAAGTGAATCTATCTAGGCCCTACGATCCAAATCTGACGATGCGCAGCAGCTGGTCAAGAACGGGCGGCGCAAGCGACGGTGGCTGGCGGCGGCGCGGTCAGACGGCGGCGAAGCTGGCGATGCAGGAAGCGAGGAAGGAAGGGAATATGCTCACCGTGTTCGCCGAAGCTTGGGGAAGCTCAAGGTGGTACTGGCTAGTGAAGGGGCGCACGAGATTGTCCTTAATCGCTCACCGGAATTGAGCTGGGCCTCGGGTGCGGTCAGACGTCGACGAGGCGACGATATACAGCGTGCTAAGGCAAATAAAAGGCACCGTTAGGTTCGTATGGATGCCGCGATCTTGTGAGTATCCAAGAGGGGGTAAGGGGCGGTCTAGACTCACCAGTAGCGCTCGCCGGAGTTGCGGGGTTCTTCGGTGGCGCTCAGACAAAGACGGAGGCGAGGTTGTGGGGCAAGCGAGAGGGGCTGGAGGCACTGGAGTGTGCGCCAGAGTCTGGGGAAGATGTTAGCGTGCTCGAGGAGGCGAGGAGTGGCACGGGGCTGTCGGAATCGACGCCGGAGAGTCGTCGGACAGAGGACGGTGCAGAGAAGAATTGGGCGGCCTGGGGGCACGCTAAGGTGGGGCGACAAAGGGGAAAGAGAGAGGAGGGAGAGGCATTTTAACTAGCGTGGTCACGGCGAGGGATTAACGCAGCGTTAAGGAGAATTCAAGCAGCGGAGTTAGTGCAGCAACGGCAGCGGAGTTGGGGGAGGAAGAGGTCGTCGCGGGTAGGAGAGAAAGGCAGGTGTGGGGCGGTCTGTCATGTGAGAGAGAAAGGGGAAGTGGGGCCTGGTCGTCAGCGTCTCTGCGGGTTTGTTTCTTGGTGTGAAGCGTTTCTCTGCGGGAGAGGAGTAGTGGGTTAGGTTGGGCTTAGTAGGGCCAGGCTAGTTGGGCTGGGTCCTTTTCTTATTTTTTCTGTTCTGTTTGTTTTTCTTTTTCTCTTTTGATTTTTATTTTGATTTTGAATAAGCAATGGTTTCAAAACTTTGCCAGATTTTGTGCAGGTTTAATTATTGATTTGTAAAACATTCTGATATCAATTTTGGGAATTTAATTTATTCTTTTTGGGGTCTTTTTAATTAATAAAAAGGGCACTTGTTTTAAAACAAATAGGATTTAATAATGTCTTTATTTTCCATTTGACTTCTAAATTCTTCCAAAACCTTTCAGTAAGTTTTGTTTACTTCAAAGGGTGTCAAATAATTCATCTTGAATTATTTGGAGGATATTTAATATGATTCATTGATCATTTAAGATTGGGTATTTGTTTTGATTTCAATGGAATTTTGATATGGTTTTAATTCCCTAAATTTTACTTGGAAGATTTATTTTATTTAAGTTGATTAAACAACTTTTATTTCACTTGGGTAAATTCCAAATATCATTTTCTCATTATTTAAATTATTGTTCTTATTAGAGATTTATCTTCATTAAGATAGGGATAGAATGGTTATTGCCATTTTATTTTATTTGGAAAATTCTTATTTGGATTGGGATTATAATCATTCCATTTGCTTAATGGATTAGGCCAAGATTTAGTTAGGATCTTTGAATATTTAATAATTCTTTCTTCATCTTATAAAATCCATATCTTTTTATTTAGAGATCCAAACTTGGTGATTCCAATTTGTAAATTCTTGTTTAATGTTTGTTTATCCTTTTTAATTCCCTTTAGGATCATTTGCTCACCAATTGGTATGGGTTTCTAGATAGGTTCTTTATTAGCTTTGGGAAATCAATTTCTCATCTTAATAAATTCATAAGATTTTATTTATGGTTCCAAATTGATTGAAACCAATTTCTATGGTCTTATCTTATTTCTATTTGTCTTTCTGGATCATTTGTGAATGTTTGTTGACAAGTTTTTATATGGATCCAAACCATAGACTTGGAGATAACTTGGAAATGATTTTGAGTCCATTAGGGTTTTAGGATTTGGATTTATTTTCCAAGTGTTTAAATTTACAAATACATTCATTGAGGAATGCATTTCCCTTGATTTGGATTTTGTTGGATTCAAACTTTTACCAAAGTTTGTTCAAGATGAGGTTTTAAGTTTCCTTTTAGAAACAAAAGTTTCTTTTCACCCTGATTTTCAACAAAAATTTATTTTGTTTATTTTATTTTTCACATTACAAGATTTGGAAAATCTTGGGATGTGACACTCATACAACCACAAGTTGATGAAGGTGTTTCTAGACAGCCCAGATAGGTTTACATCCCATGCAATATTGGAATGGGCCCACATCTGCCACAAGTGTGTCATGGCTTGGCATAGCACTCTCATACTTAGATGTATCAACTGGGTGGGATCATGTTGGCCAACTGCAGAGCCACACAACCAAAAGTTGATGGTATTGTTTCTAGCCAACCCACAGAGTTCTATAGACAATGTAATGTTGGCATGGGCCCACATTTGCCACAAAGTGTATCATCATGTCTCTGCATGTAAGTGTTATACTAATATCTATCAACTGGGTAGGATCATGTTGGCCAACTGCTGAGTCACACAACCATAAATTAGTGAAGGTGTTTCTAGACAGCTTAGATAGGTCTACATCCCATGCAATGTTGGCATGGGCCCACATCTGCCACAAGTGTGTGTCATGTCTTTGCATAATATTCTCATTCTTAGATGTATCAACTGGGTGGGATCATGTTGGCCAAGTGCTGAGCCACACAACCACAAGTTGATGAAGGAGTTTCTAGCCAACCAAGAGAGGTCTATAGCCCATGCAAACCATATTTTCCACAAAGTGTCTCATCATTTCTTGGCATAGCAGTCTTATACTTAGATCTATCAACTAGGTAGGATAATTCTATCCAAGTAATAACTCATACAACCACAAGTTGATGAAGGTGTTTCTAGACAGCTTAGATAGGTATACATCCCATGCAATGTTGGCATGGGCCCACATCTGCCACAAGTGGGTGGGATCAACTGGGTGGGATCATGTTGGCCAACTGCTGAGCCACACAACCATAAGTTGATGGTGGTGTTTCTAGCCAACATTAATAGTGTTAGACCTGAATGATGCATACATTACCCCTCCGTGAAATATTCATATTGTTTAAATTACAAATTCATAAGCCATGTTTTGATGTATTGATGCTAGCTAAATGGACTCAAATTTGGCACAAGGGTGTATCACCATGTGCCTAATGGTGCTATCATTGTATCTAGCCTAACGTATGCTAGCATTGTACCCAGAGAGGTCTATATCCAATGCAATATTGGCATGGGCCCCCATCTGCCACAAAGTGGCTCATCATGTCTTGCCATAGTAGTGTTATATTTATATGAATCAACTATAGGTAGGATCATGTTGTCCATAGTGATGACTCATGCAACCACAAGTTGATGAAGGTATTTCTAGACAGCTGAGATAGGTCTAGATCAGCCACAAGTGTGCTATGCCTTTGGATGATGCACACTTGTAGGACGTATAGCCTCATGCCAACATTGCATGGGTTCTTAACCTATGGGAGTTGTCTATGATCACCTTCATCATCTTTGTGGTTGTATGAGTCAACACTTGGTCAACATGATCCCACCTAGTTCTTATATCAAAACTATACAACTACTATGCCAAATAATGACATTGATTCTAAGTATAAAAGTGGTATTCCCATGGCATGATGCACACTTGTGCCTCATATATCCAAACATTGCATTGGGCTCTAGACCCATGGCATGATGCATATTCCATATTTCTGGCTAACTTTCTCTCCTTTTATTCTTTCTTACAGTGGGAAAACGTGGCCATGATCCTTGTCTTCGTGCCATCCCACGAACGGATCTTTATCCGCGCGACTCGCTCCAGTTTGTAACAACAGAACCAGAGCTAGACATTGACTAAATCAACCAACTAAAACGGCTAAGTGCTAACCTGACGAAACTGAAACTCTGACAGACTAATACCTAAATTGAAGCCAAGCGCGTCGAGCGTGGCGTCCAACTTCGCGTTCCAGGCTCTAGCCTCTAGGTGCCTAACAGAGTCCGTAGAGGGCCTTGTGCAGGAGCATCACCTAGTGCTCCTGTCCAGCCACGACGAACCATGGCCAGTAGACTTGACGTCTATATGGTGCAGAGCCCACCCCCGGTGCGCGACGAGCGCCACCAGGAGCTGCACGGATTCAGCCGTGCAACAGGCGCAAAGGCCTCCGCCACGTCGATGCCCTACTGCTACACATATCTCTTTTGGCGACGAGGCGAGGTGGGTGTTCGCCTGCACGATGCCGTCCATGGTGCGCATGGTCATCAGGTGTGCCTCATGGCGAGGCAGATGTGATGGCGGCACTACTTCAGCTTCTGGTGTTAGAGAGGCTAGCTCGGTGCCCGAGGATGACACTGCCGGCGACGTGTGCTCTGCGGGAGCTGGTGTCGATGGAGATGCCGGCGAGTCCTGGCCTGCCACCTCAGGTGTAGCGGTACGCAGTGGAGTCGAGTGCACGTAGCATTCCACCGTGAACACCGTGCTCACAGGGTTGTCCTCGTGCATGCTCTAGTCCCAGTTCGTGTCCTCGTCAAAGACTATGTTCCGTGAGCGTGCACACGCTTGGCGACGGGATCGTAGACACGGTATCCTTCATGCCGCTCTCATAGCCTATGAAGACCGTTGGCGTGCTCCGGTCGTCCAGCTTCTTCAGGTGAGGATGCGCGCTCTTCACGTACGTGCGCGACATAGCCGAAGGTCCGCAGATACCAAGACTCATATGGTGGCATGCCGGTGACGCTGCGCATGAACGCCCGGTTCAGCACGAATACCGCTATCATCATGGTATCGCCCCAGAAGTAATTTGGCATGCCCTTCACCTTCAGCATGCTTCTAGCCACCGCTACGACCATCTGGTTGCGCCACGCGATCACCCCGTTCTGCTGGGGTGATTATGGCATCGTGAGGTGGCGCTTGACGCTGGTGTCGTCGCACTGTGCACAGCAAACGTGGCTGACACGTGAACTCACCGACACGGTCCGTGCGCAGTACTCGGAGCTTGCGCCCGCTCTTCGTCTCCGCTGCAGCTTGGTCCTCGGTGGCCGACATGAAGGTGCGGTGCGCACCCCTGTTGATGGTGAATAGAACGGAGTCCAAGAACTAGGGAGAGGCCCTGGTGATCAACATCAAGCGCAGGCTTCGCCATGTTACACGCTCCTTGTTGCATAGAAAGGCTTCACTAGTAAATTCAGAGCGAGTGTGATTATGAGAGAATGAACAGAGACAAGTATTTTGTGCAACACAAACTTCCTAGTCTAGGGTGACATTATAGACCTATATCTGAGTAAGTTAGAAACACCTTGATCACCTTCTAGTTTAATGAGTAAACGATTGGTCAACGTGATCCCAACTAGTTGTTAGATGTAACTATATCATTGCTATGCCTAGCCATGATGCTTGTGGCAAATATGGACCCACAACAACATTTCATTGGGCTCTAAAATTAAACAATCTGAGTTGCCTAGAAACAACTGACCAACTTGTAGTAGTATGAGCCAACACCTGCTCAAACCTGATCCCACCTAGTTATACTTAGATCTAGCAAGTAGGTAGGATCATGTTGGCCAAGTGATGCCACATACAACAACAAGTTGTTGATGGTGTTTCTATCCAGCCCAGAGGTGTCTAGACCCCATGCATGCAATGTTGGCATGGCCCCACATTTCCGACAAGCTCGTGTGTGGCATGCCTTGGCATAGCACTCTTATAGCTAGATCTATCAAGTGGGTGGGATCATGTTGGCCAGGTGTAGTGACTCACAAAACCACTAAGTTGATGATGGTGGTTCTACCCAGCCCAGAGAGGTCTAGAACCCATACAATGTTGGCATGGCCCCACATTTGACACAAGCTAGTGTGTGTCATGGCTTGGCATATAAAAATTATAGCTAGATCTAGCAAGTAGGTAGGATCATGTTGTCCAGGTGTGATGACACATACAACAACAAGTTGGTGAAGGTGTTTCTATCCAGCCCAGAGAGGTGTCTAGACCCTATGCATCCAATGTTGGCATGGCCCCACATTTTCCACAAGCTAGTGTGTGTCATGCCTTAGGATAGCACTCTTATAGCTAGATCTATCAAGTGGGTGGGATCATGTTGGCCAGGTGTAGTGACTCACACAACCACTAAGTTGATGATGGTGTTTCTAGCTAGCCCAGAGAGGTCTAGACCCCATGCAATGTTGGAATGGCCCCATATTTCCACAAGCTAGTGTGTGTCATGGCTTGGCATAGCAATATTATAGCTAGATCTAGCAAGTAGGTAGGATCATGTTGGCCAGGTGTGATGACACATACAACAACAAGTTAGTTAAGGTGTTTCTATCCAGCTCAGAGAGGTGTCTAGACCCCATGCATGTAATGTTGGCATGGCCACACATTTTCCACAAGATAGTGTGTGTCATGCCTTGGCATAGCACTCTTATAGCTAGATCTATCAAGTGGGTGGGATCATGTTGGCTAGGTGTAGTGACTCACACAACCACTAAGTTGATGATGGTGTTTGTAGCCATCCCAGAGAGGTCTAGACACTATACAATGTTGGAATGGCCCCACATTTGCCACAAGCTAGTATGTGTCATGGCTTGGAATGGCAAAATTATAGCTAAATCTAGCAAGTAGGTAGGATCATGTTGGCCAGGTGTGATGACACATACAACAACAAGTTGGTGAAGGTGTTTTTATCCATCCCAGAGAGGTGTATAGACCCCATGCATGCAATGTTGGCATGGCCCCACATTTTCCACAAACTAGTGTGTGTCATGCCTTGGCATAACACTCTTATAGGTAGATCTATCAAGTGGGTGGGATCATGTTGGCCAGGTGTAGTGACCCACACAACCACTAAGTTGATGATGGTGGTTATAGCCATCCCAGAGAGGTCTAGACCCCATGCAATGTTGGTATGGCCCCACATTTGCCAAAAGCTAGTGTGCATCATGGCTTGGCATAGAAAAATTATAGCTAGATCTAGCAAGTAGGTAGGATCATGTTGGCCAAGTGATGACACATACAACAACAAGTTGGTGAAGATGTTTCTATCCAACCCAAAGAGGTATAGAGAACATATGCATGCAATGTTGGCATGGCCCCACATTTGCCACAAGCTAGTGTGATGAGTCATACAACAACAAGTTGCTGAAGGTGTTTCTATAAGTGTTATAATAAGATCTATCAACCGGGAAGGATCGTGTTATCCAAGTGATGACTCATACAACCACAAGTTGATTAAGGTGTTTATAGGCAAATAAGTACCCACAACAACATTGCATGGGATCTAAAATTAACCAATCTGAGTTGTCTCGAAACAACTAACTTGTACTAGTATGAGCCAACACTTGCTTAAACATGATCCCACCTAGTTGTTAATTCTAATTAACTAAATAACTGCTATGATTGACACTTGTACCTCACATAGCCTCATCCCAACATTGCATGGGCTCTAGACTAATCTGAGTTGGCTAGAAACCCTTTCGCATTTTGCCTTTGTAATTGGTGTCCTATTTTCCATAAAATGTAACATTTGGAATATTGAAATAATAAGGTATACCACTACTAGGAAAACGGCTATAGGTAATCCACACTTCTGTGGCGCACTTTCTAGTGGTGCCTCACGGGTAAAATAGGCGTGGCGCACTGCCCACAGGTGCCCTACGGCTAACTGTCATAAGCGTGGCGCGCATGTGGGTGGTGCGCCACGGCTATGTGTGGGCCAGGGCACATGTGGCCACAGCACACATACCGGTAGCGCACTAGGTCAAGGTGTGCTACGGATGTGCCACTTAGCCGTAGCGCACCTTGACCTAGTGCGCTACGGGCATGTGTGCTGCAGCAACTGGGTCAACTTAGCCGTAGGGCACTCTGCCCTAGTGCCCTACGGCTAAGTGGCCTGCAACAACTCCACCCCCCCTCCCGTGGATCGACTTTTTAGGTTTTGCAAAAAATAAAAGAAAATAATAAACTCTTCAAAAAATAAAATCCTTTCATATTTAGGTAGGTAATGTGGTATAGTTTCTAGGAAAATTAACAAACATGATTTTCCATTTTTTCTGCAAAAAAAATTCATGCCACGGTAAAATGGCCGTAACTTTTGCATACGATGTCGAAAAAAATCGTATAATATACCAAAATGACGAGAACGAGATTTCGCATCCGCTCGCAACCACCTCCGGTCGTTTAGCTATTACTTAGATTTTCAAAATTCGAAAAGAGTAAAAAGTTACGGTCAAAAGACGGTTTTTCCGATAGAAAAAAATAGAGGGCGACTTACCCGTAGCGCACCACCACCTAGTGTGCTACGAGTAAGTTGGGCGGGATTCAAAATTTGAATCCTCACCCCGCCCACCTACCTTTCCCTTCCCCCTTTTCCCTCTTCCTTTTACTTTCCCTTCTCCTTCTTCCTTCTCCCTTCTCCTTTTTCCTTCTCTTTCTCCTTCTTCCTTCTTCCTTCTCCTCCTTCCCCTTCTCATCTCCTTGCAGTGACGGCGAGACGACAGCCTCCTCCTCTCCTTACAGTGAAGGTGGCGCGACGGCGGCGCAACGACGGCCTCCTCCTCTCCTTGCAGTGACGGCAGCGTCCAACCTCTCTTCCTCCATCTCTTCCTTCCTCCCTCTCTTCCTCCCTCTCTTCCTTCCTCCCTCTCTTCCTCCCTCTCTTCCTTCCTCCCTCTCTTCCTACCTTCCTCTCTCCAACCACACCCTTCCTACCACCTCGACACCGGCGAGGACTAGAGCAGCCACGACCCCTCCCGCACCTCCCTGCCACGGCCATGCTCCGGCGAGGTGACACGATTGCGGCGGCGATGCACGGACGCGATTGCTTTTGCAATTCAAAACAAGGGTGTTTTTTGCATTTTTTTTGTTTTTTGAAAAACACATCCGTTGCGCACCCTGTACCCCTACCCGTGGCGCACCTGGTAGTGCGCCACGCCTATCTCGATATAACCGTGGCGCACCAGGCAGTGCGCCATGGCTAGGAGATAGCCGTAGCGCGAGGCCCGTGGCGCACCCCTAGTGCGCCACAGATGTTGTTTACAGGTGCGCCACGAACAGGCGTTTTCCTAATAGTGTACCATAGTTTTTATCTCCATTGTGATTTGTAGAAAAATAGTTGGATCAGACCAATCTAATACTCCAAGAATTTTAGTGTGCATGAATAAACAACCATATAAACAATTTAGTGTGCATGAACACGAACCAAAACAACATCTCATGAGGTAGAAAACACTCGTAAGGCATATATATGGATTAAACGAGATTCCATCACAAACGAAAAAATAACATCAGTTTCTGCAACAAATAGTTTCAACGAGAACAACTAAAATTTATAGGGGACCAAAGCACGGGTAGCACAATCAAATCTTGGCCTTAGGATCGGCGTCGAGGGGCACCGTATCAGTGTTGACATACTTGAGCTTCTTATGTTTGTTCATGCTTTTGTTGCCCTGGCCTCCTTGTCATTTCCCTTGTTGTCATACTCCTAGATTTATTAAATACGAAGAAGTGAGAAAATTAATTTACTTGAAATATAAATTCAAGCTTTCAAAAATTATTATCGTCATGAATAAAATCATATGTAAGAATTTGAATTATAAGATAAAACCGGCATGCATCTCATCTTAGCAATACATCGATTGGTATGTAACATGCATCCGAGAATTTTGAAAATATAAGATAAAGGGTATGCATCAAAATATGGAATCATCATATTGGTACTAATCTACAGTAAGAAAAGTGTGCATCTAATCAACTTGCATGCATCTAATATGCTTACTACCAAGTGCATTACTTAGGTAGTACACGATAAAGATATGCCTTCATGAAAACAAGTGCAATAACTTTGATTACAAATTCATGGTTACGACCTACAAAAATCAGTTGGTACTTAATCACATTGATTATAAAATTAGTATTCTATCATTATTAATAATTAAGTAATCTGATTAGATATGAATAAATTACTAACTTGCAGATCGAATCAATATATAATACAATGAAACCACGAACCCTAAAATAAAATATGGCTAAATCAACTTAGTGGCAGATCAAATCAATCTACAGCGAGAGTAAAACATACGAACAGTAATCAACTAACACTCTAACAGAGAAACAACTTGTACTCGTCACTGACCTTAACCTCGAACTTGTCGCATTCTCTAGGACCTCGAAGGTGGGCGACGTTTGCATCCGGGTACACCTCGTAGTCCTCCTCGACATTTGCATCCGGGTACACCTCGTAGTCCTCCTCGACGTTTGCATCTGGGTTGTAGTCCTCCTCCTTGAAATCGAAGATTTCCATGAGCTTTGCCTGCTTCTCGTCCTGATCTGCAGAGGGAGCCACGACATCGTGCTTCACCTGATCCTCGTGGTCACCAACGATCGCTCCGTCGAAAGCGGGAGCAATTACGGCAGGGCCAAGAGAGTCTGGACTGCCCGGAGCAGCAGCGCCGACCCCTACAGCCACGACCGCTATAGGGACATCCTCTGATCCTCCACTTGGTTGCAGCCCCGGCTCATCACCTCGGACTCGCTTCATGGCGTACGAAGGGAGGAGGGTGGTATCGTGGTGTGCTATCCTGCGACCTGAGGAATTAGGGTTTTATCTCGACGAATGTGAGCGCTGGGCCGGGCCAACCGCGCGCCCTACCACTGGGACCTAGTAGCACCTCAGGGCATCTCCACCGGGCCGACGCATCCCGTCCCAACATGTCCGAACTCGTTCACCGGGCCGACGCATCTCCCACTGGACGCACGCGGACAGCTCGTCCTGCCCGTTGGTGCCGCTGGCACACCCGTCAGCCACCGCGGTGTTGATTCAGATGCGCGCAGAGGTAGCGATTCAGACGCAACCGCTGACCGGCGGCAGCCTGTTCCATCAATGGCGATGAGACTGCACACTGACTGGCTAGACACTTCAATGATGTATCCTCGGCCTCCGCGCCGGCATCTGATGCCTACCCTTTTTAACTCGCCGTCCGCGGCCATTTTCTCCCCACAGAACCACATCCTCTTGTCCTTCTCCTTTTCGTTCTCCACTACCTGTAGCTAGCCATGGCCGGTGGCGCTGGATCGAGGGGAGGGCGCAGCGGCCGTGGACGTCGAGGGAGGCATGGAGGCCACGGCCAAATCACCGCGCCACCACGGTCTCCCTCACTGCCGTCGTCGCCCGAACATTTTGACCCAGGCACCCAGTTCGCCGTGGCCATCCACCTCGGCATACCGCGTGACAGGTTGCTCCTGCCCCGCGGGTTCGTGTCGCTGATCGGTGACCACACCATGTGCCGTCGCTGCTACCACTCCGACTCCTCCTCCGACTCCGATGAGTAGGCTAGGATGTGCGCGCGCCATGTATGATGTATCAATGTAGGCCTTGGCCATTTGCAATGAAAATATTTATTCGACCGGCAAATATATTACAAAAAATTGTACAAGGCCAACCATTCTGCCCTTCTCAACGTCATGGAGTACTTTGACTAGGGTTGTGGTGAGCTTTTGAAGGATTTCATCATCAGTGTATGCATGATGATGTTTCTTTTGGTTTACTAATGTTAGTATTGATGTTGAAACAACCGTTGTATGTATTTGTGCAAACTTATTTAAAATGCAAAATATTATTGGCATTGGCAAACTTATTATAGAAGGGAATAAAAAAATATGCTTACCTACACATTTTGAGATCAACGGCCTGTATATGACTTAAAGACCATTTAAGGCCCAGGATACATGCCCACGAAGCTCAAGTTTTTCATGTGCAGGCCAAAAGGGAAATAAGTGAAAGAAGTATGTGTCATGTTGATTTGTTGAGAGAATCTCATGCCAAGTCATGAATTCAGGGTATATAAGCTGGTCGAATCGTTCCTCGCTCGGCGATGTGGGACTAAACTCCCACCCACGTCAGTTCTTCCCGCTATGGTTTTCCATTTGACCCGAAAGAGCCCATTACTGTTTGATGCTCGGGATTCAGATGGGACACCCCAACCTACTTGACGCCCGGATGCATCCGTGACGTGGGCGCGGGAGAATGAGTTGGGCGCCTACACGCCGAGTCTTACTTTTTTCTTCTATCCTATATTTTTTCTATTTAAAAGTTTAAACAAAATAGATATTTTACAATTTTGAATTTTTTCGAATAAATTACAAATTTTTGACAAACACCATTTGTATAGCATGTGCAAAATTTTTGGGATCATTTGATGAACATCAAAAATTGAGAAACTTACGAACAACCCTTTTGGTATCACCTAGGCCTCTTTTCCTAGCAATGTGTTTTTATCAACTTACTAGTTGTGTGTCACTACACCTGATCATCATGATCCCACCCACTTGATAGATCTAAGTATAAGAGTGCTATGCCAATCCATGACATACACTTGTGGCAGATGTGGGGCCATGCCAACATTGCATGGGATGTAGACATGTTTGGGCTGGATAGAAACACCTTCACCAACTTGTTGTTGTATGAGTCATCACTTGGCCAACATGATCATACCTACTTGATAGATATAAATATAAATTTGCTATGTCAAGCCATGACACACACTTGTGGCAGATGTAGGCACATGCCAACATTGTATGGGCTATAGAGCTCTCTGGGTTGGCTAGAAATACCATCATCAGCCTAGTGTTTGTGTGCCTCAGCACTTGGCCAACATGATGCCACACTGTTGACAGATCTTATTATAACACTACTATGCTAAGCCATGACACACACAACGGTGGTTGATGTAGGCCCATGCCAACATTGCATGGGCTATATACCTCTCTGGGTTGGCTAGAAACACCATAATCAATTTAGTGGTTGTGTGAGTCACTACACTTGACTAACATGATCGCACCCACTTGATAGGTCTAAGTATAAGAGTGTTATGCCAAGCCATGACACACACTTGTTGCAGATGTGGGGCCATACCAACATTGGGATGTAGACCTCTCTGGGCTGGATAGAAACACCTTCACCCTTCACTTTGTTGTGAAAACAAAGTTAATTAAGTATGAATCTCTAGTTGTTATTGTCATCCTTTTTAATTATTTTACATAGCTGATCATATGTGCAAATTAGGTAGTTCATTAATCTTGTTTTGAGCTCCAATTTGCCCCTAGCAATCTAGTTGTGTTGAATTATTGAGACAATGTAGAGTGTCCAAAATGTACACAATTTGGCTAGAAAAGTTAAGCAAAATATTGTTAAAATATAGTCTATTCAAAAATATTAGAGAATTGTTTCTAAAAATTAGTTGAATTTTGACTCTAAAATAAAAAACTACTACATAATTAATTAGTAAGTTTTTCATGTAAAACAAATGAAAAGATGTTCAGCAAACAAACAAAAAGCTTTTATATATAAGATGGTGATTAATTAAATTCGTGCAGACTTATTCAAAATGCAAAATATTATTTTAGTATAGAAGGGAATGAAAAAAATATGCCTACCTACACATTTAGGCCAAAAATCTAGGTCTCTGGTAAGGATGTCTAGGGGTTAGACCTTTCTGATGTGATACTAGGTCCATGTTGTAACAAAGCATCCTCTACCTATAAGTGATTTTTAAAATTTTCCAAGGATCATGTTGTCCAAGTGGGTGAAGATGTTTCTAGCCATCCCAGAGAGGTCAAGATCCTATGCAATGTTGCCATGAGTGTGTGTCATGGCTTGGCATAACACTCTTATACTTAGATGTATCAACTAGGTTTGATCATTTTGGCCAGGTGCTGAGTCACACAATTACAAGTTGATGAAGGATATTCTAGCCTACCCAAAGAGGTATAGATCCCATGCAATGTTGGCATGGGCCCACATCTGCCATGAGTGTGTGTCATGGCTTGTCATAGCACTCTTATACTTAGATGTATCAACTGGGTTTGATCATTTTGACCAGGTGCTGAGTCACACAACTACAAGTTGATGAGGGATATGCCAGGTCTATAGCCCATGCAATATTGGCATGGGCCCACATCTGCCACAAAGTGTCTTAACATGTCTTGGCATAGCAGTCTTTTGCTTAGATCTATTAGTTGATATAATAGGTCATTATGAGATGTCAATGTTTTCCTAAGAAAGCCTTGATCTTACTAGTGGCACAAATACGGTTATTGGTGAGTCATTTTAGGCACAACTAATTGAAAAAGTTCAAAAAATAGTGGCATCTTGGCATGGAGTCTTGTTATGTATCCTACCACCAAGGAAAAATAAGAAACACTGGTTAGAATATCACTTCTGAAACTGAGCTAGTAGCTATGAAGATGCGTGGCTTTCGACTCAATCCCCTTGCCAAAACTTATTTTGTCTGAATGGGGCAATATTTGGCACACTAGTGTATCTTTGGGACACAAGACTGATGGGTTTGTTTATAAAAACACACAATTTCTATTTTTTAAGTGGAAAAATTTGAATTCCCTTTGTTTGCTTCATTCTAGAATCTTCTATGAAGTATTCGAGTTTTAACTAGCTAATAATGTTTGCTTAACTAAATATAGACTCAATACTTCTAGGATTAATTACTTTTTTGTGCTTAACCAATTTTAATACAATATAATGATGATATGTCACACTCAGTAGTTTGTCAATCTCAATATAGTAAAACAAAAGCACACAAAACGCAACTGGGCCAGCCGTTTAGGGCACATGCGTGTCAGCCGTTTAATAGGCCGGACCAACAGTGGCCCAGCCATGCGTGTAAGGTTTTGCCAAATACCTAGTCTCCATACCGCCCCGAACAAACGATCCCATCTTTGTGATATGGCACCGCATAGCGCCATCACAGCTATATTGTCGCAGACGCCGTCTGTGTCTCCATAGAAAGATAACTGGTCTCGCGGTAGATTTACCCGCCACACTCGTCGTCGTAAACAAGAATGGCTGGCACCAAAGAGGTACCATACATGTTTGGTCTCTTCCTACCACTAATTTTATCTCGATTAGTATTACTGATCAGATCTATATTCTATCGTAGTGTCCCACTTATTTTGACACAAATGGTTTGTGCGGTGGTGGGGATATCTACATGAACAACTTTGATTTGAAGTTTCAAGAGGGATTTGTGGACACCACGGTATTCAGCTACCAACGAGTATATCATGTTGTTTATTTCTTTCTTATTATGTGTTTGGCAGATTTTGTTGTTTATTTGAGTCATTAATGTGTGTTAGTGTCTTGGACCTGCATGTAATTTTTGAAGTTTTATGTGCATGTTTGATATTAAGAGTAATTTCTCTTTTTAGTCGATAAATTTGATGAAGTCTAGTATTATGAAAAGTTCAAAGATAATAAACTGTATGATTATGGTTTGCACTGCATGGCTCTTAGCTCTTACATCTAAAAAACATCAAGATAAGGCATATATATAATTTCATGACTTTTAGACCTTCTTTGACATGGTAATCTAGTTTTAATCACATATTTATTGTTACGTCATCCCGTGCTACGTGAGAGCATGTTTCCTCATGCCATATATCGTGCACAAGGACAACACAGATAGTTTCACTATTGTTCTAAGGACCAAGGAGGACTTAGAATTTGATGTTGATGTCACAAACCAACTAGGTCTAACCTACATTAGTGGCAGAGCATGGAAGGAAGTTGCAATAATCTACAATATTCAAGTTGGCTAGAAAATATACTTCACTATAAACACCAAAGTTCATTGGAATCGTGTCACAACTGGGAACCTCCCGGTCACCCATCCAAGTAGTGTTCCAACATAATTTAGCGTGTACCAATAATATCATATTTTAGTGTAATCATTTTTTCATTTAATTTTCTCAAATCATAAATTGCAGCATATTTCGACTCTAGATTGAAAGACATGGCATTGTTGACATCAAGGCCACTGACGGAACCAAGATAAACTAGAGGATGATAAAGACAGTCATAGAAACTATAGAGACTTTGCACTACAAGCTATCACGTTATTATGTTGGAGATTATGTACCAGGATAAACTGTAGCAATGGTCCATATCCTAAACTGGATAACTGTCGCAGTCAAACCAAACACCTAGTAATCATTAGCAACATGTTTCTTTCTTTTTAAGTTTATTGTGAATGTCAAACTGGTTTTATTTGTTACTCCCTCTGTTCACTAATATCATATACTCCACCGTTCAGAAATATAAAACATTTTAGATTTGTGAAAAGAATGTATCTAGATGTATTTTAGTTTATAGGTTCACTCTGAATCTATACACTCCCTCTGTCCTAAAATAGATGTCTCAAATTTTTAAAAATGTGGATGAATCTAGACACTATTTAGTATATAGATTCATTCAAGATTTGAAAAACCTAAGACATCTAATCTTGGACGGAGGGAGTACAAAAGTTGTCTAGACAAATTTGTTTCACAAAGCTCGCTCGAACGCGTCTTATATTTCTAAACAGAGGGAGTATTAGTGAACGAAAAGGCTTATATTTAGTTAATGTAGGGAGTATCATTTCTGCTCTATTCCAAGTTTAACTGGACAATTTTTTTGGTGCCGTGTTACTTTATTTTTAAATCAGAAACTCTCAAAACGTCTTGTCCCAAATACGATGGACAAAGAAAGTGGAATGACCATTGTGTGTTATCCTCACACAATGGTGAAGGGGTCATACACCATTTCAAACAAGGATGGCCGTCTCTATGTGAGTAGCTGTAATAATTTTATGGACAAGGAGCGTATGCTTGGATTGGGTGTCAAGATGCTGTTCTTGCTGTACCAAGTCAAAAAAGGAGCTTACTTGTTTGTTTCCCGTTTTCCTGATGATGCCCTGTAGTTATTTTTCATAACGAATGTTGCACTTGCTCTGTTAGTGGACACTCGAATTATGTTATCCTATTTTCTTTTTGGTCATACCGGTTTCAAGTTTTTAAGCCTACAGGACATGTGTTCATACATCTACGTGAATGCTCGATTATTTGTATACATCCATGTATACAAATAATTCTCCATGCCAACATACTCCCTCCGTTCTAAAATTTAAGACGTTTTAGTTTTGTGAAATGAATGTAAACGGAACGGAGGGACGATAAAGTACGGAAGTAAGAAAATAGAGACAAATAGAAGAAAAAGAAAAGGAAAATAATAAAATCGTATCTGGGCCCGTTGCACAACACTCGCGGACGAGCGGAGTGGTGAGGAGATGGGCCAAGTCGTTAGATGCCTACAAGGTGGCCCATGAGTCTGCCGATGGAAGCGTCACGCGGCGACCTTTCCGGCTCAACATTAGTTTCCTATAAAATGCATAAATAGGTTTACTCGTCCCACCGTCGCGCCTATCCTCTACTCTCGTTGCCACCCCACGTCCATCTTCTCTCGACGTCTCTTCTCCCGTTTGTGACATCGATCTGCCACCGTCCGTGAGCCCTAGACCTGCTATTGCTCGTACGTTTATATTAAATTTGTAGGCTAGCTTTGATTTCATTGTGTAGATGAACTACATAGTATACAATATATTAATTGTATAGCTGATTCATTTAGATCTTTCACTGTACATTATTTGTATTTGTTGAACATGTGCATGACTGATGTTTTTGATGTGTGTACTAGTGTATGATATGTGTAATGGATTTATATGATTATGTTATTGTTTTAGGAGACATGGATTTGTGCGGAAAATTCAAGAGTGTGTGCGACTCCTTGACCTCAGGGTTATTATTTAGTGTCTTTATGCATGAAGAGTTTGAAGATTCATTGGTACAAAACACACTATTTTTCCTTGCAGTATTGCTATCTTGTAACCTTTGTTGGCGGCGCTCTGCCTTTTTTTAAACGTGTGTATATTCGGTTAATTGTGCGTGGATTATTCCGTGCAATGCAAGGTTCATAATTAATGAATATGTATAAGAGAAGACTAGTGTGCGCTTTCTAGCACTTGGACGTGCATATGACGTTGATATGGTGAAAGAGAAGGCTTTGACCCGCATGGGTGGTGATGGATGGAAAGAATTCGTTAGACAGAACCATGTGTTTGGAGGAGATCAAATGATTGTGTTTTCGTTGGGAGGAAAAACACCGAGTATCAGTATTGTCTATTTTAGCGGTGGCGAGAAAGACCCGTATGACTCTAGCATCATCTCCCAAGTATGCGAACTGAGCGATGAGTATGGGCACCTCTTAAATATTATACATGTAGAAAGTACTATTGTTGGGGTCTTATTAGTAACCCGTTTAACACGCACCAGTTTTGCGAAACACAACATGGTATGTTATCCTTGTACTCCCTCTGTCTCAAAATAGATGTCTTAATTTTATCATAAATTGTTAAAATTTGGATGAATCTAGACAATTTAGTATATAGATTCATCCAAATTTAAACCTAAGACATCTATTTTGAGACGGAGGGGATAGTTATAATTATGTTGTTCCTCCTTATATGTGCATAACTTTTTGCAATCGTCTCACATCGTTACTCTTTTGATTTCATCATCCATGGTGGCATCACATAAACTACCTAAAAAATTTGTTGCCTGCCTTAACATTCCTGAGGAAGGCTTGGTTGGGCTGCGGGTTGGAGATTTCAAAGTCTGCAACATTGCCTACATGATTACAATGATGGCCGACTAATATTCAACAAAAAAGGATGGAAGGAGTTCCATACGAAAGAAGATGATCTACAAGTTGGACAAACCTTGATCATTACTTCTAGGACCACAAAACAAGTTGGCCTGAACATTATGTTTATCATCGACATCATCTAGCTACTTGTCTCTTAAGATCAATGTTTATTCGTTTGTAGATATCCTCGAACAATTATTTATCTATTTCACCCCCATATATAAGAACATTATTATTCTGACGAGTTAATATTATTGGCCTAGCAATGTATATATATTTAATATTCTCCCTTCGAACCTAGCAATGCATACATTTTTAATATTCTCTTCAAATATTCCTAATGTGTTACTATGAAACGTTGTAATTCCAAATTTATTCACAACACAAACCTTGTCGTGATTACATAAGTAACTTTTGATGCACTAACAATGACTACTTTCGATGCGCGAAGCCACGTGTAGACCCACTCATGCACTAGTTAGCCACTCATAGTTACTCTTTAGAAGCATAAACACGATTGCCTGATTGCGCAATTGGCCCGAGACAAGCCAACCGGTATACGGGCTAGCCAAAGCCCATGCATCATACTCCCATGTTATTTTAAATCATGTACCTAAACCCTAAACCCCACACCCCCATCCACCCAACACGCACACACCCCATGTTGTACGTGCACACAAAGAGGCAACCATCTTATCAGAGGGGACGTAAATCGTATCTCGGGATTTTCTTGTTCGCCTCGACTCTGCCCATCGCCGCCAACGACGAGATCTGAATTTTTTTCATCCCGCCCTACGTGAGAGCTACATCGAGGACGCGCTGTTTCTTTTTGAGGAGCTGCATAATCGCAGCACACGCAGTACCATTGCAGGTATTTTTGTACATACTGTGGATTTATCATACAGTATTACTAGTTCTAAGTTCAGCAGAACTTCGATTAGAGCTCGATCCGTATGGATCCATTTGTTTAGTCATTATATTTTCCACCCAAGGGTAGTCTCCATTATGTCAAAGAATTGTTAGTGGATCTTCGTTAGGAATTCCTGTTGTTGGGCTCTGTTTGAGGGCGGAAAATCGTTTGGCAGGATGTTGCGTGTTAATTCTGCTGTAATTTTCTTATGTTGGTTCTGTGCTAGACATCGTATCTCAGGCCTACGTGCGTTGTTGAGATGCAATTCAGCTGGTTTGGTGTTTAAAAATGAATGATGTAGAAGTCCCTTTTGATAAAAAAAACAAGACGTTTGATTCTCCTGTTGTTATTCAATTTAGTTGGTTATGTGTAATATTGTTCATATATGTTTGTAATAAAAGTTCTATAAACACATGCACTATAGAAAAACTATGTGTGTAAACTCTTTATTTTTAATTATATATATGTGTAAACATTGTTAAAAAGAAGTATATGTGTAAACATTTTTATACGCAATTGCACATGCAGAGATTTGTAATTATATTTATATGTATAAGTATATTTGTAATCGTATATATGTGTAACCAAGTTTAAAATCCCGCTCTCGATTTATCAGTAGTTAGACGCGTCTAGAGATTTACCAGACATGGTGTAGTATAACGTACTTTTAGTGTTGTCCATCTTAGTCTATTTGTGTTATGAATAGTATTATTTCTTCGGATACCAACCAAACACCTAAATAAATATAGTTATTTTTTAATAGAATGGACGAAATCAGAGAAATGTGTTGTGCTGTTGAGAAGTGATGTCATTTCGTGAAAAGTATGACACCGGCACAACGTGCCAAAATTGGAGAAACCGACTTCCAGCATTGAAGTCAAGATGTCTGGTGATCAAATTTATTACCGGAAAATTTGATCCAAAGACAGAAAAATTTAATGTACGCAAGAATCATGGTGAAATATCCCTTACTGGAGTGGACGTTGAGTGCATCTATGGTTTAAAAAATCATGGATTGAACATATTGGACATTCTTTATGAGGAAGGTGATGACGCAAAGAACCGTATACCTAATAGCTTTGTCAGCAAAAAAGCAGGTAATCTTGTAATTGATGACCTAATCACCTACGTCATTAAGGATAAAGTCGTGGATGACGACTTTATCCGCAAGGTGGTTCTGGTTCTGATTGGGATAGTCCTTGCCCCACAAAACCTGAAGATCGTCCCAAAACGCTACTATGCACTAGTAGAAGATGTGAGATGCATTAAAAATATGAATTTCAATGAGTATGTACGGACATAACTCATTGCTAGCCTAAAACAAGTAGGCAACGCATATGAGATGAGGTAATGGCCGACAGGCAGCACCATCTTGTTACAAGTAAATTCCATTCTCAACTTACATACTTCCTCCGATTCAAACTAACTGACTTGGTTTTGTCTAGATTCGGATATATGTAGCACTAAAACATGTCTCGATACATCCAAATCTAGACAAATATGAGTTAAATAATTTGAATCGGATGGAGTATATAATTATCTACAATACATTTTTCTTTGTTTTAATCTAATTTTGTTGTGATATTTGAAGTATCTGTACTATGAGAAGATACTCCTAGATGGCGCCGAGTATATGTCCAAAAGGCCATTAATGAAGAACTGGACGGAAGATGTGGCTTCTGCGAGAGATGCCTTAGAAATAAAGGGCCGTACTTTGGGGAAGGTACTTAAAATACAAGTGATATCGTGGCTTATTTTTCGTTCTGCTAACGGTTCTAGGTTGTCAATATTAATTGGTTTATATACACATATCTTGAAGATTGACGATGATATAACTCAAAAGCATCAACAAGAGGTTCTCGATACACCCGAAATTGCATGTGGTAAGAAACTTAGTAGAGGGCCCTACAAGAAGAAGGATGGATGTTCAACATCCAGTAGGGAGGTGCCTAAAGGAAGGACAGAAGTCTTGTTGGAATAGATGACGAAGAATCTAACAAAGCATATTGATAGAACCATTGAAGAAACCTTTCATAGAAAGATGGAGGTCTTCTCAGAAGATTGTGCTAAGGTGATACACCCTATGTGTCATCTGCTCTGAGTTAAACAAATGTTTTTTTAACATGACATGATGATTCATTTATTTTCAATCTTGCAGAAACTTCTTATTATGATGAACTCGGTAGGAGTCGTATACATACCATCTAAAGAAAAAATGTCTGATAATGACAATAACGAGGAGGAGGTAGATAAGGAGGTAGAGAAGGAGGTAGTGAATGATGAAGGAATTGCCTCGACTAACAACAAATATACGCCAAAATATTTCATGGAGCGTTCAGACACCTCAAAAAGTAACTCCTTTGACTTTGCACAGGATAATTTAAACAATAATTCAAATAGTAAGGAGAAAGAGGTTGAAGGTGACATATTCATGTTACCCACAGACAATAAGGAAATGAATTCTACTAATGCTTGCCACACCGCACCAGTGAAACTCGGCAGTACCCAAGCGTCACCAATACTAATTGATGGTAGGGGTCCTTCACCGACGCGACAGGACCCAGAACCAATTCCATTAGAAGCATTCATAGATGCATTGAAAAAGGGGTGGGAAGGAAAAAATGTGAGGTAGGAGACACTCTATCGAATGAATCTGACTCGTTTAATAGCATACATACCATTTGGCGGGAATCTATTAATGGTGATAAGAGAGAAGCCGTTGGAGTGAAGCGCAAGCACAGGTCGGCGGACAAAAAGGGTAAAAAACCAAAAAATAATGTTAGAAAAGATAGTGCAACATCATTAAATTGCATGGTTGTGCATGTATTAAATTAAAACAATTACATGCACGTATTAAATATTTGTTTCTATGTATGCAGGTCTTTTCAAAGACCTAGAAGTCCTGGATGGTTTGACACCACAACAAATAGATGCTGCAGTGTTGTACGTTGAAACAGCAAATAAAAGTAAAGATTTTAAGAATCAAAGTGTCTATGATAACATGACCGACACTCAGGTCACTGCCAACCATATTAGTGAGATCCTTGATTATGTATGGCTGGGTGGCACTGTAAGTCGAAGTACCACGGTTTTGTTATTTTATGCAAACAAGAAGGATCATTTGTCACATATTATTAAATTTTTATATAGGTTATAGGTGCTTACATGGCAGAATTGTCTCTTTGATTCGGGGATGACCGAAACTTGCGCCCTGTATGGAGGGCAAATGCTCTAATACGTACTCCACCAAAAAGAAAAACTAGATCCCAGCATAAGAAAGAGGCCTTGGACAAAAATTCAAAAATTGTGTATGATATATCAGGATGCTTTTAAAGATACATGGAAGAATACTTTCCTGCTGATAAGGTAAGTACTGTTTGTATAAGAAAATACAGGGTATAAACCATATTATGTAATGTGATAACACTTGTCTTTTTTTGGTAGGAATATTTCGCGTTGAATATAAGCGATTACCACTAGTGCATTGTTGTCCTGAATAGACCAAAGAATATATTTCAAGTCCTCGACTCACTGTTTGAATTTAAAAGGGTCCAAAAAAATGTCGAAGCTCTGGTATGTTTTTTCTCTATACATTTAGCGACGATATGGTTACTCCGATATTCTTACTCCAAGCATTACACTAAATCTCTCTATTTCATAGAGAGAGCAAATTTTGAAAGACATACAAGTGGCTAACAAATATATGGAGTATAAGTTTGATGATGTTTCCAATTGGGAGATCGTAAGCTGTGAAACTCCATAGCAAAATGATTCGTGAGTTTCTGGTTGAACTAATGTCATTTCTTTTGATGTGTTTGTACTGTTATTCAAATTTAGATTTGTTATGATCAGGAAATCATGTGGAATGTTCGTGCTACGCTGTATGGAGCACTTTGACGGAGATAAATTCACAAATGTAGTCTCGCAGGTATTCAAAAGTTCTATTTGGCATTTGCATATATATACACTAGCATGTGACCTTATTAACCCTGCTAATATTTTGTTATAGGAAATGATAAATGATTCTAGGAGACGTACTATTGCAAAAATTATTCTGTCCAAGACAAATAAACTCGAAAAGGTAAAAAGTAGAGTTCTTGAGATCGTGGAGCTGCTGGAAGATTCTTGAAAACTCAAGAAACAAAAATCCTACTACTGATTCCCTGGCGAATGTTGGTATACCATTAAACAATTTATGCAAAGTTGGGTTGCTTGATTGTTAAACAGTTCGCGCATGGCGTTGTGTTTTTGTCAGAAGAATGTTTCATGACTGTGGTTTTGTCGTTTTTCTTAATTTACAATTGTAATCTAAAGTTTGGGTTGTTTATGTTCGCCAATTTGTGGATTTGATGAGGAATGTTCATAGGCCTAGTTGTAGTGCATATGCTTAAAATACAACGCTCGCCAAAATAGTAACAAATTAGACATATAAATAAATGGGAATTACTTCCTCCATTTCAAAATATAAGAGGTTTTAGCTTTGTGAAGAAAATGTATCTAGACTTGTTTTAGGATGTAGGTTCACTCAACTTTGGGGTAAATATAAACACTAAAATAAGTCTAAATTCATTTTCTTCAGAAACCTGAAACATCTTATATTTTGTAGTGTAAGTGCATACCAAACTTTGTTAGCATGTATAGTGTTTGGTGCGTATGTCGCGCTCATCTGGCATCCCTTCCTGATTCAGCCACCGGCCCTAAACAGCATGGGACCCACCACATATTCACCTCATCATTACCTTTTAAAAAGGGGGAACAGGAACCCGATCTGCCATTGCCTTCCCTTTCTTTCTCTTTCTTCTTCAGGCGCATTTCTTCTTCTTCGCCACAATGCCAGCGATAGATGCGGAACTCTAGTACAACCTCCGACCCCTCATGGCCGCGGTATGGTCCAGTGCAGATGACGAGGTGCCCTGACTGCCCACACATCACGCCACTGAAATGATTGGTCACTAAGAACGAGGAAAATAGAAACTATGGGCGCGAATTTGTGAAATGCGAGAGCAAGCCAGAGGAGGGGAGGGTTAGATTTGAGTTCTTCTTAAGTCAATTTGTTGATTTCGTTTGCCAATTTTGGTACTTCCCCTGATTTCAGATTTGAATCAGGGTTCATCTTTCCCATCCGATTTCAGGATCTGAAGAATTGTAGGTATTTTTAGTGGATGGATGAGTACATTGAGAGGATTAAACTAGAGGGCACAGTTGATCGGAAGGGGGGCGCATCGATTGAGCTCAATTACCCTCATACGGTCGAGATCTTGGGCTCTGAAATGGTTGCTATGACGGGTGATGTAGAAGTTAAGGGAGAACTGAAGAAACTCAACAAGCAGTTAAGGCAGATTATCGATCTAAAGAAGCAGGCGAACATGATGAATGCTATATTTTATTTTTGAGCAGTTGCTCTTGGGTTGGTCTATCTACTGATCATTAAGCAGTAGACACTGTAATAAGTGTATTAGTGTCACATCCCAAGATTTTCCAAATCTTGTAATGTGAAAAATAAAATAAACAAAATAAATAATTGTTGAAATTTAGGGTGAAAAGAAACTTTTGTTTCTAAATGGAAACTTAAAATCCCATCTTGAACAAACTTTGGTTAACATTTGAATCCAACTAAATTCAAATAGTGTGGAATGAATTCTTCATAAATGCATCTGGAAATTTAAACACTTACAAATGATCAAGAATGACAAATAGAAATAATATAAAACCATAGAAATTGGTTTCACTTAATTTGGAGCCATAGATAAAATCTTATGAATTTAATAAGATAAGGAAATTGAATTTCCAAAGCTAATAAAGCATCTATCTAGAAATCCATACCCAATGGTGAGAAAATAATCCTAAAAAGATTTAAAAGCATAAACAAATATTAAATAAGATTTTACAAATTGAAATCACCAAGTTTGGATCTTTAAATAAAAAGATAGGGATTTTATGAGATAGAGAAAGAAATATTAAATAAGGAATATTTAAAGACCAAATTAAATCTTGGCATAACCCATAAGCAAATGGAATAAATATAATCCAAATCCAAATAAAATAAAAGGATGAAGAATTTTCCAAATAAAATAAAATGACTTTGACCAAATCCTATTCTATTTGAATAAAGAAAAAAATCCCTATTAAGAAATGATTAATTAAATCATGGGAAAATAATATTTGGAATTTACCCAAGTGGATTAAAAGTTGTTTAATTAACTTAAATAAGATTATGAAAATCTTCCAAATAAAATTTATGGAATTAAAACTATATTTAATTTCATTGGAATAAAGACAAATACCCAATGTTTAATGATTAACAAATCATATTAAAAATATTCCAAATAATTCAAAGTGCATTATTTGACACCCTATTAAATGAATAAAACTTACTGAAAAGGTTAATGTGAAAAATTGAAATCAAATAAGGACTAAAAATATATTTGATATTAATTGAATTCAAAGCAAAGGCCTTGTTTTAAATAATTATTATAACCTAAAAAGAATAAATAAATTATTCTAAATTTGACTCTAAAATGAACTATTAAATAGTATTTGAATATACATAAAGTTTGGTTGAAGTTTGAAATTCAAAAGTTGTTTGAATTGATTAATCAAAATCAAAACAGAATATTAGAAATAGAAAAGTAAAAACAATCAGTACAAAAAAAATGAAAAGGAGCAGCCCAGCCCAGCTAAGCCCATCTGGACCAGCATCCCATCTCTCCCTCTCTCCCGAAGCGTTTTTCTTACCGCAGAAAGAACCCGCGCAGTCACTGATCACTGGGCCCCACCTCCTCTCTCTTCCTTTAGCTGACAAATGGACCCCATCGCCACCTCAGCGTCTCCCTCACCTGCCCGCTGACCACGCCTCGCCGGCCATTGGAGCCGTTTGAATGTCGGCGTAAATCCGCGTTAACCACTCCATGAAACAGCCCCGCGATCACGCGTACTAAAGCGCCTTTGCCCCCTCTATCTTCCCCTCACTCGCCAGATCCTCTACGCCCCCAGGCCGCCATAATTTCGAGCTCACGCCTCACTGCTTCGGCGAGCTCGCCGACAAATTTCGACGAACACGACCCACCCCACCGTCCCTGCTTCACACTATCTTGCTCACCAGAACCTTGCGCACCTACTCGTATCATCTGCTCGGCCACGCTTGCCCTAGAGCATCGGTAAGGACGACCTCTACACGCCGCCGTCGTCTGGTACCTCTCCGGCGAGACCCCCTGGTAACTCCTGACCACCCCATCCCCTCTGACTAATACTGCCGTATTCGCCTTTCTCTCGCGAACCTAATAGCGTTGTTTGTTTGGTTTGGCATGAACCATAGACTTGCCTCTGATGACGAACAGACAAACCCGACGCAGATGTGAACTCCGGCGAGCAATACCCGCTAGTACCGTACGCCCCTCAGTCGACAACAACCACCTTGAGCATCCCCACGCCATGGCGAACTCGGTGAGCTTCTCCCCTCATTCTCTCGCTTCCTGTAACGACGACACCGACATCATCTGAGCGCGCCGCCACCGTTCACCACCACTAGCGCCGCCAGTGTATGTCCAGTGATTATGAGCCATAGGATCTTGATCAAAGGGTTGTGATAGAAACTTAACCGAAAGGGTATGGACAGATATGTGCTGCACGATCGTCATTAGATCCAACGCACCAGAGAGGCTGATCCAACTGAAGCGGTACCGCCCAATAAGATTGCACCACGTGGCTCAGATTTCGTTTTTAAAACAAAAACATTTCTATTAGATATGAGATTTTGTAAAATTCATAAATTTCAAACCACACGTCCAAATTTTGCAAATTTTAAATCAATGGAATCAGCAAGACAAGTAATTTCCAACCATGCACTTTGTTTAGTAAATTGTTTCTGTTAAATTGTTTGTTTTTGCAGAAACTTATGTAAGCATATTTTGGGTATAAAATTCTTTCTAAAATTATTTTGGTGATAAAATCTTTGGCAAATGGTTTGTTTTGAACTTACTGACCATATAAATCAATTTGTGGTTTCAAAAACATATTTGGTGAAATAAAATAATAAATCTTTGATTTAAACCATTTCTAGTCAAATAAAAATAATGCTTATGTGTTAAAAATGCTTTTGGAAGAAAACCTTTGGGAAATGTTTTGATTTAAACTCTCTTACCCTAAACACAAAGTTTTATGATTTGAAAACATATTTGGTGAACCCTATAAAGATTGTTGCCTTGCTAAAAGCATTTTTCAACCACATAAAATAATGCTTTGGTTTAAATTGGTTTATAATAAAATCTTTGCAAATGGTTTTGCCACTTTTATAAAATGACCAATAAGTGTTTTAGAATGTCTATGACCTATTAGAAACCACTTTTGTAAATAAAACAAAGTTTGGCATGCTTGCATGCATTGTTTTGTTTCTATTATTTTATGTGATGTTGCTTGAATGGTAGATTGAAATATTGCTTGCTTGATTGAATTGTAGTGGAATTTGAAGAGTGTGAACATTGCAAGATCAAGGAGTGAAATTGTATTCTCTACCAAGAAGGCAAGTGATGCTTCATACTTTTGTCCCATTATTTTCACTATGCACTAGTGATATTTCTAAAGTAGGACTTGCATGGAATTTTGCTAAATGTAAACTATGCCATGGGAAATCCTAGTAGATGAAACCTTAGTAGAATTCTCCTAAGTTAAGATTCCTACTACTATCATGCTTAGCTAGTAGAAAACAAGGGTGGATTATATTCATACTATGGAATATTTCTAAGTCAAGGACTTGTGTTTTGTTTAATAAAACAACTAAGTGAATGAATCACCTGGGTGGAATGGAAGGAATGGTTTGTGTTGAGTGGTTACACAAGGCCCATTCCTATGGTTTACCTTGTGTATCACACTTGTGGATGGCCACCTAGGAACAAAGAGATTTGAGATGTCAAATGTTGAGAAGCTTCAAGTGCAACCACTTGGCATTATGGGCTCTGTCTGGATCATATAGGTTGCAATAACTTAGCCAAATGGAAAGTTGGTGGTAGGGGATGATAGGTTGGAACGCGTCCATTCTGGTCTAAGGGAAGGCTTATGAAAGATCTTGTCTTGGTGAAACCAAGTCTTGTGGGGAAAGTGCACCACCTCTGTAGAGTGTAAAATCTAAGTACTTAGCCATGTCCCTCGTAAAGGACAATTTGAGCATCAAGACATGGAAGCTATCAAGAATCTCCTCATCCCAATTTCTAAGTTAAAACTTTGTGGTTGAACAAGGGTTGAAGGATCACCAATTTCTATTGGGAGATGCCTTGCGTGATTTTGTCAAACAAAAACTTAGTGTTTTTCAAATGATAAGGAAAATCTATTTTGAGCAAAGCAAGCCTAAGCTCCACTTAGCCAAATGCATATAGATGATAGACTCCATTATACTACCATAGTATCACTTGCCAATACAATTCAAATGTATTGACCCTTGTGGCTGTAACTTACTATGTTGCAGGTTTGTTTGATGTTAGTGACGTTTATTGATTAGGATTACAAGTCTACAACCAACATGACTGCCTGTGGCACTTTGAAGATGAAGGACCCCATGCTATTGCTATATTCTGCTGCATTGTAATGAGATAGCCAAATGAGCTATGTAAGATGTAATAAATTATTTTATTCCTGGTTATAAAGTTGTATTATGACCTTTGTTTCTTGATATTACATCTTAACTGTGGATGCTAGCTATTGATCCAGGGACTAGCATTGTAAACATAGGGATCTCTACCTTATTAAAGGTTGGAAACCTTACAGATGGTATCAGAGCATTGTGTTGCCTGTAGGATTTGTAACCCTAGGATTGGACAAAACCCCTTAGAAAAATAGGCGTTGTATTTGTTCCAAAAACTTATTTACAAACATTATTCTAAACTCTTTCCTCAACCCAATTTGGTTTTGATTCTACATCTCTTCTATTTCAAAATTTGATAGACAAAAGCCTACCCCATGGACAAGGACTCCACCATGAGCAAAGACTTCAACGTGAGCAAAGGACTTCACCAACTCAAATGACTTCAACATCTTCAAGGACTTCAACTTTAATTTTTCACCAAGGACTTCAACTTGGATATCACTAAGGACTACAAGTGAGACAAGAGATGTTACTCAAAACTTGAAGACTAAGGAAACACAACCTAGAAGGAACCATTGTCACCTTTGGAGGTTTGTGACCTAGATGCAAGATTTTTTTTCCAAGGAAACCATGATCTCATACAAGAAGAATCAACAAATAATAATGGAAGGATCTCAAGTGAACCATATATGTTTGTTTGTGATTGCTTGCACATTGCTTGTGTGAATTGTGATGTGTATTATTAGAAATTCTTCCCTAGAAATCTTTGGCCTATTCTAATCCCAATCCAACCCAAACAGTCCAAGAGACTCCAACATCAAGGATGGTAACAACAACAACAACCAAGAGATGCCCATGAGAGATCAGCTACTAGCAAACCAAACCCAGTTGAACCAAGTGACAACTCAGTTTTTAGCCAACAACAATGGGTTAGACCCAACCAAACAAAATTTTTTGGTAATCCAATCCCAATTGCTACAAGGGATGACCACTCAAATGATCAACACGGGAGACAACTCTTCCCAAGGAGTTTATGACAACAATGATGTCAAGGATGATATTATAGAAGGAACTCAAGCATGAAATGTTTGTGGAGACAAGGACCACATGTAACATCCCAAAAATACTAAACTTGGATCATCAAACTCTAAGCATCAAAATTAGGGTTAACAAAAACTTTTCTAATCAAAATTATGAAAGCATGCATATGTGTATGCACTTCATTTGAAATTCTTTTGAACCAACTTGTTTGTGTGGTCCTTTGCTTGTAAATGGATGCTTAGGTGAAATAAACATCATCTAAACATTTCCCACACTTTTACCAAAGACAAATAAATCAAAACAAAGCTAAATGAGTGAATGGTCATTTTGACCAATTTAACTCCCATGCCTACTTTGGCTGTCTCAAACTTTCAAAACCTAACAGAAACTTTTATGGATCTTTGCACCCCTTGATTGTACTCATAACAAAGCATCAAGGCCCACTTTGTGATCATCCAGAAACTTTCAAATGCATAGTTTAAATGGCAATTCAAAATTGAATCTTAATCATATGAGAAGCTCCCACTTTTTCAAAAACCACTCAAACAAGCTCAACTTTCAAAACCCAAGCATCTGCAGACTCACCAGCACCAACCTAGCACACCCACCAAAAATCTTTTCAAAATTCAAAACTTGAATTCTTGCGGCCATTTCATCAAACACCTTGCAGACACAAATCAAACAAAATCCAAACACTGTTTTGAGCAGTAAATTGAGCCTAACTTGTTCCCTCTCTGGGCACCACTAGCCTTAGTAGATCATCTAACAATCTTAACCAAGCACTAGCACCACTGTAAGCCTGGAAATGCCATCAATGGTGAACAGCCGAAGCCACCCTTGTCACCCCCATGTCGACAGCAAGCTAGGAGAGAAACTAGCCGTGCCAACCTTGTCTGGAAGATCACCCATGCCTCACCGCCCCCTCTCGACCAACCCTGCCTCGAAGACGTCGAACACAGCACCTAGGAACGCCACGCCCGTGCCTCTGTCAACCATGCCGAGCATGCGCCAGATCGCCACACTCGAACGACGCCCACAGACCGCGTGCCGCCCTTGCCGCGTGCATACACGATCGCCACCATCCCAGGAACACGCCAGACATCCCCGTTCGCCATCCCATGCCTCACAGCCACCGCTCGCCATCGAAGACGCCGCCTGTGCCGCGCAGAGCATCGCGCGTTCCAGACCAAACCGCACCGCCCCTGCAAGCGCAATAAAGCCATAGAGAATCGCCAGGAGACCACCAAGCGATTGCCACCACCGGCCATGCCTCTAGCAGCCCGTAGCCATGTCGCCACCGTCGCTTGCCCATGCCGTTCGGTCTCACCGTCGCGACTATAAATAGAGGCCTCCCCCGGTCGAATTCTTCACACCATTCCACTGCCCTCTCCTCACTGATCGTGCCACCCCATTCCCGGAGCAAGGAGAGCAGCACTTCGCCGGAGCCCGCCACCTCTGGAGCAGAAGGAAGCCAGCGATTGGAGCCGCCCCAGGAGAAGCTGTCGGTACCAGGAGGTTCGCCGTTGTCGACTTCGTCGTTCGCCCGCCTCGTCGACCCTTGCCTGAACATCGGTGAGCCCCCAGCAACCCCCACTGGCCGTCCTAGGTTTCTGTCTCGCCGGCGTTGCCCAACGTCGATGATGACCCTCAGCCGTTGGATTAGAACCAGATCGAACGCACCACATCGCCCCATACCGCTTTGCACCCCCCTGTCTCACTGACGCGTGGGGACAATCACTTACGCAGCCCGCGGAAGCGCTGTGCTTAGCAGGCCGGCCCGTTAACCTTTCCCGCGCAGCCCAGTTATTTGAATTTAACCTTTTCCTTTTTAGTTCAAACACACTTTTGTACCCAGTTTCAAAAATCAACCTAGGTCGATTCAGTGAACCAAATTGAATGAAACCAATTTTGTTAGAAAGGACTGGGAATGCTGAATCCAAGCCCGTTGGATTCAAGTCATTTGGATCTGTAGATCATCCTTGGAAAAAATAACAAGACAGAAGCTTTTCGGCATTCAAACAATTTTCAAATTAAAACCATAATAGCTTTTGAGTTGATTCCAACTCTCAAAAATCACATTTAACCATACCTTTCAGAGTATATAAAAATATATAGGTTTACTTACAGAAAACATGTTCAAGTAATAAAAGAATGCTACATAGGCATTTCTAGTCACTTCTTTAATTAAAATAAAAAGGTAAAACCTTATTAAATTGTGACACCACTTTAAATCACATTCCCATGAACTAAAATATATGGTGATGACATGTGTCAACATGATCCCATGTTTGGTTTGGAGAATATTAAATCTAAAGTAGTTTTTCAATGAGTAGAAATTACTTTTCTAAAAATAAAAAGAATTAAACCAAGCCTTAATCTTGTAATGTTAGAGATGATGTTAGATCATCTATAGGACCCTTTTGTGTGATATTGCAAGTACTTAAGTATTGTTTGGTGATTGTGTACATCGTATTTATTTATAGACGCTAGTACCGACCAAGGATACGAAGAGGAAGGAGGATTCTACGAAGAAGAAGCCGAGGAGAACTTCAACCACTGCCCTGCACAAGGCAAGCCTAATACTACCAGTTGAATGTGCAAGCTAACACTTGCAATTTAGCAAGCTTATACTGATATTATGCAAGACAATACTTGTAAGCCTTACTAATCAAGTTGACCTATGCAAGCTACTGCTTGCTTGCTACCATGCCACTATATGCCTTAAAGCATATATGATCATAACCACTTGATAAACCAATCCTAGTTTTATTTGCAAGTTTATTACTATATTTCTTTATCAAAGCTCTTACTTAGAGTTTACTGGAATAAATGGTAGATACTAGAAGGATACTTGAAGGTTGCATAAAGAGCATAAAATTTGGCCTAAGCTAGACAATCTTGATGTCATCCTAAGGCATGAGATTGAACTTAGTTAAACCTCCACTGGTTTACCACCCCTCATTAGTGCTTACCCCCACTTGTAAATGCTAGTGCTAAGCATAAAAATTGATCAACTTTAGATGGGAATACTTGGTGGAAAAATGGTTATGAAAACCTTGGAATGATGGATCATTCTATTGAAATGTTTTGGACATGTGTTTCCGAACACTTGATGATTTTGGTGATGAAAATGATGAGGCATGAGCCTTAGCCCTTTATAAAACTGATGGTTGTCTGGATGCGATACCATTCCAATTTTATCGTAGAACCACAATACCGGAATATTGGGTAGAGCTTGACTGGAAACTTATATACCTTAGTATTTGTTCCCTCACGGCCAAGGTCTAAGCTGAGGCTACCTTATGAAGATTGTCCACCTGTGCAGTACCCAAGATGACAGTTGGTCATGGTTGGGAGGCCAAACTCACAGGAGAGGTGCTTATAATAGGGCGTGTAATTGAAAGGTTAGGATTGATTATCCGCATACTGAGTATGGTGAATTCAGGATTTGTTCCTGACGGATGTATCGAATATTGTGGTGAAAGTGTACAATCTCTGCAGAGTGTCAAACTATTCGAATAGCCGCGTCCGCGGTTATGGACAGTTGGTGTGGCCATACTGTTCCCCCGTCAGATGTTTTCAAAAGACTTGTGAAATGAATTGAGACTTTGACTTGACCACAATAGGTTTGTGACATGAGATACAAGTTCCCACTTAGGTGTTATAAAATTTCAACTAGCATTCACTGCTTCTAAACTTAGTAGAGATAAATCTGGCTTTTGCAAAATAACCCTAGAGCCTAGTGTCCTATTTCCAAAAACCCCTTTCACTTGTTAGTATTAGTTTGCGAGTACTTAAAGAGTACTCATGGCTTTGTCCCTGGCTATTCCCGTGGCCAGACTATGAAGAGGAGTACCTGGAGGATGGACCCCAGGAAGGTTAGGACAACTAGGATCATCTCCCATCGTCAGCATTGCCTGTGAACCCGAAGATGGAGCTTCGCCTACGCTACTGTTATTATTACGTATTCCGCTGCTTGAAGTTGTATTAAGAACTAGATCATGAGATCCTTATTTGTGTAAAACCTTATGTATGGTTTGTAATGGATGATGTACTGTGGTATCCAATTCTGTTATGTCTCGCAAAAATGGTAATCCTGGGATTGCGATGTATGGCATAACAAGCATCTGGGATTAAAAATCCGGGTGTTGACAAGTTGGTATCATAGCCATCCTGACCATAGGAGACCCTAGTTAGACTGGACGTTGAATCAAAAACTTATTTTCAAAACCAAATAAAACAAATATTTACAAAAACTTATTCTCATTCTTATCCCTTTTATTCTTTCATGAAAATTCATGTTCCTCAAAAACTCTTGCAAAATACATAAAATTTTGACACACTTGATCACTCTACTAACTTACTCATCCTATATTCTTATAGATGGACGTGAAGTATAGAAAGTTTTATCAGTTGGGGAATGGAGGAGACCTTATCTTTGAGAGGGATTTGGACCAGCTTTCAGAACTTCTGGAGTGTCCGCACCCCGAGTTCTTCGGAGCTCAGCTCAACGATCAAGGAGGACAAGATCTGCAGTGGCTAATTGTTGCAAGTCTCCGAGGAAAGATTGAACCTCCCACTGCGGAAGGAATTCAGTTTACCTTAAGAGAGAACAACTGGCTCGATGGACTTGCCAGGGCCATGCAGGAAGCTCTTTCCCGTCTGTGTGGGCAGAGCATCAATCAGATCAAGGGAACCCGCTTTGAGTTTTGCCCGAGGCGTGATGCAAATGGACAACCACTGGAAGCACCATACCACCCTGAGCTGAAGACTCAATTGGACCACCTTAGCTTCATGATGTACGATCGTCAGCAGGAGTTGGACAACTGCCATGACTACTCCAACCACAAGTCTGCCATCATCAAGACAAAGGATCAGACCATCGCCATGTTAGCAAAGGATCGCAAGTCTCGCCGCCGTCAGCTCGACAAGAAGGAGCGCATCATTGCCCATCTTTGCCACCGTATCTCATCTTTGGAGGAGACCATCCACGAGAGAGACATGAAGTTGGAGGAAAGGGAGAATGCCGGAGAGGATCTTCGTGGAGACCCCTACTCTTATCTCAGCGATGATGATGATTTTCTGGAGGATCAGGCTATGGATTTCTTCACCGATGAGGATGATTTCTCCTTCATCGATGATGATGAGGATGATGAAGCCACCGATTCCGAGGAGTAGTAGTACTTGAGCACTAGCGTAGTGAGTAGTATTCGGTCCCACTGTATCGTAGTTTTCAGAATGGTTCTTCAAACCATCTGCTTTTCTTTGTTGTGGTGTGTGTTGTATCGTGTGCTATGAATGAATGAATGAATGAATGAATGAATGAAAAAGCAAGTTGCTAGAAAAATCTGAGTCCAACTTTAAAAACTTTTCAAAGACCCAAAACCTTAGAAATTCCCCTCTTTTCTCATGATCTATCTCAATCTTCAGATGCCACGTGGAGGAAGTGGTTCATCCCCGGACCCGATGTTGCAGTTTCTACAAATGTTGACTTCTGACCGCGAAGCTGAAAGAGCAGAACATCAAGCCAACCTAGCCACCCTACAACAGATAGCTCAGCTTGCCCACAACAACCAAGGCCACGGAAATCAGGACAACCATGGATCTAAGCTCAAGAATTTCCAGAATACCAACCCACCTGTTTTCACTAAGTCAGAAGAGCCCCTAGACGCCGATGATTGGTTGCAAACCATGGAAAATAACCTAGAAGTCACCGGAGTGGAAGCCAATGAGAAAGTTCTATTCGCCACCCACTATCTAGCCGGAAATGCCAGGGCATGGTGGAACAGTGTTCTCGCAATGACCGGAGGCCAAATGATGACCTGGGAGGAATTCAAGGTCAAGTTCAGTAGAATCCATGTGCCACCAGGTTTGATCAAGAGAATGAGAGACGAGTTCAGAGAGGTGAAGCAAGGGAGAATGACTGTAGTGGAATACTGTGACAAATTTTTGTCATTAGCTAGGTATGCCCCGGATGAGATCGACACCGAAGCCAAGAAGAAAGAGAGATTCTTGAATGATCTGCATGATGAGATGCAGACAATGTTAGTCCATATCCGCTTTGCTGATATTGAAGCCCTTGTCGACTCTGCTATCCAGATGGAAGGAAAGATCAACCAAGCCAATGAGAACCGCAAGCGTCGCATGATGCATCAGCCAGGAACCCATCAGACGCCAAAGTATCGCCCTAACCCTTCTCCCGGATTTGCCCCATGAACTAACAGACCCCCGATGAACCGTCCGACCTATCCCAACTGTGGAAACCCTAGACCCGGAGGAAATCACAACAACCCCGGCAACACTAGCAATTTCAATCGTGCCCCACCCAAGTTCAACAAAAACAATGCTACTGCAAACACCAACACTGCCCCGAGGACTGGAAGCAATGTTGTGCCTGTAGCAGCAAAGGACAAGTCGCAAGTGACTTGTTATGACTGTGGAAATAAGGGTCACTATTCCAACGAGTGCCCCAACAAGAAGAATGCCGCAACCCCAATGCCAATGTCCCAGCTCAGCAACAGCGTCGTGTTCAGCCCGGAAGAAGATTTTCCCCAGGGAATTCGCTCAACCGCAATGGATGTCTTTTCCTCATGCATGCTGAAGAAGCTCAGGAAGCGCCAGACGTCGTGCTGGGTATGTTTTCTGTTAAGTCAGTACTTGCACTAGTGTTGTTTGATTCTGGTGCATCGCACTCATTTGTCACTGAAGAATTTGCATGCACTAGTAAAATTCAACCAACCAAACTGAAGCATGTCTTGATTGTTCAAATTCCCGGATCAACCACCAAGGCTAGGAAAATTTGCAAAGCCGTCCCTATTCGAATCCATGGCATAGATTTTTATGCTAATCTAATAGTACTCGGAACTAAAGGTTTGGAAGTACTACTAGGAATGGATTGGATGTCCAAACATAAAGGATTGATTGACTGTGCCAAGAAAGCTATAACCATGACCAGTACAGCCGGAATATCAGTCGAGCATATATCTGAAACCTTACCTCACCAATTCAAGTTTAACAAGAGTATAGCCCAACCTACCATTGACCAAGTCCGGATAGTCTATGAATACCCCGATGTATTTCCATATGTTTTGCCCGGTATGCCCCCAGATCGGGATATTGAGTTTATCATCGAACTAATCCCCGGAACAGGACCCATAGCCCAGAGACCATATAGTATGAACCCGTCGGAACTAGAAGAACTGAAGAAGCAACTGGATTCCATGCTAGAAATTGGATTAATTCAACCAAGTGCGTCACCATGGACATCACCTGTCTTATTTGTGGACAAGAAGGATGGAGGTAACCATTTGTGTACGGATTACCGGAAGTTGAATGATGTCACTATCAAGAACAAGTACCCCTTGCCCAAGATAGAAGATTTGTTTGATCAGTTGATTGGTGCCAAAGTGTTTTCTAAGATTGATCTTAGGACTAGCTATCATCAACTCAAGATTTGTGCAGAGGATATTCCAAAGACTGCCTTTACCACCAGATATGGATTATACGAGTATACAGTCATGTCTTTTGGACTAACCAATCCCCCCGCTTGTTTCATGAATCTCATGAATAAGATTTTTATGGACTTCCTGGATAAGTTTGTCGTTGTTTTCATCGATGACATCCTGATTTATTCCAAATCATAAGAAGAACATGAGCTACACCTAAGAACCATTCTTGGAACCCTTAGAGAGCATCAGCTGTATGCAAAGTTTAACAAATGTGAATTCTGGTTACAGGAGGTAGGATTCCTCGGTCACATTGTATCAGCCGGAGGAATTGCCATTGACCCTGCCAAAGTGAAAGATGTAGAAGATTGGCAAGCCCCAACCACTCAAACCCAAGTTCGTGCATTTCTCGGATAGGCGGGATATTATCGCAAATTCGTAGAAGGATTCTCGAGTATCGCCAGACCCATCACCCAATTGCTAAAGAAGGACAAGAAGTTTGAATGGACTGACAAATGTGATGCGAGTTTTCAATAACTCAAGAGGAGATTGATTTCAGCCCCAATCTTGATCATGCCAGATATCACGAAGCCCTTCGATGTGTATTGTGATGCATCCAAGATCGGTCTCGGATGTGTGCTAATGCAAGAAGGAAAAATTATATCTTATCTATCTTGACAACTGAAGCAACATGAGCAAAATTACCCAACCCATGACCTCGAACTCGCAGCCGTAGTTCTAGCCCTGAAGACGTGGAGACATTACCTGATGGGAAATCGTTGTGAGATTTATTCGGATCACAAGAGTCTGAAGTATATATTCACTCAGAAGGAGCTGAAAATGAGACAGAGAAGGTGGATTGAGCTAATCAAGGATTACGATCTGGACATTCACTATCACCCTCGTAAAGCCAATGTGATAGTAGATGCCCTTAGCAGATTGCCGTGCCGCTTGAACTCCATGATTTTGAAGGAGCAACCAAGTTTGCACAAAGAGATGGAAGATTTTCGAATGAAATTAGTAAGTGAAAGATTTTTGGCTAGCATAGAACTTCAACCCACTTTGATCAGTCAGATTAAAGAGGCGTAGAAGGGAAATGCTAGTATCGACAGAATCAAGCGTCGTATCGGTACAGGCAAAGTACCTGGATTCACCAAAGACGAAGAAGGAGTTCTGTGGTACAAAGGACGCCTTTGTGTACTAGCAGATTCGGAGTTGAAAGAAGTGATTCTGAAGGAGGCTCATGATACTCTTTATTCTATCCATCCCGGAGGAACTAAGATGTATCAAGATTTGAAGGAGCAATTTTGGTGGCATAAGATGAAGAGAGACATCGAAAGCTATATCGCCAAGTGTGATATTTGTCAGCGAGTCAAGGCAGGACATCAAAGACCCGCTGGATTATTGCAACCCTTACAGATTCCGGAATGGAAATGGGATTCCGTTGGAATGGACTTTATCACTGGACTGCCTACTTCTAGTAGGGGAAATGACTCTATCTGGGTCATAGTGGACCGATTGTCTAAAGTCGCCCATTTCTTGCCCATCAAGACCACATATTAGAGTTCGAAGCTAGCGGAGTTGTACACCGCTAGAATAGTTAGTTTGCATGGAGTACCCAAGAACATCGTATCGGATCGAGGAACTCAGTTTACCTCGAGATTCTGGAAGAAAGTTCAAGAAGGTTTAGGAACCCGCCTAGATTTCAGCACCGCGTATCACCCTCAGACCGATGGACAAACGGAGCGAGTAAATCAAATACTCGAAGATATGCTGAGAGCATGTGTGTTAGAATACGGATCCAAGTGGGAAGAATGTCTGCCGTTTGCAGAATTTTCTTACAACAATAGTTATCAGGCTAGTTTGCAAATGGCCCCATTTGAATTCATGTACGGAAGGAAGTGTCCCACCCCTTTGAACTGGTCGGAAGTAGGAGAGAGTCAGATTTTTGGGCCCGATATCCTACGAGAAGCAGAAGTGAAGGTTCACAAGATTCGTTAGCACCTCAAGACCGCCCAGTGCAGACAGAAGAGTTACACCGACAAGAGACGTAGAGACCTCGCTTTCAACATAGGAGATTTTGTTTATCTGAAAGTGTCGCCATTGAAGGGAATGTAGCGTTTCCAACTCAAAGGAAAGTTAGCTCCCAGATATATCGGACCCTTCAAGATTCTGAACCGTCGAGGAGAAGTGTCGTATCAATTGGAACTACCTGAAGAGATGCCAGCCTTGCACAATGTGTTCCATATCTCATTACTTCGCAAGTGTCTCGAAGTTCCCGAGAAGACCGAAGTGTTCAAGAATATCGATCACCGGACCATAGAGATCAACGATGACCTGACCTATCCCGAAGTACCCATCCATATTTTGGAAGAAGATTTTCAAACTACCCGAACTCGAAGCATCAAGTTTCTCAAGATTCAGTGGAGCAACCACACAGAAGAGGAAGCTACCTGGGAGCGCGAAGATCACACCAGGACAGAGTTTCCCGATCTCTTCAAATCCTAGGTAACCTTTTTCGTCCTTTTTAAAATCTCGGGACGAGATTTTGTTTAAGGGGGGAAGGTTTGTAACATCCCAAAAATACTAAACTTGGATCATCAAACTCTAAGCATCAAAATTAGGGTTAACAAAAACTTTTCTAATCAAAATTATGAAAGCATGCATATGTGTATGCACTTCATTTGAAATTCTTTTGAACCAACTTGTTTGTGTGTTCCTTTGATTGTAAATGGATGCTTAGGTGAAATAAACATCATCTAAACATTTCCCACACTTTTCTCAAAGACAAATAAATCAAAACAAAGCTAAATGAGTGAATGGTCATTTTGACCAATTTAACTCCCATGCCTACTTTGGCTGTCTCAAACTTTCAGAACCTAACAGAAACTATTCTGGATCTTTGCACCCCTTGATTGTACTCATAACAAAGCATCAAGGCCCACTTTGTGATCATCCAAAAACTTTCAAATGCATAGTTTAAATGGCAAGTCAAAATTGAATCTTAATCATATGAGAAGATCCCACTTTTTCAAAAACCACTCAAACAAGCTCAACTTTCAAAACCCAAGCATCTGCAGACTCACCAGCACAAACCTAGCACACCCACCAAAAATCTTTTCAAAATTCAAAACTTGAATTCTTGCGGCCATTTCATCAAACACCTTGCAGACACAAATCAAACAAATCCAAACACTGTTTTGAGCAGTGAATTGAGCCTAACTTGTTCCCTCTCTGGGCACCACTAGCCTTAGTAGATCATCTAACAATCTTAACCAAGCACTAGCACCACTGTAAGCTTGGCAATGCCATCAATGGTGAACAGCCGAAGCCACCCTTGTCACCCCCATGTCGGCAGCAAGCTAGGAGAGAAACTAGCCATGCCAACCTTGTCTGGAAGATCACCCATGCCTCACCGCCCCCTCTCGACCAGCCCTGCCTCGAAGACATCAAACACAAGCCTTCAGCCAACCATGCCGAGCATGCGCCAGAGCGCCACACTCGACCGACGCCCACAGACCGCGCGCCGCCCTCGCCGCGTGCATACACGATCGCCACCGTCCCAGGAACACGCCAGACATCCCCGTTCGCCGCCCCATGCCTCACAGCCACCGCTCACCGTCGAAGACGCCGCCTCTGCTGCACAGAGCATCGCGCGTTCCAGACCAAACCGCACCGCCCCTGTAAGCGCATTAAAGCCGTAGAGCATCGCCAGGAGAACACCAAGCAATCGCCACCACCGGCCATGCCTCTAGCAGCCCGTAGCCATGTTTCCACCGTCGCCTGCCCATGCCGTTCGGTCTCACCGTCGCGACTATAAATAGAGGCCTCCCCTGCTTGAATTCTTCAGACGATTCCACTCCCCTCTCCTCACTGGTCATGCCACCCTGTTCCCAGAGCAAGGCGAGCAGCACTTCGCCGGAATTTCGCCGGAGCCCGCTGCCTCTGGAGCAGAAGGAAGCCAGCGATTGGAGCCGCCCCAGGAGAAGCTGCCGGTACCAGGAGGTTAGCCGTCGTCGACTTTGTCGTTCGCTCGCCTCGCCGACCCTCGCCCGAACCCCGGTGAGCCCCCAGCAACCCCCACTGGCCGCGCTAGGTTTCTGTCTCGCCGGCGTTGCCTAACGTCGACGATGACCCTCAGCCGTTGGATTAGAACCAGATCGAACGCACCACATCGCCCCATACCGCTTTGCACCTCCCTGTCTTACTGACGCGTGGGGACAACCACTTACGCAGCCCGCGGAAGCGTTGTTCTTAGTAGGCCAGCCCGTTAACCTTTCCCGCGTAGCCCAGTTATTTGAATTTAACCTTTTCCTTTTTAGTTCAAACACACTTCTGCACCCAGTTTCAAAAATCAACCCAGGTCGATTCAGTGAACCAAATTGAATGAAACCAATTTTGTTATAAAGGCCTGGGAATGCTGAATCCAAGCCCGTTGGATTCAAGTCATTTGGATCTGTAGATCATCCTTGGTAAAAATAACAAGATAGAAGCTTTTCTCCATTCAAACATTTTTCAAATTAAAACCATAATAGATTTTGGGTTGATTCCAACTCTCAAAAATCACATTTAACCATACCTTTCAGAATATATTAAAATATATAAGTTTACTTACAGAAATAATGTTCAAGTAATAAAAGAACGCTACATAGGCATTTCTAGTCACTTTATTTAATTAAAATAAAAAGGTAAAACCTTATTAAATTGTGACACCACTTTAAATCACAATCCCATGAACTAAAATATGTGGTGATGAAATGTGTCAACATGATCCCATGTTTGGTTTGGAGAATATTAAATCTAAAGTAGTTTTTCAATGAGTAGAAATTACTTTTCTAAAAATAAAAAGAATTAAACCAAGCCTTAATCTTGTAATGTTAGAGATGATGTTAGATCATCTATAGGACCCTTTTGTGTGATGATTGCAAGTACTTAAGTATTGTTTGGTGATTGTGTACATCGTATTTATTTATGGACGCTAGTACCGACCAAGGATACGAAGAGGAAGGAGGATTCTACGAAGAAGAAGCCGAGGAGAAAATTTGGCCTAAGCTAGACAATCTTGATGTCATCCTAAGGCATGAGATTGAACTTAGTTAAAACTCCACTGGTTTACCACCCCTCATTAGTGCTTACCCCCACTTGTAGATGTTAGTGCTAAGCATAATACTTGATCAACTTTAGATGGGAATACTTGGTGGAAAAATGGTTATGAAAACCTTGGAATGATGGATCATTCTATTGAAATGTTTTGGACATGTGTTTCCGAACACTTGATGATTTTGGTGATGAAAATGATGAGGCATGAGCCTTAGCCCTTTATAAAACTGATGGTTGTCTGGATGCGATACCATTCCAATTTTATCGTACAACCACAATACCCGAAGATTGGGTAGGGCTTGACTGGAAACTTATATACCTTAGTATTTGTTCCCTCACGGCCATGGTCTGAGCTGAGGCTACCTTGTGAAGATTGTCCACCTATGTAGTATCCAAGATGACAGTTGGTCATGGTTGGGAGGCCAAATTCACAGCAGAGGTGCTTATACTAGGGCGTGTAATTGAAAGGTTAGGATTGATTATCCGCATACTGAGTATGGTGAATTCAGGATTTGTTCCTAACGGATGTATCGAAGGTGAAAGTGTACAATCTCTGCAGAGTGTCAAACTATTCGAATAGCCGCGTCCGCGGTTATGGACAGTTGGTGTGGCCATACTGTTCCCCCGTCAGATGTTTTCAAAAGACTTGTGAAATGAATTGAGACTTTGACTTGACCACAATAGGTTTGTGACATGAGATACAAGTTCCCACTTAGGTGTTATAAAATTTCAACTAGCATTCACTGCTTCTAAACTTAGTAGAGATAAATCTGGCTTTTGCAAAATAACCCTAGAGCCTAGTGTCCTATTTCCAAAAACCCCTTTCACTTGTTAGTATTAGTTTGCGAGTACTTAAAGAGTACTCATGGCTTTGTCCTGCTATTCCGTGGCGGACTATGAAGAGGAGTACCTGGAGGATGGACCCCAGGAAGGTTAGGACAACTAGGATCATCTCCCATCGTCAGCATTGCATGTGAACCCGAAGATGGAGCTTCGCCTACGCTACCATTATTATTATGTATTCTTCTGCTTGAAGTTGTATTAAGAACTGGATCATGAGATCCTTATTTGTGTAAAATCTTATGTATGGTTTGTAATGGATGATGTACTGTGGTATCCAATTCTGTTATGTCTCGCAAAAATGGTAATCCTGGGATTGCGATGTATGGCATAACAGGCATCTGGGATTAAAAATCCGGGTGTTGACACCACACTTCCAAGGAGCATGAAGATCAATGCCCCAATTCTAAAGAGAAACATCCAACTGACCAATCCCCCACATCTCAAGCTACTTGTTTCCTATGTGAAGGAAATAATCATGTCCCTATCCAATGCCCCATCTATTCCATAGTTCAACGAAGGAAACAAGGTGGAGTGCATGAACAGTTTGTAAACCCTCATGAAGGAACAACTTCTACCAAAAGGATGAAGGCAAAGTCAAAACTATGCATCATAAGGCCAAATCCAAACTGTCCACAAAGTGTTGCTACTCTTGTGAAGAAGAAGGTCATATCTCTAGTAAATGCCCGAAGAAGAGAGAAAGATTTCCCACCTTTGTGGTGAAGTATGAAGAGCATGAACTAGAAGAACTCCTAGCTTTGGAGAGACCCATAAAGAAGAAGAAGGACATAAGCCAGTTGCAATGTTACAATTGCAAAGAAATGGGACACTATGCCTGTCATTGCCCAGAAAAGAAGAACCAAGGAAACAAACGAGAGGCAATGATACCAAAGGAAAAGAAAGATATCAGCCAAGTGATGTGTTTCAATTGCAAAGAACCAGGACATTATGCAAGCAATTGTCCAGAAAAGATGAAGCACAAGATAAACAAGCCTATGAAGGATCCCAACCTTGTCACATGTTTCAAGGGTGGAAACAAAGGACATTATGCAGATGTTTTCCCAGAGAAGTATCATCAAGACCCCAAGCAAGCCAAGATGTAATCTAGTTGGAATTTTTTTTAAGGGTGGTAGTACCCTAGTTGCTTTGAGCCAACTTGTAACCCCTAGCCTTCCCAAATCTCGGGACGAGATTTATTTTAAGGGTGGTAGCCTATCACATCCCAAGATTTTCCAAATATTGTAATGTGAAAAATAAAAGAAACTTTTGTTTCTAAATGGAACCTTAAAATCCCATCTTGAACAAACTTTCGTTAACATTTGAATCCAACTAAATTCAAATCAAGTGGAATGCATTCTTCATAAATGCATCTAGAAATTTAAACACTTAGAAATGATCAAGAATGACAAATAGAAATAATATAAAACCATAGAAATTGGTTTCACTTAATTAGGAGCCATAGATAAAATCTTATGAATTTAATAAGATAAGGAAATTGAATTTCCAAAGCTAATAAAGCATCTATCTAGAAATCCATACCCAATGGTGAGCAAATAATCCTAAAAAGATTTAAAAGCATAAACAAATATTAAATAAGATTTTACAAATTGAAATCACCAAGTTTGGATCTTTAAATAAAAAGATATGGATTTTATGAGATAGAGAAAGAAATATTAAATAAGGAATATTTAAAGACCAAATTAAATCTTGGCATAACCCATAAGCAAATGGAATAAATATAATCCAAATCCAAATAAAATAAAAGTATGAAGAATTTTCCAAATAAAATAAAACGACTTTGACCAAATCCTATTCTATTTGAATAAAGAAAAAAATCCCTATTAAGAAATGATTAATTAAATCATGGGAAAAAAATATTTGGAATTTACCCAAGTGGATTAAAAGTTGTTTAATTAACTTAAATAAGATTAAGGAAATCTTCCAAATAAAATTTATGGAATTAAAACTATATTTAATTTCATTGGAATAAAGACAAATAACCAATTTTTAATGATTAACAAATCATATTAAAAATATTCCAAATAATTCAAAGTGCATTATTTGACACCCTATTAAATGATTAAAACTTACTGAAAAGGTTTATGTGAAAAATTGAAATCAAATAAGGACTAAAAATATATTTGATATTAATTGAATTCAAAGCAAAGGCCTTGTTTTAAATAATTATTATACCCTAAAAAGAATAAATAAATTGTTCTAAATTTGACTCTAAAATGAACTATTAAATAGTATTTGAATATACATAAAGTTTGGTTGAAGTTTGAAATTCAAAAGTTGTTTGAATTGATTAATCAAAATCAAAACAGAATATTAGAAATAGAAAAGGAAAAACAATCAGTACAAGAAAATGAAAAGGAGCAACCTAGCCCAGCTAAGCCCATCTGGCCCAGCAGCCCATCTCTCCCTCTCTCTCCAAAGCGTTTTTCTTACCGCAGAAAGAACACGCGCAGTCACTGATCACTGGCCCCCACCTCCTCTCTCTTCCTTTAGCTGACAAATGAACCCCATCGCCACCTCAGCGTCTCCCTCACCTGCCCGCTGACCACGCCTCACCGGCCATTGCAGCCATTTGAATGCCGGCGTAAATCCGCGTTAACCACGCCATGAAACGGCCCCGCGATCACGCGTACTAAAGCGCCTTCGCCCCTCTCTCTTTCCCCTCACTCACCAGATCCTCTACGCCCCCAGGCCGCCATAATTTCGAGCTCACGCCTCACTGCTCCGGCGAGTTTGCCGACAAATTTCGACGAACATGACCCACTCCACCGTCCCTGCTTCACACTATCTTGCTCACCAGAACCTTGCGCACCTACTCGTATCATCTGCTCGGCCGCGCTTGCCCCAGAGCGTCGGCAAGGACGACCTCACGCGCCGCCGTAAATGCGCTACCTATTCTAGACCCTCGTAACTCTGACCACCCCATCCCTCTGATCGCCAGATTCGCCTTTCTCTCGCGAACCTAATAGCGTTGTTTGTTTGGTTTGGCATGAACCGTAGAACTGCCTCCGACGACGAACAGACAAACCTGACGCAGACGTGAACTCCGGCGAGCAATACCCGCCAGTACCATATGCCCCTCAGTCGACAACAACCATCTTGAGCATCCCCACGCCACGGCGAACTCGGTGAGCTTATCCCCTCACTCTCTCGCTTCCTGTAACGCTGACACCGACATCATCTGAGCGCGCCGCCGCCGTTCACCACCGCTAGCTCCTCCAGTGTATGTCTAGTGATTATGAGCCGTAGGATCTTGATCAAAGGGTTGCGATAGAAACTTAACGGAAATGGTATGGACAGATCTATGCCGCACGATCGTCATTAGATCCAACGCACCAGAGAGGCTGATCCAACTGAAGCGGTACCGCCCAATAAGATTGCGCCACGTGGCTCAGATTTCGTTTTAAAAACAGAAACATTTCTATTAGATATGATATTTTGTAAAATTCATAACTTTCAAACCACATGTCCAAATTTTGCAAATTTTATATCAATGGAATCAGCAAGACAAGTACTTTCCAACCATGCACTTTGTTTAGTAAATTGTTTTTGTTAAATTGTTTGTTTTTGCAGAAACTTATGTAGGCATATTTTGGGTATAAAATTCTTGCTAAAATTATTTTGGTGATAAAATCTTTGGCAAATGGTTTGTTTTGAACCTACTGACCATATAAATCAATTTGTGGTTTCAAAAACATACTTGGTGAAACAAAAGAGTAAATCTTTGATTTAAACCATTTCTAGTCAAATAAAAATAATGCTTATGTGTGAAACAAGCTTTTGGAAGAAAACCTTTGGGAAATGTTTTGATTTAAACTCTATGACCCTAAACACAAAGTTTTATGATTTGAAAACATATTTGGTGAAACCTATAAAGATTGTTGCCTTGCTAAAAGCATTTTTCAACCACATAAAATAATGCTTTGGTTTAAATTGGTTTACAATAAAATCTTTTGCAAATGGTTTTGCCACTTTTATAAAATGACCAAACTTTGCCAATACAATAATAGAAACAAATGTATTGCAAATGACCAAACTTTGCTAATACAATAATAGAAACTTTTATAAAATGGTTTACAATAATTTGCAAATGACCAAACTTTGCCAATACAAATGGTTTTGCCACTTTTATCAATAAAGTTTGGCATATAGATGATAGAATCCACTATACTACCATAGTATCACTTGCCAATACAATTCAAATGTATTGACCCTTGTGGCTGTAACTTACTATGTTGCAGGTTTGATTGATGTTAGTGAAGTTTATTGATTAGGATTACAAGTCTACAACCAACATGACTGCCTGTGGCACTTTGAAGATGAAGGACCCCATGCTATTGCTATATTCTGCTGCATTGTAATGAGATAGCCAAATGAGCTATGTAAGATGTAATAAATTATTTTATTCCTGGTTATAAAGTTGTATTATGACCTTTGTTTCTTGATATTACATCTTAACTGTGGATGCTAGCTATTGATCCAGGGACTAGCATTGTAAACACAGGGATCTCTACCTTATTAAAGGTTGGGAACCTTACAATTAGTTAGATTCCTCGTGCTTTGCAAGCCCTGAATAAAAAGCATCACAAATTTGCCCAAGTTTCTCCGTTTGCTTCTCTTTATGCACATGTTCATGTAACAAAATACTCCCTCTGTCACAAAATAGATGTCTTAGGTTTTTCAAAATTTGGATGAATCTATATAATAAATAGTGTCTAGATTCATTCAATTTTTGACATATTTGAGACATCTATTCTAAGACCGAGGGAGTAGATAAAAACATTTTGTACGCTGGGGCTTGCTTTTCATACATTAATCCAACATGTTTTTACTTAATTATTCTACAGTATACATGGATAACACGGGTAAAATGGACCCCTTGTGCATAAGCATCATCTGCACGGCCTGCGGGCACCCTCAATCCTCCATGGATAACATAGACAATTAAGACATGAGTAGATCCAATGCAATGTTGGCATGGGCCCACATCTTCTACTAGTGTCTGTGTCATGGCTTGGCAATATCACTCTTATACTTAGATGTATCAACTAGGTTGGATCATGTTGGCCAAGTGCCGAGTCATAAAACCACAAATTAATTATGGTGTTTCTAGCTAATCGAGAGAGGTCTATAGCCCATGCAATGTTGGCATGGGCCCACATTTGCCAGAAAGTGTCTCATCATGCATTGGCATAGCAGTCTTATACTTAGATCTATCAAGTAGGTAGAATCATGTTGGCTAAGTGTTGACTCATATACAACCAGAAGTTGATGAAGTACATAGCCCATGCAATGATGCATGGGCCTACATTTGCCACAAAGTGTCTCATCATAATTTCCTGGCATATAGGGTTATACTAAGATCTATTAACTAGGTAGGATTATGTTGGCCAAGTGTTGACTCATATACAACAAGTTAATGAAGGAGTTTCTGGCCAGCCCATCAAATGTTGGCATGCATGCCCACATTTGGCGTAAATTCTTATACTTAGATCTGTAAAGTAGGTAGGACCATGTTGGCCAAGTGTTGACTCATATGCTACAAGTGTGTGTCATAGCACTCTTATACTTAGATATCAACTCGTTAGGATCATGTTGGCCAAGTGTTGAGTCACACAACCACAAGTTGATGAAGGAGTCTCTAGCCAACCCAAAGAAGCCTATAGCATTGGAGTGAATCTACACACTAAAACAAGTCTATGTACATTTGATTCACAAACCTAAAACATCTTATATTTTGAAACAGAGGGAGTAAGTAGGATCAGTTTTTTCTAATGAACACGCTATCTGTGATGAAATAACCCCACCTGTCAGCGCGGTTGCCGACGTCCTTATACATTACAACAAAAGAAAATTGCCAGTTCCTCGACAACATAGTATCCCAGTGGCAGTTCCATTCCATCTCCTCGCCTCCTTGTTCTGGCATAGTGCTTCCCTCTTTGACTCCTCCTATCCTTGTTCTTTTCCCCGTCATCTCCTGGTCTTCCTTATTCCTCGATACGAAGGCATGGCGAGCAGCCGAATGAAGGTGAACTGGTCCGATCTCACGGCTGACGGACCACTTGCCAAGATCAGCGAATCCTTCCTGGAGAACGAGGAGTATGTCGATGCCTACGCTGCTTGTCGAAGAGTCTGCGGCAATTGGTGCCGCGCGTTAAAGGAACCCGAGTTCCATCTCAACAATTGGATCCTGGTATATCACACACTTCCAAACGTCGGCGACTTCACGTTCCTCAACCTCGCCACAGGTCGTTGCTTCACGACGAATCTAATGGAAGTTAACACAGGTTCACAATTCATCCGATCTAACATTCATTTGTTATTTGGATACAAAGTTATTCTTAAACATGCATGTTTAATTGTGTAGGTTCTTAAACATGCATGTTCTTGAACATTCTTAGGCAATGTTATACTTAAACATGCAGGTTCACAAGACATGCATGTTTAATTGTATAGGTTCACTCATTTTAGGATACATATATATCTAGTACATTTTAAAATATCTAGAAGCTCTGTCTTATATTAGTGAACAAAGGGGTATTTTCCATTGTACATATATCTTAGGGCTAACTGTTCTCTTCATCAAAAGGTTCTACTTCATCGGTGTTTATCATGGCGTAATTGTTATTGCTCAGAGGGAAGAGCCGCACAAGATTCGTCTTTTGAACCCACTCACCCGTAAGTCCTACACTGAGTTTCAGGCGCAGATACCATCAGATATTATGGCATCTGTAGTTGTCACGACGTCCCCCATGATGGTGTTTGTTTCTGCAAATTATGAGTACTCTATTGCTTGGGCCGATGAGGCCACCCCGACAGGGGATTTCAATGGAGTGTTTGGAGAAGGAATTTATCCGTCGTCTGATGATGTGCACGTGCAATGCATGACCTCGTTCCGTGGTGAAGTGTATGCAGTACAGGATGGTGGGATCATGTCGACCAACATCCAGGTGGAGCAGCGCGTGAGCACCGTCAAGATGGCAAAAATAATTTCAGGTCCAGTCTTTGAAGAGATACGCGGAGTCTACAAGTTCTACCTTGTGGAGTCAAAAGGTGATCTTGTTCTTGTGTTGGGCGGGGTTTTTGCCGAAGGTCAACCGGTGCTTTACTGGGTGAACACAGAGAAACGCTGTCTCAAGGCTGTAGGTGACATTGCCAGCCGTTCCTTCTTTGTTCATTTTAACCGGTTGATCTCCATCGACACTAGAGTGCACCCCAGTACAGTTGTAGAGGGAGTGTCCCAACCCTTATTAACATAAGGTGGAGTCCCCTGTGTTTACAATGCTAGTCCCTGGATCAATAGCTAGCATCCACAGTTTAGATGTAATATCAAGAAACAAAGGTCATAATATAACTTTATAACTAGGAATAACATAATTTTATTACATCAAACATAGCTCATTTGGCTATTACATTACATTGCAGCGGAATAACTATAGTCATGGGGTCCTTCATCTTCAAAGTGCCACAAGCAAATGTTGGTTGTAGACTTTGTAATCCTAATCAAACAATCTTCACTAAAATCAATCAAACCTGCAACATTACAAGTTACAGCCACAAGGGTCAATACATTTTGAATTGTATTGGCAAGTTTCACTACTATGTAGATTATAAGTAGATCCTATCATTACATGCAATTTTGGCTAAGTAGAGTTTAAGGCTTATTTGCACAAAGCAATATTTTATCCTATCTTTTCAAAATGGTTTTGGTCCTTTGTCAAATCTCTTTTCCAAGAATCCCTTGAACTTCTTGGTAGACACTCAAGTGTTCAAGTCCTTGTCAAAATCCCTTGAGCTCCTTGGTAACCCCAAGTGCATCAAGTTTTATAAAATCTCATGAGTTCTTGGTAACCCCAAGTGTTCATGTTTTCATCAAAATCTCTTGAGTTCCTTGGTAAACCCAAGTACATCAGGCTTAACAAAATCTCTTTGAATTCCTTGGTAGACACTCAAGTGCATCAAGTTTTTATTTTAGAAGTTAGAATGTCGAGATCTCCCATAGTTCAAACTTTAGTTGCTCAGTATTGTCCATAACCGGGGACACGGCTAAGTACTTAGATTTTATTATCTTCTGCAGAAGGAGTACACTTTACCCACATGTCACAATCCCATCCTTTTGCCACCAAAGGGCCTCACTGGATTAGTGCTCACCAAGATGGAGTACTGGCAGATTGAGAATGTGACGAAGTCTTTCCAAAGGGTCCTCCCATACACCATTTCTAGCTTGCCTTCAGCACCCATGAAGGATTCCAGGTCCCCATGTCCAGTTAACTGAAGACAGTGCATGGGTCTTCCCATTGTAGTTGACTAAGCCAGAGCCATAATAGCATGTGGTTGCACACGAAAGCCACAATTGGAGAAACATGTTCAATCTCTAGGTTTCCTAGGTGGTTTCCTTTTGGAGCACAACACAAAGTGATTCCCATATACATGGTTCCTTTTGTTGCCATCTTCTCCAAAACTTAAAGTAGCCTCCACCTAGGTGGTTCATTGAGTCCTTGTTTTATTATGTAAAACACAAGTCCTTTTCTCAACCTTTGTAAAAATCTCAACATGTGTCTCTTTTCAAAATATAGCATGGCTAAGCATGTGACAACTACATTGTTTTCTCTAAGGAATGTATATAGTATCCTATTAGGATTTAGCATAGCATAAGTATAAAATTATTTTCATGCATGTTTCAAAATCCACTAAGTATAAATAAAATAGTAGGACTTTGGATGATAGTGTAACTTGCCTTTCTTTTGGTAGGGAATGATGGTTTACTCCTTGATCTTTCTAGTCTCACACTTTTCTAATTTCACTACAATCAATCAAGCAAGCATAGTATCAAGTATCATTCCAAACCAATAATCATTCAACAATTCACACACACAAAACAATGCGATCTAAGTCATGCATGTAAGCATGCAAGAGATGGTTCTATTTGCAAATATGGTCTCCACTAGGCTTCTAAACTTTGTAAGTTCCAAATTGGTCATTTTCCAAAGTGGTAAAGTCATTTGCAAAAAGGGTTTTGTTCAAAATCCATTTTTAAATCCAATCATCATTTTATGTGGTGGAAAATATTTTTATCAAGGTAACACTTTTAAGTTGTTCACCAAATGAGTTGCTATTGCAAAACTTGGTGTTTATGGTCAGTAGGTTTGGTCCAAACATTTTCCCAAAGTTTTTACTCCAAAAACATTTTTTTATAATAAAACCATTATTTTCATTTTGGCTAGGAATGGCTAAGTCAAATAATCCATCCTAAATTTTATCAAATCTATTTCCAAGACCATGGGTTGGTTCCTAGGGTCAGTAAGTTCACAACAAATCATTTTGCAAAGGTTTTAAACTCAAAAACAATTTTGAATCATTTTTCTAGTCTTAACAAGCATTCAAAAGTTTCTGCAAAAACCAACAAGCTAACAGATACTATTTGCTAAACCAAAGGCATGGTTGGCTAGGGTTTGTTCCACTGATTCCAATGGTACCAAATTTGCAATTTTTTGACGTGTGGATCGAAAGTTACAAAGGTTTGAAATTGCAACTTAAATCTGTTTTTCAAACTCTGTTTTAAACATACTGGCGACACGCGGCGCTTTTTAACTGGTCGGTACCGGTTCGGCCGGATCAACAACGCGATGCGTTGGATCAAATCAAACCGTGTGGTCCAGAGGGCGTACCCTTTCGCGGTTAAGTGATTCTATCGTGCTCGCCCGATCTAGATCGAACGGCTCTAACTGCCTTGCCAAAAGCTGGCGGCGCTAAGACAACGGCGAGCGGCGGAGCGGCCAGATAGTGGCGGCGCTGGCGTTGCAGGAAGCGAAAAAGGGAGGGAGTAAGCTCACCAGATTCGCAGGAGGCTGGGGAAGTTCTTCGTGTGGTCGTCGGGGCAAGGGGCGCTCTGGTACAGCTGTGATTGCTCGCCGGAGTAGAGAACCACGTCGGGTGGTTCTGTCCGCGGTCGGAGTCGTCGCTACAGGTCACGAGAAGATCAACCGAGGGTATGGTTAGACGCAGGAGATCACGGAGATGCTGTGTGCGTGAACGAGAAGAAGAGGGGCGGCCGGAAACTACCTGTGGGGCTCGTCGGAGTTGGAGCGGACGGCGGCGTCGTTCAGAGCTTGTCGAAGACGGCTCCCTGGGGCGCCCGCGGTCGAACGTACCGGGGGGTGCGTCAGGAGGTGGGGAAGGTGTGAGCTAGGTCGAGGAGGCACGGGGTGGTGAAACTCAGCCTGAATCGACACAAAACCTCGTCGGAGCAGAGGGTGCTCGAGGAGGAAATTGGGGAGGTCTGGGAGCGTGCCAGCGCGGGGTGTCAGAGGGGGAATGTAGAGGAGACATGAGCGTTTAAGCCTGCATGATCAAAGCGGGTAACGGTGGTCGCGTTAAGGCGAATTTAAGGCCGCGAAATCATCGGCAGGAACGGTGTCAAGGGGAGGGAGAAGGAGTCGCGCGGGTGAGGGGGATGAACAGGGAAGAGTGGGGTCTACCTGGCAGTGAGAAAAGAAGTGAGGGGAGGGTCCATCAGTCAGTCTCTCTGCGGGTTTGCGTTTAGGTAGAAAAACGTTTCGCGCGAGAGGGAGTGCTGGGTTGGTTCTGGGCCTTTCTGGCTGCTGGGTTGGGCCGAGTCCAGATCCTATTTTTTTTCTTTCTGCAATCTTTTTCTTTTTCTAATTCCAATTTCTGTTTTGAAGACCAAACAACAAATCAAACAAAGCAAATCAAAACATTCATCAAACTTTTCATTTGAATTTGGTTCTGTTTAATACATAATCCAAAGTCCAAAATGAAATAATCTTTTAAATCTTTTTAGGTTTCATTCATTATTTAAATAAAATGGACCATGGTTTATTATTCAATTAGGGTTTTGATTTATTTAATAAAATTTCTATTTGAAATCCAAATATTTTCAAAACCAATTCAGTAGGTTTTATTTGGGAATATAAAAACATTTGGAAAACTTATTTAAATTGAATAAACAAGTTTTGATGGTTAAATAAAATAATAGAACTTTTATTAATAAGACTTGGATATTAAATCCTTATTGATTTTATTAAATAAACTTTTACTATTTTTATCAAAACAAAATGTTTTTATTTCAAAATGCTTGGCCAAGGTGTAATTTGGCTCTATAAAATAATTTCTTATTTAAAAATCCTTTTATAAAAGTTTAACCTTTTAAATCCCTTTAGGATTTTATTTAATCCAAATAGGTTTGAAGTTCTATTTGAATTCAAAAAGTTTCTTCTGGCCTTGAAAATCAAACAAAGTTTTATTTTTATTCATTTATTTTTCACATTACAAGATTTGGAAAATCTTGGGATGTGACAACAGTCCAAACCGGTTGCATCTACTACGCGGATTTTTCTTATATCAGAGCGTACAATCATGATCTTAAGGCCTGGGATGGGGTACCAACACCTGTACATGGGTTTGGTAAACATGATCTGGAACGTTCACCGAGGCCTTACCGTCTTGACCAGATACTGGCAGCACATTGCAGATGGGGGGAGTTCAATGAATTTGGCCTGCAGCACATGGGAGCGGACGCCGATGAAATATATAGGGCAGTAGCCTAAGTTATTTGCTTGGTCGCTAGCGTGTTCAAATCTTTTCGAAGTAAAATATTGCAATGTATTTATTTTTAGTAATTTCAGAATTTAGTTTGGTAGCTTTGAGAATTCTGTGTGGCGGCTTTCAAAATTATGTATAAGTACTATCTTTCAGCTTTACTCATAGCACTCAAGTTGTGATTACTGATTTAGAGTCTCACCTGTCGTGATTTTTGCCTTAGTTAGAAAGAAGCACCAGCAATTAAAAAAATGAAGAAATAGTGGAACCCTACATGCCACTGTTGGTCCATCCATGCGTGTATAAAAGATTATAGAATTAAGAAGAAAGAGGGAATTCACATTTTGCCACTTAAAAAATGGAAAATGTGTGTTTTGTACAAACAAACCCATCAGTCTTGTGTGCCAAATATGGCCTCATTCAGTCAAAATAGTGTTTTGGGAAGGGGATTGAGTCGATAGCCACACATTTTCACAGCTACTAGCTTATGTTGAGAAGTGGTTTTGGGGAAAACTACATTACTCACGCGTGTTTCCTATTTTTCCTTGGTGGTAGGATACATTACAAGACTCCATGTCAAGATGCCACTAGTTTTATTTTTTCCAAAACTAGTAATTAGTTGTGCCTAATATGACTATCCAATAACCGTAGTTTTGCCACTAGTAAGATCAAGGTTTTTTTAGAAAAAATTGACATGTCATCATGACCTACTATATCAACTAATCGATCTAACCATAAGACTGATATGGCAAGACATGTTGAGATACTTTATGGCATATGTGGTCCGACGCCAACATTGCATGGGATCTAGACCTCTTTAGGTTGGCTAGAATCTCCCTCATCAACTTGTGGTTGTGTGACTTATCACCGGGCCAAAATGATCAAACCCAGTTGATACATCTGAATAAGCCATGACACACACTCGTGGCAGATGTGGGCCCATGCCAACATTGCATGGGATCTAGACCTCTCTAGGATGTCTAGAAACATCTTCACCAACGTTTCTCCTATCGCTCAAAACTGTGTGCATTTCTTTGGTATAGTCCTCGTCACAAAGGAGTAAAATGCCTTGATAGTACTACTAGCTGTGATTACGTGTCAAGGGATGTGATAAAAATGTTTTTCCCTTTGCTACACTTCATCAAAATTGTGGGTCGTCATCCCCATGATAAAATTCTTTTGCTTCCTTTAGACAATCCCTCCTTGGTAGAAACAACTAGGGGTGTGCATACTAATGACCAATATATATGTGCCAATTGTTCCTGTCATTGATCCTATGAAGGCCATAGCTAACACCCTTCCCACAAGCTCTGACGCAAAATTTTGCCGAAAATACTAAAGACAACACATCAGATAATGAGGTTGAAGAAAACACCGCTACAAGCCAAGAAAACATGGACTCTGAGCATGATACGGGGGCAAAATCTGCCTTGGATCCGCCCCTCACAACTCTGACGCGCCGTCACCTGGGCGTATCGATCCGCGCCAGTCCCCTCACGCCATGTCCCCAAGGTCTAGGCCCTCCCTTGCGTCGCGTTCTACGCGTAACTATGGCGGCCATGGGGAACCCGATACATCTTTCCCGTGGTCCCCACCAATGCATGGACGCGTGGATCTCCTGCACAACTCTTCCTCGTGGTTCTTCTGACGGCTTCAGGAGTGACGCCTCACCAGGAGATCCAATCGGCACGTTGTTGAGTGCTGGTGCCCAGGAATATTCTTCACATGTACAATCTTCAGCGCCAAGATCTTCTGCAACACCTGCTGCTGACGTATCTACTACTGCTAAACCCCGCACTCTACTACAAAAAAGGTACTACCTCCGTTCCAAAATGTAAGGCTTTTTAGCAAACTAAAACAGCTTCCTAAAAACATTTATATTGTGAAATGAAGGAAGTATAAAGGACCCAAAAATTCGTACTGAGGGCACAATTCGGTTGGCACTCTTAACATCTACAGCAGAACCATCAAACTTGCATGAAGCTAAAACGGATACAAACTGAAGTGTGCTATGCAAGATCCCACCAAGCTCTAACAGAAATGTTATTGATTGCACCTTGTCCCACCAAGCTCTAACATGATCCCACCTAGTTGATACATTTAAGCATAAGTGTGCTATGCCAAGCCATGACACACACTTGTGGCAGATGTGGACCCATGCCAACATTGCATGAGATCTAGACCTCTCTTAGCTGGCTAGAAACACTTTACCCAACTTGTAGTTGTATGCCATGTTACAACATCGACCTAGTTTCACATCATAAAAATTCACTTATAGGTAGAGGATGCCATGTTACAACATGGACCTAGTTTCACATCCTTACTAGGCACCTAGAGTTTTGGCCTAAATTTGACCGGGCCACCAAAAATTCAAAAAAAATCAAAGTTGTGTGAAACCTACACATTTAAAAATTACTTCTAGGTAGAGGATGCCATGTTTCAGCATGGAGAAACTCTCACATCACAAGGTCTAACCCTGTAGAAGTCCCAACCTTTAATAAGGTAGAGATCCCTGTGTTTACAATGCTAGTCCCCGGATCAATAGCTAGCATCCACAGTTAAGATGTAATATCAATAAACAAAGGTCATAATACAACTTTATAACCAGGAATAAAATAATTTATTACATCTTACATAGCTCATTTGGCTATCTCATTACAATGCAGCAGAATATAGCAATAGCATGGGGTCCTTCATCTTCAAAGTGCCACATGTAGTCATGTTGGTTGTAGACTTGTAATCCTAATCAATAAACTTCACTAACATCAAACAAACCTGCAACATAGTAAGTTACATCCACAAGGGTCAATACATTTGAATTGTATTGGCAAGTGATACTATGGTAGTATAGTGGATTCTATCATCTATATGCATTTGGCTAGGTGGAGCTTAGGCTTGCTTTGCTCAAAATAGATTTTCCTTATCATTTGAAAACACTAAACTTTTACTTGTCAAAATCACCCAAGGCATCTCCCAATAGAAATTGGTGATCCTTCAACCCTTGTTCAACCACAAGTCTTGATAGCTTCCATGTGTTGATGCTCAAATTGTCCTTTGCCAGGGACATGGCTAAGTACTTAGATTTTACACTCTGCAGAGGTGGTGCACTTTCCCCAGAAGACTTGGTTTCCCAAGACAAGATCTTTCAGAAGCCTTCCCTTAGACCAAAATGGACGCGTTCCAACCTATCATTCCCCTACCACCAACTGTCCATTTGTCTAAGTTATTGCAACCTATATGATCCAGGTAGAGCCCATAATGCCAAGTGGCTGCACTTGAAGCTTCTCAACATTTGACATCTCAAATCTCTTTGTTCCTGGGTGGCATTCCACAAGTTAGATACACAAGGTAAACCATATAAATGGGCCTTGTGTAACCACTAAACACAAACCATTCCTTCCATTCCACCTAGGTGATTCATTTACTTAGTTGTTTTATTAAACAAAACACAAGTCCTTCACTTAGAAATATTCCATAGCATGAATATGATCCACCCTTGTTTTCTACTAGCTAAGCTAAGCATGATAGTAGAAGGAATCTTAACTTAGGAAATTTCTACTAAGGTTTCATCTACTAGGATTTCCCATGGCATAGTTTATACTTAGCAAAAATTACATGCAAGTCCTATTTAGAAATATCACTAATGCATAGTGAAAATAATTGGACAAAAGTATGGAACACCACTTGCCTTTTTGGTAGAGAATATAAGTTCACTCCTTGATCTTGCAATATTCACACTCTTCAAATTCCACTACAATTCTATCAAGCAAGGCACAATTTCAATCTACCATTCAAGCAAACATCACATAAAATAACAGAAACAAAGCAATGCATGCAAGCATGCTAAAGATTGTTTTATTTGGAAAAGTGGTTTCTAATAGGTTGTAAACATTCTAAAACACCTATTGGTCATTTTATATAAGTGTCAAAATTATTTGCAAAATATTTTACCTATAAACCATTTTTAAACCAAATCAATATTTGATGTGGTTGAAAATGCCTTTAGCAAAGCAATAATATTTATAGGGTTCACAAAATAAATTTTTAATTCTAAAACTTGGTGTTTGGGGTCAGAGAGTTTAATCCAAATCATTTCCCAAAGATTTTTCTCCAAAAAGTATTTTTAACATATAAACATTATTTTTACTTGACTAGAAGTGTTCTAATTCAAGGGTTCATTCTTTAACTTCTCAAAATACCATTTTAAATCCATAAGTCTGTTTCTATGGTTAGTAGGTTCAAAACAATCCATTTGCCAAAGATTTTATCACAAAAATAATTTTAGAAAGAATTTTATATTCAAATTATGCCTACACAAGTTTCTGCAAAAACAACCATTTTACCAGAAACAATTCACTAAACAAAGTGCATGGTTGAAAAATACTTGTCTTGCTGATTCCATTGATATAAAATTTGCAAAATTTGAACGGGTAGATTGAAAGTTATGAATTTTACAACTTAAACATCTAATAGATCATTTCTGGTTTTTATTAAAACAGCCTGGCCACGTGTCTTGTTCTGATAGGCTGGTACCGCTTTGGTTGGATCGGCCTCTCTGGTGCGTTGGATTAAAGTGAAATCGTGCGGCTCAGGTGGTTACATACCCCTTTGGGTTATGATCAAACGCATCCAATGGATCAAGATCCAACGGCCTAAAGCAACTAACCCTAAACGGGCAGCGCTAGCGGCGGCGACTAGCGACGGCGCGGTCAGACAGCGGCGGAACCGGTGATACAAGAAGAAAGAGAGGATGTGGGGTGGCTTACCGAGATCGCCGTGGCACGGGGATGCTCAACGACGGTCAGACAGCGTTTGTCGAAGGGGCGCATGGGTTCGACGCGTATTGCTCGTCGGAGTTGCGTCTAACGACGGCTTCTCTGTTTGTTATCGCTGGCGAGAACTGCAGGTCACGAGAAGACGAGCGGAGAGGGTCATCAGATGCGGGAGAGTTTGGTGACCATGCGTGTGTCATCTGGAGAGAGAGGGGAGGACGGTACTTACAGGGAGAAGTCGTCGGAATAATGGCAAACGGTGGCGCTGCTCTGGCGGAGACGTTGCCGAGCTTGCAGGGAGAGCGCGAGCGAGGGGAAGGTACCGGGAGGTTCGCAGGCTGTTGGGGAACGCGCTCATGTGGTTGAGGGGGTGAGGAGCGACGGTGGCTGGCCAGAATTGGTAGAAGGCCTCGTCGGAGCAGAGGTGGAGCGAGGAGGAAATTCGTGCAGCCTAGGGGCGTTCTGGCAGCGATGTCAGAGGGGAATGAGAGGGGAGAGGATTGCGGTTAAGATGGAACGTTTGCGGGGAGGAATCACTGGCGTGGTTAAGTGAATTAAACCGATGTTTAAACGGGCAGAAACGGCCGGAGTGAGGCGAGGTCAGCGCGGCGGGTGAGGAAGACGACCTGACCAGTGGGGTCTGGTTAACAGCGAGAGAGAGAGAGAGGAAGAGTGGGGTCCAGCGGTCGGTGAGGGGTGGGTATGCTCTGCAGTGAGAAAGGAACGGTTCACTTGGGTGAGAGAGTGGGCTGGCTGGGCTTAGTAGGTTAGGTTAGTTGGGCTGGGTTCTATTCCTTTTTTTTATCTGTTTCTTTTTTCTTTTTCCTGATTTCTTTTCCTGTTTTCATTTTTATTAAATGATTTCAAACTTAGTTTGAATTCAATCCTTTTCCTAAAGTTCAGTATTTTACCATACTGTTTAAACATGTATTTTAAATACTTATTTTAGGAATAGTTCTTTTATTTTACTTTTGTTTTATTCCTTATTAAAATAAGCATATGCATTTATTCAAATAAGATTGAATATATTTTCAAGCCTTTATTTAAATTCCAATTTTTCACAAAACCTTTTCAGTAGGTTTATTTATTTAATAGGGTGTCAAATATTTCACTTTGATTTATTTGGAATATTTTTAATATGATTTATTAATCATTTAAATTGGGTATTTGTCTTTATTCCAATGAAATTAAATATGGATTTAATTCCATAAATTTTATTTAGTTGATTTCTTTGATCCCATTTAAGTTAATTAAAAAACTTTTATTCCACTTGGGTATATTCCAAATACTATTTTCCCATGATTTAATTAATCATTCTTATTAGGGAATTTGTCTTAATCCAATGGAATAGAATTTGGTTAAGGCCATATTATTTTATTTCAATATTATTTATCCATTTATTTCATTTGAATTTGGATTATTTTTATTCCATTTGCTTATGGTCTTGGCCAAGATTTAATTTGGCTTTTAAAATAGTCCTTAATAATTATTTCTTCTTTATCTTATAAAGTCCATATCTTTTTACTAAAAGGTCCAAACTTGGTGATTCCAATTTGTAAAATCTTATTTAACATTTGTTAATCCTTTTAAATGCCTTTAGGATTATTTGCTCGACATTTGGTATGGATTTCTAGATAGGTGCTTTATTAGCCTTGGAAATTCAATTTCCTTATCTTATTAAATTCATAAGGTTTTATCTTTGGTTCCAAATTGAATGAAATCAATTTCTATGGTTTTATAATATTTCTATTTGTCATTCTTTATCTTTTATAAATGTTTGTTGACAAATTTTTATATGGATCAAAACCATGGTCTTAGAGATATCTTGGAAATGATTTTATTCCATTAGGGTTTTAGGGTTTGGGTTTATTTCCCAAGTGTTTAAATTTCAAGGTGCATTTAAGTAGAATGCATTTCACTTGATTTGAATTTGGTTGGATTCAAACATTTCTCAAGTTTTTTCAAGATAGGGTTTTTAAGTTTCCATTTAGAAACAAAAAGTTTCTTTTCACCCTAAATTTCAACAATTATTTATTTTGTTTATTTATTTTTCACATTAAAAATTTGGAAAATTTTGGGATGTGACAGGCTACCACCCTTAAAATAAATCTCGTCCCGAGATTTGGGAAAGATAGGGGGTTACAAGCTGGCTCAAAGCAACTAGGGTACTACCACCCTTAAAAATTTTCCAACTAGATTACTTCTTGGCTTGCTTGGGATCTTGTTGAAACCTCTCTGGGAAAACATCTGCATAGTGTCCTTTGTTTCCACACTTGAAACATGTGACAAGGCTGACATCCTTCATAGGCTTGTTTATCTTGTGCTTCATCTTTTCTGGACAATTGCTTGCATAATGTCCTTGGTTACCCCAATTGTAACATGTGACAAGATTGAGTTCTTCACGTATCTTCTATGGACAAGTTGACACATAATGGCCTAGCTCTTTGCAGTTGTTGCACCACACTTGGCTAATCTCCTTATATTTTTGTTTCTTCTCATGACATTCATTGGCATAGTGTCCCATCACTTTGCAGTGGCAACACTGCACTTGACTTTTGTCCTTCTTCTTCTTGGGTTTCTCCAAAGCTAGGAGTGCTTCTAGTTCATGCTCTTCATATCGTATCTCAAAGGTGGGAAAGTCTCCTGGTCTCCTTAATCTTTTCCTTGAATAATACATATGTTTCCTCTTTGGTCCATCAAATTGTGTCATATTGCATGAAGGTGCAAGCTGAGATTTTCCTTTGTCTTCATGGGGGTTTACAATCTGTTGATGCACTCCACATTGTTTCCTTTGTTGAACTATGGAATAGATGGGGCATTGGATAGGGACATGATTATTTCCTTCACATAGGAAACAAGTAGCTTGAGATGTGAGGCATTGATTAGTTGGATGTTTATCTTCACAATTGGGGCATTGATCTTCATGCTCTTTGGAAGTGTGATCCTTGTCTCCACAAATATTGCAAGCTTGAGTTCCTTCTATAATATCATCCTTGACATCATTGTTGTCACAACCTCCTCGAAAAGAGTTATCTCCTATGTTGATCATTTGATTTGTCACCTTTTGCATCAATTGGGTTTGGGTTGTTATGAGTTCTTTCATGTGCATCTCTTGGTTGTTGTTGTCACCATTCTTTATGTTGGAGTTTCTTGGAGTAGTCATCTGTTTGGGTTGGATTGGGATTAGAATAGGCAAAAGATTTCTAAGGAATTAATTCTAATCACACACATCCCAATTCACACAAGCAATGTGCAAGCAATCACAAACAAACATTCCACTCAATCAACAAGTTTTAAGCACATTTTTAGGCGACAAAAATATTTTTGCTACACCACATAAATTGGTGGGTTTGATTTAAACTAGATATGGTGGTCCAACTATATGGTTCACTTGAAGTCATTCCATCCTTCTTAGGTGTTTATTTTTGAACAAGATCATTGTATCCTTGGAGAATTCTTATGTCTTGGTCACAAACCTTCAAAGGTGATGATGGTTCCTTCTAAGTTGTGTTTCCTTATTCTTCAAGTCTTGAGCAATATTTCTTGTCTCACTTTTAGTCCTTAGTGATATCCAAAGTTGAAGTCCTTGGTGAAAATAAAGTTGAAGTCTTTGATGATGTTGAAGTTGGAATTCATTTGAGTTGGTGAATTCCTTTGCTCATGGTTGAGGTCTTTGCTCATCAAGTTGAAATAGATGAGATGTAGAATCAAAACCAAAAAGGTTGAGGAAAGAGTATACCAGATTGTTTGTAAATAAGTTTTGGATCAAATACAAGTCCTATTTTTCTAAGGGGTTTTGTCCAATCCTAGGGTTACAATCCTACAGGCAACACAATGCTCTGATACCATCTGTAGAAGTCCCAACCTTTAATAAGGTAGAGATCCCTGTGTTTACAATGCTAGTCCCTGGATCAATAGCTAGCATCCACAATTAAGATGTAATATCAAGAAATAAAGGTCATAATACAACTTTATAACCAGGAATAAAATAATTTATTACACCTTACATAGCTCATTTGGCTATCTCATTACAATGCAGCAGAAATAACTATAGCATGGGGTCCTTCATCTTCAAAGTGCCACAGGCAAACATGTTGGTTGTATACTTGTAATCCTAATCAACACATTTCACTAACCTTAAAACAACCTGCAACATAATAAGTTACAGCCACAAGGGTCAATACATTTGAATTGTATTGGCAAGTGATACTATGGTAGTATAGTGGATTCTATCATCTATATGCATTTGGCTAGGTGGAGCTTAGGCTTGCTTTGCTCAAAATAGATTTTCCTTATCATTTGAAAACACTAAACTTTTGCTTCTCAAAATCACCCAAGGCATCTCCCAATAGAAATTGGTGATCCTTCAACCCTTGTTCAACCACAAGTTTTTAACTTAGAAATTGGGATGAGGAGATTCTTGATAGCTTCCATGTCTTGATGCTCAAATTGTCCTTTGCCAGGGACATGGCTAAGTACTTAGATTTTACACCCTGCAGAGGTGGTGCACTTTCCCCACAAGACTTGGCTTCCCAAGACAAGATCTTTCAGAAGCCTTCCCTTAGACCAGAATGGACCCAGTTCCAACCTATCATTCCCCTACCACCAACTGTCCATTTGGCTAAGTTATTGCAACCTATATGATCCAGGCAGAGCCCATAATACCAAGTGGCTGCACTTGAAGCTTGTCAACATTTGACATCTCAAATCTCTTTGTTCCTGGGTGGCATTCCACAAGTGAGATACACAAGGTAAACCATAGAAATGGGCCTTGTGTAACCACTCAACACAAACCATTCCTTCCATTCCACCCAGGTGATTCATTCACTTAGTTGTTTTATTAAATAAAACACAAGTCCTTGACTTCGAAATATTCCATAGCATGAATATAATCCACCCTTATTTTCTACTAGCTAAGCTAAGCATGTTAGTAGTAGGAATCTTAACTTAGGAAATTTCTACTAAGGTTTCATCTACTAGGATTTTCCATGGCATAGTTTATACTTAACAAAAATTCCATGCAAGTCCTATTTAGAAATATCACTAATGCATAGTGAAAATAATGGGACAAAAGTATGGAGCACCACTTGCCTTTTTGGTAGAGAATATAAGTTCACTCCTTTATCTTGCAATATTCACACTCTTAAAATTCCACTACAATTCAATCAAGCAAGGGACAATTTCAATCTACCATTCAAGCAAACATCACATAAAATAACAGAAACAAAGCAATGCATGCAAGCATGCTAAAGATTGTTTTATTTGGAAAAGTGGTTTCTAATAGGTTGTAAACATTATAAAACACCTATTTGTCATTTTATATAAGTTGCAAAAGATTTTACCTATAAACCATTTTTAAACCAAATCAATATTTGATGTGGTTGAAAATGCCTTTAGCAAAGCAATAATCTTTATAGGGTTCACCAAATACATTTTTAATTCTAAAACTTGGTGTTTGGGGTCAGAGACTTTAATCCAAATCATTTCCCAAAGATTTTTCTCCAAAAAGTATTTTTAACATATAAACATTATTTTTACTTGACTAGAAATGTTCTAATTCAAGGGTTCATTCTTTAACTTGTCAAAATACCATTTTAAATCCATAAGTTGGTTTATATGGTCAGTATGTTCAAAACAATCCATTTTCCAAAGATTTTCAAATTATGCCTACACAAGTTTCTGCAAAAACAACCATTTTACCAGAAGCAATTCACTAAACAAAGTGCATGGTTGGAAAGTACTTTTCTTGCTGATTCCATTGATATAAAATTTGCAAAATTTTAACGTGTAGATTTAAAGTTATGAATTTTACAAACTTGAACATCTAATAGATCATTTCTAGTTTTTATTAAAACAGCCTGGCCACGTGTCTTGTTCTGATAGGCTGGTACCGCTTAGGTTGGATCGGCCTCTCTTGTGCGTTGGATTAAAGTGAAATTGTGCAGCTCAGGTGGTTACATACCCCTTCGGGTTATGATCAAACGCATCCAATGGATCAAGATCCAACGGCCTAAAGCAACTAACCCTAAACGGGCGGCGCTAGCGGCGGCGACTGGCGGCGGCGCGGTCAGACAGCGACAGAGTCGGCGATACAAGAAGCAAGAGAGGACGTGGGGTGGCTCACCGAGATCGCCGTGTCATGGGGATGCTCAACTTGCTCACGTTTGTCGAAGGGGCGCACGGGTTCGACGCGTATTGCTCGTCGGAGTTGCGTCTGACGACGGCTTCTCTTTTCGTCGTGGCTGGCGAGAACTGCAGGTCACGAGAAGACGAGCGAAGAGGGTCATCAGAGGCAGGAGAGTTTGGCGACCATGCGTGTGTCATCTGGAGAGAGAGGGGAGGACAGGACTTACAGGGACAAGTCATCGGAATAACGGCAGACGGTGGCGCTGCTCCGGCAGAGACATTGCCGAGCTTCCAGGGCGAGCGCGAGCGAGGGGAAGGTACCGGGAGGTTCGCAGGCCGTTGGGGAACGCAATCGTGTGGTTGAGGGGGCGAGGAGCGATGGTGGCTGGCTAGAATTGGAAGGACTCGTTGGAGCAGAGGTGGAGCAAGGAGGAAATTCATGCAGCCTAGGGGCGTTCTGGCAGCGATGTCTGAGGGGAATGAGAGGGGAGAGGATTGCGGTTAAGATGGCACATTTGCGGGGAGGAATCACTGGCGTGGTTAAGAGAATTAAACCGATGTTTAAACGGGTAGAAATGGTCGGAGTGTGGCGAGGTCAGCGCGGCGGGTGAGGAAGACGACCTGACCAGTGGGGTCTGGTTGACAGCGCGAGAGAGAGAGGAAGAGTGGGGTCCAGCGGTCAGTGAGGGGTGGGTTTGCTCTGCGGTGAGAAAGGAACGGTTCGCTGAGGTGAGGGAGTGGGCTGGCTAGGCTTAGTGGGCTAGGTTAGTTGGGGTGGGTTCTATTCCTTTTTTTTTATCTGTTTCTTTTTTCTTTTTCCTGATTTCTTTTCCTGTTTTGATTTTTATTAAATGATTTCAAACTTAGTTTGAATTCAATCCTTTTCCTAAAGTTCAGTATTTTACCATAATGTTTAAACATGTATTTTAAATACTTATTTTAGGAATAGTTCTTTTATTTTACTTATGTTTCATTCCTTATTAAAATAAGCATATGCATTTATTCAAATAAGATTGAATATATTTTCAAGCCTTTATTTAAATTCCAATTTTTCACAAAACCTTTTCAGTAGGTTTATTTACTTAATAGGGTGTCAAATAATTCACTTTGATTTATTTGGAATATTTTTAATATGATTTATTAATCTTTTAAATTGGGTATTTGTCTTTATTCCAATGAAATTAAATATGGATTTAATTCCATAAATTTTATTTAGTTGATTTCTTTGATCCCATTTAAGTTAATTAAATAACTTTTATTCCACTTGGGTATATTCCAAATACTATTTTCCCATGATTTAATTAATCATTCTTATTAGGGAATTTGTCTTAATCCAATGGAATAGAATTTGGTTAAGGCCATATTATTTTATTTCAATATTATTTATCCATTTATTTCATTTGAATTTGGATTATTTTTATTCCATTTTCTTATGGTCTTGGCCAAGATTTAATTTGGCTTTTAAAATAGTCCTTAATAATTATTTCTTCTTTATCTTATCAAGTCCATATATTTTTATTAAAAGGTTCAAACTTGGTGATTCCAATTTGTAAAATCTTATTTAACATTTGTTAATCCTTTTAAATGCCTTTAGGATTATTTGCTCACCATTTGGTATGGATTTCTAGATAGGTGTTTTATTAGCCTTGGAAATTCAATTTCCTTATCTTATTAAATTCATAAGGTTTTATCTTTTATAAATGTTTGTTGACAAATTTTTATATGGATCAAAACCATGGTCTTAGAGATATCTTGGAAATGATTTTATTCCATTAGGGTTTTAGGGTTTGGGTTTATTTCCCAAGTGTTTAAATTTCAAGGTGCATTTAAGAAGAATGCATTTCACTTGATTTGAATTTGGTTGGATTCAAACATTACTCAAGTTTGTTCAAGATGGGGTTTTTAAGTTTCCATTTAGAAACAAAAAGTTTCTTTTCACCCTAAATTTCAACAATTATTTTTTTTAATTTTTTTTCACATTACAAAATTTGGAAAATTTTGGGATGTGACAAACCCCTAGGCATCCTTACTAGACACCTTGATTTTTGGCCTGAATTTGAACTAGCCATGTTTCTTGTGGAAATTATGGACCCACAACAACATTGCATGGGATCTAAAATTTACGAATCCGAGTTGTCTAGAAACAACTGACCAACTTGTAGTAGTATGAGCCAACACTTGCTCAAACATGATCCCACCTAGTTATACTTAGATCAATCAAGTAGGTAGGATCATGTTGGCCAAGTGATGACACATACAACAAGTTGGTGAAGGTGTTTCTATCTAGCCCAGAGAGGTCTAGACCCCATGCAATGTTGGCATGGCCCCACATTTTCCACAAGCTAGTGTGTGTCATGGCTTGGCATAGCCCTCTTATAGCTAGATCTATCATGTGGGTGGGATCATGTTGGCTAGGTGTAGTGACTCACACTACAACTAAGTTGATGATGGTGTTTCTAGCCAACCCAGAGAGGTCGAGATCCCATGCAATGTTGGCATGGCCCCACATCTACCACAGTTGTGTGTCATGGCTTGGCATAGCAAAATTATAGCTAGATCTATCCTAACGTGGGGAAGTTAGGTCAACGATCATGTCCGACTACTCGAAAGAGCCACTTGTGTACCATGTTTCATCTACATTTATTCAAATGGACTCAAATTTGGCACGAGGGTTCATCACCATGTGCCTAATGATGCTACCATTGTATCTAGCCATTTTGGTTTGAACATTTCAAAAAATTAACCAACAAACTCAAAAACAGGCTTTCATTTGTGCAGCAAGTACCAAAACTACAATTTGAAACCTTCTAGTTGCATGCTTGTGCGGTTTTACATCACATTGGGACCACATAAGAGCAGTTGTACTTTTAACCGCATAAGCCACACTTCAAACATGGATATTTAACCGTAGCTGTTACCTACCGGCATGAGATTCACCGTTGATTCATGCTCTACCATTCTTGCATTGGCCGAAACAATGATGAATCTAAAAATTCCTTGGAATGAAACCAGAATGAATCAAAAAAATTGAATTTGAAAAGGATCTTACTCTATGGTTCTATGGTGGATCTTATGCCGGAATGTAATAGCTGCTGCAAAAAAGCATTCACGCCATCACTAGTAGGAAAACGGTCGTCTGTGGCGCACCTGTAAACATCATCTGTGGCGCACTAGGGGTGCGCCATGGGCCTTGCGCTACGGCTATCTCCTATCTATGGCGCACTGCCTGGTGTGCCACGGTTATGTCGAGATTGGCATGGTGCACATGCCAATGTGCCATAGATATGTGGGCAGGTGCGCTACGCTTTGGATCTTCTGTGGCACATGTTGTAGTGCGCCACTAGCCTGCGCAGGTGCGCTTTAGTTGTAGTGCGCCACAGAAGCTGTGCCATGTGCGCCACGGGTTTCTTTTTTTTTAATTTCAGGGCTAGATGATATACAATACAGATTATATACAATATTATAGGCAGATATACACACAAATATAAGATATAAGTTATATATAAATACACAATTCGCAAAACAAGATTGAAACAAATACATATAGATAAGTCTCATACATGAATACATAAGTTATACATTGTTTCGATCAAGTTACAAAGTAGTTGGTGACATGCGAATACATGTGTCTCGAACAAGTTAGATCTCGGAAGCTCGCCTAGACATCTAAACTAGCTAGACACAAACACGGGATAAACAACCAAAGAAGATAAGCATAATCACCGCGACGAAGGTGTAGGTCTTCATCCGGTTCCTCATCCTAACTCCCGCTAGATAGCGTGTGTATCTAGCTTCTGCCTCCGCCATAGTGTTGTACCCTTTGTAGTTATTGCCGATGAAACGATGCACCTGTCTCCGGCAGTCTTCCCAATAATCGTAGACTCCGGGAACCCGTCCCTTGTACACGACGTACCACGTCATCTACAAGTTGACAATAATAATTAACCGGTGATTGAAAAAAACATGTATAATTAAAGTCGCATATGAAGATACACTTATAGAAAGTACTCCTAAATCAAAAATACCAAGCTCAAAAAGCATGCCTCATATATAACTAGGTTGTTCGACACATGAATATGCTACGATGGAACTGTCCACCAAGTAGGATGCACAACACCTGGACTTGTGCATAGCACAAGGCGGACAATCCCATCGCAGCATATTCACATATATAGTGTGCCACGACATTTCAATCATCGGCATTATTCTCGAAAAAGACCAAAGTAACTCAATACTAGTTAGACACGTGTTCCCCTCCAGGAGACGATCGTGCCAGAATGCCATCATATCGTCGAAGCTTGCGCCACTCAATTTGTGTTTTGCCTTCATCTCCATAGCCTTGAGCGTTACATTCAACCGGGTATCATCGGGCCTGCATCCTTCATACAATGGAGTAACCGCGTCTTTCTCAAGTTGCGCAAGCTTGGCTTTCTCTCTAGCCGCAGCCCTGGCGTTACTCGTCTGCTTGAGAAGCAGCTCTTGCACATAAGGGTCCCGCACCCAGCCTGGCGTTGTTCCATCGTCGTCTGCTCCTCTGCAGATTCCCGGAATCTGGGTCGATCACCCAGTTGAGTTTGCATCTTCTGCACGGACATCTTTATCCGTCTTGTTATTTCGTATCATGTCGGCCGTCGCACATTTCAAAAATCTAGCCACAATGCCTTCGCTCATTATGCGGACCATTTTTGCATGCACGGTGTACACGGTACAATTAGAAGTCTATTAGAACCACATAATGAATGCATGCATGCAATGGTCGATAGAAAATTTCGGCATGACCTATCCTAAAATTAGGACCTTTGCGAAATTCCAGAGTCTTGCCCAAATGGAAATGAATCAACATTTTGGCAAAACAATTGGCAACTTGTGCACACACAAACACAAGAGAGAGAGAGACCGATCCATACACACATGAACATATCATTATCCTCTCCATACACACACATGCATATGAGCATCGATACTCTCCATATATATACACACATGACCATCGATCCTCTCCATACACACATCATGAGCATCGATCATCTACATACATATGAGCATATCATCCATATATACATGAACACATCCTTACATGGACAACTTACCGAGATGAGAGACCGATCGCGAGAAGATGGAAAGGAGAGGTGCGCGCGAGACTGGAGAAGGATATGAGAGACCGGAGAGCTTCCTCTATTACGTATGTAACATCCAAGGCAAGTTCTACATGCTAAAAATGGTGAATGGGTGGAGAAATTGAGGTGGGAAGAAGAAGGATCCCGACTAGATCTAAGGAGGAAGAAGAAGGGGAAAGTGAAGTGTGGGGTGGTGGATGATCACACATGTGCACAAAGTGGAGCTGCCAAAAAAAAGGGTCAACACATCTGTGGCGCACGTGGCCCCAGTGCGCCACAAGGAATAATAACAACCATGGCGCACATGCCATAGTGCGCCACGGATGTGTCTGACCGTTTACAGAGCAGAGGGGCATGCACTTAGGCGCAGCGCACCCCATCCATGCACGCCACTGTTAACACTAACAAGCGTAGCGCACCAACCCTAAGTGCGCTACGGGTATCTGGCGTGCGGCCAGCAGGGCCCTGGCCCACACATATCTGTGGCGCACGATGACCATGTGCGCCACGGTTGTTCTAGTTACTAGTAGGGCACTGCCCATAGGTGAGCCACGCCTATTTTAGTCGTGGGGCACTTCAACCATGTGAGCCACGGATGTGCTGATTACCTATAGCCATTTTCTTAGTAGTGCATAAGTCTCCCCCCGGATATCACTCAAAAGTGTCATCACTACAGATATACAGAGTAAAATTTTAAATTACCTTTGAAGCGTTACAAAATATCTTGTACATTGACTACAATGTTGCATACAAATAACAGGACATAACGCAATAAAAATACTAAAAGCCACCCTTGAAATAAACTTTTGGAGGCCATTCCTCTGACAATGAGTAGATCCTACCCATCTGACTTTCATTGCTTGACATCTGAATTTCATTCACAGTTTTCATATCCATGTCGAATTCAAACAGTCCAGGATCAAACCCAGTTGATAACAATACAAATCATCCATTGCTTGATGCCTTCCTCACCTGAATTTTGTAGTAATAATTTGCGAATCCTAACTTACCCTCATTATTGAAAACTTCTTCCTAGCAGTCATCCGATATCCTAGATCCAATTTTTTGAACCAAATCAACCTTAGACTCCAAAGACCACACAGTGTGGTTTCCCTCATGATGCAGAACCCATCTTTCAAGATCTCCATTGGAAAACTTAATGAACACCACCCCTCCTCCACATTTAGGAGCTACCATGTAATCATTCCTTAACATTGAATCCCATTTCATCTGACAATTCTATTATGCAAGTCTATGATGTTAAAATGTCCAAACAAACTATATACCCGACTACATACATCATGTACAGCTTGCCTCTAGATAAAACACCATACGAATTACGGTGAAAGACAGGAACCACATGTTATTGTATTGGCGAACTTACTATTCTTGACCACCCCCCATCTTTATAAATACACACGTGAACAAACACCGAATCAGTACTTTTAAATCATACCCCGTTGTAGTCAGAATTAAAGAGCATAGCTGCATATTTCTCGAAGAAAGGTAACCCTGACCACCCCCTTCCAAGTATCAACCCAAACTGCCCAAATGTGTTCTCAGTGTGCTGACCCCCATTTCTTGGAATTTACACTATATGCTCCATCTCCAAAGAACTAAAACTATTTTTTCTTGCAGAGGGGCAAAACGTGTAGTAAACATCCGACTCCCCACACATGCTTCCAGCTTTAAGACCAGGGACAACACCATATGCTAAACTCAAAATATCCGAACCTTCCCACAGTTCACAGTTTAATAATGGGCATAAAGCATTAGATGAAACCTTTGTCTGGTTTCTCCGTGCATAAATTAACCTAAATACACTTGTTCTTGTTCCTGGTTTCCTGAACTGCACCAAAAAACCTAGATGTGCAGGTGTTTTTGTCGAACTAAACCAGCGTTGCACAATTAGAGACCTACTAGCTGACAACCAGGCATTATTGAAAATGCCGCAATGGATCAATGCCATAGAAGTTGCAATTTTAGACTTTGTAATAATTTTTGAAACCAAATCTGAGCTGCTCATCACTAAATCCACAGAAGTTATCAATTCCACAGATATGCTGGATCCAACTCCATCTGCCAAACAAGAAACCATATGTCATATGTTTGATACAATGCCATGAATTTTTTATACTAAGGAATAGAAGCATTGCAACAAGCTTCCATCATCTACAGAATAACAAATCAAACAATATAACAGAAATAAAATCCCTACAAACTACAGCACACTACTAAATACCACCCCCACCCCCACCTCCCCACCCCCCAATTTGAGAAGGAAGCTGTTACTGAAGCTTCCCTTCCTAAAAGCAGTCACTTCTAAAGAACATAAAATATTTTATTTTTCAATTGCTCCTTTATATAAGAAACAATTAAAGTCACATCCTTCAGCACATCCCAAACTATAGCACGGTTCTTAAATACCCTAAGAAACAGATATACTCTGAAAACCTCTTTAGATCTACACAGAACAGACCTGTACCATACACACTACAGGAAAGCATACAAAATTTTACATATGTAGTCGGATAAAAGAAATCAACATTACCAGAAGCTTATTTTCGAAATCCATCGCTTGAAGTGTTGAACTCTCTAAATACCAGAGAATCTTCCATGGCAACAACCCAGCCAGGCCTTGGAACCTTAGGCGAAAGCACACCCTCATACCTCTCGTTCATAACGGCATGATATATGAGAGTTTTAGTGGAAGGATATAAGAATCAATTTGAATCTTGGAAGAGCGGATGGTTAGGGGCACCTTAGGTTAGGGTTCCAAAGGACTCAGGCGTTCCTCTATAGCTATCGAAATTCCTTTTGTACCCCCAGGACCAACTTTATTGTATTACTCGCCAAGTTTTATGAAATACTAGAAAAACACAAGGGGGGATTTGCAAAATAACTATGTTGTGCTCTGAACTGAAGCCATGTATGAAGCAAGTTCTGATCGGCCACTACACTGATAACTACCAAACCCAAAAAATTATACGTGCGCTGAAAATCGATCTATAGAAATTACTGATCAATCCAAAAAAATCCTTCCTGGTATATCTTAAGGGAAACAAACTCAACCCCGGAGAGAAACAAATTTAACCGCGAAACGCAGAAACTTAGATTCATAGTGGATTAACTGAAGATTCTTTATATTTACCATCTATCCCAGATAGTTAAGCTTTTCCCTTTTCATATGGCAACCATTTTTTAAGCACCAAATATTAGCCGAAGATATCCCATGTTGTAAAATCTATCGTTTTTAAAAAATCTAGGATTAGCCAAAGATTAGCCGAAGATATCTCATTTTTATGACTTAATATGACATTAAAAAGTACTAGTGTTAGACCTGAATGGTGCATACATTACCCCTCCCTAAATTATAACTAAGAATAGTGAAATATTCATATTGTTTGAATTACAAATTCATAAGCCATGTTTGATGTATTGTGCTAGCTAAATGGACTCAAATTTGGCACAAGGGTGTATCACCACGTGCCTAATGATGCTAGCATTGTATCTAGCCTAATGATGCTAGCATTGTACCTAGAGAGGTCTATAGACAATGCAATGCTGGCATGGGCCCACATCTTCCACAAAGTGGCTCATCATGTCTTGGCATAGCTGTGTTATATTTAGATCAATCAACTATAGGTAGGATCATGTTGTCCATAGTGATGACTCGTGCAACCACAAGTTGAATAATGTGTTTCTAGACAGCTGAGATAGGTATAGATCTGCCACAAGTGTGCTATGCCTTTGGATGATGCACACTTGTAGCACGTATAGCCTCATGCCAACATTGCATGGGCTCTTGACCTATGGGAGTTGTCTATGAACACCTTCATCATATTTGTGGTTGTATGAGTCAACACTTGGTCAACATGATCCCACCTAGTTATTATATCAAACTAGTGTGTGTCATGCCTTGTCATAGCACTCTTATAGCTATATCTATCAAGTGGGTGGGATCATGTTGGCCAGGTGTAGTGACTCACACAACCACTAAGTTGATGATGGTTGTTCTACCCAGCCCAGAGTGGTCTAGACCCCATGCAATGCTGGCATGGCCCCACATTTGACCCAAGTTAGTGTGTGTCATGGCTTGGCATAGAAAAATTATAGCTAGATCTAGCAAGTAGGTAGGATCATGTTGGCCAGGTGTGATGACACATACAACAACAAGTTGGTGCAGGTGTTTCTATCCAGCCCAGAGAGGTGTCTACACCCCATGCATGCAATGTTGGCATGTACCCACATTTTCCACAGGCCAGTGTTTGTCATCCCTTGGCATAGCACTCTCATAGCTAGATCTATCAAGTGGGTGGGATCACGTTGGCCAGGTGTAGTGACTCACACAACCACTAAGTTGATGATGGTGGTTCTACCCAGCCCAGAGTGGTCTAGACCCCATGCAATGTTGGCATGGCCCCACATTTGACACAAGCTAGTGTGTGTCATGGCTTGGCATAGCAAAATTATAGCTAGAACTAGCAAGTAGGTAGGATCATGTTGGCCAGGTGTGATGACACATACAACAACAAGTTGGTGAAGGTGTTTCTATCCAGCCCAGAGAGGTATCTAGACCCCATGCATGCAATGTTGCCATGACCCCACATTTTCCACAAGCTAGTGTTTGTCATCCCTTGGTATAACACTCTCATAGCTAGATCTATCAACTGGGTGGGATCATGTTGGCCAGGTGTAGTGACTCACACAACCACTAAGTTGATGATGGTGGTTATAGCCAGCCTAGAGAGGTGTCTAGACCCCATGCATGCAATGTTGGCATGGCCCCACATTTGCCACAATCTAGTGCGTGTCATGCCTTACATAGAACTCTTACAGCTAGATCTATCAAGTGGGTGGGATCATGTTGGCTAGGTGTAGTGACTCACACAAACACTAAGTTGATGATGGTGTTTCTAGCCAGCCGAGAGAGGTCTACACCCCATGCAATGTTGGCATGGCCCCACACTTGTCACAAGCTAGTGCGTGTCATGGCTTGGCATAGAAAAATTATAACTAGATCTAGCAAGTAGGTAGGATCATGTTGGCCAGGTGTGATGACACATACAACAACAAGTTGGTGAAGGTGTTTCTATCCAGCCCAGAGAGGTATCTAGACCCCATGCATGCAATGTTGCCATGACCCCACATTTTCCACAAGCTAGTGTTTGTCATCCCTTGGCATAACACTCTCATAGCTAGATCTATCAACTAGGTGGGATCATGTTTCCCAGGTGTATTGACTCACACAACCACTAAGTTGATGATGGTGGTTATAGCCAGCCTAGAGAGGTGTCTAGACCCCATGCATGCAATGTTGGCATGGCCCCACATTTGCCACAAGCTAGTGCGTGTCATGCATTGACATAGAACTCTTATAGCTAGATCTATCAAGTGGGTGGGATCATGTTGGGTAGGTGTAGTGACTCACACAACCACTAAGTTGATGATGGTGTTTCTAGCCAGCCGAGAGAGGTCTACACCCCATGCAATGTTGGCATGGCCCCACACTTGCCACAAGTTAGTGCATGTCATGGCTTGGCATAGAAAAATTATAGCTAGATCTAGCAAGTAGGTAGGATCATGTTGGCCAGGTGTGATGACACATACAACAACAAGTTGGTGAAGGTGTTTCTATCCAACCCAGAGAGGTATAGAGACCCTATGCATGCAATGTTGGCATGGCCCCACATCTGCCACAAGCTAGTGTGTGTCATGCCTTGGCGTAGGACTCTTATAGCTATATCTATTGAGAGGGTGGGATCATGTTGTCTAGCTGTATTGACTCACACAACCACTAAGTTGATGATGGTGTTTCTAGACAGCTCAGAGAGGTCAATAGCCCATGCAATGTTGGCATGGCCCCACATTTGCCACAAGCTAGCGTGTGTCATGTCTTGGAATAGAAAAGTTATAGCTAGATCTAGCATGTAGATAGGATCACCTTGGGCAGGTGTGATGACACATACAACAACAAGTTGGTGAAGGTGTTTCTATCCAGCCCAGACAGGTCTAGAGACCCTATGCATGCAATGTTGGCATGGACCCACATCTGCCACAAGCTAGTGTGTGTCATCGCTTGGCACATCACTCTTATAGTTAGATCTATCAAGTGGGTGGGATCATGTTGGCCAGGTATAGTGACTCACACAACCACTAAGTTGATGATGGTGTTTCTAGCCAATCCAGAGAGGTCAATAGCCCATGCAATGTAGGCATGGACCCACATCTACCACAGTTGTGTGTGTCATGGCTTGGCATAGCAAAATTATAGCTCGATCTATGAAGTAGGTAGGATCATGTTGGTCAGGTGTGATGACTTATACAACAGTAGGTTGGAGAAGGTGTTTCTATCCAGCCCAGAGAGGTCAAAAGACCGCATGCAATGTTGGCATGGCCCCACATTTGACACAAGCCAGTGTGTGTCATGGCTTGGCATATCACAATTATAGCTAGATCTAGCAAGTAGGTAGGATCATGTTGGCCAGGTGTGATGACACATACAACAACAAGTTGGTGAAGGTGTTTCTATCCAGCCCAGAGAGGTGTCTAGACCCCATGCATGCAATGTTGGCATGACCCCACATTTTCCACAAGCTAGTGTTTGTCATCCCTTGGCATAGCACTCTCATAGCTAGATCTACCAATTGGGTGGGATCATGTTGGCCAGGTGTAGTGACTCACACAACCACTAAGTTCATGCTGGTGATTATAGCCAGCCCAGAGAGGTCTAGACCCCATGCAATGTTGGCATGGCCCAACATTTGCCACACGCTAGTGTGTTTCATGGCTTGGAATAGCAAAATTATAGCTAGATCTAGCAAGTAGGTAGGATCATGTTGGTCAGGTGTGACGACACATACATAAAGTTAGTGAAGGTGTTTTTATCCAGCCCAGAGAGGTATAGAGACCCTATGCATGCAATGTTGGCATGGCCCCACATGTGCCACATGCTAGTGTGTGTCATGCCTTGGCATAGCACTCTTATAGCTATATCTATCAAGTGGGTGGGATCATGTTGTACAGGTGTAGTGACTCACACAACCACTAAGTTGATGATGGTGTGTCTAGACAGCTCACAGAGGTCAATCGCCCATGCAATTATGGCACGGCCCCACATTTGCCACAAGCTAGTGTGTGTCATGGTTGGCATAGAAAAAATATAGCTAGATCTAGAAAGTAGGTAGGATCATGTTGGCCAGGGGTGATAACACATACAATAACAAGTTGGTGAAAGTGTTTCAATCCAGCCCAGAGAGGTATAGAGACCCTATGCACGCAATGTTGGCATGGCATCATATATTCCACAAGCTAGTGTGTGCGATGGCTTGGCATAGCACTCTTATAGATAGATCTACCAAGTGGGTGGGATCATGTGGGTTAGGTGTAGTGACTCACACAGCCACTAAGTTGATGACGGTGTTTCTAGCCAACCCAGAGAGGTCAATCGCCCATGCAATGTTGGCATGCACCCACATCTACCAAAGTTGTGTGTGTCATGGATTGGCATAATAAAATTATAGTTAGATCTAGCAAGTACATAGGATCATGTTGGCCAGGTGTGATGACACATACAACAACAAGTTGGTGAAGGTGTTTCTATCCAGACCAGAGAGGTCTAGACCCCATGCAATGTTGGCATGGCCCCACATCTCCCACGAGCTAGTGTGTGTCATGGCTTGGCATGGCACTCTTATGTTAGATCTATCAAGTGGGTGGGATCATGTTGGCCAGGTATAGTGACTCACACAACCACTAAGTTGATGATGGTGTTTCTAGCCAACCTAGAGAGGTCAATAGCCCATGCAATGTTGGCATGCACCCACATCTACCAAAGTTGTGTGTGTCATGGCTTGGCATAGAAAATTTTTAGCTCGATCTATCAAGTAGGTAGGATCATGTTGGTCAGGTGTGATGACTTATACAACAACAAGTTGGAGAAGGTGTTTCTATCCAGCCCAGAGAGGTCTAAAGACCGCATGGAATGTTGGCATGGCCCCACATCTGCCACAAGCTAGTGTGTGTCATGGATTGGCATAGCACTCTTATAACTAGATATATCAAGTAGGTGGGATCATGTTGCTTAGGTTTAGTGACTCACAGAGCCACTAAATGATGATGGTGTTTCTAGCCAACCCAGAGAGGTCAATAGCCCATGCAATGTTGGCATGGACCCACATCTACCATAGTTGTGTCTGTCATGGCTTGGCATAGAAAAATTATAGTTAGACCTGTCAAGTAGGTAGGATCATGTTGCACAAGTGATGACTCATACAACAATAAGTTGGTGAAGGTGTTTCTATCCAGCCCAGAGAGGTCTAGACCCCATGCAATGTTGGCATGGCCCCACATCTGCCACAAGTGTGTGTCATGGCTTAGCATAGCAGTCTTACAACTAGATATATCAAGTGGGTGGGATGATGTTGGTCAGGTGTAGTGACTCACACAACCACTAAGTTAATGATCATGTTTCTAGCCAACCCAGAGAGGTCTAGATCCCATGCAATGTTGGCATGGGCCGATATCTACCAAAGTTGTGTGTGTCATGGATTGGCATAGCAAAAATATAGTTAGATCTATCAAGTAGGTAGAATCATATTGGCCAAGTAATGACTCATACAACAACAAGTTGGTAAAGGTGTTTCTATCCAGCCCAGATAGGTCTAGACCCCATGCAATGTTGGCAAGGCCCCACATCTGCCACAAGTGTGTGTCATGGCTTGGCATAGCACTCTTATTGCTAGATCTATCAAGTGGGTGGGATCTTGTTGGTCAGGTATAGTGACTCACACAGGTACTAAGTTGATGATGGTGTTTCTAGGCAACCCAGAGAGGTCTAGATCCCATGCAATATTGGCATGGGCCCACATATACCACAGTTGTGTGTGCCATTGCTTGGTATATCAAAAGTATAGTTAGATCTATCAATAGGGTAGGATCATGTTGTCCAAGTGATGACTCATACAACAACAAATTGGTGAAGGTGTTTCTATCCAGCTTAGAGAGGTCTAGATCCCATGCAATGTTGGCATGGCCCCACATTTGCCACAAGTGTGTCTCATGTCTTAGCATATCACACTTACATCTAGATCTATCATGTGGGTGGGTTCATGTTGGTCAGCTGCAGTGACTCACACATCCACTAAGTTGATGATGGTGTTTCTAGCCAAACCAGAGAGGTCTAGATCCCATGCAATGTTGGCATGGGCCCACATCTACCACAGTTCTGTGTGTCATGGCTTGGCATAGCAAAATTTTAGTTAGATCTATCAAGTAGGTAGGATCATGTTGGTCAGGTGTGATGACTCATACAAGAACAAGTTGTTGAGGGTGTTCCTATCCAGCCCAGAGAGGTCTAGAGACCCCATGCAATTTTGGCATGGCCACATATTTGCCATAAGTGTGTTTCATGGCTTGGCATAGCACTCTTATAGCTAGATCTATCAAGTGGGTGGGATCATGTTGGCTAGGTGCAGTGACTCACACAGCCACTAAGTTGATGATGGTGTTTCTACCCAACCTAGTGAGGTCAAGATCCCATGCAATGTTGGCATGGGCCCACATCTACCACAGTTGTGTGTGTCATGGCTTGGCATAGTAAAATTATAGTTAGATCTATCAAGTAGGTAGGATCATGTTTGCCAACTGCCGAGTCACACAACCACAAGTTGGTGAAGGTGTTTCTATCCACCCTAGAGAGGTCTAAAGCCCATGCAAAAATTCAAAATTTGACGGAGCCACCAAAAATTCAAAAAAATCAAAATTGTGTGTAACTTTGGACACATTTAAAATTGCTTGTAGGTATAGGATGCCATGTTTTAGCATGGAGCATGTCTCACATCACAAAGGCCTAACCCCTAGGCATCCTTACTAGACACCTTGATTTTTGTCCTAAATTTGACCGGGCCACCAAAAATTCAAAAACATTCAAATTTGTGTGAAACCTTGTAGATGTGTCTTAGTTTGTGTATGTTAGCATGTGTAAAAAAATCCAAGTTGTTTCACGAAACTCGAATAAAACACATTGCTAGGAAAAGAGGCCTAGGTGAGACCAAAAGGGCTGTTCGTAAATTTCTCAATTTTTCGATGTTCATCAAATGATCCAAATTTTTTGGACATGCTATACCAATGCTGCCTGTCAAGAATCTGTAATTTCTTTGAAAAAATACAAAATTTTAAAATAGCTATTTTTCAAATTTTAAATAGAAAATAAAAAGGAATATAGGATAGAAGAAAAAAGTAAGACTCGACATGCAGGCAACAAGCCAGCCCAAATCCTACTCCTACGCCCGCATCACGGCTGCGTCCGTGCATCCAGTAAATTGGGGCGGGCCATCTTAATCCCGGGCGTCAAACTGTAATGGGCTCTTTCAGGCCCAACGGAAAACCGTAGAGGGAAGGCCTGATGCGGGTTCGAGTTTAGTCCCACATCGCCGAGCGAGAAATAGTTCGACCAGCTTATATACCCTGCATTCATGACATTAGCATGAGCTTCTCTCAACAATTCAACGATGACACATACTGCTGTTAGTTATCTGCCTATTGGACTACACATGAAAAATTTGCGCTACGCGGGCCTCCATCCTCGGCGAACAATGGTCTTCTAGTCGTATGTAGGCCGTTGAGCATAAATTGTGTAGGTAGGCATATTTTTCATTTCCTTTTATACTACAATAATATTTTTTCATTTTGAATAAGTCTGCATGAATTTAATTACATTCCATCTTATATATACAAACTTGTTGTTTGTTTGCTGAACATATTTTCCAATTTGTTTTACATGAAAAAACTTACTAATTAATTCCATAGTAGTTTTTATTTTAGATTCAAAATTCAACTAATTTTTAGAAACAATTCAAAATTCATCATCTCTTCGCATAGTAGTGTTATACTTAGATCTATCAGGTGGGTGTGATCATGTTATCCCAGCATTGCATTGGGCTCTAGACCCATATGAGTTGACTAGAAACACCGCCATGAAGTTTGTCGTGGCTTGACATAGCACTCTTATAGCTAGATATATCAAGTGGGTGGGATCATGTTGGTCAAGTGTAGTGACTCAAACAACCACTAAGTTGATGATGGTGTTTCTATCCAACCTAGAGAGGTCAATAGCCCATGCAATGTTGGCATGGGCCCATATCTACCATAGTTGTGTGTCATGGCTTGGCATAAAAAAATTATAGTTAGATCTATCAAGTAGGTAGGATCATATATACAACAACAAGAAGATCAAGGTTTTTCTAGACAACTAAGATTTGTCGATATCGCACGCACTGTTGGCATGGATTTTTACAAAGCAAGCATGTATCAGAATTACTACATGTACATAGAAAAACAACAAAATTGAAGGAGGTACAAAACATGATCTTTTTGAAACATAGAGCATCCATTGTATTGCAGGCACACCATACAACTTGCACTTGCATATAATTCATAGAGATAGAAAATACAACAGGACCAGACCAACATGATCCATCAATCTAATCTGATGGGTAGCCGTCGCAGTAATCATAGTGGGTGGTACCATATTCGCCATAAGGCGGCACCATCTATAGTTCAGAATGCTCGAGGATTTTGCAATACTCTGCCAGCAATCGATCGAGTTCGAAAGGACGGTCATTGATCCATAATCCTCCTACTCTATACCCATGGTCAACCCTTGGCTCGTCTTCCCACGCAAGAACCTCAAAGTTGATAGATCTAATCTGGGATAGGTTCGGATAGTAGATGTTGCCGGCCTACACCGTGGGTACCCTGGCGCTGTCGATGCAGATGCACCGATTGTCAGCAACGAAGAGAGCATGGCTGACGATGCCTCTGACCGGCTGAAGGACACGGTTCTGTGTATCAACCCAGTAAACAATGGGCCTGCCGCCGTAGGCCGGTCCACTCACAACGAACAACAACTCCCTGTCAGTCTCGACGACGTAAAAACGATTCTCCGGGTACCGGCTACCCAGAACAAGGCCTGCAACGATGGCATGCATCTTCAGGGTCTGTGCGGAGCTACATCTGGACATCTCCATGAGCAGCATCAGGCATAGTCGAGATGACAGACCCGTATATGTCTGTGACGAAAACATCACCGGCATAAGAAGTCATGCTTCAGAGTTCCGCGAAGTCATTCGGTGTGTACCACCCTTCACCAAAGTTCGGGCGACTGCCTTCCTCTGTGCCCTGATCCGCCCACCGAATGATGGTGTTCCCAATGTTTGATGTGAACACCATCAACGACGGGAACATCGTCACAGCGACAGAAGCCACCTGCTCGGTCGGTATCTCCACCCTCAGGCGCTTGATAGTGCCCGAGAAAGGGTTGTACAACCGTGTCTTGTATGATTGCACCCTCTGTCCAAGCACAAGGAGGCCGCCGGTTATGCTACCGACGTAAAAGTACCTTTCAGAGACACCGAGAGGGAGAGAGAGATGAGAAGCAGAGATTCAATCAAGGCAAACAGACAGAGATTCAATCAAGGTAAAACAAGTAGATGGAGAAACAAAACTTGAAAACATATTGTATAGGAGGTGAACACAAAAAAGGATCGCACATATACAAATGAATATCAAGAAAGAACCTGTGAATAACCCGACTAATCTTCTTCTCAAGGTAGTAGCCGGTTCTCACGCTCATCAACGTGATTGCGGCGTCGTCTACCCCATACTCCGGCGACAACTGGTGCTCTAGAACAATCTAGTTGGCTGGTATAAAGCTCTCCTCCATGAAGCCGCGCCAGGCGCTGCAGACTACCCGAAAGGCGGCATATTAGTCAAAGTCGTCCGTCGACAGGAAGATGTCACCTATCTTCTGCACGACTCCCTCAGGGAGATCAGCCCATGTCGAATCCTGCTTCTTGTTGCCGTCCATGGATGATGGTGTTCGTGTAGTCTCGGTACCTTCGAATGGCATATGTAGAGGTTCAAGAGACAGACCGCCGATTATATATTGAAGAAGGTCTGGGAATGCCAAGGGAAGCGTCTAAAAACGAAATGACTGCATGCACACAGCAACCGCCGATTTGGCGCGTGCGGCAAATAAACCGCCGATTTGGCGCGCGAGGAGCCCGCGCGAACCTCTAGCGGACGCGCGAAAACTTGTTGCCGCGCACGCTTTTGGGCCATCCTGCGTGCCAAACTTGCCGCATCGACTGCCACGCGCGCACCCAACTGTCCGAAAGTTTCACATCCCGCGCGTGTCGCTTCGCTGACCCTGCCTCGCCTCCCACCTCGCTCCGCCTCCCGACGAGATGCCGCCCCGCCGCCGCCTGACCTCTGGCTACCGCGGCGTCCGCACGTGGCCGAGCGGCACATTCTACACCGAGATCCACAGTGGTGATGAGCGCATCGGGCTCGGCACATTCGAGACGACGCACGAGGCGGCGCACGCCTATGATGTGGTCGCCTGGCGCCTCGGCTGCTCCCGCCGGACGATGAACTTCCACGATGTGTGGACGCGGGAACAGGCGGAGTGGCTCGCGCCGCCGCCTCCGGCCGTCACGCGCGAGGAGCAACAGCGCCAGAGCGAGCTCGAGCAGCGGCTCGTCTCAAAGGCGCCAGTTCTCGGAGGATGTCGCCACGATGGAGGTATTATATGAGAAGAAGGCGGCGGCAAAGGCGGTGGCGAAGGCGGCGAAGAAGGCGAATCGCGAGGAGCGGAGGGCAAAGTCGGCAGCGAGGAAGAAGGAGAGGGAGGATAAGGCCGCAAGGAAGGCGAAGGAGAAGAAAAACGGTGTCGGCCCATCAACAATTGTCCTCTCCTCCTCCTCCTCCTCCTCCTCCTTCAAGTCGACATCCACTCCGGTGTCGTCGACGACTCTGGGCTCGTCGGATTTCGATTGGCATTTCGAGTAGTTTAGGGTTGTTTCGAAATATGAGGTTGTAGGGTCAAAGTTTCGAAAACAGTAGTTCTGTGGTGATGGTTCAACCCCACGAAAGGAATGAACGGCATTCCATACCAATTCATTTTGTATGTACTGTCAAACACCAGCACATCACCGAAATCCTCATAGTCCTGATGTGACTGAGAGTCACACCAAAACATGGTTTTCAAATTTCCTTCTTCATCTAGCTGGTAATCAAAAAATAATTCAGGATCATGGTCTTGCCTATTTTGCATAATACAGATGGTTGTGTTAGCGTCACCTGATCTAATGAGCTTCCTCTTCTCCCGGGAACATGTCAACACCCGGATTTTTAATCCCAGATGCCTGTTATGCCATACATCGCAATCCGAGGATTACCATTTTTGCGAGACATAACAGATTGGATATCACAGTACATCATCCATTACAAACCATACATAAGTTCTTATACAAATAAAGGATCTCATGATCCAGTCTTAATACAATTCAAGCAGCGGAATAACGATAACGTAATGCTAACTGGGTTGGCCCACAGTGCACAGCGCACGCACGGGTGGGTTTAAGTGGATGAACCCACCAGTCAGCAATACAAGGGGGTGCAAAGCCGTATGGGGTGATGTGGAACGCAAAATCAAACTTTAATCCAACGGATGTGGTTCATCGTCCACGTCGGGCAACGCCGGCGAGACAGAACCCTAGCACGACCAGTGGGGGTCTACGGGGGCTCACTGGGGTTCAGGTGAGGGTCGGCGACATGGGCGAACGACGAAGTCGACAACGGCGAACCTCCTGGTACCGGCGGCTTCTCCTGGGGCAGCTCCAATCAACGGCTCCTTTCTTCCTCCTCCACAGCAGACTCTGGCCAAATTCCGGCGATGTGCTACTCGCCTTGCTCCGGGAGTGAGGTGGGGTGCTTCCGAGAGAGAGGGGAGTGGGATGGTGTGCTAAGTTCGAATGGGGGTGTCCTCTATTTATAGTGCAGCGAGAGGACCGAAGGGCGCGGGTGGAGCTCATCGTGGTCATCGTCACACCGAGATAAAGGCATGGGCGACGATAGGGCGGTGCTATGCTCCTTGGCGAAGCTCAATGGCATGGTGGCGAGGCGTGGGGCAATGCGAGATGGTCGGAACACTGTGATGCTCTGGGTGGGTCCGACGGGAAAATTCATGGCGCATTGGCTGTCCTGGTCGCGCGGCGACGAACGGGCGTGTCTTGGGTGTTCCTGGGGTGGTGGTGATCTTGCTTGCATGCGGCGAGGGTGGCGCGCGGTCTGTGGGCGTGTGTCGCGGGTGGCTCTCTGGCGCGCTCTCGGCACGCTTACAGAGAGGTTGGGCACGCTCGGGCTATGTGGTCCAAGGGCTGGGAAAGCTCCAGGCTTGGACAGGGGGTGGCGGTGGATGGTGGAGAGCATCCCAGACAAGGTTGGCGAGGCTAGTGAGGCTCCTAGCTGGCTGGCGATATTGGGGTGGCAAGGGTGCTCTCGGCATGCATGCCATTGATGGCATGGTCTGGCTTACAGTGAGCTAGAGGGTTTAAACAAGTTAGATGATCTACTGAGGGTGTAGTGTGAGCTAGATAGGGAACAAGTTAGGCCAAAATTACTGCTCACTATAGTGTTTGATGTTTGTTTGTTTTGTGTGTGCAAGGTATTTGATGAAATGGCCGAAAGAGATTAAAATTTGAATTTTTGATTCAAACTTTGTGGGTGTGCTAGTTACATACTAGGGTGTCTCTGGTTGATTGGATTGGTCAAGGTGCACTGGTTTGGTTGGGTTTTGAAAATGGGTGATCTTCCCATATGTTATAGATACAATTTTGAATTGTCATTTGAATCAAGTTGCCAAATGTTTCTGTTAGTTTTAAAGGTGGTCTTTGATTCACTTTTACTTGGTCTAACAAGGGGTGAAAAGAAATGGAAATGTTTCTATTTGAAATCTTGGACGAGAAACACTCAAAGTGATCTAGTGAGCAATATTGGCAAAAATGACCATTTGCTTATTTGATTTGTTTTTTATTTTCTCTTGATTTGTTTCTTCTTCGAAATGTTTTAGATGATGTTGTTTTCATCTTTAAACCATTCCTTGCTATTTAGATCAATCACACAAGTCCATTCATGCATTCATACAATCATCACAATCGCACACGCATTCATATTGATTTGATTAACAAAAGTTTTTGTTATCCCTAATTTAAGTTGATTGGATTTGGATAATCATTGTTCAATATTTTTGGATGTTACAAACCTTCCCTCCTTAAACAAAATCTTGTCCCGAGATTTGAGAAAGAAGAAAGAAGAAAACTAGGATTTAAAAAGATCGGGAAACTCCGCCTTGATGTGATCTTCTCGGTCCCAGGTAGCTTCTTCCTTAGTGTGGTTGCTCCACTGAATCTTGAGAAACTTGATGCTTCGGGTCCTGGTGGTTGTGAAAGATTCCTCCAAAATACAGATGGGTACTTCAGGATACGTCAGGTCATCGTTGATATCTATGGTGCGGTGATTAATGTTCTTGAAAACTCCAGTCTTCTCCAAGACTTCAAGGAATTTGCGAAGTAACGATATATGGAACACATTATGCACGTCTGACATCTCCTCTGGCAGTTCCAGTTGATATGATACATCTCCTCGACGATTCAGAATCTTGAAAGGTCCGATATATCTAGGGGCTAAGTTTCCTTTGAGTTGGAAATGCTGCATTCCTTTCAAAGGCGACACTTTGAGATACACAAAATCTCTGATATTGAAAGCAAGGTCTCGACGTCTATTGTCGGCATAACTCTTCTGTCTTGACTGGGCGGTCTTGAGATGCTCACGGATCTTGTGAACTTTCTCTTCTGCTTCTCGTAGGATGTCGGTCCGAATATCTGACTCTCTCCTACTTTCGACCAATTCAAAGAGGTGTGACACTTCCTTCCATACATGAATTCAAAGGGGGCCATTTGCGAACTATCTTGATAACTGTTGTTGTAAGAAAATTCTGCGAAAGGCAGACAGTCTTCCCATTTAGATCCATACTCTAGCACACAGGCTCTCAACATATCTTCGAGTATTTGATTTACTCGCTCCGTTTGTCCATCGGTATGAGGGTGATAAGCTGTGCTGAAATCCAGTCTAGTTCCTAGTCCTTCTTGGACTTTCTTCCAAAACTCGAGGTAAACTGAGTTCCTTGATCCGATACGATGTTCTTGGGGACTCCGTGCAAACTGACGATCCTAGCGATGTATAACTCCGCTAGCTTTGAACTCTGGTAGGTGGTCCTGACTGGTAAGAAATGGGCTACCTTAGATAGTTTATCAACTATGATCCAAATAGAGTCATTTCCCCTATTAGAAGTAGGAAATCCAGTGATAAAGTCCATTTCTACGAAATCTCATTTCCATTTCGAAATCTGCAGTGGTTGCAACAGTCCTGCGGGTCTCTGATGTCCCGCCTTGACTCTGACATATATCACACTTGGCTATGTAGCTTCCAATTTCTCTCTTCATCTTATGCCACCAAAAATGTTCGTTCAAATCAAAATACATCTTTGTTCCTCCGGGGTGGATAGAAGAAAGAGTATCATGGGCTTCTTTCAAAATAGTTTCCTTCCATTCTGAATCTGCTGGTACACAGAGATGTCCTTTGCACCACATAACTCCTTCTCAATCTTCGATGAATCCGGGCACTTTGCCTATACCGATACAACGTTTGATTCCGTCGATGCTAGCATTTCCTTTCTGTGCCTCCTTGATCTAACTGATCAAAGTGGGTTGAAGTTCTATGCTAGCCAAAAATCCTTCACTTACTAATTCCGTTCTAAGATCTTCCATCCCTTGTGCAGACTTGGTTTCTCCTTTAGAATCATGGAATTCAAGCGGCGCGACAATCTGCTACCACATTGGCTTTTCCGGGGTGATAGTGAATGTCCAGATCATAGTCCTTGATTAGCTCTATCCATCTTCTCTGCCTCATATTCAACTCCTTCTGAGTGAATATATACTTTAGGCTCTTGTGATCTTAATAATTCTCACAATGGTTCCATAAGGTAATACCTCCATGTCTTCAGGGCTAGAACTACGGCTGCTAGTTCAAGATCATGGGTAGGATAATTCTATTCATGCTGCTTCAGTTGTCTAGATAGATATGATATAACTTTGCCTCCTTGCATTAACACACATCCGAGACCGATCTTGGATTTGTCACAATACAAATCAAAGGGCTTCGTGATATCCGACATTATTAATATTGGGGCTAAAATCAATCTCCTCTTGAGTTCTTGAAAACTCGCTTCACATTTGTCCGTATATTCAAACTTCTTATCCTTCTTTAACAATTGGGTCATGGGTCTGGCGATGTTCGAGAATCCTTCTACGAACTTGTGGTAATATCCCGCTAATCCGAGAAATGCACGAACTTGGGTTTGAGTGGTTGGGGCTTGCCAATCTTCAACATCCTTCACCTTTGCAGGGTCAACAACAATTCCTCCGGCTGATATGATATGTCCGAGGAATCCTACCTCCTGAAACCAGAATTCACATTTGCTAAACTTGGCATACAACTGATGCTCCCTAAGGGTTCCAAGGATGGTCCTTAGGTGTAGCTCATGTTCTTCTTCTGATTCGGAATAGTTCAGAATGTCATCGATGAAAACAACGACAAACTTATCCAGGAAGTCCATAAAAATATTATTCATGAGGTTCATGAAATAAGCGGGGGCATTGGTTAGTCCAAAAGACATGACAGTATACTCGTATAATCCATATATAGTGGTGAAGGCAGTCTTTGGAATATCCTCTGCGTGAATCTTGAGTTGATGATAACTAGTTCTAAGATCATTCTTAGAAAACACTTTGGCACCAGTCAACTGGTCAAATAGGTCTTCTATCTTTGGTAGTGGGTACTTGTTCTTGATGCAAACATCATTCAGCTTCCGATAATCCGTACACAAATGATTACCTCCATCTTTCTTATCCACAAATAAAACAGGTGATCTCCATGGCGACGCACTTGGTTGGATCAATCCTATCTCCAGCATAGCATCCAGTTGCTTCTTCAGATCCACTAGTTTAGATGGGTTCATGCTATATGGTCTCTGGGCTATAGGTCTAGTTCCAGGGATTAGTTCAATGATAAACTTGATATCTCGATCTGGGGGCATACCAGGCAAATCATCTGGAAATACATCGAGGTATTCATAGACTACTCTGACTTGGTCAATGGTTGGTTGGTCTATACTCTTGTTTCATTTGAATTGTCGGGGCAAGGTTTCAGATACATGCACGACTGATATTCCAGCTGTACTGGTCATGGTTATGGCTTTCGTGACATAGTCGATTAATCCTTTATGTTTGGACCTCCAATCCATTCCTAGTACTACTTCCAAACCTTTTGTTCCAAGTAATATCATATTAGCATAAAAATCTATGCCATGGATTCGGATAGGCACGGCCTTGCAAATTTGTCTAGCTTTGGTGGTTGAACCAGGTATTTGAACTATCATAACATGCTTCAATTTGGTGGGTTGAATCTTACTAGTGCATGCAAATTGTTCAGTAACAAATGAGTGCGATGCTCCAGAATCAAACAACACTCTTGAAAGTACTGAGTTAACAGAAAACATACCCAACACGACATCGGGCGCTTCTTGGGCTTTTTCAGCGTGCATGAGAAAAAGACGGCCGTTGCGGTTGAGCGAATTCCCTAGGGCAAACCTTCTTCCGGGATGAACATGACGCTGCTGCTGAGCTGGGGCATTTGCATTTGGGGCTACAGAAATCTTCTTGGGGAACTCACTGGAATAGTGACCCTTGGTTCCACATTCATAACAAGTCACCTGGGACTTGTCTTTTGCTGCAACAGTCACAACTTTGCTTCTAGTCATTGGGGCAGTGTTGATGTTGGTGGTGGCATTGTTGTTGTTGAACTTGGGCGGTGCACGGTTGAAATTGCTGGGGTTGCCGGAGTTGTTGTTGTTTCCTCCGGGCCTTGGGTTTCCACGGTGGGGATAGGTTTGACGGTTCATCGGGGGTCTGTTGGTTCTTGGGGCAAATCCTGGATATGGGTTGGGGCGATACTTTCGTGTATGGTGGGTTCCTGGTTGATGCATCATGCGACGCTTGCGGTTCTCATTGGTTTGGTTGACCTTTCCTTCCATCTGAATGGTAGAGTCCACTAAGGCTTCAATATCAGCAAAGGGGACATTGACTAACACCGTTTGCATCTCATAATGCAGACCATTCAGGAATCTCTCCTTCTTCTTGGCTTCAGTGTCTATCTTATCAGGTGCATACCTAGCCAATGACAAAAATTTGTCACGGTACTCCACTTCGGTCATCTTGCCTTGCTTCAGTTCCCTGAATTCATCTCTCATCCTCTTGATCAAACCCGGTGGCACATGGGTTCTGCTGAACTTGATTTTGAACTCTTCCCAAGTCATCATTTGACCTCCATTCATGGCACGAACGCTGTTCCACCATGCTCTTGCATCTCTAGCCAGATAGTGGGTGGAGAACAGTACCTTCTCGTTAGCTTCCACACCGGCAACTTCTAGGTTGTTCTCCATGGTTTGCAGCCAATCATCTGCATCTAGGGGCTCTTCAGACTTAGTGAAAATGGGTGGGTTGGTGTTCTGGAAATTCTTGAGCTTGGATCCATGGTTGTCCTGATTTCCATGGCAATGGTTATTGTTGGTCATCTGACCTATCTGTTGAAGGTTGGCTAAGTTGGCTTAACTTTCGGCCCTTTCAGCTTCGCGGTCTGAAACCAACATTTGCAAGATTTGCAACATCGGGTCTGGGGATGAATTGCTTCCTCCACGAGGCATCTAAAGATTGAGATAGATCATGAGAAGAGGGGGAAATTTTGTAAGGTTTAGGGTTTTGTAAAGTTTTTAAAGTTTGAATCAGATTTTTCTAGCAACTTGCTTTTCATTCATTCATAGCACACGATACAAACACACACCACAACAAAGGAAAATCAGATGGTTTTAAGAACCATTCTGGAAAACTACGATATAGTGGGACCGAATACAACTCACTAACGCTAGTGCTCAAGTGCTATTACTCCTTGGAGTCAGTGTCCTCATCATCCTCATCATCATCATCAATGAAGGCGGAGTCATCCTCATCGGTGAAGAAGTCCATGGCCTGATCCTCCAGAAAGTCATCATCGTCACTGAGATAGGAGTAGGGGTATACACGAAGGTCTTCCCCTGCATTCTCCCTCTCCTCAAGCTGCATGTCTCTCCCGTGGACAGTCGCCTCCAACTCCATGATCCTGTGGCGAAGACGGGAAATGATGTGCTCCTTCTTGTCGAGCTGATGGCGACGAGACTGGCGATCCTTCACTAACATGGCAATGGTCAGATCCTTCTTGGCGGCGATGGCGTACTTGTGGTTGGCATAGGAGCGGGAATTGTCTAACTCCTTCTACCGGTGATACATCATGAAGCTGAGGTGGTCCAATTGACTATTCAGCTCATGGTGATATGGGGCCTCTAGTGGCTATCCCATAACATCACGCCTTGGATAGAACTCAAAGCGGGTACCCTTGATCTGATTGATACTCTCCCCACACATACGGGCAAGAGCTTCCTGCATGGCCCTAGCAAGTCCATCGAGCCAGTTGTTCTCTCTCAAGGTGAACTGAATTCCCTCTTAAGTGGGGGATTCAATCTTTCCTCGGAGACTTGCAACAACTAGCCATTGCAACTCCTCTCCTTCCCGATCGTTGAGCTAAGCTCCGAAGAACTCGGGATGCGGACGCTCCAGCATCTTTGACAGCTGGTCCATGTCATGCTCAAAGATGAGGTCTCCTCCATTCCCCAACCGATAAAATTTGCTATACTTCACGTCCATCTATAAGAATATAGGATGAGTAAGTTAGTAGAGTGATCAAGTGTGTCAAATTTTTATGTAAGTTTGCAAGAATTTTTTAGGAACATAGTTTTTTTATGAAAGAATCCAAGTGGTGAGAATGAGAATAAGTTTTCATAAATACTCACTTCCTTGGTTTTGAAACTAAGTTTTTGATTAAAATGTCCATTCTAAACTAGGGTCTCCTATGGTCAGGATGGCTCTGATACCAACTTGTCAACACCTGGATTTTTAATCCCAGATGCCTGTTATGCCATACATCGCAATCCCAGGATTACCATTTTTGCGAGACATAACAAATTGCATATCACAGTACATCATCCATTACAAACAATACATAAGGTCTTACACAAATAAAGGATCTCATGATCCAGTCTTAATACAATTCAAGCAGCGGAATAACGTAATAATAATGATAGCGTAGGCGAGGCTCCATCTTCATGGTCACAGGCAATGCTGAAGATGGGAGATGATCCTAGTTATCATAACCTTCCTGCTGTCCGTCCTCCTGATAGTCCTCTTCATAGTCTGGCCACGGGATTAGCCAGGGACAAAGCCATGAGTACTCTTTAAGTACTCACAAACTAATACCAACAAGTGAGGTGGTTTTGGGTAAGAAATACTAAGATCTAGGTTGTTTTGCAAAATCCATATTTATCTCTACTGAATTCAGAAGCAAAGAAAGCTATTTGAAATTTTTATAACACCTAAGTGGGAACTTGAATTTGAAATCACAACCCTATTGTGGACCAGGAGGTGGAGAGCTAGATCAAGGACAAGTCCAAGAACTGGAAGTACCAGGAGGAGCACCAGATCAAGCTAGCCACAAGATCAACCACTTGTAACCCCAACATCAAATGAGTGTGGTGAGTAAAATAGACCATCACATGATCTATCTGTCTAAGATTAGACAAGCATTCATGATTTGTCTAATACTCAAATTCTCAGAAAACACCCAAGTGGGGTGAATCCATCACTGAACCTTTAAACACTAAAAGCAATCAGAAAACTATAAAGATCCAGCTAAGATCTCAGAACAACATCATTGATCCTAGATGTCAAGCTATATTTAAATTTTAGGAATAAATATAGCCAAGATTTGAACTTCTAGGCACACCTCCTAAATAGGAATAGCACCTTAGAATTTCATCTTATGGACCCATATAATTTATTAAGCTTACAATCATTTTTCCAACTTTGACTCAAGAATCAGTAGCTGGTATCACTACCAGAACCAATCCATGAGAAACAACAAGATACAGGCTTAATCCCTAAACCTCAGACCAACATCATGGGTTCTAGGGATGCAAGGAAAGAGAATTCCACTTATCTATAATGCCAAGCTAATTTTAAGCTTGAACAAAACCAAACCAAGTAATAGAATCTAATCTTGTGTGCCATACAAGGATGGTGTCACAAGAACATTTCTAAACTAAGTAGGTTAAACATTCAACTTTCACAGTTACACTCACAACTAACTATAAAATCATTTTCCTGACATCACAGGAATCATAATCAGGAAAATCCATATACATATCTTCACTATAAGAGACCATTTGATCTCAAGCTATATATGAATTATTAAGCCAACAGTACTAATACAGTGACTTCATCACACAACACTCACTGTCATTAACCAAGTAATGACAGTGGTGAGCTAAACCACTAGATTTCCCAAGTATTGCTTCTAGAGCAACCTTACCATCTGAACCATATCAAAATTAATCAATAGAATCATCTGGTAAACCACTAGCATCACCACAGCTAATCATAAGCAGCAAGCCACATCTAACAACCACTTATCATGCTTAGGGACCATCAAAACTTGATCCAACTCATCACATATCTAATCCATAGAGGGGTATGAACTCTAAGCAGAACAAACCATCTTAATCAGGACATGACACTAACCAGGAATGGTCACTATCAACACATAGCATAGCATGACCTAGCACAGAGGACAAGAGGGGAAGAAGAACAACTCACCTATGGTCCTCGCTGAAGAGTAGAAGAGGAAGAAGAGGAGGCCGACGAACAAGGCGGCATGGGGAGCACCCCCAAGGGGGCGCTGCGACCCACACCACGCCGATACGGCGATCATAGCCACGCCTGGGGGCGAGGAGCATCACCACAGCACACGACAGTAGCGACGGCGTCAGCACCAACGCCACCCCAAACCCTAAGGTTCAGAACAAAATCGATCTGGCCACAAAAGGGCTCCAGGTCCAAATCGAATTGGACAGAAGGGTGAAGCAGGGTTGACAACCACCCTATGCACCACGCTGGCGTCCAGGAAGATCCACGGCCTTGAATCGCCATGTAGTATCACGACCACGGGTGGTGGAGGAGAAGAAGAGAGGTGAGATCGAGGGAGAGACAGAGGGTGAGTTGGGCTGGTTGGGCCAAGACCCCTTCAGGGTGTTATTTTGACTTTTCCCTACTGGGCCACAAGGGCCCAATAAACCCAAACAGTCAGCCCAAATCACTTAAATCCTGTTTTAATAAATAGGAAAAGACCAAAGTGCCCCTAAACTTAAATAAATTCTAGAAAGTAAAATAAAAATCCAAAAATTATAAGTAAAATATTTTTGGATTCACAATAATCCAAACTATCCAAATAATTTAAGATATAAAATTTTAGACATATAAGTTTTATTAAGAATTTTGAAATATAAATATTCCTTATGGAATTTTACAAAATTATTGAAAGTTGGTAAAAATAATAAAAATCACTTTCATTATAAATTAATATTATAGTATTTTAGAAAAATACTAAACAAATATTTAATTACAATTTTTGGATTTAAATGATAATTCTTAAAGGAATTATTAAATTAATAAAATTCAAATAAAAGGAAATAAAATAAAAGAATACAATATTCAATAAATATTAAAAATTAATATTTATAAATTCTTTATTATGAAAAAGAATTTTTATAATTTAAATAATGGGGGACAATACAGATAAAATTAAATAATGCATTACATTACTTTACATAATCATTTTGCTTCTTTAAATATTGTCCTTACCGGGCAATAATGATATTTTTGTAGACATAGAAGCTCAAGGTCCAGTGCAAGCATCAAACTTCACTACCTTGCCAACACAAGGCAAGTTCATCACTTTCTCATATCCTTTGAAGAGTCTTTATCAAACTATTTGCAAATTGTGTGTTATCATATATACTCCACAGCAAGAAAATATTATTTTCACAAATAAAGAAATCATAGATATCATCCTAAGTGATGATATAATGGAGCAATAGAACTTAGGGTTCTATTTGCAATAATGATGATCAATTAGGGACTTAATAACCCCTGACATCAGTGATTCTAGCGCCGTATATTACGCGTTAGCCATGAGATTTGGAATGGGACAGATAAGTCAGCTGTATCTTCTTCCTCTCGCATGTAGCGGGATGTGCAGGTCGTGGATGTTATCCTTGTAGCGTGCATATTAATTGGTAATTCATAGAGGATATGCAACATATGGGTGGGAACCCTCATCGTCCCACGATAGTTCTGGCATCTAACGGTTTGGACAAACCATTGCCGTAATTCAATATGTGGGCATGGTGTACACCAAGGAGGCATGTGAGGTCACGCAGGGGGCAGTGATTGGCTTGGACCAACTACTGGGCCCCACATCATGGAATTGTGGACGGGAAAGTACACCCGGTTGTGCAACAAGGAGTTGATCTCTCATGGGTAAAGTAACGCACCTATGTAGAGTGTAAGAATTGTAACTTGTTACTCCCTGTTTCGGGAAGGAGCTGCGAACACGGCAGGAAAGGAACTCCATGAAAGTTCTGGTCAACCTGTGAAGGCTGATGGTCATAGATTTTCATAATAAAATCAATCTTTGAAGAAAGATTTACAAAAACTGCATAGTGCCAAGGACTTATAGTCCAAGGTGGTAGTTAGAGCATCAAACTTCCCACATTGCATATAATGAACTTGTTGGGTAACGCTGTTACTCATCCTTTCCTTTGATCCCTTGCTTAGACTCTGAGGATCCCGAAGACGTGCCAATGTATGCAGCTAAATGTCATGAAGATGTGTTCTACAAGGAGCCTGACCTGTCAGGAGGTGTTGAAGGAGTGGATTACGAAATCCTCTATGGTGTCGATGACAATGAGTCCAACTAAGTATCCTAGTTAGTAGTAACCGACGGAGCCGAGCAGCATGAACTCTATAGAATAAGCTGCTGAGCTCAAGTCCTAATGGGAGTTGCTACTTTTAAATTCCGCTGAACACACTTTATATTTTGGTTTTGTAAGTTAAATCCTTTGATGTCTTGAACTTCTGGTATTGTAATAATAATAATGTGTGAACGCTTGTAATATGGACCCGCAATGTTTCTGTTGTACCACTCTGAGGGATGTGATATTTACAGAACGGTGTTCTGTGGATGTCATATCCACGACTATAGTATACTACACATGCAGTGGTATGCTGGGTCACTGCACATCTCCATCGACTCCACCGCCATCTCCATCGCCGTTGCTGACTCCCATGATGAGGAGGGAGTAGTTCTCCCTCGAGGCTAAGGGCTCTACCGGTAGCTATGTGTTCATCTCTCTCTCTATGCGTGATCTTATTGTGATCATGAGCATTGTAATCAAGCAGATCTACTCTGTTAAATACACTTGCATGAAATATGAAATTGATATTAATGATTGAAATAAACATGCTCAAACTTCTGAAAGTACTATTTCTTATAAGCATGTTAATTTTTATGGAGTACTTAGACCTTGTGAAAAGAGTCAAATCAAAGAAGAATATTGTATCCACCACGGGAATGAAAAAACTAGAGCATGGATTAGGGCTCTAAATGATCTTGGTAAAAACGTGTGTGCCCTATATCCTTTTATATGTGAACTTTGCCATAAATTGGGTCATTTCAATTTTCAATGCTCAGGAGAGGATAATAGCCTTTCTAATCCAATGATTACTACAAGTTTTTATTGTGATAACATGATCACTCTTAATCAGCATGATGAACTTACATTATTTTTGGGATGTGAAGAGCTATCAAGAAAAACTTCTTTGGTAGATATGAGTGCTTTTGATAGGAATAGCATCCTGCATGGTTATCATATTTACTGTGTTGATAATTGCCACGCAAATACTTACATACAAAATATTATCAAATATGATATTTTACCAAAATATGAAAGGACTAATATGTGTTTGTGCTTATTAATGAAAGGGAGGAATCCTCCAAAATTTCTTCTATTGTCCCTAATAGTAAACCAGGGTATGTGGTGAAGCTCCCTTTCAAGCCTCTCCCTCCTAAAGAGGGGAAGAAGAAGAAGAAGAAAAGGAGGAGTAAAAGAAGAGAGGAAACAGTATTTTTCCCAAAGTATGTTGCTCCTATTATAGTTTTTGCTGATGAATCTGGACTCGATGATGTTCCTATGCCTATTATTACCTATAGTAGTGATCATGATTGGGAAAAGCACACTACCTTTGATATTGAAAATCTCTTTGGTACCAATTCTAAAAATGATGATATTAATAATTTTTGTACTATTAGTACTATCCATGTTCCTTCCAATCATGATATATTTACAAATGAACACACTTTGGAATATATCTATTTTGTTGAATTTTCTCCCACTTTGGAATAATTATTTTATGCATGTGGCTCATGATAAGAATGTTTTATGTGATAGTTATATTGTTAATTTTATTCATGGTTCTACTCAAAGTTTTTATGAGAGAGGGAAACATGGTTTTATGCATCTCAATAATATTAAGTTTCCCCTCTTTATGTTGAAAATTTTGAAGTTGCACTTGTTTTGCTTTCCTATGCTTGTTGCTTTGTGCTTTCATGACTTGTTTATTTACAAGATTATTTTTCATAGCAAGTGCGTTAGACTTAATTTTTTTATATTTTCTTCTTAATGCTCTCTTTTACTTCAATTCATATTTTTTATGTGAGCATCATCAAAATTATCATGCCTATCTTAATGGCTATAAAGAAAGAGCTTTTGGGAGACAACCCATTATATTTTTGATTTCAGTTTATTTTTGTTTTGTTGAGTCTTGGAAGTTATTGCCTCTGTAATGACCTATCCTTATCCTTTTTGTCTGTTTTTTTGCCAAGAATATCCTCTAATGAGAGGGAAGTAAGATTTGGGGAAGTTGCTGTCCTGAAATAGATTTCTGTACTTCGCTGTAAAAAATTGTGAAAAATCCCAGTACGTCGGATTGAGCTGTAATTTTCTGTGCTTATGCCCCAGGTTATTATCTAAATTTAGTTAGCTTAACACTTTTATATTTGAGCACCAGAAGGTCTTCGAAAAAATCGATTTTTACCTGCTGGTCTGTTTTGACAGATTTCTGTCATTATTTGAATTTGCCTCTTAATCGGTTTCTTCTGAGTTCTCTTTGATCACTTGAGCTTTTAAAAGGAATTGTTACAGTAGATTGTGTTTTAATGTAAGTTTTATTTATGTTGAAACTAAACCCAAGATCTTATTATCTTGAATACGCTAATTTTGCTAATGAAGAATCGTGTAAAGTTTTGTATGGAGGAAATTTTCAAGTGTAGAGGAAGAATGATGTGATGAGATGAAGAATGGAAAAAAATCTCAATCTTTGGGATGCCACCAGTGTCACGCTAGGAAATATTCAAGAGGTACAAGCGTCAAATCTTGGGGATGCCCAAGGCATCCCCTTCTTCATCAATAAAATTCTCGGGTCTTCTTTCTAGACACTTTATTTTTATTGCTTGATGCACTATTGTGTTGTTCTTGGAGCATATTTTTTTTTGTTTTTAGTTTTCTTTTGTTTGGTTTGCTGTAATAAGTTGGTTGGATCACAGGACACTTCTTTTGGATAGAGACACGCTCTATTTATATTCTTTAGAACACTCTAGTTTGCACTCTGATTGTTCTGTGAGTGTTCACTTTTGCTGGAACTGTGTTTAGCTTTAGTTTTCCCATGCTTTCTACTTAGAATTTTTTAGTTCTTCTTTGTAAATTTGTGAGGCAAGCTCTCTAGTCATTATTGATTATTATCTTTGTGAGTTGTTTAGAATAAGTCGATTGGTGTTGGAAAAGAGTAGGAAGTTTCATGCTTATAGTGGTACAAAAGGAAGCTTGTTTTGACTGTGGCTAGACTTTATCATGTCATGTTAGATGTTGCTTTGACCATATGCTTAGTAATTATTGTTGTAGCATGACCTATTCCAAACAATTCATATTGCTTAATGTCCCTTGAAAGAATCATGCATTGTATTAGCATACAAATAATATTGTGGTATTCTCCTTTGATGCTTTATTTGGGTTGACTTGGCACATGGTTACACCATGTTATGATTATGAACCAGTCACCCTAGCCTCTATGATCATTTAGTTTTTTACTTGTGATATCACTTTATGCTTTGATCAATAATGTTTTGTCGCTTTGCATTATTATGGCCAATATTGCTCTGTTAGTTTGTCGCTACCAGTCTTTTGCTAGCCTCCACTTGTACTGAGTATGAGCTCTACTCGTGCATCCAACTCCGAAGAAACCAAGTTATTCCAAAGAGTCCACTATAAATTCCTCTGCATGGTGTGTTACACCATTCCAAGTATATTCATGTTTTTATCTATCTTCCAAATTAAACTTTTGTTATTTGAAAATTAGTGATTAAAGCTCTCACAAACTGGATGGCACACTTTATTTCTTGCACTTAATAAACTTGAACTGTTGTGCCCATCTATGTTACTTATATGCTTGCAAATTATAAGTTGCGAGTTAGCAGAACCAAGTTTTCATGGATAACACTTTCAACATTGCACTTATTTTATTCAGTTGATGTCATGTTCTTTTGTTTATGTATCCCGGTGGTGTGAAATAAAAGGGGAGATTGTAAGCTCATGGAGTTTGTATATGTGTTAGAGAAAAGCCTAGGAGTATAGCCTAATCCATGCCTAATCATGGTGGAAACTTAAAGTGTAACCATAATGAGCATTTTGTGAAGCATCCTCAATAAAAACCTATGAAAATAGCAAATAAAAAGACCATTGAGATGATCATTGTCATTTTGATATGGGATAGCTCCTGTGTCATTGGGCAAGGGGTACCCCGTTGGCGGTTCTCTATGATACACATATACATACAATGAAAAGAACTTTCTTGTGACCAAAGTTGAGTAGCATGAGGTTCGGTACTCGTACACAAGGGGCATGAGATTTTCAACTTATAACTTGTCAATCATATACTCATATTTGTGTCACTTTAACCTTAATCACTTCAAGATGCCAATGATAGGGGCAATGAGAGTTGAAAGCTAATAAGTACCATAATTTTTGGAAGCTCTTTATGAAACTTGAAATCCCTGCTTCCCTCTGTGAAGGGCCTTTCTTTTTTACTTTTATGTTGATTCTCCATATTATTTCTTTATTGACCAATTAAGAGATCATAGTTGTCATTCTTAGTTCAATGTGCATTGTCCCAAAACTTATTGATTGATTCATAATGTTGGTATTGCTTGTTCTTAAATTATTTGTATCTAGTCACGCTTATGAACTTCGAAGGTGTCCTATGCATTTATGTTTTTCTACTCCATGAGGGACAAGCTGAATACCACTATCACTATGTTTTCTATATGTGAAACAAACAAATGTCTTTCAATGCATTGTTATTCATGATCTTTTGTTTGTACCTTTTTCATGTTACAACTTAGTTGCTATGTCTTATTGTTAGAACTACATCTTTCATGCTCATGTTTAGAGTACTATGATCCCAGTTATCACTGCTTTACAATATTTTGATCAAGATTATGACGTTGCATGTCACATCAAAAATTATTCTTTTTATCACTTACCTACTCGAGGACGAGAAGGAGTTAATCTTGGGGATGCTTGATACGTCGTAAACGTATCTATAATTTTTGATGCTCCATGCTTTTTTTGTATCAACTTTTTAATGTTTTGTCTACACTTTGAGGCATTGTTATACATTTTTTGGAACCAACCTATTAACAAGATGTCGCAGTGCCAGTTGCATGTTTTCTGCTATTTTTGGTTTCATAAAAGCTAGTAAATAAATATTCTCGGAATTGGACGGAACAAAAGCCAAAGTCAATATTTTACCAGACACGACATGGAGACCGAAGGGGAGCCACGAGGCAGACACATCATAGGGTGGCGCGGGCCCACACTAGGGCGCGCTAGCCAATGGTGTGGGCCCCTTAGGCGTTCACTAACTTTGCCGCTTCGCCTATTTAAACACCCCGATGCAGAAACCCTAAGCACCGGATCAGAAATCCACGAAAAGTTCCGTATCGCCGCCACCACCAAAGAGGAGATTCGGGGACAGAAGTCTCTGTTCCGGCACCCTGTCAGGATGGAGCCCCTGGAGCCATCTCCATCGACTTCACTGCCATCTCCATCGCCGTTGCTGACTCCCATGATGAGGAGGGAGTAGTTCTCCCTCGAGGCTAAGAGCTCTACCAGTAGATATGTGTTCATCTCTCTCTCTATGTGTGATCTTATTGTGATCATGAGATTTGTAATCAAGTAGATCTACTCTACTACTCAAGTGCTTTAATTAATCCCTGATTGTCCCCACGTGTGTGAAGTTGACATTGTGCACACCGTGTGGAACTTAGGCTAAATTTTACAGAAATACTTGTCATACGTTATAATTTGAGTTGGATGTCTCTATGAGTTTGTGGTGTTTGTTAGAACCATCTAGCGCTCGAGGTTACAATGGGGTTATCTAGATGGGGAATGTGAACTTTAAGGTGTGTTGTTATAGCCCTACACCATCCAACCGGATAGTAGTTCAGGTTAGCATCATGAAGAGAAGATATTTATATGAGAGTGTCCACTAGTGAAAGTATGATCCCTAGTCCTTGTTTCTAAGCATTGAAACACCATGTACAATGAGTCCTGTTACATATTTGTTTGCTTCCATTTTTATTTAAGATTGCAATTACCACCTATAATCATCCATATTACTTGTATTTCACTATCTCTTCGCCGAACTAGTGCACCTATACACCTGAACAGTGTATTGGGTGTGTTGGGGACACAAGAGACTTCTTATATCTTGTTTGCAGGGTTTCTTGAGAGGGATACCTTTGACCTCTTCCTCCCTGAGTTCGATAAACCTTTGGTGATCCACTTAAGGGAAACTTACTACTGTTCTACAAACCTCTGCTCTTGGAGGCCCAACACTTTCTACAAGAATAGAAGCGTGCATAGACATCAATGTCCCAGAAACATTTTTAATTTTTTAATGTCTTGAGGTATTGGAAGATTTTCTATAGAACTCATATTGGTCTCATCTATTTCTATACCTTTTTCTGAAACCTTATACCTTGTCTTTCCATGAGTCGACATTGTTCCCAATTCAAAACTAAATTTGATTGCCTGCATCTCTACAAAACCTTGGTTAAATGGTAGAGACAATTATCAAATGTTGTTCCACAAACAACAAAATCATTTGTTAGAACTTCCATAGTCTTCTCAACAATATCATCAAAGATTTTTAAAACACATTCTTGAAAGGTTGCAACTGCATTACATAAGCCAAACAGAATTAGTCTATAAGCATATGTACCATAAGGACATGTGAAAGTTGTTTTCTCTTGATCTTTGGCTGTATAGAAATATGAGAATAACCAGAATAACCATAAAGAAAACAAAAATAATAATTATTGCTTAGTCTTTCTAAAATTCTATCCATGAATAGTATAGGTTTATGATTTTTCTATGTATCACAGTTTAGTTTTCTAAAATCAATGCACATGTGATACCCAACAATAGGTATTATAGGGACTAGCTCACCATCCTCATTCATAGGAGCATCAAGACGCCCATGTCTTAGTATGCAATGAGCTAGGCTAACCCATTTACTATCAAAAATAAGATATATTATTCTGACATCTAATAAGCGTATAAATTCTTTTCTTACTACTTTGTTCATTTTTGGATTAAGCCTTCTTTGTGTGTCAACTACAGGTACGACATCTTCAAGCATGGTAATCTTATGTGTCACAGTGGATGGATCTATTCCTCTAATATCACTTAGAGCCAAATTCTTCACGATGCTTGATCAAAACCGAAATAAGTTTATTTTTTCATTTTCTGATAATTTTTTACTAATAATAGGACATTTATTTTCATTATCTAAAAATTCATACCTCATATTGTTTGGAAGTCGTTTCAACTCAATTGGCGGAAGTTGTTTGTCTCCTTTTCTTACCAGTTCTTCATAGTCATGCGGGTCCTATGCTTCTGGAATGGATTCAAGTTAATCATCCATGTCTTCTCTTTACTCATCATCTAGTGCCTCTTCACAATTAACTAAGCTCCTCTCTAATTCATCTTGAGGAGTGCTGAAAGGAATCGTAGCTAGATCGGCAATTTTTTTTCCTTCCTTGACATTTTCCACTTCATATGGTCTCTTCTTTAGTTTGGCGAAGTGGAATGTCATTTCCTCTTCTCTAAACATCATTGAAATAGTCTCATTCTTGTTATCAATTCGAGGTTTGGTTATAGAGACAAAAGACCTACCTAAAAGAATAAGACAAGAAGTATCTCGAGGCATATCAACAATATGAAAATCAATAGGGTACATGAGTGATCTGTTGGGGATATACTTTCCGGGTATACCCACAGGACTCACTGACCGGGGTGGCCCACCAATGGGTTAGAGCATTGCTTCACGGGCGGCCGAGTCAGAGAAAGAGGAGGAGCCACTTCCGGCTACGACAAGGCCCAGAAGAGTTACCGACTTAGGCCCTATAGTATTACTTGTAGTCCAAGCTGTATCTAGTTACCAACTCTGTAACGTAGCCGAATAGGTATCTCCTGTAACCCTAGGTCCTAGTGACTATATAAACCGGCCATATGGCAGCCTTTAGGGCACCAATGCCACAACCTACTCTCACAAGGGAACCTCTCTTGTAATCCATTATAACATCCGGCTCTTGCTGATATATTACTGGGTTGCTAGCAGGAGTAGGATCCGATCACCACAGTCGAATCTGAACCTGGGTAAACTTGTGCTCACCGTTCCCGGAACATCTGATGTCTCACACCCCATTTTCTAAATGCCGTCAGGACCCCCTATTGTGTACTTATCAACAATCCAACGACATTTGGCGCCCACCGTGGGGAGGTGACTTTTGGAGCTTCGTTCCAGGTGGAATATGTGCGTGTAGGAATCAGCAAAACAATCGCTATGGGTCGCGTGGTCTATGCCAGTGATGTCCCTCTCGTTCTTCTCGATGAGACTTGGATTCCGGCTAGCGAGCCTATGACAACCTACACGATCATGCCCATCAGCGAGATCGATATCTATCTCGGTTTTGCTGAACCCGCCCAACCCACCCTTGAGGTGATGACCATGGTAGAAGAAAAATCAAGATCTGCTCTATCCGCAGAGGCAGAAGAGTTCAAAATCCCGAAAAAACCTGAACCCAGCCAGCCCGCTCCTATAGTGGAAGAAGTGGTGGAAGAAAAATCCGGATCTGATCTCCCCGGTGAGATCAGATACACAGACGAGGAGTATATCCGCTTCGGATCCATTCCTACCGATGCCGAACCAGAAAAACACTCTTGAGGAACAGGATAAAGAAGATGACGAAGTGCCCCTACATCGATTACATAGCAATAGCCGATATCAAGGAAAGCTTTGAGATGGCAGAGGCGGAAACCAAGCTGTGCCGGTACGTTCAGAACATGAACAAGAAGAAGCACTACTTTGTATACCACGTATGCTCTGGATCCGACAATGTCGATGCTGGAGACGGAAACGATTTAGTTCTCGACACAATCAAAGAAAATGCCGACTTACCTGGTTCCCCTCAGGACACGATAACATGATAGGAACTTTGAGACTTCGAGAAGGATATGGAGGCATACGAAGAAGAATACGCCTCCAAACCAGCGCAAGGTGAGCCGAAGACCCCTTCGAGTCCGTATGATAGCATGGATGAAGACTACACCTTGCAAGATGACATGGACACTGGAGACTCGTCCGAGGTCCAGAAACCAACTACTACGGAAAGTACTGACGGAAGTTTATCTCCCGGTACCGGACCTAAAGCCGTCTTTGCCACCGGTATGCATGTCCGAGCTACTGGGTGGTCAAAGAATAAGAAGAACAAAAATCCGACACCGGCAGAGCTAGACATCGAGGAAACCAATGAAGAAAAAGTTGATGAAGAGATCGAGATGGAGAATCAGGAAGGAGATCCGATTAATCCGACACCGATCGACCCTCCTGTGGATGGAAACACTATAACCAAGGGTGCGCATAAATTTACGGAGATGCTCTCATGATACCACTCCCAACTGCTTCAGATCTTATTCCGGATGTGCTGGAGAAAAGGGCTGAGGACCTGGAAAAGCATCGCTTGTTTTTACTCGAGGAGGCTATGCGCATCATCAAGATTAAACAACAGTTAGACAGCGATCCTGCCAAATACCAGTCAGATTTCAAGCGACTACCAAACAAGACAAGGGGAGGTCCGGTCCTTGCTAATAGGAACCCGGATATCCACAGAGACCTATTCGATGGTAAATCTGGAGAGAAGATCCAAGTCTATAGCATGCCGTTAGAAAACGGCGCGGCTGCTCGAGCTATCCTCACCAATGATTTATCTCCAGAGCATGTTCGGCAATGTGTTGTGTTGCTGGACAAAGGATGGAAACAGCAGAAGACGTACGTGACATTTAGTGGCAAACTGGCCTCAAAGTTGGAATTTTGCTACACTGGCGCCGACCAAAGCACTGACGAAAGACCCCGCAAGGATACATATCAACGTTATCGTCTCCGGGGAGAAGAAGAAAATTAAAAGACTGGATCAAACGGTCATCATCGCAGGCCCACACGTGACTGGGCGAGAGTTGTTCCGGCTATGTCCGAAGATGCCATCATGGTAATGGTGCCTCATCACGGCCATCGTGGACAGAACAACCACCATAGAGAAGACCCAGAAGTGCGTCTCCAGCGAGAACAGGATCGGCTAAGAATGCCACCACCCAGTTGTCCGGCTGGTAGTGCCAGATGAAGAGATGATCTGGATTGCCCTGAATCAAGAAGGGACGGAGCCAGAAGAAACCAACCTCGGAGCCAGCATAACGAGGCTCCACCACCACCGCGTAACCCAGCCGGAAATTGTGGCACCCCAGATTTACGGTCCGAGAATACCCGTTATGCATACAATTCACATTCCCATGATCAGTGAGCCGTGAGCATAACCGACTAGTATCATTACATCATCCATAAAGTAACGAGTACAAAAACTTACAAAGGGGCCATTATGGCAATTACAACATAAGTAGCAGAAGTCTTTAGCGCGGAGCTCGTGCCTTAACCTACAGGCAACTGACTAGGAAGACGGCCTAGGTCGCATAGACGTCAGCACCTTCGTTTCCACTTAACATCTACAATCTGGCCAAGTAAATAGCCAGGGACAATGCCGGTGAGTACTTTGAATGTACTCGCAAACCACCAAGACAAGGGTGACAAAGATAATTCTAGAGCTCCCAACCTTTAATACGGTAGAGATCCATGTGTTTACAATGCTAGTCCCTGGATCAATAGCTCGCATCCACAATTAAGATGTAATATCAAGAAACAAAGGTCATAATACAACTTTATAACCAGGAATAAAATAATTCATTACATCTTACATTGCTCATTTGGTTATCTCATTAAAATGCAGCAGAAATAACTATAGCATGGAGTCCTTCATCTTCAAAATGCCACAGGCAAACATGTTGGTTGTAGACTTGTAAACCTAATCAACACACTTCACTAACATCAAACAAACCCGCAACATAATAAGTTACAGCCACAAGGGTCAATACATTTGAATTGTATTGGCAAGTGATACTATGATAGTATAGTGGAGTCTATCATCTATATGCATTTGGCTAGGTGGAGCTTAGGCTTGCTTTGCTCAAAATAGATTTCCCTTATCATTTGAAAACACTAAGTTTTTGTTTGTCAAAATCACCCAAGGAACCACCAATAGAAATTGCTGAACCTTAAACCCTTGTTCAACCACAAGTTTTTACTTAGAAATTTGGATGAGGAGATTCTTGATAGCTTCCATGTCTTGATGCTCCAATTGTCCTTTGCCAGGGACATGGCTAAGTACTTAGATTTTACACTCTGCAGAGGTGGTGCACTTTCCCCACAAGACTTGGTTTCACCAAGACAAGATCTTTCAAAAGCCTTCCTTTAGACCAGAATGGACGCGCTCCAACCTATCAAACCCCTACCACCAACTGTCCATTTGGCTAAGTTATTGCAACCTATATGATCCAGGCAGAGCCCATAATGCCATGTGGCTGCAATTGAAGCTTCTCAACATTTGACATCTCAAATCTCTTTGTTCCTGAGTGGGATTCCACAAGTGAGATACACAAGGTAAACCATAGAAATGGGCCTTGTGTAACCACTCAACACAAACCTTTCTTTCCATTCCACCCAGGTGATTCATTCACTTAGTTGTTTTATTAAACAAAACACAAGTCCTTAACTTAGAAATATTCCATAGCATGAATATAATCCACCCTTGTTTTCTACTAGCTAAGCTAAGCATGACAGTAGTAGGAATCTTAACTTAGGAAAATTATACTAAGGTTTCATCTACTAGGATTTCCCATGGCATAGTTTATACTTAGCAAAAATTCCATGCAAGTCCTACTTAGAAATATCACTAATGCATAGTGAAAATAATAGGACAAAAGTATGAAGAATCACTTGCCTTTTTGGTAGAGACTATAAGTTCACTCCTTGATCTTGCACTAGTCACACCCTTCAAATGTCACTACAATTCAATCAAGCAAGACACAATTTCAATCTACCAATCAAGCAATCATCACATAAAATAATAAAACCAAAGCAATGCATGCAAGTATGCCAAAGATTGTTTTATTTGGAAAAGTGGTTTACAATAGGCTATAAACATTATAAAACACCTGTTGGTCATTTATTAAAGTGGTAAGGTCATTTATAAAAGTGGCAAAAAAATCCATTTGATATCAAGTTAGTGAAAATGGCCATTTTAAGTCATTTTTATTTTGCTAGAAATGGTTCAAACCAAAGTAATATTTTCTAGTGTTTGACAAATACATTTTTAAACACAAATGTTGGTGTTTTATGGTCAAGTGTTTAATATTAAAACCATTTGCAAAAGGTTTCACCTATAAACCATTTTTACACTAAATCAATATTTTATGTTGTTGAAAATGCCTTTAGCAAAGTAATAATTTATAGGGTTCATCAAAATACATTTTTAAATTCTAAAACTTGGTGTTTAGGGTCAGAGAGTTTAAATGAAAACATTTCCCCAAGGGTTTCCTCCAAAAGCATTTTTAACATATAAACATTATTTTTATTTGACTAGAAATGTTCTAATTCAAGGATTTATTCTTTAACTTCACAAAATACATTTTTAAATTCATAAGTTGGTTTCTGTGGTCAGTAGGTTCAAAACAATCCATTGTCCAAAGATTTTACCATAAAAATATTTCTAGAATAAATTTTATATCCAAAATATGCCTACACAAGTTTCTGCAAAAACAACCAATTTAACAGAAGCAATTTACTAAAGAAAGTGCATGGTTGGAAAGTACTTGTCTTTCTGATTCCATTGATATAAAATTTGTAAAATTTGGATGCGTGGATCAAAAGTTATATATTTTACAAAATCTAGCATCTAATAGATCAAAATTTCTAATTTAGAACAGACTCTGGCCACGTGGCTGTTTCTCATTGGGCCATACCGTTTCGTGTGGATCAACAGATGCTAGCCGTCAGATCTAAAGTACATCGCACGGTACAGAAGCTAACTTACCCTTTCGCTTGACTTTCTATCGCATCCATCAGATCGAGATCCTATGGTTCATATCCACTAGACATTGAGTGGCGGCGCTGGCGATGGCAAGTGGCGGCGGCGCGCTCGGTAAGCGAGGTTGCCGGCGATACAGGGGGTTAGAGAGAGAGAGAGGGGTAGCTCACCAGGTTCGCTAAGACGTGCTGAAGCTCAACGTGGCAGTCACTTGTCGAGGGGCGCTCTGAATCACTGGTGATTCCTCACCGGAGTTCGCAAAGTCGATGGGTGTTCTCAGACGTTGACAGAGGCGACGCTATAGTTCATGCCAGAGAGAAAGAAGGATGCGGTTAGATGCGCAATGTTGCGGAGAGTGCACGTATGTGAAAGAGGGGGAGATGGGCGGTCAGACACTACCTAGGAAACTCGCCGGAGGAGGAGCAGACGGTGGCGATGCTCGGTTGTCGTTGTTGCCGACACTGTGGGTCAAGCGCGAGCAAGCCGAGACTACTGGGAGATGCGGAGGTTGATGGGAAACAAACTCGCGTGGTCGAGGGGGAAAGGCGTGGCGAGGAGTGGTCGGAATCGCTCGCGAAGCTTGCCGGAGGCCGCGGCGGTGTGAAATGAAATTGGAGCAGCCCGGTGGCTCTCTAGTGACGTTGGTTAAGGGGAAATAGAGAGGAGAAGCAGGCTATTAATCGAGCGTGGTCGCGAGCGTTGATTACTGAGCCTTTATCGCGGAATTACGCCGAGGCGGTAACGGCAGGAACGGTCGGCGGGACGTGGTCGTCGCGGGGGGTGGAATAAGACTGACTGGTAGGGTCTGCTTGACAGCGAGAGAGGAAGAGAGGCAGTGGGGTCCAGTAGTCAGTGACGCTGCGAGTTCATTCTGAGGTGAAAACATTTCGCGCGAAGAGGGAGGGGGAGTGGGCTGGACTGGGCTAGTTGGGCCTCGTCTGGTTGGGCTAATTGGTTTTCATTTTTTTATACTGATTCATTTTTCTTTTTCTATTTCCATTATTCTGTTTTGATTTTGATCAATCATTTCAAACACCCATTTGAATTCATACTTCTACCAAACTTTGTGTATATTCAAATAGTGTTTATTAATACATTCTAAAGTCAAATTTAGAATAATTCTTTAATTCTTTTTAGGGTATATTAATTATTTAAAATAAGCCCTTGTCTTAATTCAAACAAGATTTTAAATATAATTTTCAACTCTTATTTGAATTCAATTTTTTACCAAACCTTTTTCAGTAGGTTTTATTTATTTATTTGGGTGTCAAATAATTCACTTTGAATTATTTGGAATATTTTTAATATGACTTATTAATCATTTAAATAGGGTATTTGTCTTTATTCCAATGAAATCAAATATGGGTTTAATTCCATAAATTTTATTTAGTTGATTTCTTGGATCTCATTTAAGTTAATTAAATAACTTTTATTCCACTTGGGTAAATTCCAAATACTATTTTCCCATGATTTAATTAATCATTCTTATTAGGCAATTTGTCTTAATCCAATGGAATAGAATTTGGTTAAGGCCATATTATTTTATTTCAATATTATTTATACATTTATTTCATTTGAACTTGGATTATGTTTATTCCATTTGTTTATGGTCTTGGCCAAGTTTTATTTGGCTCCTATCAAATAGTCCTTATTTATTATTTCTTCCTTTGTCTTTTAAAAACAATATCTTTTTATTTAGAGACAAAAACTTGGTGATTCCAATTTGTATAAATCTTATTTAATACTTTTTTATCCTTTTAATGTCTTTAGGATTATTTTCTCACCATTTGGTATGGATTTCTAGATAGGTGCTTTATTAGCTTTGGAAATTCAATTTCCTTATCTTATTAAATTCATAAGATTTTATCTATGGCTCCAAATTAAGTGAAACCAATTCATATGGTTTTATAATATTTCTATTTGTCATTCTTGATCATTTATAAATGTTTGTTGACAAATTTTTATATGGATCAAATCCATAGTCTTAGAGATATCTTGGAAAACTCCCATTAGGGTTTTAGGTTTTGGGTTTATTTCCCAAGTGTTTTAAATTTCCATATGCATTTATGAAGAATGCATTTCACCTGATTTGAATTTAGTTGGATTCAAATTTTATACAAAGATGTTCAAGTTGGGTTTTAATGTTTTTCGCTTTAGAAACAAAGAGTTTCTTTTCACCCTAAAATTCCAACAATTGTTTATTTATTTTTCACATTACAAAATTTGGAAAATTTTGGGATGTGACAGGCTACCACCCTTAAATGAAATCTCGTCCTGAGATTTGGGAAAGATAGGGGTTACAAGTTGGCTTCAAGGCAACTAGGGTACTACCACCCTTAAAAAATTTCCACTAGATTACTTCTTGGCTTGCTTGGGATCTTGATGAAACTTCTCTGGGCAAACATCTGCATAGTGTCCTTTATTTCCACACTTGAAACATGTGACAAGGCTGAGATCCTTCTTAGGCTTGTTTACTTTGTGCTTCATCTTTTCTGGACAATTGCTTGCATAATGTCCTTGATCACCACATTTGTAACATGTGACAATATTGAGTTCTTCACGTATCTTCTGTGGACAATTTGACACATAATGGCCTAGCTCTTTGCAGTTGTTGCACCACACTTGGCTAATTTCCTTATACTTTTTCTTCTTCTCTGGACATTCATTGGCATAGTGTCCCATTTCTTTGCAATGGCAACACTGCACTTGACTTTTGTCCTTCTTCTTCTTGGGGTTTTCCTAAGCTAGGAGTTCTTCTAGTTCATGCTCTTCATATCTCACCTCAAAGGCGGGAAAGTCTCCTGGTCTCCTTAATATTTTCCTTGGATAATACATATGTTTCCTCTTTTGTCCATCAAGGTGAGTCATAGTGCATGGAGGTGCAAGCTGAGATTTTCCTTTGTCTTCATCCTTCTTCGTAGAAGTTGTTCCCTCATGGGGGTTTACAATCTGTTGAGGCACTCCACCTTGTTTCCTTTGTTGAACTATGGAGTAGATGGGGCATTGGATAGGGACATGATTATTTCCTTCACATAGGAAACAAGTAGCTTGAGATGTGGGGCATTGATTAGTTGGATGTTTCTCTTCACAATTGGGGCATTGATCTTCATGCTCTTTGGTAGTGTGATCCTTGTCTCCACAAACATTGCAAGATTGGGTTCCTTCTAGAATATCATCCTTGACATCCTTGTTGTCACAAACTCTCTGGGAAGGGTTGTCTCCCATGTTGATCATTTGATTTGTCACCTTTTGCATCAATTGAGTTTGGGTTTCCAAAAACCTTTGCATGTTTGGGTCTAACTCATTGTTGTTGGCTAGAAACTGAGTTGTCACTTGGTTCAACTGGGTTTGGGTTACTATGAGTTCTCTCATGTGCATCTCTTGGTTGTTGTTGTTGTCACCATTCTTGATGTTGGAGTTTCTTGGAGTAGTCATCTGTTTGGGTTGGATTGGGATTAGAATGGGCAAAATATTTCTATGGAAATAATTCTAATCACACACAACAATTTCACACAAGCAATGTGCAAGCAATCAAAAACAAACATTCCAATCAAACAACAAAGTTTCAAGAACATTTTTAAGCAACAAAATATTTTTGCTACACCACATAAGTTGGTGTGTTTGATTTAATATAAATATGGTGGTCCAACTATATGGTTCACTTGAGATCATTCCATTCTCCTTTGTTGTTTCTTCTGGAATGAGATCATGGTTTCCTTGGAAAAATTCTTGTGTCTTGGTCACAAAACTCCAAAGGTGATGATGCTTTCTTCTAAGTTGTGTTTCCCTAGTCTTAAAGTCTTGAGTAATATTTATTGTCTCACTTGTAGTCCATAGTGATATCCAAGTTGAAGTCCTTGGTGCAAATAAAGTTGAATTCTTTGATGATATTTAAGTTGAAGTCATTTGAGTTGGTGAAGCCCTTTGCTCATGGTTGAGGCTTTGTCCATCAAGTTGAAAAAGAAGAGATGTAGAATTAAAACCAAAAAGTTTAAGGAAAGAGTTTACAAGATTGTTTGTAAATAATTTTGAACAAATACAACTCCTATTTTTCTAAGGGGTTTTGTCCAATCCTATGGTTACAATTCTACAGGCAACACAGTGCTTTGATACCATCTATAGAGGTCCCAACCTTTAATAAGGAATAGATCCCTGTGTTTACAATGCTAGTCCCTGGATCAATAGCTAGCATCCACAGTTAAGATGTACTATCAAGAAACAAAGGTCATAATACAACTTTATAACTAGGAATAAAATAATTCAATACATCTTACATAGATCATTTGGCTATCTCATTACAATGCAGCAGAAATAACTATAGCATGGAGTCCTTCATCTTCAAAATGCCACAGGAAAACATGTTGGTTGTAGACTTGTAAACCTAATCAACACACTTCACTAACATCAAACAAACCTGCAACATAATAAGTTACAGCCACAAGGGTCAATACATTTGAATTGTATTGGCAAGTTATACTATGATAGTATAGTGGAGTCTATCATCTATATGCATTTGGCTAGGTGGAGCTTAGGCTTGCTTTGCTCAAAATAGATTTCCCTTATCATTTGAAAACACTAAGTTTTTGTTTGTCAAAATCACCCAAGGAACCACCAATAGAAATTGGTGAACCTTAAACCCTTGTTCAACCACAAGTTTTTACTTAGAAATTTGGATGAGGAGATTCTTGATAGCTTCCATGTCTTGATGCTCAAATTGTCCTTTGCCCGGGACATGGCTAAGTACTTAGATTTTACACTCTGCAGAGGTGGTGCACTTTCCCCACAAGACTTGGTTTCACCAAGCAAGATCTTTCAAAAGCCTTCCCTTAGACCAGAATGGACGCGCTCCAACCTATCAAACCCCTACCACCAACTGTCCATTTGGCTAAGTTATTGCAACCTATATGATCCAGGCAGAGCCCATAATGCCACGTGGCTGCACTTGAAGCTTCTCAACATTTGACATCTCAAATCTCTTTGTTCCTGGGTGGCATTCCACAAGTGAGATACACAAGGTAAACCATAGAAATGGGCCTTGTGTAACCACTCAACACAAACCTTTCTTTCCATTCCACCCAGGTGATTCATTCACTTAGTAGTTTTATTAAATAGAACACAAGTCCTTGACTTAGAAATATTCCATAGCATGAATATAATCCACCCTTGTTTTCTACTAGCTAAGCTAAGCATGATAGTAGTAGGAATCTTAACTTAGGAAAATTCTACTAAGGTTTCATCTACTAGGATTTCCCATGGCATAGTTTATACTTACCAAAAATTCTATGCAAGTCCTACTTAGAAATATCACTAATGCATAGTGAAAATAATAGGACAAAAGTATGAAGCATCACTTGCCTTTTTGGTAGAGATTATAAGTTCACTCCTTGATCTTGCACTAGTCACACCCTTCAAATGTCACTACAATTCAATCAATCAAGACACAATTTCAATCTACCAATCAAGCAATCATCACATAAAATAATAAAACCAAAGCAATGCATGCAAGTATGCCAAAGATTGTTTTATTTGGAAAAGTGGTTTCCAATAGGCTATAAACATTATAAAACACCTGTTGGTCATTTATAAAAGTGGTAAGGTCATTTATAAAAGTGGCAAAAAAACCATTCGATATCAAGTTAGTGAAAATGGCCATTTTAACTCATTTTTATTTTGCTAGAAATGGTTCAAACCAAAGTAATATTTTCTAGTGTTTGACAAATACATTATTAAACACAATTGTTGGTGTTTTATGGTCAAGTGCTTAATATTAAAACCATTTGCAAAAGGTTTGACCTATAAACCATTTTTACACTAAATCAATATTTTATGTTGTTGAAAATGCCTTTAGCAAAGTAATAATTTATAGGGTTAATCAAAATACATTTTTAAATTCTAAAACTTGGTGTTTAGGTTCATAGAGTTTAAATCAAAACATTTCCCAAAGGGTTTCCTCCAAAAGCATTTTTAACATATAAACATTATTTTTATTTGACTAGAAATGTTCTAATTCAAGGATTTATTCTTTAACTTCACAAAATACATTTTTAAATTCATAAGTTGGTTTCTATGGTCAGTAGGTTCAAAACAATCCATTGGCCAAAGATTTTACCATAAAACTATTTCTAGAATAAATTTTATATCCAAAATATGCCTACACAAGTTTATGCAAAAACAACCAATTTAACAGAAGCAATTTACTAAAGGAAGTGCATGGTTGGAAAGTACTTGTCTTTCTGATTCCATTGATATAAAATTTGTAAAATTTAGACGTGTGGATCAAGAGTTATAGATTTTACAAAATCTAGCATCTAATAGATCAAAATTTCTAATTTAGAATAGACTCTGGCCACGTGGCTGTTTCTCATTGGGCCATACCGTTTCATGTGGATCGACAGATGCTAGCCGTCAGATCTAAAGTACATCGCATGGTACAGAAGCTAACTTACCCTTTCGCTTGACTTTCTATCGCATCCATCAGATCGAGATCCTACGGTTCATATCCACTAGCCATCGAGTGGCGGCGCTGGCGGCGGCATGTGGCGGAGGCGCGCTCGGCAAGCGAGGTTGCCGGCGATAAAGGGGGTTAGAGAGAGAGAGGCATAGATCACCAGGTTCGCTGAGACGTGCTGAAGCTCAACGTGGCAGTCACTTGTCGAGGGGCGCTCTGAATCACTGGTGATTCCTCGCCGGAGTTTGCAAAGTCGACAGGTGTTCTCAGACGTTGACAGAGGCGACGCTACGGTTCATGCCAGAGAGAAAAAAGGATGCGGTTAGATGCGCAATGTTGCGGAGAGTGCATGTATGTGAAAGAGGGGGAGAGGGGCGGTCAGACACTACCTAGGAAACTCGCCGGAGGAGGAGCAGACGATGGCGATGATCGGTTGTCGTCGTTGCCGACACTATGGGTCAAGCGCGAGCAAGCCGAGACTACTGGGAGATGCGGAGGTTGATGGGAAACAAACTCGCGTGGTCGAGGGGGCAAGGCGCGGCGAGGAGTGGTCGGAATCGCTCACGAAGCTTGCCGGAGGCCGCGGCGGTGTGAAATGAAATTGGAGCAGCCCGGTGGCTCTCTAGTGACGTTGGTTGGGGGGAAATAGAGAGGAGAAGCAGGCTATTAATCGAGCGTGGTCACGAGCGTTGATTACTGAGCCTTTATCGCAGAATTACGCCGAGGCGGTAACGGCAGCAACGGCCGGCGGGGCGTGGTCGTCGCGGGGTGTGGAAGAAGATCAGGTGGGTCTGCTGACAGAGAGAGGAAGAGAGGCGTGGGGGTCCAGTAGTGAAGAAGGCTGGGTTCATTCTGCGGTGAAAACGTTTCGCGCGAAGAGGAAGGGGGAGTGGGCTGGACTGGGCTAGTTGGGCCTCGTCTGGTTGGGCTGATTGGTTTTCATTTTTTTATACTGATTCATTTTTCTTTTTCTATTTCCATTATTCTGTTTTGATTTTGATCAATCATTTCAAACACCCATTTGAATTCAAACTTCTACCAAACTTTGTATATATTCAAATAGTGTTTATTAATACATTCTAAAGTCAAATTTAGAATAATTCTTTAATTCTTTTTAGGGTATATTAATTATTTAAAATAAGCCCTTGTCTTAATTCAAACAAGATTTTAAATATAATTTTCAACTCTTATTTGAATTCAATTTTTTACCAAACCTTTTTTAGTAGGTTTTATTTATTTATTTGGGTGTCAAATAATTCACTTTGAATTATTTGGAATATTTTTAATATGACTTATTAATCATTTAAATTGGCTATTTGTCTTTATTCCAATGAAATCAAATATGGTTTTAATCCCATAATTTTTATTTAGTTAATTTCTTTGATCTCATTTAAGTTAATTAAATAACTTTTATTTCACTTGGGTAAATTCCAAATACTATTTTCCCATGATTTAATTAATCATTCTTATTAGGGTCTTATCTATTTTCCCATGATTTAATTCCAAATACTATTTTCCCATGATTTAATTCCAAATAATATTGAAACATTTATTTCAATATTATTTATACATTTATTTCATTTTAACTTGGATTATGTTTATTCCATTTGTTTATGGTCTTGGCCAAGTTTTATTTGGCTCCTATCAAATAGTCCTTATTTATTATTTCTTCCTTTGTCTTTTAAAAACCATATCTTTTTATTTAGAGACAAAAACTTGGTGATTCCAATTTGTAAAAATCTTATTTAATACTTGTTTATCCTTTTAAATGTCTTTAGGATTATTTGCTCACCATTTGGTATGGATTTCTAAATAGGTGCTTTATTAGCTTTGGAAATTCAATTTCCTTATCTTATTAAATTCATAAGATTTTATCTATGGCTCCAAATTAAGTGAAACCAATTCATATGGTTTTATAATATTTCTATTTGTCATTCTTGATCATTTATAAATGTTTGTTGACAAATTTTTATATGGATCAAATCCATAGTCTTAGAGATATCTTGGAAAACTCCCATTAGGGTTTTAGGTTTTGGGTTTATTTCCCAAGTGTTTGAAATTTCCAGATGCATTTATGAAGAATGCATTTCACTTGATTTGAATTTAGTTGGATTCAAATTTTATTCAAAGATGTTCAAGTTGGGTTTTACTATTTTCCGCTTTAGAAACAAAAAGTTTCTTTTCACCCTAAAATTCCAACAATTGTTTTTTTTTGTTTATTTATTTTTCACATTACAAAATTTGGAATATTTTAGGATGTGACAATAATGCATAATTTGCTATGGCGAGATAGCTCTACACTATAGTTTATTTTTGAAAAACCTAATATTGGCATCTCTATATCTTTGTTGAAAAAGAGTTTTTAGAAAATATGCCTCCTTTTTGAAAATCTGGACAACTCCACATCCTTGTTAAAAAGATTTAAATTAGTTTTGTATTAAAACCCTTTTTAACATCTTCGACCATTTTTGGTCAAAACCAAACTCATTCTTATCTTTCATCGTGACCAAGTCACATCCTTTACTTCATCACAACATAACCGAAGGGTCCTCCTAGCACTTGCCATTCCGACCGTACTTGACTGTGGACATGGATGTTCGAATAGATTAGACTCTGTAGAGTTTGTGCACTTTACCCACAAGAATCAATACATCCGCTGGGATAAAACCATGGCCTGATACACACGATAGAAAAGTGCTCCGATAATCAAACTTAAACCTTTCATTTTTCCATCCCCAGAAACGGCGGCTTCTGCTTTTGGGTTGTTCTCTCCGGTACAAGTATGGGATACGACGACCCTGGTCCTTCCTCCTGTACTGACCCCAACCTCCAAACCAAAGTTTGACCGGTAGCAATAGTGACAATAACTTCCTCCCATACTAGCCAAAAAGCATACCGTCCATGAGAGACCCAATTGTTGCACCGGTACCTTGCCCATGGAAGCCCGGATTTGAGGGGATTTCTCCCCTTTAGCGAGTATGAGCAGCCCCGGCTAAAGACCACAAACTACGAGCTAAGCCCCAGTGACTGGGGTACTATGGTTGCACGGATAAATTGTTCCGGACATTGGCTTAGAACATCCCTTCTCTTTCTCTTGCTTGACTTTATCTTCATCCACCTCATCTTTTATTTGGTAAAACTTCCACTCGAAAACGATGCCCTTTCCAAGGGTTTTATTTTGGAAACATTGTAGTAGGGTAAAAACCCAAAATAGTTTTATTCTTGAAATCCGAGGGTTCCAAGAGGAAAGATGCTAATCATCTTAGCCTCTATATAAAGGGGTAAAATTAGGTATAAAGAGGGTAGGTGCCCTAATGGCCATTCATCCATAACTTGGAGGAGCCAAGTTATTCGCGCACTTTTATTTGAAATAACACATGCAATTTAGTCATGCAGTTCATAAATGAGATATAAAACAATTGATAAACAGGAGTAGGTTAATATAGGAGTTCAGGAATGGTGGCTTGCCTGTGACTAGCGAGATGTCCCTTGACTTCTTTAGAATACGAGAATTCCACTAATAATAGTAATAAAGATAACCCCGATGCTTCCTTCTTCTCGGATCACACAATCGCAACTATCATCGTTCGAGCATACATTCAAACAAGCAATACACCAATCAATACAAGGCATACAAGCAGCAAACCATACATCAAACAAGGAATAAAGTCATGATAAACATCAGTAGGATGTTTGGAGATTTGATTTGATTGGATTGGGAGAAGATTTGGAGGCATTAGAGGAAAAGGGTCTTTTTGTGTTTAGAGGCTAGGAACTACCTATGAGAGGCGTTTTTGACCAAGAGATTGATTTGTATTATACAATTGTATAAGAATGATACCATCAGATAGGTATTGATAAAATGAACCCAACAAAAGTGGTTTCACCATTTTATCAATCTGCCTTGATTTATAATGGACTTTAAAGTGATTAAAGCTCTAGTTTTAGGAAATAATTCACCAGAATTTCTCTGGAGTCCCAAAAATTATTTCCTTGGGTGATTAGGTAGTATTTGGTGGACTAAAACAAGATGAGTTGGTTTCACCTCAAAACAATTACCAGAATGGCCTTGAGAAATTCCCCAAGGCAGTACTGGACAAGATTTGTCTTTTACCTCAGATTCTAATTTACAGATTTTTTTAGGTGATTCCAAGGACATATGCTAGATACTGAAAATACCTTTCTGTAGAAATTGGAATAAACCTGTTTGGAGTTACAGAGCTACTGTAGTGATTTTATTAGTGAATAAACCATGCACAAAAGAGTTTAGTTGACTAAAATTCAACAGAGACACATAAAATTATGAGCTTCTGGATTATGAAATAGGTGGGTATGTGTGTCTACTGAGAGTTTGATTTCGGTCAAAACCTCATTTGGTTTCACCTATAGAATTTCCTAAATTCAGAAAAGGCTTGAATTTGCTATTTTTGCTAACAGAAAACTAGGAAGTAAATAATGTGGGGCCAGTGTGACATGAAAGGTATAGTTAATACCTTCCATTACAAGTTGGATTTACTCCCTTTGGAATTAGTATCCTTCCTGGGGAAATTATTTAGTGTTCTGGACAGATCTGGGAATATTATTTATCATATTTATTATTTATATTATTTTGGTGTAACTTGGTCTGCATGTTAGGTAAGACACTCAGGTACCTAGGAAAAATTGTAACTGAAAATTTTAAGTGGCATTATATTTTTGTTTGGACTAAAAGTAACTGGCCACTGTCTGGATCTATAAGGACAGAAAAGGAAAAAGGAAGGGGTGTCAGCGGGCCAGATCTGAAGCAAGTTGGGCCACACAGGGGAGAAATCGGCCCAGGAGGGCAGCGCCCTACGCGGGGTGGCGATTTGAAACACTGACAGGCGGGGCTGGCTTGTCAGTGGCTGCGGTGGGGGCGAAGGGGTATGGCGAGATGCTGTCTGTCGGATCTAGTGGGGATCGATGGCATCGGCTCGTCTTCCACCTCTGGCTGGGGACGAATAGAGAGAAAACCCTAGGGGCGGTCGGCGACGCCCTGGGAGCTCACCTAGGGTGCTAGGGAGGCGTCGAGGAGATCCTGGAGCGAAACGGCTTGCGGCGGGGAGCCGTGAGAGGGGCGGCACGTAAGGGTTGGTCGCAGATCTAGGAGATCCCACGTCTCCCGCGTTGAGGATGATCCGGAGCTCGTAGGGGTGTGCTCGAGGAGGCTTGCATGTCAAGGGGGAGGGGTCAGAGGGGGTTCTAGGGCCCTGAGGGAGCCGGAGGAGGTGTGGTTACCACGGGAGGAGCTCGGGGAGAGGGGTTGCGTCAGGAGGGAAGCTCTCGGGCATGCGCGGCGGTGACGGCTCCTGGCGTCCCTACAGAGGAGGGAATAGGAGGGGGAGGTAGGTAAGAGGTAGGGGAGCACGAAGAAAACACATGCATGGAGAGGGGAGCAGGAGAAGGTGACCTCGAGCTTGTACTAATCAATGGCCAAAATGGCGACTTCTTGTTCTTGTGGCCAGATGGGAGGGGAGGAGGGAGAGGGGGAGCTCTGGGGAGGCTCTCTGGTGGGAAGGGGGAGAAATGAGAGTGCAGGGAGAGCTGTTATGGCCTAGGGCCTTATAAACAAGAGAGGGGTGGTAGTGGGTGGAAAAAGATTTGTTTAGACAAGGGCATGGGTGTTAGCTGCTGGTTGGGCAAGAGGGGCGATGCTGTGGGGTGTTGTGGGCCAGATTATTGACCAGAGAGGGATAGGGGAGTGGTATAGATGTTGCCCCTTTATTACAAAGATCTTTGCAAGATATGATGCTTCTCTCTTTCTCTCTCAAACACTAGGGGACAAGGAGGAGGGGAGGTGCTACTATAGTTCTACAGTGCACACGACCAGGAGGTTGTGATGATGCTGGGGAGTAGTATTGGGTAAGATTAGAGCTAGTTTGGTTGTGGTTTGAATCAAGATTTGATGGAGTTTGCCAATTTGATCAAATGAAGGCTTGTGAAGGAAGTTGATAAACTTGCATTGCAAAAAGTGTGTACATGGTATTGGTAGATCTAGTAGGTCAAATAAGCTCTCCAAGATTTAAACGGGATTTTTCTAGAGATTATAATCCTATTTAAATGCACTTATTCAAAAAGTGCAGAAATAGATTATGGAAGCTAAGATGAAATTTTTACATTGGACAAGCTTGGTTTTTGATGTGATATGGTCCTAAATACCATAACACACATTGGAGAATATTATTGGGATTTATTGAGGTGGAAAAATATTTTTGGGGAATTATTTCTTGTTTCTGCCATCTAAGAAAAAGGGCAAAAAGAAATAATAAAGAATATCAAAAATATTTATTTTTGAGTTGGAAAGATGGGATATGATAAATAGGCTTCAAATGTGCCTTGAGTTTACAAGTTGATTTGGAGAAAAACAAACTTGCCTTTGAAGAAAAGGTTGTTACGAAATTGGTAATTAAAAGAAATAAAATAGTTTAATAATCCAAATAATTGTGGGAATTATTTGGGGATGCTTATATCCAAGTTAGATGATGTAAACTTGATGTAGGCATCAAGTTCAACCTTGGTTTTGAAGAAAAGTGGTGAGAAGGAGGGAAACTAGATAAGGGAGGATCTAGGGTTTGGATATTCTGATGCCATCTAAACAGGGTTGGATTAGGGAGCTCATAGCTCACCTTGGTACATGGGATAGATTTATGGATATACCAAGTCATATAGATGATCATGGAACCAATATTTGGGCTTGGTTTGTTTTGAGGTGATCAGGAGGAGATGGCAAACTTTGTTGAAAATAAGGCTGCCATAACAGATACATTAGGTAGCCTCCTAAACCATGTGGGTGTAAGAAGCACAAGGTTCCAATGGAAACAAGTGAAGTGGGAGTTTATAGGCCATGATTATTAGATCATAACCATTCAAAGAGTTGTTCATGGGGAGGTGGCATATAGAGGTGAGCTTCTGCCAAAGTAGGCAAGATGATAAGATTCGCAGAAAAGATTATTATCTTGACTGCAAAACCATCATGGATGAGTTGTAAATAGAATGAATTATCCAAGGGTAAGAGTAGGCTTTGGAAGTACTAAATATGTACTAAAAATTGGTTCAAGTTTATTCTCAATAATGCACATAGGTTGGAAGAGGTAGAGCTCCAAAGATGGTATCTAGATAAGCAATCCAGACTTAGCCATTTTGGTAGTTTTGGAGATTTTGACTAGAGTATAAGTGTAGATGATTTTGAGAGGATGCTAGATTCCAAATTCATGATCAAGGAGATGATGTTGAGGTAATAACTAAGTAGATAAGATTCATGCTTAGATTGGGTCTCCACTGAGTTGGAAACCATCAAGAGGGATTATCCTTGGATTGATCTGAGCATGAGATGAGATGATCACTTGAGTGGCTTAGGATAGATCCAGACTTGGATGCTTGCTTTGAGATTGATGATCACAAGCATAGATTGGGTCCTAAATGATGAGCTACTAGGTTATCTCAATCTAGTTCCTAAGCAAGCAAGGCAAATAGCAGATCAAGGAAATTCATCTTAACACTTATGTACTACTACTAGGGTTACCATTAAGCCTAGCTTGAGGTAAGGAGGAGTATTTTGGAAAAAGTGTTTTGCTTTGAAGTAAGATAAGGATCATCTTGGTTTTGTTACCAAGATGGGAACAAAAAGGTTTTAATAAAGGTTTTGGGAAACCTAGGGATAAGAGTAGTTGAAGATTCTGTCTTGAAAACATAAGGAGAGTATATATAGGTCTCCATAGTTTGTAAATAGAAACTAGTAAAGTATTTAGTGGTGTCAAAGTCATCTTGGCTCAGGTTTTGAAATGCCAGAACATTTGAGAATATGAAAAATGAGCCAAGACATCTCTTTTGTAAAATAGCTTTTTGGAAACTAGTGTTGAGATGAGGAGTACACTATTAATAAAGAACCAGTTGCTTGAGCAGAAGCAAATAAGTAAGCACACAATGCAAGAAAAAAGTTTTTGTTCCCCCTAATTTTTTCCTTTTGGACATTTAATCAGGGTTACTGAAATTGGGATGTTACACACCTTTCCCCCTTAAAATAATCTCGTCCCGAGATTAGGGAGGAGTAGGGTTGGGGTAATAACATCCGCTTAACAATTTCAGCGGTGAAAATTATTAGGCTCTAATAGGTTTTGCAGAAACCCAACGTGGTTAGTCACGGGTTGGAGCTGAGTGGCTTCAGATTGGGTGGTTTATTTTTAAACCAATGGAAAAGACGTAGACTTTTCCCCTTAGGACAAGTCTAGGTAGGTTTAGTATCGATGGGGTACTTCCTTCTTGAGGCGAGACGGCGAGTTGAGTCTTCTTTATTCTTTCGCCTCATGGCTAAATTTTCTCTCTTCAGGGTCTTGATACACCGGGGTGTTGGCTAGACAGTCGAACTTGGAGTGGAGTACCTTCAGATTCTAAAAAGGTGTCGATTGTTGTTCTTCTTGTAGGGTCGATGATTTGGATTTGGAGGGGTGGTCATCGCTTAGTGCTAAGTAGTGGTCGACTCTAGGGGTCTATAGGGTTTTTGGGCGGGAAAGACGTTGTCTTTCCCCCTTATTAGAGCGACACTAGGGGTTCTTGGTGAAGTTGCCGACTTTATTGATTTGGAGTCTTATGTTGATGTTGGGGGATGGCGCTACACCTTTCCTTCGGGGTAGCTATCTCCTGTCAACGTCATCGGAACTTCTTCATGAGACGGAAGGTCTATCAGAAAGGGCGTCTACTATCTTCTGGGTAGTTAGTTCTGGGCGGGTTACGAGTCCGACGGGTTGGAGGATGCCATTGGAGTTTAGCGGTCTAGAAAACGAGGTCCTTTTTAATGGGGTCGTTCCGGTTTGGTCGGATGCAACGTCGTGCGTAAAACATGCAAAGAAGGATATCACACTTTCATAATATCCATACTTTTAGAAAGTTCAAGCCGGTCGGTGGAGGAGGTAAAAACAGGTATGTGCCGCAGGACGACAAGGCACTTTAGAGTTTTACAAACAGGTTCTGGGCGATACATAGGTACTACACTACGCCACAAGGGGTGAGTCGAGAGACGAAGACTAATCCATGGGTATCTCTTGACCCTAGTTGTTCCTCCTTGAGTTGTTGCATTGACTTCGGCTACTGCAGTTCCTCAGGGGTGTGAGGAATATTCAATTCTTCGGTAGTGAGGGTGAGGGTCATATCTGCCTCCAGAGTAGTTTCTGCAGGTGGGTCTTCTGCTGGGGTTGACTGGAAGATGGGTTTATACTCATAGAAGGACAGCTCCTCATTTTCCTTCTCGGAGCTAACTGCTTTAGAAGTTGAGGAGGTTAGAGCAGCCACTCTCCTTTCCAGACGAGCGTTGGCGGCTTGAAGACTCTTCTCCCGGCTACGGAGTATGGTGAGATCCATACGCATGAGGATGTTTTGACGACGGGTCTTGTCGAGGTTTTCTTGATGGCGTTGCAGGAGGTACTCCATATTCTCCAGCTGATTTCCAATGCAGCAGGTGAGGAAGGATTCGGTGGGGAGACCATCCTTATCACGCTTCCCGAACAGGTGGTAAGGGGTATCCTTCAGCTCTTCTTCATGGATCTTGCAGAGGAGTGCCATGATTTGTTGTATCGCTCGCATGGCTCCATCTACCCAGTTGTGGTCAATGAAAGTGAAGTTGATGGGCTCGGGGTCGTTCTCAGCTCTGGAATGGTGGCCTTGATGACCGACTGAGCTATGCTTGAATAGCTGCGAGGAAGCTCTGTCCCTTCGATCTTAGTTGGGGGACGACGGATGATCTTCAGTAGATCATGAAGTTGCTCTTGAAAGGTCCAAAAGCTTTCTCCGACGATGATACTTTGTGAACGGGTGGGAGCCATCTGCAGGGTTTTTCTGGTGGAGATAAAGTCTCAGGCTGTAGAAGGGAACGGTGCCACGGAGTTAGACTTCTGAGTTTCGTGGGTAGCGGAAAAAGTGAGGTACGATATTGGGTGGAGAGCTATGGTTGACGGTGATGGTTCAATAGGGTTTTATTTGAGTTGAGTGGAAAGACGCACCTTAGGGCTTTACTTGGGGTTGTCGAGGCTTTCTTAGGTGGCCATTCTGCTGAGGAGAGGTTTCCGACTAAGGGGTTGCGAGAGTTAGCATCGGGATCGGGATACGCCAACAAGGTGGTCTAATTTTTGGTTCGGAAGATTACCGACAGACAAGCTACACATTCCAAGCATTAAACACGCACATTACAAGCAAGCAAGGCATACCATAATTACTAAGGAGGTGACTACGCGCCATAAAAGGGGGACCCTATATTTGGGATGATAATCCTAAGTACGGAAGTTATGGGGGTCTTAGCTTCTGTCTTGCCATCTTTTGCTGTCGGTGCCGTACTTGATTTGTTTGGGGGCGGGGAAGGACTCCATCGGTAGGGTGATCTTGTAGTGTCTTTCGTCGTTGGTAGCTCCTTTGTTGTGCTTGTCTTGGGGTCTCTTCATTCCGGGATCTTCGTCATCATAGTCTTCGAGTCAGACTTTGTTTTGTGAAAACATATTAGTTGAAGTAGACGATATATAGAGTAATCCATTTTCAAATTGTTTAAGTCAAAGAAGATGAGATAAGAAATCCTTCAAAAGCTTTTGGGAAAATAGTTTCCGAAAGCTAGAGGTTTTTCCAAAGTAGTGGTTGTCCTGTCAAACGTCCATGCTAACTAAGGTCTCCTACAGTCAGGATGGCTCTGATACCATGTCTTTGGCACCCCAGATTTACGGTCCGAGAATACCCGTTATGCATACAATTCACATTCCCATGATCAGTGAGCCGTGAGCATAACCGACTAGTATCATTACATCGTCCATAAAGTAATGAGTACAAAAACATACAAAGGGGACATTATGGCAATTACAACACAAGTAGCGGAAGTCTTCAACGCAGAGCCCGTGCCTTAACCTTCATGAAACTGACTGGGAAGACGGCCTAGCTCGCATAGACGTCAACACCTTCGTTTCCTCTTAACATCTACAATCTGGCCAAGTAAATAGCCAGGGACAATGCCGGTGAGTACTTTGAATGTACTCGCAAACCACCAAGACAAGGGTGACAAAGATAATGCATATTTGGCCATGGCGAGATAGCTCTACACTATAGTTGCTTTTTGAAAAAACTAATATTGGCATCTCTATATCTTTGTTGAAAAAGAGATTTATAAAAATATGCCTCCTTTTTGAAAATCTGGACAACTCCACATCCTTGTTAAAAAGATTTAAATTAGTTTTGTAGTAAAACCCTTTTTAACATCTTCGACCATTTTTGGTCAAAACCAAACTCATTCTTATCTTTCCTCGTGACCAAGTCACATCCTTTACTTCATCACAACATAACCGAAGGGTCCTCCTAGCACTTGCCATTCCGACCGTCCTTGACTATGGACACGGATGTTCGAATAGATTAGACTCTGTAGAGTTTGTGCACTTTACCCACAAGAATCAATACATCCGCTGGGATAAAACCACGGCCTGATACACACGGTAGAAAAGGGCTCCGATAATCAAAATTAAACCTTTCATTTGTCCATCCCTAGCAATGGCGGCTTTTCCTTTTGGGTTATTCTCTCCTCTACGAGTATGGGGTACGACAACCCTGGTCCTTCCTCCCGTACTGAACCCTACCTCCAAACCGAAGTTTGACCGGTAGCAATAGTGACAATAACTTCCTCCCGTACTAGCCAAAAAGCATACCATCCGCGAGAGACCCAATTGTTGCACTGGTACCTTGCCCATGGCAGCCTAGATTTCAGGGGATTTCTCCCCTTTAGCGAGTACGAGCAGCCCCGGCTAAAGACCACAAACTACGAGCTAAGCCCCAATGACTAGGTTATGTGGTTGCACGGATAAATTGTTCTGGACATTGGCTTAGAACATCCCTTCTCTTTCTCTTGCTTGACTTTCTCTTCATCCACCTAATCTTTTCTTTGGTAAAACTTCCACTCGGAAGCGATGCCTCTTTCCAAGGGTTTTATTGTGGAAACTTTGTAGTAGGGTAAAAACCCAAAATAGTTTTATTCTTGAAATCCGAGGCTTCCAAGAGGGAAGATCCTAATCATCTTAGCCTCGATCTAAAGGGGTAAAATTAAGTATAAAAAGTGTAGGTGCCCTAATGGGCACTCATCCATAACTTGGAGGAGCCAAGTTATTCGCGCACTTTTATTTGAAATAACACATGCAATTTAATCATGCAATTCATAAATGAGATATAAAACAATTGATAAACAAGAGTAGGTTAATATAGGAGTTCAGGAATGGTGGCTTGCCTGTGACCAGCGATATGTCCCTTGACTTCTTTAGAATACCAGAATTCCCCTAATAACAATAATAAAGATAACCCCGATGGTTCCTTCTTCTCCGTGTCACACAATCGCAAATGTCATCATTCGAGCATACATGCAAACAACCAATACACCAAACAATACAAGGCATACAATGTTATATCCCAAAAATATTAAACTAGAATCATCAAACTCTAATCACCAAAATTAGGGTTAACAAAAACTTGTCCAATTAAAATATGAAAGCATTCATATGAGTGTGCATTACAATTTGGATTCTTTTGAAGTGCCATGAATATGCGTTTCTTTGCTTGGAAATGATTCTTAGGTGAAATAAACATCATCTAAACAATCCCCACACTTTTCCCAAAGACAAATAAATCAAAACAAACAAATTAAGTGAATGGTCACTTTGGCCAATTTAACTCCCATGCCTACTTTGGCTAATCCTAACTTTCAGAACTTAACAGAAACATGTATGGATCTTTGCACCCCTTTATAGTACTCATTACAAAGTATCAAGGCCCACCTTGTGATCATCCAGAAACATTCAAATGCATAGTTTAAATGACAGTTAACAATTGAATCTAATTCATATGGGAAGATCCCACTTTTTCAAAAACCCCTCAAACCAACTCAACTTTCAAAACCCAAGCATCTACAGACTCACCAGCACATGCCTAGCACACCCACCAAAAATCTTTTCAAAATTCAAAACTTGAATTCATGCGGCCATTTCATCAAACACCTTGTAGATACAAATCACATAAAATCAAAACACTATAGTGTGGAGTGATTCTGGCCTAACTTGTCCCCTCTCTGGACACCACTAGCCTTAGTAGATCATATAACAACCTTAACTAATCACTAGCCCCACTGTAAGCTTGCCAATATCATCAATGGTGAACGGGCCGAGAGCACCCATGTCACCCAGTGTGGACAGCAGGCTAGAGGAAGAACTAGCCGTGCCAACCTTGTCTAGGAGGTAGACCATGCCTCACCGCCCCCTCTCGACCAGTCCTGCCTCGCAGACAGCAACCAGAACCGCTAGGAACGCCGCGCCCGTGCCGTTGTCGACCTTGCCTATGTGCACCGTAGAGCATGCACCATTCCCATGCAACCCGACCACCTCGAGCCCTCGCCGCCCGCCAGCATGCTCCCCACCGTCCCTCGAGACCGCCAGACATGCCCATTTCACCGCCTGTGCCCCGTAGCCACCGCTCACCGTCGAAGACGCCGCCACTGCCTCGCAGAGCATCGAGCGTTCCCGACCATTTGCCACCGCCCCTACACGCGCATTAAAACCCTAGAGCATCGCCAGGAGACCACCAAACGATCGCCACCCTCGGCCATGCCTCTAGCTGCCCGTAGCCGTGTCGCCACCGTCGTCTGCCCATCCCGTTCGGTCTCACCATCGGGCCTATAAAAGAGACGACCCCCAGCCAAATTGAGCACACCATCTCACTCCCTTCACCTCACTGATCGTTCCACCTCATTCCTGAAGCAAGGCGAGCAGCGCATTGCCGGAATTGCGCCGGAGCAGGCCGCCTCTAGAGAAGAAGGGTGCCGTTGATTTCGTCCACACTACGAGGAGCTACCGGTACCAGGAGGTTCGCCGTTGTCGACTTTGTTGTTCGCCCGCATCGCCGACCTTCGCCTGAGCCCCGGTGAGCCCCTGACGACCCCCACCTGCCGCGTTAGGTTTCTGTCTCGCCAGCGCCACCCGACGTGGACGATGAGTAGCAGTCGTTCAATTAGACTTAGATCGTGCGGATGAGATTGCCCCGTACCGCTTCGCGTTTAAAGATCCACTGACTGGTGGACCCCCCCTGTCAGTTGAGCCCCGCGCCGCGGAGTGACACTGTGCCGGCCCATTAGCAGTTCCCGCGCAACCCAATCGTTTGAATTTAACTTTTTCTATTTTAATTCAAACATAGTTCTGTACCCAGTTTCAAAAATCAACCCAGCTCGATTCAGTGAACCAAATTGAATGAAACCAATTTTGTTAGAAAGGTTTAGAAATTCTTAATCCAAGCCCGTTGGATTCAAATCATTTGGATCTATAGATCAACCTTGGTAAAAATAACAAGGCAGAACCTTTTCTGCATTCAAACATTTTTCAAATTTAAACCATAATAGCTTTTGACTTGATTCCAACTCTCAAAAATCACATTTGATCATACCTTTCAGAATATATAAAAACATATGGGTTTACTTAGAGAAATAATGTTCAAGTAATAAAATAATGCCACATAGGCAATTCTAGTCATTTATTTTTATTTGAAATAAAATGTTAACTCTTATTAAATTGTGACACCACTTTAAATAACATTTCCATGTACTGAAATATGTGGTGATGACATGTGTCAACATGATCCCATGTTTGGTTTGGAGAATATTAAATCTTAAGTAGTTTTACAATGAGTAGAAATTACTTTTCTAAAAATAAAAGAAATAATCTTGTAATATTAGTGATGATGCTAGATCATCTATAGAAAGTAGTTAAGTATTGTTTGGTGAATGTGTACCTCGCATTTATTCATAGACGCTAGTACCAACCAAGGATACGAGGAGGAAGGAGGATACTACGAAGAAGAAGCCGAGGAGAAATTCAACCACTTCTCTGCTCAAGGCAAGCTATTAACCTTGAAAGCTAACACGTGCAATTATGAGAGTTAAATAACCTATGCAATGCACTAAGCATGCTTGGTTAGACACATTTGATGATACCCAATCCTAATTTTACTTACAAGCTTTCTACTTTATTTCTTTATCAAAGCTCTTACTTAGCGTTTACTTGAATAAATTGTAGATACTAGAAAGATAATTGAAGGTTGCATAAAGAGCATAAAATTTGGCCTAAGCTAGATAATCTTGATGTCACCCTAAGGCATGAGATTGTATTTAGTTGAAACTCCACTTGTTTACCACCCCTCATTAGTACTCACTCCCATTTGTAGAAGCTAGTGCTAAGCATAAAACTTGATCAACATTACATGGGAATACTTAATGAAAATGGTTATGAAAACCTTGGAATGATGGATCATTCTATTGAGATGTTTTGACACGTGTTTTCGAACACCAGATGATTTGGATGATGAAAATGTTGAGGAATGAGCCTTAGCCCTTTATAAAACTGATGGTTGTCTGGATGCGATACCATTCCAATTTTACCGTACAACCACAATACCCGAGATTTGGATAGGGCTTGACTGGAAACTTATATACCTTAGTATTGGTTCCCTCAAGGCCAAGGTTTGAGCTGAGGCTACCTTGTGAAGATTGTCCACCTGTGCAGTACCCATGATAACAGTTGGTCATGGTTGGGAGACCAAACTGACAGGAGAGGTGCTTATACTAGGGCGTGTAATTGAAAGGTTAGGATTGATTATCCGCATACTGAGTATGGTGAATTCAGGATTTGTTCCTGACGGATGTATCGAATGTTGTGGTTAAAGTGTACAATCTCTGCAGAGTGTCAAACTATTCGAATAGTTGCGTCCGCGGTTATGGATAGTTGGAGTGGCCATACTGTTCCCCCGTCAGATGTTTTCAAAATGACTTGTGAAATGAATTGAGAATTTGACTTGACCACAACAAAGTTGTGATATGAAATTTAAGTTCCCACTTAGGTGTTATAAAACTTCAACTAGCTTTCTTTGTTTCTAAACTTAGTATAGGTAAATCTGGCTTTTTGCAAAACAACCCTAGAGCCTAGTGTCCTATTACAAAAACCCCTTCACTTGTTAGTATTAGTTTGCGAGTACTTAAAGAGTACTCATGGCTTTGTCCTGCTATTCCTGGCGGACTATGAAGAGGAGTACCAGGAGGATGGAACCCAGGAAGGTTAAGACAACTAGGATCATCTCCCATCGTCAGCATTGCCTGTGACCCCGAAGATGGAGCTTCGCCTACGCTACCATTACTATTACGTATTCCGCTGCTTGAGTTGTATTAAGAACTGGATCATGAGATCCCTATTTGTGTAAGACCTTATATATGGTTTGTAATGGATGATGTACTATGGTATCCAAATCTGTTATGTCTCGCAAAAATGGTAATCCTGGGATTGTGAGGTATGGCATAATAGGCATCTGGGATTAAAAATCCGGTTGTTGACATACAAGCATCAAACCATATAGCAAACAAGGAATAAACTCATGATAAACATCAGTAGGATGTTTGGAGATTTGATTTGATTGGATTGGGAGAAGATTTGGAGGCATTAGAGGAAACAGGTCTTTTTGGGTTTAGAGGCTAGGAACTACCTATGAAAGGGGTTTTTGAACAAGAGAATGATCTGTATGATACCATTGTATAAGAATGATACCATCAGATAGGTATTGATAAAATGAACCCAACAAAAGTGGTTTCACCATTTTATCAATCTCTAGTTTTAGGAAATAATTCACTAGAACTTCTCTAGAGTTCCAAAAATTATTTTCTTGGGTGATTAGGTATTATTTGGTGGACTAAAACAAGATGAGTTGGTTTCACGTCAAAACAATTACCAGAATGCCCTTGAGAAATTCCCCAAGGCAGTACTGGACAAGATTTGTCTTTTTCATCAAATTTAATTTGCAGAATCTTTTTAGGTGATTCCAAGGACACATGATAGGTACTGAAAATAACTTTCTGTATAAATTGGAATCAACCTGTTTGGACTTGTAGAGCTACTTTAGTGATTTTATTAGTGAATAAACCATGCACAAAAGAGTTTAATTCACTGAAATTCAACAGAGACTTATAGAATTATGAGGTGCTGGATTATGAAAGATGTGGGTATGTCTGTCTACTAGGAGAGGGATTTAGGTCAAAACCTCATTTAGTTTGACCTAGAGTATTTCCTAAAGTCAGAAAAGGCTTGAATTTGGTATTTTTTCTAACAGAAAACTAGGAAGCAAAATAAGGTGGGGCCAATGGGACATGAAAGGTATGGTTAATACCTTCCAGTACATGTTGTATTTACTCCCTTTGGATTTAGGGTCCTTCCTGGGAAATTATTTAGTGTTCTGGACAGATCTTCGAATATGATTTATCATATTTATTCTATATATTATTTTGGTATAAAACTTGGTCTACATGTTAGGTAAGACACTTTGGTACCTAGGAAAAATTGTAACTGAATATTTTAGTGGCATTATATTTTTGTTTGGATTAAAAGTAACTGGCCACTATTTGGATCTATAAGGACAGAAAAGGAAAAAGGGAGGGGTGTCAACGGGCTAGATCTGAAGAGAGCTGGGCCGCACATGGGAAAAATCGGCCCAGGAGGGCAGCGCCCTACGCAGGGTGGCGATTTGAAACGTTGATAGGCGGGGCCGGCCTGTCAGCGGCTGCGATGGGGGCGAAGGGGTATGGCGAGCTGCTAGCCGTCGGATCTAGTGGGGATCGATGGCATCGGCTCGTCTTCCACCTCTTGCTGGGAAGAACAGAGAGGAAACCCTAGGGGCGGTCGACGACGCCCTAGGAGCTCACTTGGGCTGCTGGGGAGGCGTCGAGGAGGTCCTGGGGTGCGGTGGCGTGCGGTGGGGAGCCGGGAGAGGGGCGGCACGTCGAGGTTGGGCATAGATCTGGGAGGTCCCGCATCTCCCGCATTGGGGATGATCCGGAGATCGTCAGGGTGCGCTCGAGGAGGCCTGCATGTCAAGGGGGAGGGGTTAGAGGGGGTTCTAGGACCCTGAGGGAGCCGAAGGAGGTGTGGTTACCACGGGAGGAGCTCGGTGAGAGGGGCTACGTCTGGAGGGAAGCTCTCAGGCATGTGTGGCGGTGATGTCTCCTGGCGTCCGTGTAGAGGAGGGAAGAGGAGGGGGAGGTAGGTAAGGGGTAGGGGAGCACAAATAAAACACATGCATGGAGAGGGGAGCAGGGAGAAGGTGACCTCGAGCTTGTACTAAGCAATGGCCGAATTTGCCACTTCTTGTTCTTGTGGCCAGATGGGAGGGGAGGAGGGAGAGGGGGAGCTCTGGGAGGCTCTCTGGTGGTAAGGGGGAGAAATGAGAGGGCAGGGGAGAGCTGTTCTGGCCTGGGGCCTTATAAACAAGAGAGGGGTGGTAGTGGGTGGACAAAGATTTGTTTAGACAAGGGCATGGGTGCTAGCTGCTGGTTGGTCAAGAGGGGCGGTGCTGTGGGGTGTTGTTTTCGGCCAGATGCTCGACCAGAGAGGGAGAGGGGAGTGGTGTAGCTGTTGTCCCTTTATTACAAAGATCTTTGCAACATAGGATGCTTCCATCTTTCTCTCTCAAGCACTAGGGGACAAGGAGGAGGGGAGGTGCTACTGTAGTGCTACAGTGCACATGACCAGGAGGTTGTGATGATGCTGGGGAGTAGTACTGGGGAAGATTGGAGCTAGTTTGGTTGTGGTTTGAATCAAGATTTGATGGAGTTTGCCAATTTGATCAAATGAAGACTTGTGAAGGAAGTTGATAAACTTGCATTGGTAAAAGTGTGGAAATGGTAATGGTAGATGGATTAGGTCAAATAAGCTCTCCAAGATTTAAATGGGATTTTTCTAGAGATTATAACCCTATTTAAATGCACTTATGCAAAAAGTGCAGAAATAGATTATGGAAGATAAGATGATATTTTTACATTGGACAAGCTTGGTTTTTGATGTCATATAGTCCTAAATACCATAACACACATTGGAGAATTTTATTGGGATTTATTGAGGTGGAAAAATATTTTTGGGGAATTATTTGTTGTTTCTGCCATCTAAGAAAAAGGGAAAAATAAATAATAAAGAAACTCAAAAATATTTATTTTTGAGTTGGAAATATGGGATAACATAAATAGGCATCAAATGTTCCTTGAGTTGGCAAGGTGATTTGGAGAAAAACAAACTTGCCTTTGAAGACAAGGTTGTTGCGAAATTGGTAATTAAAAGAAATAAAATAATTTAATAATCCAAATAATTGTGGGAATTATTTGGGGATGCTTATATCCAAGGTATATGATGTAAACTTTATGTAGGCATCAAGGTCAACCTTGGTTTTGAAGAAATGTCGTGAGGAGGGAAACTAGATAAGGGAGGATCTAGGGTTTGGATAATCTGATGCCATCTAAACAGGGTTGGATTAGGGAGCTCGGAGCTCACCTTGGTACATGGGATAGATGGATGGATATACCAAGTAATATAGATGATCATGGAAGCAAGAGTTGGTCTTGGTTGTATTTGAGGTGATCATGAGGAGATGGCAAACTTTGTTGAAAATAAGGCTGCCATAACAGATACATTAGGTAGTCTCCTAAACCATGTGGGTGTAAGAAGCACAAGGTTCCAATGGAAACAAGTGAAGTGGGAGTTGATAGTCCATGATTATTAGATCATAACCATGCAAATAGTTGGTTAAGGGGAGGTGGCATATAGAGGTGAGCTTCTGCCAAAGTAGGCAAGATGATAAGATTTGCGGAAAAGATTATTATCTTGACTGCAAAACCATCATGGATGAGTGGTAAATAGAATGAATTAGCCAAGGGTAAGAGTAGGCTTTGGAAGTACGAAAGATGTTCTACAAGATGGTTCAAGTGTATTCTCAAGAATGCACATAGGTTGGAAGAGGTAGAGCTCCAAATATGGTATCCAGATAAGAAATCCAGACAGCCATTTTGGCAGTTTTGGAGATTTTGACTAGAGTGTAAGTGTAGATGATTTTGAGAGGATGCTAGATTCCAAACTCATGATCAAGGATATGATGTTGAGTTAATAACTAAGTATATAAGATTCATGCTTAGATTGGGTCTCCACTGAATTGGAAACCATCAAGAGGGATTATCCTTGGATTGATCTGAGCATGAGATGAGATGATCACTTGAGTGGCTTAGGATAGATCCAGACTTGGATGCTTGCTTTGAGATTGATGATCACAAGCATAGATTGGGTCCTAAAGGATGAGCTACTAGGTTAGCTCAATATAGTTCCTAAGCAAGCAAGGAAAATAGAAGATCAAGACAATTCAGCTTGACACGTCCCTGCACAGTCAGAGACTTGTAGTGTTGCACTCAAAGACCCAGAGAAACCTGCCGAGAATACCTCGGACGCTGGATCGATATGAAAAACTCCTACGAAGGAGTAAAAGAACAAACTGCGATTGAGGCATTCATTACAAGACTCCTAGTCGGACTTTTGCGTCATAGGCTAAAGCGTGACCACGTCACAGATTTGGGAGAGATGATTGAAATGGAAGGAAAATATGCCAATGCCGATGACGATTCAGAAGGACTGCTAAATATTATGGCCAACCCAAATGCGGTCAAGCAGTAGAAACAAAAAACTCAGAAGCGTAAGAACACCTCGGAACTTAAACCGGCTCCAGACAACACAACAGTTAATGCAACATTCAGATCCGAAGGACAAGGAGGGCGTGGAGGCGGCCGAGGGCAAGGCCGCGGAACTTCCTGAATCTAGGGCAGAGGAGATTAGCAACGCGGAAGAACCTGTACCTGGGCCGACATTGCCAACAATCCCTGTGTCCACTACCAGGATAGTAACGGAGGATCTACCCACACAAATGCTAAGTGTCGTTTCAATGATGACATCAAAAAAAATACGAATCCACTGGCTACAGGGCCAAGCGATGAAAAGGAAAGAAAAATTCTGAGAAAGGCAAGGAGCCCAAGGAAGATTCTAACATGGAAGAAGCGGACGCCGCACAGCCCAAGTCGGGCGGAAAGAAGGATTGTCCCACAAAGAAAGACACATATGGATGCTTCCTTGGGACTCAGTCAGCTAAGTTCAAGAAGGTGGTTCTCCGTGAGCTTAATGCCACGGTTCCGGGTGTCTCCCAATTCCTATATTGGTCAGATGTAACCATCACCTTTGACCGCTCAGATCACCCGAGGAAAACACATCGTCGGTGAAAGTACCCTATGGTCGTTAATCTGCTTATTGATTGCTATGAGTTCTCTAAAACTCTCTTCAACAGTGGTAGAAGCATTAACATCATTTACATCAAAATGCTCCACCACATGAAGATCCACAAGAGCCACTTGAGGTACAGTAGTGTAACCTTCCATGGCAATGTACCAGGGAGGCATGCGGATTCTCTGGGTGAGATCACACTGGATGTGACATTCGGAACCCAAGATAATTATTGGACCTAGCCACTCTATTTTGAGGTGGTACCGTTCAAAAGTGCTTACGGCGCCATCTTTGGACGTCCGGCTTACTGGGTGTTCATGTCTCTCCCCTGTTACATTTACAACATGATAAAACTTCTAGGTCCAAAGGCGTCATCACCATCCGGGGAAATCCGAAGAAACCACGAGAGTGGAACGAAGGATCTGCTGCCTTTGTCGTACTGCATGCCAGGAGTACCAGGAGATCAAGAACACCATCGATCCGTCTGAGATGCCCGCTTCAAAGAGCGAGGTGCTGAAGCCAAGCATGCAATTCAAGGCGTCGGAGAGACGAAGAAAATGTCGCTGAAGGAAGACGATCCCTCCAAGACAACAAACATAGGGGTAGGCTTAGACCGTGCATAGGAAAGCGCGCTCATTGAGTTCTTCAAAGCTAATAGTGATATCTTCGCATGGCAGCCTTCTGACGTGACCGGAGTACCAAGGGAACTTGCCGAGCACTCTCTTAATGTGTACCCTAATGCTAAACCCATCAAACAGTCCCTACGGCGGTTTTGTGATGAAAAGCACAAAGCAATAGCCAAGGAATTAGCCCGACTAGAATTAGCCGGATTCATAACAGAGGTCATCCACATAGATTGGGTGGCAAATCCTGTACTCGTCCCTAAAAAGGACACTATTGAATTAAGGATGTGTGTTGATTATACCGCCTTGAACAAAGCCTATCCAAAAGACCCGTTCCGTTTGCCAAGAATCGATCAAGTTATCGACTCTACGGCAGGGTCAAAATTACTCTATTTTATTAACGCATATTCCGGATATCACCAAATACTGATGAAAAAGTCGGATCAAATTAAGACGTCTTTCTTCACTCCTTTCGAAACCTTCTGCTACAAAACTATGCCTTTTGGCTTAAAGAACGAAGGAGCAACATATCAACGTACTATGTAACGTTGTCTTAACGATCAAATCAGACGCAACATCCATGTATACGTAGACAACACAACAGTTATATCCAAAAAGAAGGAAACTTTAATTTCCGACTTAGAGGAAACATTTGCTAGCCTTCGAAAATTCAATATGATGCTAAATCCGAAGAAGTGTTTCTTTGTAATTCTAGATAGAAAATTCTTAGGTTTCTTCGTCTCTGAAATAGGCATATAGGTGAACCGAGACAAAATTAAGGCTATACTCAACAATACTAGGAAGACTCGCGTGAAGGACATACAATGTCTCACTAGTTGCATCGCAGCAGTGAGTCAGTTCGTCAGCCGTCTCGAAGAAAGATCCGCACCTTTCTACAAACTCTTGAAGAAAACTAACAAGTTTGTCTGGACCTAGGAAGACGATGCTGCTTTACAAAGTTTGAAAGACCTACTTTCAAATGCAGCAGTTCTCGCAGCACCAGAGCCTCAGGAGCCTATGTTACTTTACATTGTAACAACTAACAAAGTCATAAGTGTGGTAATAGTAGTGGAGCGGGAGGAAGAAAGGCCATGAGCATAAGGTGCAGCGTCCAACTTACTACCTAAGTGAGGTTCTGGCAGAGTCGAAACAACGGTATCCACACCATCAAAGGCTAGCCTATCGAGTGTTCTTCTCATCCAGAAAGCTACGACACTGCTTTCAATAGCACAAGATCATAGGGGCGTGTACTGCTCCCCTGCGAGATATAATCAACAATCACGATGCCATAGGACATGTCGCAAAGTGGGGAATAGATCTTGCAGCATTCGACATTGAGTACAAGCCACATACAGCAATCAAGTCACGAATACTTTGCCGATTTTGTCATTGATTGGACAGAGACGGCAGAAAATACAAGCCCTCCATACTCGGAATTTTGGACCCTTCATTTTGATGGATCAAAAGCACGAGGAGGCTCGGGGGCTGGCGTGGTGCTCCAATCCCCCCAAGGATACAAGTTGTTCTATGTATTACAAATAAACTTCACGGCAACCAATAATATTGCCGAGTATGAAGCATTGTTACATGGAATACGCATGGCCAAAAACATTGGTGTAACAAGACTCATGTTTTATGGAGATTCGGATTTAGTTTCTCAGGAAGTATCCGGCATCTGCAATGCAAACAAACACATGGAAGCCTACAAAACGATCATGGATGAATTATATAAATCGTTCAAGGGTTTTGAGGTTCAACACATCCCTCGAGCAGAAAATGAGGAAGCAGATGCTTTATCAAGGATATGCTCTACATGGAAACAAGTCCCGGATGGTGCTTTTATAGAGCATTTAAAAGTCCCTTCTATCACTGCAGTTGATGAGGACTATCCTACGAAATCCGACTCACCTTTTGTAGCAGTTCTGGCTATAATTTCTAGCTGGACAAAACCCTATCTGGATTTCCTGATAGATGGAAAATTACCCGAAGACGAAGTCCTGAGCCGGCAGTTCGTCCAACGAGCAAACAATAATAAAAGGCGAGCTCTATAAGCGGAGTGTTTCTGGGGGTTTTCTACGATGTATTTCTGTGGAAGAAGGAGTGGAAATCTTATGAGAGATCCACGAAGGTGAATGTGGTCACCACGCTATAGACAAATCTTTAGCGGCAAAAGCTTTTAGACACGGATTCTTTTGGTTTATAGCTAAGGCGGATGCTGATAAACTGGTCAAATCGTGCAAAGTCTGCCAAAAGTACGCCCATCAGGAACATGTTCCGGCTGATCAACTGCGAGCAATCCCTATTACATGGACATTTGTGGTCTTGGGGCATGATATGGTAGGTCCATTTCACACGGCAAAATGTGGATTTACTCACCTACTAGTGATGGTGGATAAATTTACAAAATGGATTGAGGCTAAACCCGTAACAAGTTACGACGGAGCCACAACCAGAAAGTTTGTCGAAGACGTGATCATCCGATTCGGATATCCGCATAGTATAATTACTAACAACGGGAGCAACTTTTCTATGGGAGAACTTGCCGAATTCTGCGAGGAGCAAGGGTTCCAACTTGATATTGCATCAGTCACGCATCCACAGGCTAATGGACAAGTCGAAAGAACTAACTGTCTTGTTTTAGAAGGACTCTGACCTCGCCTCGAGGCACCAATTCGTCGTGCCTCAGGGGCTTGGGCAGAAGAATTACCGTCTATGATATGGAGCTTACATACAACTCCTAACAGATCAACTGGATACACTCCTTTCTTCTTGGTCTATGGTGCAGAAGCAGTTCTTCCAAGTGATTTAATTCACTAGTCTCCTCGAGTCAAAGCGTATATCGAAGAAGATGAAGAAGTTTCTCGACAGGATGATCTCGATATAATCGAAGAAGTTTGCGTCATTGCTGAGCAGAGATCTGCAGCCTATCAGCAGAAGTTACGCAAGTATCATAGCCAGATAGTACAAAAATGATCTTTAAGGAAAGGCGATTTGGTTCTCCGGCTCGTGCAAAAAATAAAGCACAAACTTCCCCCGATTTGGGAACGACCTTTTATGATCAGTAGAGTTCTGCATAATGGGTCATATTATTTAACCGATATGAGACCAGTCAAGGAAAGACCGGACACTCAGAAGAGAAAGCGAGCTAGCGGTAGTACATACCCAGATGACATATACCGTCCATGGTATATTGCACAACTACGTCCCTTCTATTCTTAGTTATATTTCCTTGTAATCATATATGTACATGTTCAAAGTAAAATAAAGTATTAGTTTCCTCATATGTTATTTTTTGAGAAGTTTTTTACCATCTTATTTCCAAAAGACCATGTCGTTTTCAAAAATCCCAGAATGCTTGAAATTACTTTATGCTCATGTTTTTTCTGGTTATGATTTTTGAACATATAAAAAATGTTACCTTAGGGTATAAATCTAATGTTTTGTTTACACTTTGGTTTTTTATCTCATTCCTTAGATGCGGGTATCTTATGAGTAATGAATTATTGGTACTATAAGTCGGCTTTGTTTCTGACTTGAAACTGGTTTAGCAATTGAGATCTATTGCTCGGCAAAGTTTCCGTGCTAAAGGTTGGCCGGGTCATGAAATGGACGAGGCAGAGAGCCAGATAAAACGACAAGTGTAAACACAAAAGGTTGCTTAAGAAATTTTCAGGCACACGCATAAAAATATATACAAACAAGTGCTAAGATAGTAAAACATTAGTTCTTACAGACCAACACATTTTCAAAAGCAAAAGTATTGTTCCCATCATTACATGCCACATGACAAGTTCAGAATAATGCATCAGAGATGTTTATGCTGCAGATTCAAGCGGTGGTGGACGAGACCGTGGAGCACTGGAGTGGCCATCGTCGCGTTGCTCCTGAGACTCGGAAGGTCCTTCGATGAGGCTATCTTCTGGCTCTTGGGGCGAGGGAGGCACAATGATGGATTCAAAGAATGGCGTCGTATAGCTGGTCATCTCGGCCACATGACAAGCATAACCTGCACAGGATTTTTGGATAGCCTTGATGTTTTGCGGGTTACCCTCATTGTCCTCGTCGATGATGCCCTTGGTGACGTGCCGGAGCTCCATATCACTATGGTGGCTCATCATCATGGTGAGGGCGGTCTGCGCAGCGGTGCAAGCATAGGAGATCATCCAGTCTTTGATGAGCTTCGGAATCTCCTTGGCTCTATCCCTCACCTCGAGCACTGGCATTTTATGCAAGTCGGAAAGTCTGACCGACTCGCCAGCCTCTTCAAGAGTCTGGCTGAAGTCAAAAAGAATATCTCCAACGAGCTTTATGCGCTCAAGGCGTGGTTTAGTGGAAGGAGAGTCGAAAAGGTGAAGAGGATCTGGGAAAGAACCAAAAATCAAAACTGACTAAAATAAAGTGGAAAATCTAAGGAAGAGTGAAAGTTGGAAATCTTACCAAGCACGGAGTGGTTCCAGTGAGAATGCTCCTCTCGGAGACTCTTCGGTTCCGCTTATGTGGCCTGGGCTAGATTCTTATGGCTCACGAAGTCCTTCTTGAGATCATCAATTTGTTTTTCTCGGAGGGTTAGCAGCCTCTCGATCTCCATGTTGCTTGACTCCAGGATGACATTTACGGATTTCTCCGATTCAGCCTTTAGCTTCTTGAGCTCGTCTCAGAGTTCAGCATTTTCCATCTCCAAGACCTTGAAGTTCTCGGCTTGCTCCACCACCTTGCTATATTCGCTAAGAAATTCTGAAAATGGAAAATTATCAGTCGAACAGAACAGTTTGACTATGGCAATCACTAAATGAAAAAGAGGGAGTCGGAAAAGTTTACCTTATGCTTCATCTTTCTCAACTTTCAACTTAGAATTCTCAAGGCGCGGAGCCTTAATCTCCTTGCGCTTATTACATATATTCTTGAGCAATTCCTAGTTGGAAGATGCAAATTTCTGTAAGTTTAAAGATCGAATACCGTCAGACGGATACTAAGACTCGAGATGTAGATTTAACCAAGTAAAAATACAGCACGAGCCTTGGGGGCTATACTACATCGTTCTTTTGCATCCTATAAGCATCAACTCAGATTTAATGCTATGATGTTTATCCGACTTTATTCTTGGGGGCTAGAGGATATGACAATAAACATTGCAAACAAGATTCGAAAAACTTACAATATGTTCCAGATGCAGCTTCTCGAATCTGAGTTTAGTGTTGTGAAACACTTTCTCGCCAAGGGAGAGGGAGGGAACGTCCGTCTCTGGGAGCTCGCCAGACTCGATTTTTGCATCCCGGACCAGAAATTGGTCCAGGAGGTTAACCAACTTTACGCCCTCCTTCTCCTAGCTCACTGCCTCTAGAGTGAGGATTTGTTTCTCGAGACTGGACTGAGCCATCTTGAAAATCTCCTCCTTTTACTTCCACTTCAGGCCGAAGGCAGCAAAGCCGCCCACTTTATCCATCTTCCCTATTGAAATTACTGTTGGAGATATGCCCTAGAGGCAATAATAAAAGTGGTTATTATTATATCTTTGTGTTTATGATAAATGTTTACTTTCATGCTATAATAGTATTAACTGGAAACATTAATACTTGTGTGATTTGTAAACTAAATTAGAGTCCCTAGTAAAGCCTATTTATAATACTAGGTTATTGGTTGATAGATGATCATGGTTTCCTAATCATGAACATTGGGATGTTATTAACAACAAGATCATATCATTAGGAGAATGGTGTGGTGGACATACTCCTATAGATAAGCGTAGCATAAATATCAAGTCATTTCAATAGTTTGGTTGCTATAAGTTTTCTGATACATAGTAACCTAGTTCCTTCGACCATGAGATCATGCTAATCACCATCACTGGAAGGATGCTTTGATGAGATCAAACACCACAACGTAACTGCTATAAACGTGGCATTGCGTATTCGGAAAGTATGTGTTGAGGCACATGGATCAAGAGTGGGATTTGTCCATCCATATGACAGATAGATATACTCTGGGACCTCCCGATGGAATGTCATCCAGTTAGCTTGAAAGCATGCAACTGGCTCACAAGGGATCACATATCACGGGAACGAGAAAAGAGTACTTATCGGTAACGAGGTTGAACTAGGCACGTAGAGATACCGACGATCAGACCTCGGATAAGTAAAGTATCACGAGACAAAGGGAAATTGGTATCGTATGTAAGTCGGAAAGTCTTTGATGAGCTTCGGAATCTCCTTGGCTCTATCCCTCACCTCGAGCACTGGCATTTTATGCAAGTCGGGAAGTCTGACCGACTCGCCAGCCTCTTCAAGAGTCTGGCTGAAGTCAAAAAGAATATCTCCAACGAGCTTTATGCGCTCAAGGCGTGGTTCAGTGGAAGGAGAATCGGAAAGGTGAAGAGGATCTGGGAAAGAACCAAAATCAAAACTTACTAAAAGAAAGTGGAAAATCTAAGGAAGAGTGAAAGTTGGAAATCTTACCTAGCACGTAGTGGTTCCAGTGAGAATGCTCCTCTCAAAGACTCTTCGGTTCCGCTTCTGTGGCCTAGGCTAGATTCTTATGGATCTTGAAGTCCTTCTTGAGATCATCAATTTGTTTATCTCGGAGGGTTAGCAGCCTCTCGATCTCCATGTTGCTTGACTCCAGGATGACGTTTACGGATTTCTCTGATTCAGCCTTTAGCTTCTCGAGCTCGTCTCGGAGTTCAGCATTTTCCATCTCCAAGACCTTGAAGTTATCGGCTTGCTCCACCACCTTTCTATATTCGCTAAGAAATTCTGCAAATGGAAAACTATCAGTCGAACAGAACAGTTTGACTATGGCAATCACTAAATGAAAAAGAGGGAGTCGGAAAAGTTTACCTTCTGCTTCATCTTTCTCAACTTTCAACTTATAATTCTCAAGGCGCGGAGCCTTAATCTCCTTGCTCTTATTACATATATTCTTGAGGAATTCCTGGTTGGAAGATGCAATTTTCTGTAAGTTTAGAGATCGAATACCGTCAGACGGATACTAAGACTCGAGATGTAGATTTAACCAAGTAAAAATACAGCACGAGCATTGGGGGCTATACTACATTGTTCTTTTGCATCCTATAAGCATCAACTCGGATTTAATGCTATGATGTTTATCTGACTTTATGCTTGGGGGCTAGAGGATATGACAATAAACATTGCAAACAAGATTTGAAAAACTTACAATATGTTCCAGATGCAGCATCTCGAATCTGAGTTTAGTGTTGTGAAACACTTTCTCGCCAAGGGAGAGGGAGGGAACGTCTGTCTCGGGGATCTCGCCAGACTCGATTTGTGCATCCCGGACCAGAATTTGGTCCAGGAGGTTAACCAACTATACGTCCTCCTTCTCCTAGCTCACTGCCTCCAGAGTGAGGATTTGTTTCTAGACCGACGAGCCAGCTTGAAAATCTCCTCCTTTTACTTCCGCTTTAGGCCGAAGGCAGCAAAGCCGCCCACTTTATCCATCTTCCCTATTGAAATTACTGTTGGAGATATGCCCTAGAGGCAACAATAAAAGTGGTTATTATTATATCTTTGTGTTTATGATAAATGTTTACATTCATGCTATAATAGTATTAACTGGAAACATTAATACTTGTGTGATTTGTAAACTAAATTAGAGTCCCTAGTAAAGCCTATTTATAATACTAGCTTATTGGTTGATAGATGATCATGGTTTCCTAATCATGAACATTGGGATGTTATTAACAACAAGATCATATCATTAGGAGAATGGTGTGATGGACATACTCCTATAGATAAGCGTAGCATAAATATCAAGTCATTTCAATAGTTTGGTTGCTATAAGTTTTCTGATACATAGTAACCTAGTTCCTTCGACCATTAGATCATGCTAATCACCATCACTGGAAGGATGCTTTGATGAGATCAAAGACCACACCGTAACTGCTATAAACGTGGCATTGCGTATTCGGAAAGTATGTGTTGAGGCACATGGATCAAGAGTGGGATTTGTCCATCCATATGACGGATAGATATACTCTGGGCCCTCCCGATGGAATGTCATCCAGTTAGCTTGAAAGCATGCCACCGGCTCACAAGGGATCACATATCACGGGAACGAGAAAAGAGTACTTATCGGTAACGAGGTTGAACTAGGCACGTAGAGATACCGACGATCAGACCTCGGATAAGTAAACTATCACGAGACAAAGGTAAATTGGTATCGTATGTAAGTCGGAAAGTCTTTGGTGAGCTTCGGAATCTCCTTGGCTCTATCCCTCACCTCGAGCACTGGCATTTTATGCAAGTCGGGAAGTCTGACCGACTCGCCAGCCTCTTCAAGAGTCTGGTTGAAGTCAAAAAGAATATCTCCAACGAGCTTTATGCGCTCAAGGCGTGGTTCAGTGGAAGGAGAATCGGAAAGGTGAAGAGGATCTGGGAAAGAACCAAAATCAAAACTTACTAAAAGAAAGTGGAAAATCTAAGGAAGAGTGAAAGTTGGAAATCTTACCTAGCACGCAGTGGTTCCAGTGAGAATGCTCCTCTCAAAGACTCTTCGGTTCCGCTTCTGTGGCCTGGGCTAGATTCTTATGGATCTTGAAGTCCTTCTTGAGATCATCAATTTGTTTATCTCGGAGGGTTAGCAGCCTCTCGATCTCCATGTTGCTTGACTCCAGGATGACGTTTACGGATTTATCTGATTCAGCCTTTAGCTTCTCGAGCTCGTCTCGGAGTTCAGCATTTTCCATCTCCAAGACCTTGAAGTTATCGGCTTGCTCCACCACCTTTCTATATTCGCTAAGAAATTCTGCAAATGGAAAACTATCAGTCGAACAGAACAGTTTGACTATGGCAATCACTAAATGAAAAAGAGGGAGTCGGAAAAGTTTACCTTCTGCTTCATCTTTCTCAACTTTCAACTTATAATTCTCAAGGCGCGGAGCCTTAATCTCCTTGCTCTTATTACATATATTCTTGAGGAATTCCTGGTTGGAAGATGCAATTTTCTGTAAGTTTAGAGATCGAATACCGTCAGACGGATACTAAGACTCGAGATGTAGATTTAACCAAGTAAAAATACAGCACGAGCATTGGGGGCTATACTACATTGTTCTTTTGCATCCTATAAGCATCAACTCGGATTTAATGCTATGATGTTTATCTGACTTTATGCTTGGGGGCTAGAGGATATGACAATAAACATTGCAAACAAGATTTGAAAAACTTACAATATGTTCCAGATGCAGCATCTCGAATCTGAGTTTAGTGTTGTGAAACACTTTCTCGCCAAGGGAGAGGGAGGGAACGTCTGTCTCGGGGATCTCGCCAGACTCGATTTGTGCATCCCGGACCAGAATTTGGTCCAGGAGGTTAACCAACTATACGTCCTCCTTCTCCTAGCTCACTGCCTCCAGAGTGAGGATTTGTTTCTCGAGACTGGACTGAGCCAGCTTGAAAATCTCCTCCTTTTACTTCCGCTTTAGGCCGAAGGCAGCAAAGCCGCCCACTTTATCCATCTTCCCTATTGAAATTACTGTTGGAGATATGCCCTAGAGGCAACAATAAAAGTGGTTATTATTATATCTTTGTGTTTATGATAAATGTTTACATTCATGCTATAATAGTATTAACTGGAAACATTAATACTTGTGTGATTTGTAAACTAAATTAGAGTCCCTAGTAAAGCCTATTTATAATACTAGCTTATTGGTTGATAGATGATCATGGTTTCCTAATCATGAACATTGGGATGTTATTAACAACAAGATCATATCATTAGGAGAATGGTGTGATGGACATACTCCTATAGATAAGCGTAGCATAAATATCAAGTCATTTCAATAGTTTGGTTGCTATAAGTTTTCTGATACATAGTAACCTAGTTCCTTCGACCATTAGATCATGCTAATCACCATCACTGGAAGGATGCTTTGATGAGATCAAAGACCACACCGTAACTGCTATAAACGTGGCATTGCGTATTCGGAAAGTATGTGTTGAGGCACATGGATCAAGAGTGGGATTTGTCCATCCATATGACGGATAGATATACTCTGGGCCCTCCCGATGGAATGTCATCCAGTTAGCTTGAAAGCATGCCACCGGCTCACAAGGGATCACATATCACGGGAACGAGAAAAGAGTACTTATCGGTAACGAGGTTGAACTAGGCACGTAGAGATACCGACG